>JAUPFT010000012.1:40787171-41484671 GCA_036936625.1 Parnassius smintheus behrii | reverse complement strand
GAAATTCTCATTAGCTACCCAGAGTCAGAAAGTTGGCGCTGTTTCACCCTCGTGCCTCGGAAAGCACGTAAAGCCGTTGGTCCTGCGCCTCATAATCAATCCATCTATGTATTGATTATGAGGCGCAGGACCAACGGCTTATATCTTATCTTGCATGTATATAATGTATCCCTATCTTATATGTATATAATGTATATTTTTAAAAACATGGATGTTTTATCTATCGTGTTAGTGATAGTGATTTTTCACTGTCATAGCCCGATGGGACGGTAATGAAGCACGGCCGGAGAGAGATTAGATGCACAACCAACGGCTTGACGTGCTTGCTGAGGCATGGGGTTAAAACACCGCCAACTTCCTAACTCTGGGCTGTTACTGAGAATTTCTTGACAGAAAAACCCAATCACTGATTTCGATCTGACCCGGGATTCGAATCGTGGACCTCGTGATCAGAAACACGTTTACGACCACTAGTCCAACGAGGGATATTCATTCATTCATTCTCATACATTCATCATTGATGTGATAAAATATTAAAGTGTGATCACAGACGTACAAACACTGTGTTTGTCATTTTGACACTAGACGAAACGAGGGATATATCGTTACATCTCGGAAAGAAAGCAACAGTTTTCTACATAGGTGTTCAATCAATAAAATTGAGGCAGGCATGAAACGTGGGAAAAACAAAGGTTTCGTTTTTGTCTCCCAGACGGGTCTTGTCTGTCCCACTCCACTGCGTTCTGAGAAGGTGGAGCTCGTGAAAAATGCAATAGGTACCACGTATAGGGAAGTCAGTAGCTACTTAAATAAAGGAACGGTACGGATTTTAAATTTTGAAAATAAAAATTAAAATTTTTCTGGCATCTCTTGTAACATTTTTAATAGAATAAGGGTAACAAAGGATCACACAGTTTACCTGATGGTAAGTGGACGCTGTAGCCCGCAGACGTCTCCTCATCCTCAGTTAAGAATCAAAATGCAGATGCGTTATCACCCCTCAGGACTAAGATGGAGTGTATCATTTCCAGTAAAAAGGTCTCCGGATCTCCACACTTGTCAAATAAAACAGAGCAGCACTAAGCTGCTGCTTTACGCTGGTACTCTGTGAGAGCGTGGTCTTTACCCGGACGAGCCGCACTATTTTTGCTACAATCATAGTATAGCTGCAGCATAGTTCTGTATGAAACATTTAAGTAACAGTAGTTGTTATTTTTATTTAACACAATAAATATAAAATGTTATATGTATGTATGTATTATTGTATTCTACGGTTAGATCGCTAATTTATGCTCAGTGAAAGGAAACCCTACAAGTGACCCAAATGTCTAATATCTGGGTCACTTGTCATTGGAATAACCCTTTGGAATAGAAAAGTAGCTCTTGTCCTCACTTCGTGTAGTCTCAGAATTGTGGAGTTTCGTCTTTAATTCTAAGTATTACTTTACAAACGGATATGAAATTGTTCGATGAAGAGATTTCACTTATTTTAAAATAGTCTCTAAATAAACAGTGATTCTACGATTTTCTAATTACATATTATATTTCACGTATTATTTGTTCGTGTGTACGCATGCACGGCAACACACACGTGTGTGTTGCCGTGCATGCGTGTATGTGTGCGTGCTTGCGTGCGTGCGTTCGTGAGCGCGTAGGTGCATGCATTCGGGCGTGCCTGCGTGCGGATGTTCGTGTATGCGTGCGTGCGTGCGTGGATGATTGCGCGCACGTGTGTATGTGTCTATGTCTGTGTGTGTGTGTGTGTGTGTGTGTGTGTGTGTACGTGCGCGCGTGCGTGCGTGCTTGCGTGCGTGCGTGTGTGTGTGGTCACACGAATGCGCGTGTGTGTGTGTGTGTGTGTGTGTGCACTGTACTGCACTGCACTGTGGATAATATGAACAATATTGTGTGGGGAGCTTCACCTGTAAAGTAACCACTTTTGATACTTATGCAAGTGCATTTTCAATTTCTTTGTTTAAGAAATATTAAAATGAATAATCATCTTGCATTTAGGAGAACTCCACACATTAAATAAAAGGACATTTAAGAAAAACGTATACGTAGAAATAGTTTTATTCAGTACGAATATGAAATTTGATAAAATCTTCTTCCTAGCTTACTTTTTTCGTGGCGTGGTTATTTTCTTACTGTTTTGGCCTTGGTTAGTACAATAACCCGCAGTCTAATTATCCTCAATCCAATTAACTTTAAAATCTTTTATCTTTCCAGCTCACTCAACTCTCCCTTAACAAGTTAAGGGAGAATTGAGTCAAGTCAAGACTGGTCTCTCAACTTTTCGTTGTTTCATTCATGCGAAAATGATGTTCGACGTATGATGGGAAATATCTGCTTTTTATTATTTGTTGTATTTATATTAAACTAGCTGGCTCGGAAAATATTGTTGAGCCCCTTCTGGTTTTTATACACGTTCACTCCGTGAATTTTTCCTATGTAAATATAACATTCATCTGTCGGATGTCATTTTTGACATTGAACCAACATATTATATCTAATAACATTATGTCTATAAGTTACTTTAACCGTGTAGTGGCAGCTTAAGAATATCCATTACCCCATATCGTCCGGAGGGTGTCGTAAGAGGCGCCAGGGGGAAAATGATTCCGTGGATGGGTAGCAGGCAGCAACTGTGGTTGCCAACCCAACGAGCGAGGCAACTATGGCAAAAGCCCCTCATGAAACAATCTACTAGAGCTGTAATGGATGGATAGATGAAGTTATTTTGGCTCATAAATATAGACTTTGTTATAAACTTTACTACTGCGCCGTGGTAGCTCAGGAGAAAATATGCAGTACGCGACAAAAACGGATCCCTATCGGCACCAATGAAATTTTAAAGTGCTGATTTATTACGTGGTTTTTTGCTCGGCGGTGAAGTAGTAAAGAAAACTGCGCGTCTAGGAAATTTAAACAGGAATTATTTTGAATGTGTAAAGTCCGTGAACACGCATTTGAGCAGAAAGGAGGACACTTCCTTGCCCCAAAACTCTCTCAGAAATGAGAGAAGGCCTTTGCCCAGGAGTGGGACGTATGACGGTTGTATCTATACTTTGACTACAGCGCCACGTGTCGGATCGTAGCATAGCTATGACAAAATAAATATATTTTGTTACATAAAGATAAGACTTCAAAATTTTGTGGGATTTTTTTTTAAGTTTACACTAGTAAAGTGACAGCCGTCCGTACTTACATACATCCCACTGAAGCGACATAGAAATGACCGCTGCGTCTGACAAAGGTTATGGCGAACTTCCACATGCCAAATTTTTTTTTCTAAGACCTGCAGTTAAAAAATCTCTTTATTGCCAGCGGGGAATGAGTTCGTACCTATATCGTTAAATTTGAATGGGAAAGGACATTGTTAAATCTCGCCTAAGAGCCAACAAAAATTTAACAATTACTAAAATTCTTATCCTTAATTATGCATTAGATAACATTCATTAGATAGTAACGGACACTTCTGAATTATGGAGTCAAATTAAAAATGACTTTTTAGATTTTAAGCTTTGTACGTATTTTTTATTAATTTGCTGCGTCTGGACTCCTGTGATTTGGCCAATCGCACAATACCTCTTACATTTAACAGTATTTCAAAAGTCATCATAAACTCAAATATATTATGAAAACGTTAATAATTTTAAATATATCTAAGATTAATATACGTCACAAGGAACTGGGATACAGTAAAATCATGTGTATTCATTAAGTATAACGATACTATTGTACTCTCATTGGCCAATCAACACTGTGCCACGCAAAAAAAAATGTTATGTTGACAGATGACAAGACGATAAAATAGATAGGTGTCAGATGTGCTATCGGTTATTATCATAGAGTATCTTTTTATAACCAGAAGTTATTATGTTGTTGAAGTTTGCATGGAGGTCAAACAGGAGTTGATTACTGATTAGTGAATTACATTTACCACATTCTGAAAATGTATGACTCTTGAGAGGGAGAAGACATAGCTGCCATATTAGTAGTAAAAACTTATTTTGAATACATTTTGGTTGATGAGTCAGAAAATGGGAGAGAGGCAATAAAAAATAATGTTGTAATGGTGTTGTTGGGCCCAGAACTATAGGTTGTTGCGCCCATGTTATGACTTATGACCATTATATGGTATTTAAGTTGGGCCCGACACCAAGAAAATATCAACCTCCTGCTAAATTCTTGAATAATATTTTGCTCGAAAGTAATGATGGTTGATAGTATCAATCATTACTTTGATTGCCAAATGAGTGTATAAAATGTATTTACTTAGCATGAATAAAACAAATACCTAATCACAACCTGAGTTTTATTTACCGTATAAGCGCTAGGCTAAGACTGAATTACTTACATTAGCGATAACAAAGTAAATAATATGTCATAAAAATAAAAGATAACCTCAAAATCTTTACGATAACTGCTAATACCTATGTTTGGAAGTGTCCGTCAAGAGTTATTGTTCTTACACACAATTATGTATAATTACGGACTTAAAAAGGTATTTTTTGTTACTGTTGGTTCTTAGGCGAACATTGTATGGACGCAAAACAATGTCCTTTCTATTACGGCGGCAGTCACAATGGAACCTAGATATCTTCGCAGGACAGGATTATAGGGAACGAGTGTACGCTCAAGCAAAGGTGCACTTTGTACTTCCTGACTCTCATACCCAATTGGAGGGCAATCAGATTCACGACTGGAAAGAAATCAAGCTCAGGTGGACGAGGTGAAACATCACCATATTCCTTCCTTCCTGGCTGAGAATTTCTTGAAATAAAAACCCAATAACTGATTTTGACCCGATTCGGGATTCGAACTCAGCCTCGTGATATAGTGGCCGGTGTGACATTTTAATATACTGAGGTCCATAGCTGATAACATGGATTGTTCTAAAATTTGTGTAGGGCTTCTCACTAAGCCATCAAAACACACAGTACCATAAAACCCTTCGCGTAACTTCTGAACCAATGGATGTCATATTCACACAGTAATATTTCTTTTGTCAAGACAATGGTTCATAGCTGTTCTAAGATTCAATAAGAGGCGCTGTAGTTACTACTATTAACTACATATTAACAAATTAAGTATTAAGACCGAAATTTCATACATATTATCTGTTGCAGCCTATAAAAGTTCACAACTGAATATGAGCAATGAAAATCCAAACAATTTAGAATAATTTAAATCGTTTAATGTATAGAAACAATGTAATGAAATGGTTTCCCATATAAGACTGTTATAGATAAGGAAGAGCTCCTGACACAGGTTTTCTTTTAAACTTATGTACTAGGAGGACCCATCTTCTATATTGTTTAAGTACGTAATCTTACAAAAATAAAGCATTTATTATTGGGGGTATTTATAATGTATTCTAAACTGGTTGGGCTGAATTAATATATAAAAGGATGTGTTTATAATTAGTATTATTATAATAAAAATATAAGCCTCTTCATTAGATTAGACTCGTAAAGGGAATTTTGCCACAAATGAAATTCCACATTGCTACAATTGAAATCCTGTATAATATGTACTTAAACCACCTTAAATAAGACCAGATAGGCATCGCTTTGAAGTGCAACTCACTTCGCCACCTACCAAAAAGGGCATACATATATGTATAAAAAACATCTAAGTACATTGTAAATTTGCTGCTTCACCCTCGTTCAGCGCTTAAAATTCAGACGAGCTTAAAAGCTTTGCACGGACAATAAAAATGTTGAGTGAAAATCTACATAAATGTACGCTTAAGCTGGACTGTTATGGGATTATCACATAAAGTTATGCGAGTATTTTTTTTAAATCACGTGACTCGTATATTTGACACTTTTTAATCACACTATTTTCCGTGATTCTTTGTGTGATATCAGAATTACAAAGAAGAACACTAAATATGATTAAAGTTAGTTAAAGTTACAATCTATATACGTCCCACTGCTGAGCACAGGCCTCCTCTCATTTTTGAGAGGAGTTTAGAAACAATCAATATGATTCCACAATCTTATGTTTTTCTTTTACTGGAACCAATTAAGGCCGCTTTCGAAGACTTAATAACTCAAAAAACTATTAGACCTACCGACTTGTCTTCGTGAATAATCCTATTCGTAAGTCCTTGAGATATTATGGTCTAAAAAGTGCCATCTTTAACACTAAATTATGTTCAGAATATACTGTAGGCAACACACACACACACACACAGACACAGAGGCAACAGAGGAATCTGAAGCAGGAGACGAGTAGCAGCATCTCTCTGATAACAACAGAAAATAATAGGAACAAGTGCGGCTACCAACCCGGTTATGGTAATTATTTGACATTATATTAGATAGACCTATGTTCTGTAGTGGACTTTGTTAGTTTGTATCACCTACGAGTGTAAGAAAATTTTAAATACTGCATGTTTGCTAATATATTTTAACAGGCGTTTTGGTAAAAAAAATCATTTAGAACATTAATTCGCATTATTTATATTGGGTCCTTACATATGAAATTAGTGTTTTGTCGTACTGACCACTTTGATCTGAAATATCTCTTCTTTGGTTAAGAATTCCAAATTCAAATTTACTAATACCTTTGAGTTTTGAAAACAGTCATTCATTTGGTTTTCCTCATTGAAGTAATGTTTTTTTTACTAACTGGCTTTACGGCTCTGGTTTCTAGACCTTCTGAGCCTATCCTTTTTTTTTTGAAATCTTCATTTTATGTTCTTTTTCTTCACAATATGCTGATGCGTCACATTGCGAAGCCCTTGGGAGATTTTGACGACAGCTCAACCGCGTCCGCAAAATCTCAGTCTCTAGCGGACAGTTGATGACGACAGCCACTCAAGTTCATAAGGTGCGTGCGTGCGTGCGTGCGTGCATGCGTGCGTGCGTGCGTGCGTGCGTGCGTGCGTGTGCGTGCGTGTGCTTGCGTGTGCGGGCGTGTGCGTGCGTGTGCGTGCGTGTGCGTGCGTGTGTGTGCTTGTGCGTGCGTGTGCGTGCGTGTGCGTGCGTGTGCGTGCGTGTGCGTGCGTGTGCGTGCGGCTGCGTGCGTGTGCGTGCGTGTGCGTGCGTGTGCGTGCGTGTGCGTGCGTGTGCGTGCGTGTGCGTGCGTGCGTGCGCGTGCGTGTGCGTGCGTGTACGTGCGTGTGCGTGCGTGCGTGCGTGTGCGTGCGTGTGCGTGCGTGTGCGTGCGTGCATGCGTATGTGGTCACACGAATGCGCGCGTGCGCGTGCGCGTGCGCGGGTGCGTGTACGTGTGCGTGTGCGTGCGCGTGTGCGTGTGCGTGTGCGCGTGTGCGCGTGCGTATGCGTGCGCGCGCGCGTGCGCGTGCGCGTGCGCGGGCGCGTGTGCGTGTGCGTGTGCGTGTGCGTGTGCGTGTGCGTGCGTGCATGTGTGCGTGCGTGCGTGCTTGCGTGTGCGTGCGTGCTTGCGTGCGTGTGTGCGTGCGTGCGTGTGTGCGTGTGTGCGTGCGTGCGTGTGTGCGTGTGTGCGTGCGTGCGTGCGCGCGTGAGCGTGCGCGTGCGCGTGCGCGTGTGCGTGTGCGTGTGCGTGTAAGTGTGCGTGTGCGTGTGCGTGTGCGTGTGCGTGTGCGTGTGCGTGTGCGTGTGCGTGTGCGTGTGCGTGTGCGTGTCCGTGTGCGAGTTGCTGTGCGTGTGCGTGTGCGTGTGCGTATGCGTGCGTGCGCGCGTGCGTGTGCGTGCGCGTGTGCGTGTGCGTGTGTGCGTGTGTGCGTGTGCGTGTGCGTGTGCGTGTGCGTGTCCGTGTGCGTGTGCGTGTGCGTGTACGTGTGTGTGTGCGTGTGCGTGTGCGTGTGCGTGTGCTTGTGCGTGTGCGTGTGCGTGTGCGTGTGCGAGTGCGTGCGTGCGCGTGTGCGCGTGTGTGCGTGTGCCTGAGTGCGCGTGTGCGCGTGTGCGTATTTGCGCGTGTGCGCATGTGCGAGTTGCTGTGCGTGTGCGTGTGCGTGTGCGTATGCGTGCGTGCGCGCGTGCGTGTGCGTGCGCGTGTGCGTGTGCGTGTGTGCGTGTGTGCGTGTGCGTGTGCGTGTGCGTGTGCGTGTGCGTGTCCGTGTGCGTGTGCGTGTACGTGTGTGTGTGCGTGTGCGTGTGCGTGTGCTTGTGCGTGTGCGTGTGCGTGTGCGTGTGCGAGTGCGTGCGTGCGCGTGTGCGCGTGTGTGCGTGTGCCTGAGTGCGCGTGTGTGCGTGTGCGCGTGTGCGTATTTGCGCGTGTGCGCATGTGCGTGTGTGTGCGTGTGCGTGTGTGCGTGTGTGCGTGTGTGCGTGTGTGCGTGTGTGCGTGTTCGCGCACACACACACACACACACACACACACATATTAAATATAATATTAAACACGGCTAACTACGAGCGCTAAGTTGATTCTGCCATTTTATTGACGAGCATTTCTCGCACTTTAGATTTGAACGAAATCCGGTTTTCGGCACTCCTGATTTCGGAAGGAAGAGCGTTCCAAAGAAGAACAGATTGAACAAAGAACGATGATTGTACAATATTAGTACTAAAACGGGGCACTGAAGCAAAAGGTTATTACTAGAACGGAGAACTCTATCATGGTTGTAGCTAAGATATTGAAAATGAGGAGTTAAATAAGATGGAGGATTAGGAGACATTAAGATAGAGTAAAGAGTGGTGAGTGCACGTAGACTACGGCGCTGACGAATGGGTAGCCAGTTGAGTTGAGAGCGATAAGTAGATACATGATCATACTTTCGAAGATTAAAAATGAATCGAATGCAGTTATTAACGGTCATATTTGTTCAAGAGTTCAGGTCAAAATAACACACATTACCATGGTCAAAAATGGGAAAAATTAAGGTCTGCACAATAATCGTTTTGGTCCTGGACGGGAGAAAGTTTTTCAGGTGGTAGAGAGAACGCAAAATACCTGTCACTTACACCACACACTCTGATAAACGTTTACCACTTGAGTTTGCCAGCTCAAGGTGGAGTCAATGTGCAATCCAAGGTCTTTCATGGTATTACTCAGTTCTAAAATAAAACCGTTAAAAATGATCGGCGGTAAAGCTGTGGAATCCAGTTTCTTTATCATCCGTTGGCTACCTATATAGCCGATAGCCTGACATTTGGATAGGTTAACTTTAAGATCAAACTTGTCAGACCAGTTCTTTATATACTCTAGGTCCCTATCAAGAGACTCAATGGCTGTAGATATACAGTCGACCTTTGCGTGTGAGTACAACTGCAAGTCATCAGCATACAAATGATATGCACATTGAAGATTTGGGGTAATGAGATTTATAAATATTGAAAATAACAACGGAGATAGAATACCGCCTTGAGGAACACCAGCATGCAAGTTACACCAACTTGATGAGGACTCGTCAATGCGAACTGACTGCTGGCGGCCTCGAATATAAGATGAGAACCGCTCCAAAGCCTCAGATGAGATCATAGAAAGTGAAAGGATTGATAATAGGACGTCGTGATTGATGGCATTAAAGGCGTTTGAGAAGTCAACCAAAATCAGTACTGTGACTTTAGTTTCCTCCATGTCACCATTGGCTTTGAGGAGCGCGGAAACAGACTGACTGTAATGAGCTTATCAGGTTATTCGAGAAGATAAAATGTGATAGCCGTTTGTGTACACAAGCCTCTAGCACCTTTGATAAAACGGGAAGAATGGATATAGGTCGGAAGTGATTAGGTAAAGAAGGATTGGAAATTTTTGGCAGAGGTATAATGTAAGCTTTACGCCACAGCGACGGAAAAACTCCGGAATCCAGAGAGAAGTTAATTATATGGGAAATAGCAGGGAGGAGTTGGTCTATAATATTAATAATCATACGGCGACTGATATTATCACAACAAATAGCATTAGAGAGACTGCATGACTTAATGGAGAGTATAACCTCCCTGATCTCATTCTCGTCGTAGCTATTGGAGAGAAGCGGAAAGGAGCGATATTGGGACGATGTAAGCCCATTAACTGATTAACAGTTTGACACTTGGTTTGGTAATCCAGAGGTGTATGTGAAGAGAAGTGTTGATTGATATCATCCAAACTAATTGTCCTCTGAAACTCAGAATGAGACTTCTTACCAATACCCATGGTTCCAAGGAACTTACAGATATCTGCGGGGGAAGAGGATATGATGTTGTTAAGAATATATCGGCGTTTCGCGTTGCGTATCATCTGGTTACACCGATTTCTTGCAGTTTTAAAAATGGACCAATTTTCCTCACACCGCTTTTTTCTATATTTCTGAAAGGATCGGTCTCTACGCCTCATCACAACGCGGATCTCTGTTGTCATCCAAGGTGCTGGCAGCCGCTTTAGCTTTACTTTTTTAATAGGAGCATGCATATTATAAAGATTAATTAATATGTTATTAAATTTCTTTACATGAAAAGTATCCACTTTTGATACTTACGCAAACGCATTTTTAATTTCCTTCTTTAAGAAATATTAAAATAAATATTTTCTTGCATTTATTTAGGCGAACTCCACACATTCAATAAAGTGACATTTACGGAAAATGTATACGTAGAAATAATTTTTTATTCAGTATGAATATGAAATTCGATAAAATCCGTAATATTAGTTGTTTCGTTCCCTCAAAAATTATAACTTAATTGAAAAATTTAATTCTACAATTTTTCAGTTATGCTTTTTAAATTTAATATGAATCAATAAGAATTAATCTTCTACTCTTTGAATCGTCTCTCTAGCTTGATTTTTCGTGGCGTGGTCTGTTACTCCTTTGGCCTCATTTAATACAATAACCCGCAGGTTAATTATGGTTCCCAATTAACTTTAAAATCTTCATTCTTTCCAGCTCACTCAATTCACTTCCCTTCACTTGACTGGCCTCTCCACTTTTCGTTGTTTCATTCATGCGAAAATGATGTTCGACGTATGATGGGAAATATCTGCCTTTTATTATTTATTGTATTTATATTAAACTAGCTGGCTCGGAAAATATTGTTGAGCCTTCTCCGGTTTTTATACACGTTCACTCCGTAAATTTTTCCTATGTAAATATAACATTCATCTGTCGGATGTCATTTTTGACATTGAACCAACATATTATATCTAATAACATTGTGTCTATAAGTTACTTTAACCGTGTAGTGGCATTATAAGAACACCCACTACCCCATATCGTCCGGAGAGTGTCGTAAGAGGCGACTGGGGGGGAATGATACAGGAGATGGGCAGCGGCATCTTCCTGGAAACGACTCAAAATTTACAAATAACTGCGGTTGCCAAACCACCAAGCGTGGCAACTGTGGGAAAATCCCCTCATGAGACAATCTACGAGAGCTGTAATGGATGGATAGATGAAGTTATTTCGGCTCATAAATATAGACTTTGTTATAAACTTTACTACTACGCCATGGTAGCTCAGGAGAAAATATGCAGTACGCGACAAAAACGGATCCCATTCGGCACCAATGAAATTTTAAAGTGCTGATTTATTACTCGGGTTTTTGCTCGGCGGTGAAGTAGTAAGGAAAACTGTCACGTCTAGGAAATTTAAACAGGAATAATTTTGAATACGTGTAAAGTCCGTGAACACGAATTTGGGCAGAAAGGAGGTAAGGAGGGGGAGGGACACTTCCTTGCCCCAAATTCTCAGAAATTAGAGAAGGCCTTTGCCCAGGAGTGGGACGTGAGGATGAAGGTTGTATCTATACTTTGACTACGGCGCCACCTATCGGATCGTATCATAGCTATGAATCTCGTCTAAACAAATATATTTTGTTACATTAAAATGAAAATCAAACTTCAAACTTTTGTAAGATTTTTTAAGTTTACACTAGTAAAGTGACAGCCGCCCGTACCATATGTCCCACTGAAGCTGAAGCTGAAGGGTTTTAAGACCGAAAAATTACCGCTGCGTCCCACAAGTGTGTTGGCGAATTTCAACATGCTAATTTTTTTCTAAGACTTGCAGTTAAAAATTCTCTTTATCGCCAGCGGGGAATAAGTTCGTATATTGCTAAATTTTAATGTGAAATTTCAGATACGGCGGTAGCCACAACGGATCTCAGATATCTACGCAGGACAGGATTATAGGGAACGAGTGAACGCTCAAGCAAAGTTGCACTTTGTATTTCCTGACTCTCATACCCAATTGGACGGCAATCAGATTCACGAACGGAGAAAAGCTCACCTGAGCCTACTGTTGTGTGTTCTGAATTGTTTCACCGTCCCCGTGCAGGTAGACGGGGTTAAATAACACCATATTCCTTCCTTCCTGGCTGAGAATTTCTTGAAAGAAAAACCCAATAACTGATTTTGACCCGATTCGGGATTCGAACCCATCCTCGTGGTATAGTGGTCAGTGTGACACTTTAATATACTGAGGTCCGTAGCTGATAACATGGACTGTCCTAAAATCCGTGTAGGGTTTCTCACTGAGCCATCACAACACACAGTACCATAAAACCCTTCGCGTAACTTCTGAACCGATTGTAGATGTAAGTCATATTCACACAGTAATATTTCTTTTGTCAAGACAATAGTTCATAGCTGTTCTAATTCAATGATTCAATGATTCAATAAGTGGTGCTGTAGTTACACTACTATTAATTATTAACAAATTAAATATTAAGACCAAAACATATTGCAGCCTATATAATTCCACAACTGAATATAAGCAATGAAAATCGAAAGAATATAAACAATGAAAATCCAAACAATTTAGAACAACGTAAATCGTTTAATGTATAACAATGTAATGAAATGCTTTCCTACTTAAGACTGTTATAGATAAGGAAGAGCGGGGATCCCTAACACAGGTTTTCTTTAAAACTTACTAGGCGAACCCATCTACTATATTGTTTATGTATGTAATCTTACACAAATAAAAAATTTATTTCTTATTATTATTATTATAAAAGACTCCTTTCTAGATTAGACTCTTAAGGGAATTTTGCCACAAATGAAATTCCACATTGCTACAATTGAAATCCTGTATAATATGTACTTAAACCACCTTAAATAAGACCAGATAGGCATCGCTTTGAAGTGCAACTCATTTTGCCACCTACCGAAAAGGGTATACATATATTTATACAAAACATCTACATTGTAAATTTGTTGCTTCACCCTCGTTCAGCGCTTAAAATTCATACGAGCTTAAAGGCTTTGCACAGACAATAAAATGTTGAGTGAAAATCTACATAAATGAACGCCGAAGCTGGATTTTTTATGTAATTATCACATAAAGTTGTTAAAGTTTTTTTTTAATTCGCGTGACTCATATATTTGACACTTTTTAATCACGATAGTTTCTTTGATTCTTTGTGTGATTCCAGAATTATAAAGAAGAACACCAAATATGATTAAAGTTAGTTAAAGTTACAGTCTATATACGTCACACTGCTGAGCACAGGCCTCCTCTCATTTTTGAGAGAACTTTGGGAACAACAAATATGATTCCAGAATTATATGTTCTTCTTTTACAGGATCCAATTAAGGCCGCACACATGCAGGCACATAAGCGCATCTTTTCTTAAATTAGCAGTGTTTAATATGTTTACATATGTACAGTGGAGTTAAACAAACTTAAAAAATATGAATTAATATCTAATTTCAGCAGCTAGAAGACCGTCACTATTATTACATACACGGCCTGTACAGTAAGTAATTGCTGTGTGGTGGCGTTGTACGTATATCTCCGAGCACTGCCCACATTATCAACCCGTGGGTGTCGTGAGAGGCAACAGAGAAAACTGAAGCAGGAGACGAGTAGCAGCATCTTGCTGATACCAACAGGAAATAATAGGAACAACTGCGGCTACCAACCCGGTTATGGGAATTATTTGACATTATATTAGGTAGACCTATGTTCTGTAGTGGACTTTGTTAGTTTGTATCACCTACGAGTGTAAGAAAATTTTAATACTGCATGTTTGCTAATATATTTTAACAGGCGTTTTGGTAAAAAAATCATTTAAAATATTAATTCGAATTATTTATATATTATAGTACCAAGGCAAACATTTTAATAATAATAATTTTGAAGCTTTTATGATGTTTTGTATGCATTTTATGAATACACGAAATTAAAAAGTCGCGAGTTCGTCAACTGGAGCGAACCACTCCTAACGCAAGTATAAACTGACTTGGAGTGGTTAATATTAATAAAATTATGTTTATAAAAAATATCAATAATCCTCTAGTGGTATTTCTAAAAATGTATTTTAAATTAACAACTGAACTCAACAGCTACTGTAGGACTGTTTTAGGATTTTGTAATTTAGTAGCTGTTTTTATTTTATTTTATAATAATTAATCAAAGAAAAATAATATCATTTTATCTACTATTATTCCACATCTAAATATGGACTCTCTCGTGGTAGAAATTATTTGCCTGCTTGGTAGACGGATTGCTAACCGTATTTTTGATGCTGGCTGTCGCCGGTCTGAGTATTTTATATCTACATTAACAAAATGATTAAATACCACCGTCTAGCGAAAAACAACTCGTAATCTCCTCTTACCACCAATTTTCTGCGTTAGTATGGAAATTCTACTACTACTAATACTACTACTTCTACTTGTACTACTATATGTATAGTATGCATCCTCTAAATCTTAGATGCACAGATCGCGGCCCGCCGGTCGAATACTGGTGGCCCGCCGACAGCATGAATAATACTCTCGTACATTCGAAAAATTTTGAATTCATCATTCTCTAAACCATTTCCCATTATCTGGGGTCGGCGCAGTAAACCTTCTTGTTCCATTCCTCTCTATCAGCCGTCATTTCCATACTTACTCCTTTCATTCTCATATCACTCTTCACACAATCGATCCATCTTTTATTCGGCCTTCCTCTGCCCGTGTGTCCCTCCACATTCATATTCAACACTCGTATTGTGACATGACTTTCATTCCTCCGCATCACATGCCCAAACCATGCCAATCTGCTTCCTCTCACCTTTTCTACCACTGGCGCTACTTTCAGGCTTCCTCTTATATACTCATTCCTTATCTTATCCATCCTTGTCACACCACACATCCATCGTAACATTCTCATTTCATTCGCATGCAGTCTATTTTCATCCTTCTTCTTGACGGCCCAGCATTCACTTCCATACATGACGACAGGTCGGATGATCGATTTGTAAATTTTCCCCTTCAGCCTTATTGGCATTCGGGGATCGCACGTTGTGGCTGTGACCTGTCGCCATTTCATCCACCCTGCGTTAATCCTATGCTGCACAGCTCTATCTATTCCGCCGTCGCCTTGAATGAGGGAACCGAGGTACTTGAAATCTGAGCAGGTAGGCAGTATAGCGCCATCCAACGACATGGGTACAGGACTGGAAAGACCGCCGAAATCACAGCACAGATATTCGGTTTTGGATCTGCTGATCTTCAAGCCAACACTTTCCAGCCTCTGTTGCCACCCCGTCAGTCTGCTCTGTACCTCGATGCCTTCTTCCCCGACAAGCACGATGTCATCGGCAAAGAGCATGCACCAGGGTGCCTCATCCTGCAGGTCCGACGTCAAAGCGTCCATAATCAGTAGGAAGAGGTAAGGGCTCAATGCCGACCCTTGGTGCAGCCCTACCGCCACATCGATACTGCCCGTAGTTCCCGCGGCAGATCGTACACATGTACGGGATGCTCTGTACATAGCACGGACTAACCTCACATACTTCCCAGGCATACCTTTCATCTTTAACGCCCACCACAAAACCTCACGGGGAAATTCGAAAAATTTTGAATTATATTCCAGAATAGAACCAAAAAAAATATGTTCGAAAAGTAATTTGAATCTCGCGCGCGCGCTCTTAACCGCGCTTATCGGTGCGCCGTGCATGCGTCGGTAACAGCGATCGGTAATGTCCGTGCTGAACTCGGTTAAATTCGTTTTCTCTAGGAACCGCCGCGGCCGGCGGCGCGGCGACGACGGCAGCGCGGTGGCGTCTTATCCACGGGTTATACTGTTAGAGCAAGCGAGATAGCAATAGTCCTGTATTCCCGATTGTTCGCGTAGGTAGGTAGGTAGTAGACACGAAGCTTCCAGAGTCGGTTTCGTGATTTCTCCAGACAGTTTTCGACTCTATACGCGCGACCGACAGTTCGGTTTTAATTTGAGTGAAGTGTCAATAATTCTAGTGTAGATTTTAAATCGACTAGCCGGTGTCATATATTTTGATCCACATTCAACGTAGATTTCCCGTCAAGTGCCGTGTATAATTGTGTTGTGAAATCGTAAGTAAAACTCTGTTATTAATAAGTGTTTCCCTACCTATTTAATCAATTATTTTTGGTAATTTAAAAAAGGATGGGTAATTTAAGTAGGTACTGTAATTGTTTTTAGGTGCTGTGTTAATCCTAGTCAGGATTAGAACGCAACATGGACAAGCCAGGAACTAGTAAAAAACGTAAGGTTTAAGATGAAAATTGGCAGTTTCAAGAAATTTGGACTTTCGAAATACTTTTTTGTGTGGTCGCATAACAAAGTCGTTTGTTTAATTTGCAAGAATTCTGTTGCGATTGTGACGCAGCATCCTACTTTTACCAAGTTTACAGGCGAATTAAGAAAGTAAAAAATGTTGTCTTTAAAACGGGAGCTTATTGGTTAGCAAGCTATGTTTACTAAACCCATTACTAAACCCATAAACCCATTCAAGATTCAGAAATAGCTACAGAAGTTAGTTATGAAATTTCTCGAATGATAGCAAAGCGAAGTCGCCCCTTCAATGATGGGGATTTTGTAAAAGAATGCATCGAAATCGCCGCTAAGAAAATGTGTCCAGAAGCAGCAAAAAAGTTTGAGAAAATTCAACTGAATCGTATGACTATCCAAAGACGAATTATGTCTTTGTCAGGTAATATTGCGGAAAAATTAAATGAAAAAACTAAGTTCATTGAATTTTTTTTCATTAGCACTCGACGAATCTACTCATATTAGTTCCACAGCTCAACTTCTGATATTCATACGAGGTGTTACTCAAGATTTTGAAGTCTTAGAAGAGTTATTAGGAATGTGTTCATTGAAAGGTCAAACCAGAGGAGTTGATATACTCAATGTACTTTTGGATGAGTGTTCAAAAACTGATTTGGACTTATCAAAATTATCGGGAGTTGCGACTGACGGTGCTCCTTCAATGATTGGTGTCAATTCTGGGCTATTTACTTTGCTGAAAAAGCATCTGCAAGAAAAAAACATAAACGCTGAAGATCTCATGCAGTTTCACTGCATTATACACCAAAAAGCCCTCTGTTCTAAAAAAAAATGAATTTTAAAATGTCATGAAAGTGGTAGTTTCGACAGTAAATTTCATAAAATCACGAGGACTCAATCACAGGCAATTCAAACAATTCCTTGATGACATCGAAAGCGAATATAGAGATTTGCTGTATTATACAGAAGTAAGGTGGCTAAGTCGTGGATTGACACTGGAACGATTTCTAAATTTAATAGAAGAAATTGGATTATTTCTGGCGCAAAAGCAAAGGGATGTCCCGGAAATTAAAAAATCCTGATTGGTTGTGTGATTTGGCTTTTTTAGTTGATATTACAAATCATTTGAATGTCTTGAACACACGGCTTCAAGGCAAAAATCAACTGATATCCCAGCTCTACGCTCATGTGTCATCCTTTCAATGCAAGCTGACACTTTTCAGATCGCAATTGAATTTTAGAAATTACAACCATTTTCCGAATTCTAAGAAAATGGCTGAAAAATTAAACAAAGCTGCGATTAATTTCAGTTATGTAGAAAAGCTAGATATTTTAATTCAATATTTTCAAGACATATTTTCGGAGTTTAAAAAAAGAAACCTCTGTTGGACATATTCAGCAATCCTTTTACGATTTCAGTTGAAAATGCGCCAGAGTCAATGCAGTTAGAAATTATCGACATTTAAAACGACCAAGATTTACGCAACAAATTCAACCAAGGAGACTTGCTGAACTTTTACCGCTGCATTGATAAAAATACGTACAAAGAGTTGCGCATAAACGCTCTGAAATGTGCCAGCTTATTTGGTTCTACCTATATATGTGAACAAACCTTTTCGAAACTAAATAATAATAAAACAAAAAATCGAAACTGCAAAATTTGCAAATGAAAGTTTGGAAGCAGTTTCACGTGTTGCTACAAGTAAATTTGAGCCAAATATAAAAAATAAATTAATAAATTCTTTTTCAATTTGAATACATTATTATCAATTTTTTATTGTGTTTAATTACCTATACTTCTGGCGGCCCGCCATCAGTTCATAATTTGCCCGAGTGGCCCCCAGTCTTAAAAAGTCTGTGCATCACTGCTCTAAATCAATAAACACTGGCAAAAAATTAAAAACCTTTCTTACAAATACACAACAAAAATTATGAAATGGAATTAGAAAGGCAATATGTAATAAAGCTAAACATTTGAAAGGCTTCTCAGCTATCGGATAATTATACAAAAATAACAGGGAGAGCAAGTATTAAATCATTGTAAGGTTATTGACTTGTAATTTTACCACTCACGGGGCGAAAAGGAGGAAAGGATGGCTTAAGAGAATCCACTAACGCATATTATCATCCCATGTGTGTCATAAATTTAGTAAGTCTATGGTGACTGCCTCGTTGGTCTAGTGGGTGTAGTAGTGCGACTACTGATCATGAGGTTCTGGGTTCGAATCCCAGGTCGGGCCAAAAATTAATTATGGAGTTTTTCTGTCAAGAAATTTCTGTAAGTAATGAATTAATTAAAAATACTCAGAACACTAAGATAATATATTTCTTTAATTTTTTCCTTGTTCGGATTAATGGTCGTAGGGGACCATTATTTCTACAAAACAAAAATACTTTCTGAGTAATAAAATACAATGGCATTCCTTTCTTTAATGCAATAAAATAAACTTGGGTACACGGAATGTTTTACAAAACAAAAAAGTTTAAAAGTATTAAATCTTTGTAAAGAATTCTTTCGCAATATCTGTACAAAGTTTCATGCGTCAAAATTATTTAAACACTCGCTAGTTCGCCTTAGACACCTCTTTTACGGCTTGATCAAACACTGCGACACGCATAAGCTTACTATCTGTGCTAATCAGGAACTTCTTCGTTTTGAGCGTCAGTATCGGGTGCGTTTGCGTGGTAATACAGGAGATCGCGGATTCGCGGAGCCCAGTGTTTGGTTGCTTGTTGAACACTTCTTCTTCGAGTACTATAAAGTGAATCATTCGTATCTTTACTTGTAATGGATCCAATTTCAAAATCATTCATACATCGGTTCATACGAAATACATTTAGTTCAAAAACAAAAGTAAATAAAACCTTCTGTGTAAAAGTAAACAAAACTTTTATTTATATTGTCAAAACCTTCGGTCAAAGCAAAGAATTTTATCATTAGTTAGCAATGGCATTCCAATAAAAGGTTTATTGCGTTTTATTTAACTAAAACTAGACGTTAATTACTTCTAAGGTTTCCACAGAAGCTTTGACTTTGATCCATCAAATATCCATCTAATTAAAAGGGATTTATTATCTTTTGTGGAAAATAATGATAAACTAACGACATGTCCTACTTGGTGTCATTGCTGAAAATTAGTGTATTTAGTAAAATAGATAGATCAGTTTTGGGACACATGGAAGATTGGGTTTTGTTTTTCTTCTTTCTTTCTTTATCAGCCGGTAATTTTACCAGTTAAAAAGACCATTGCTGTGTAAATATCTTTCGTCATTAAAAGGATTTATTTTAATGTTCGCTCTTTGCAGGTAGATCGCCGTATTGGACGTCTTGCACCTTTAACGCTGATTAAGATACTTAACAATTTTGATAGTTAATAATGGGTGATGATAAAGATGTTGATGAATTCTCTTACACCGTCTCCACCTGGTAATTTTGCATATTATATGCCCATAGTAAAAGCCGTAAGGATCTTATGGGATTGAAACGTTCAACCACAAGCATAACCATTACGTTTATGATAGGGATAAAATATACAGACTTCTAGCATCATTTGGTGCGTCAGCGATCCAAAAAATTATTGAACAAAGGTTATATAGAAATATTCATTGTAAAATTAGATAATGCGTGCATGTTAATATCCCCTTGGAATTAGGTTGTAACTTTCGCTATCTAATTCGATTTGTATAAATAATCGAAAATTACTGTTATTAAAAAACTAATAATTTGGTTTAAGTACCACTGGATTTCTTACTTGGTCTTCTCAGAATATATGAATTTCTGAACCAGTGGTACATTTAATGAAATTTTGCTTTCAATAAGTATTATTTATAATCTATGTTAAATAAAAATCTATTTCTCTTATTATATAGAAATTAATATTTTAACTAAAGCATTAATACGCGTACGTACCAGATTTTTTTTGTTATGATGCAAAAAGATACGAGTTTATTCTAAGTGACAGACTCAAGGAAGATCTAATTTCCGCTGTCACCTCTTAAGCTCACAACTTGACATACAATTCTTGTTTGCTAAGCGCTGTATATTGTTATGGGACTTTAACTCTACTTATTAACATTATATTTTTATGTTAAGAAATGGTAAGAAGCTACCCCATTTAAGGCAATATCAAACCACTAAAAATAATAACTTAGCTTATAATAGAATAAATGAAGAAGTATTTTTTTGCCATCCTTAAGCCGGCCACACACGCTAGGTTATAACCGATGGTTATGCTTGCACAGTTCAACTGTGCAGGCATAACTGAACGTGTGTATGACATAATTTATTGCCTGTGCAAGCAAAATTAAAAATAGAAATTGATATTTTAACCGATCGGTTATGCTTGCGCAGGTCGCTTGCGCAAGCATAACTGAACGTGTGTGGCAGGCGGGCATCAGTTATCCGGCAAGTGTCGAGGGCTCGAGGGGATATGGCGTCGTACGTCACTGCGCAATAATGTCATCTCGCAAATGAAATGCAATTTTAGAAGAATTTATTGGAATAATATAAATCGGAGCCCTGTATATGTCGATTGAAGAATAAAGAGTATCATGCCCGAAATAGAAGAGCGGCCGCATATGAAAAACTTGTAACCAAATTAAGAGAAATAGAGGAAAATGTGACAAAGGAGGATGTTGTCAAAAAATTAATGCGCAAAAAAAATAATTAAAAAAATTATTTAATTAATGGAGCTACTTTCGATAACAGCGTAAGATAAGTTTTTCGTCCATACGTAAACAATTACGGTAATCTTTCGGATAATATGTTAATTCCTTTAGTAATTTGACATGGCTGTATTTTCTCCTTTTCTGTAACCCCTTTTTGCACCACTCTGTACGGCTTCGTTTTACCTTTTTTTTCTTCAAAATTACAAATAATAATCCTATGAGCGCTATTGAGTCGACGTCAACCACCGCTGCCGGTGCCGGTGCTTATATATGTAGGATAGAATAAGAGAGAGTTAGTAATAAACCTACCATAGATTACTGACTATATACTAGAGAAAACCTACAGTCAAGACCACTAGACGTATTATCATTTATTCCCCGAACCTCCCAACATTACATGGCGACCCTACCAGGGTGCCAGGCGGTGCGCGAAATTGAAACAATTTATCGAAGAAGATAAATTAATTATTAAATCAAAATAAATATATATTAACAAAAAGAACATTATACCGGATGTGACACTTAAATTTTTAAATACGAATATAAGAAGAGACTACAATTTAAAAAAAACGAAGTCATTGTTTTAACAGCAAAATCAAGATTGACAAGTTCCAAGAAAGAAGATTCCAATAACAGAAAACTTCTTGATCAAATCATTGATTTTCCTAGAAAGTCCTTATAAAGTTCTACTTTTCAGATTTTTTTCATATTTTCTAAACTTATGGTTCAAAAGTTAGAGGGGGGGGGGGGACACATTGTTTTTTTTTTTACTTTTGGAGCGATTATTTCCGAAATTATTGACATTATCAAAAAATGATTTTAGTAAACCCCTATTCATTTTTAAATACCTTTCCAACAATATATCACACGTTATGGTTGAAATAAAAAAAAAATCACTTCCCACTTTACATATTGGGGGGCTACCCTAATAAAACATTTTTTTCCAATTTTTATTTTACCACTTTGTCGGCGTGATTGATACACATATTGGTACCAAATTTCAGCTTTCTAGTGCTAACGGTCACAGAGATTAAGCGAGGACGGACAGACGGACAGACAGACATGGCGGAACTATAAGGGTTCCTAGTTGACTACGGAACCCTAAAAACATTTATTACTAAGAACGTCGTTATTGTATTACTTCTCCTAATAAAGAATAACAATAACGTTTAAAGGTACATAACACCAACATATTCTTATACAGGGTACACATCATAATAAAAATTAAAGGGAACTGAGTACAAAAATGCTATATGTTTCACTTTGACTGAAAAAATATTATCCCATTTTGTACAAAAATTAGCAAGGATGCATTTAAAAGGTATGAGGAATGAAAGAAAGAAATGCTTAAAAGTGGAATACGAATGATTGAGTGGTTAAGTTTCGTCAATATTGGACTGATCACCCAAATATTTGATGATGCTTAAACTAGTAGTAGGTATTGAAGCCGTTAGGAGCAAGAATTATGCATGGAAAGAATAGATATAAAAGATAATAATTGACCTTAATAAATAGGTAATGGAGAGATACGGGAACGTCCATCAATGGTATAACATAGAGTCCTCGAGCAGAGTGTGTTTCCGTGATTGGATGATAAAATCGGGCGTAATGGGTACTAGGGAACAGTACCTTCAGTACAAGTGATGTACACGAGTTTACTCACATTAGTACTGTTAGGGACCAGAGAAGTCTTAAATTTGTTACCCTTAATAATGATACATAGAGGTTATATCCTTCATTGAATCATGGTGTGAACTTAGTTTTCCTCTGTGACAATTGTTGGAAATCTTTTAAAATGACTTAAACGTAGACCTCAAAGTTGTGCGCACAACCCAAGGTACATTTTACCTTGATATAGAAAAAATAAGTTTATGTACCAATAAAATGAAATGAATATTACGAAAATGTTATATAATACCCAAATAAATGGGGGCCCATATTTATAAAGTACCCGCGTGATAAATATCACAAAATAAAAAATAAATGAAATGAATTAATACTCCGATTCCCGGTATCTAATAAATAAATAAATATATCAGTGAATAGAGAGAAAGAGAGCTAGCTAAAGGTCAAAAATATTAGGAAGTAAGAAAGTACGTACAAGAATTACGAAAAAAAAAGGCCCGAGCAAATTATAAAGTGTGTAGTTGTTTTGCATTTCTGTATTAGGACTATTAATGCTACCCAAAATGCGACCAACAAGTTACGTACACATGTAATAACTATATGGATCGATTTACACAACTTCGCGAAAATGTGGTGTGTATGTATTGTGCGCATAATTGTTTAACCACATTTGTATATGAATTTATGAGATATTTTTTTCATATTTCGACACGTTAATTCATATTTACAATAAGTCTGGTTGAATTTTTTGTCATATGTTTTTATGTAAAATTTGTACACTTTAAACAATGTTCGGTTTACATTTTGCTTATAAAATAAAGTCCAGATTCTATCGATACACTGTTATTATAAATATATTAATGTAATAGTATTATTTTTACGTTTTTTCTTTATAAAAGACAACGGAACCTAAAATTATGTTATAATATGTTTGAAATAAAATTGCCTTTTTCAATGTTAATAAATATTTCGCAAAACAAACTTGATTTGTGTAAATATAAATTCCATGGCATGAAAAAATGAGTTTTCAAAATTATAAATAACTTAATTAATGATTTTTTGTTAATGTACCTATGTAAAAGTGTAATACTTTTACAAAATGAATTTAAAATTGAATGTAACAATCTTTATTTAAAGGTACAAACCATTGGGAAAGTTAAGATATCATTTTAATGCATCGTGTACGTAATCGAAAAAACGTTCCCATGAACATACTTGAAATTAAAACATAGGTGTCACAAACCGCTTACGCGGCTGAGATTGTAAGTTGTATTTGATCCCTGTTGTTATGTTAATGATTATGATTATGTTGCACTAGGACCGCCGTGTGATAAAACATGTGATATTCAACGACTAACATTTTTTGCCAACTAACGGTCACGCGCTATAAGCGAATGATAAACAATACAAAGAAAAGATTCTTTTGACCGGAGTTAGAGATTATATAATATACATAATTAATAATATACTTATAATTATACAAATCGATGTGACCAGTGTTGCGACATAAACAATTAATAGAAATATATGTGCCAATTAACCGATTTATAGGATATTCCACTTTTCATAGACTTTATTTAGATTTAGTAGGGCCTTAATCTAAGAATAGTTTTAATAATGTTTATATACTCACACTACAGTGTGATTTAAATAAGTATGCTGAAGTTTATCCACTTAAAAGTAAGGATACTATTTCCATGGCGTTAGCTTCTTTTAGATTTGTTAAGATTTAAAATGAATAATATAGTTTTAGTTTAAGAATAAAAAAAATGTTAACACCTTATCATATTTTTGATAACTATTTTGTTTTAAAACCTGTATTTTCAGTCCAGTGAATTAATAGTTATAAGTATATGAAAATTTTAAAAGTTATGCAGTAATGATAGGCGAACTAAAATTATTTCACAACATTGGTAAACTTAAAGATTCAATACAATTACGTAAGGAATTTGATGATTGTTTAATAAATTTAAATACAGAGATGGAAAGTTATTTTTTTTTATAAATTACGGTGTTCACATTTTATTTTAATCTTATTATGTTATAAATATGATATAGTAGGTATAAGAATTTTAATATTTTAAAATAATGTTCATTTTTATTATACACCAAATTATGTTACATTTAAAAAAATTAATATTTTTGTAATAATTTTTTTTTCTTTTTGCCGATGGGCGTGTAGTGTGTGCGTATATAGGATAGAATAAGAGAGAGTTAGTAATAAACCTACAGTCAAGGCCACTAGACGTATTACCATTTATTCCCCGAACCTCCCAACATTACATTAGGGTGGAACTTTTTCTTCAAATTCATACGAGACCTCTCACCTATTTAATTAAAAAAATACGCGTGGCACCCCAGTGCCACGCGTATTTTTTTAACCATTTCATGTTAAAAATAAAAAGACGTGTGGCACTCGGGGACTGCCGCGGTAAAGCTATAGCATAGCATTTTTTGTCAACTTATGCAATTATAATTATTTACTTATTTTATTTATGCAGTTTTTTTCTTAGTTTTTTCTTTGATATTTATTCAAGTTTTTCTTTGATATTAATTCAAGTTACACTTTTTGAGCGTGGCGACCGATAATAAAACAATTTTTTTTTCTTTTATTGAATTGATGAGAAGTTAAATACGTTTAGTCAGTCGCACGCACACAAACACCGTGCGAAAGTCTGCCGAACTGAAACTACGTTAGACTTAGACGACCCCCCAACAAGTTTTCGGCTGACCTGAACTGCCTCCTGGCGACTCAGGCCGAGCCTACATAGCACATCCCTTAATCTGCCTTAATAAGGCACACTTCTAAGCGGCTTTTCGCCGCTTGCGCCCTCCTTTCTGCCAAGGAGGATCGCGTCCGTATACGGCTTAGAGATCTCTAGTTAGACCGTTAAGCCAGTCCCTAAAAGGTGGGGTTTAGTGGGTAAAAGTCTCCACATAACCACGCAGCCGGCTGTGTGGTATGCTATGAGCATTCCCCACCTCCCTCCCCCGCTTTCCGAAAGGTTGCCCATATTTGCTTCTGGCGCAAAAAAAACTTAGACGATGCACGGCTTTCAACGCCGCACCGCTTTGCCGGTCGGAGTGGGGGTTGTTAGGTTTAGTTTAGTTACGGAATTTCTTGATTCGGTCGCCGCCCTCAAAGCCCGCGACAAAAGCTATGCAATAGCTTAGTAATCGGGACTCAATTGGCGAAGATATCGCATAAACGTTATCGCATAAAAATTACGTAATAGAGCCACGCTGCAGCTATATTATAGTTGTAGCATAAATGGATTGGCTCGACCGGGGCAGGACCACGCTCTCACAGAATACCAGCGTAAAATAGCAGCGTAATGCTGCTGCATTTCGTATGGCTAGTGTAGAGAACTGGAGACCCTTTCTACAGTCGATACATTCTATCTTAGTCCTCAGGAGTGACAACGCATTTGTATTTTGATTCTTGATTGAAGATAAATGTGGATGTCTAATGGGCTTCAGCATCCATTTACCATCAAGTGGACTGTGTGCTCGTTTGTCACCCAATGTTATAAAAAATAAAGTAAAATACATACAAAAAACCGGCCAAGAGCGTGTCGGGCCACGCTCAGTGTAGGGTTCCGTAGTTTCCCGTCCGTCACAATAAGTGTTCCCACTTATGAGTTTTAAAGAAGGTGGGTATCCATTATGTTCGCGCTACAGCAGCGCTCCGCGCTCCTGCAACTGCTCCCGGTAGTGGTTACTGTTGTTTCCATCCAAGTTCAAAATGATTTTCCTAGAAAGTCCTTATAAAGTTCTACTTCTCAGATTTTTTTTCATATTTTCTAAACTTATGGTTTAAAAGTTAGAGGGGGAGGGGGAGGACACATTGTTTTATATTTTTGGAGCGATTATTTCCGAAATTATTGACATTATCAAAAAATGATTTCAGTAAACCCCTATTCATTTTTAAATACCTTTCCAACAATATATCACACGTTAGGGTTGAAATTAAAAAAAAAATCACTTCCCACTTTACATATAGGGGGGCCACCCCAATAAAATATTTTTTTTCCAATTTTTATTTTTCCACTTTGTCGGGCGTCATTGATACACATATTGGTACCAAATTTCAGCGTTCTAGTGCTAACGGTCACAGAGATAAAGCGAGGACGGACAGACGGACAGACAGACATGGCGAAACTATAAGGGTTCCTAGTTGACTACGGAACCCTAAAAAGACTTACAATCGAATTGTGAATCTCCCCTTTTTTGATGTCGGCTAAAAATTACATTAACATAATACTACTCATAAAAAAGCTGAAGTTGCAGCCTGCATGAGAACCACTGCTGGGCTCAGGCCTTCCCTCATTTAAGAGAAGGTTTTAGGACAAGAAAGTGTCCGTGCTGCACTAATGCGTGCGAATTTCACATGTCCTTGAAATATTCTTTTCTTATTTCTCAGGCATGCAGAATTCCTCTCGATGTCTTCATCGGGGCCGGTGGGGATTGAACCCGGGATAATCGTATACTGTGAAGTTTACAGCGATCGCTAACCATCTCAGCCACCACGGCTCACGGAAGGAAAGAACTTCACTCATTTTAAGGGTCTAATTAAGTGATGAGAGATCCTATTAGAGGGTCGAGTTATTTGGCAACATTGGCTACAAAGGCTGGTATTCAAATAGGGCGTGCGTGATTTGTATGCTTCCGAATTATGATTTAGTTATTTAGTAATACTTACATGCATATTCGTGTCCGTCATATTCTTCCTTTCTACAAGGAAGAATATGACGCTGTTTGCTATCCTACAGACCCTGAGGTAAGGTGTAGCGACATCTACATCTATCCTCAATTACGAATCAAAATGCAGATGCATTGTCACCCGTGAGGGCTAAAATGGAATGCCTCGTTTCCAGTAAAAAGTTAGTTCTCTACACTCACCATACGAAACACAGCAACAATGAGAGTGAGAGCGTTGTCCTTCCCGGTCGAGCCGACCCATTTATTTATTTTATTCTTTATTGCACCAAAGATTTTGTACAAAAGGCGAGCTTAATGCTATATGGTATTCTCTACCAGCTAACCTTGGGTAGAACAGAGAGTGAGTTATGGGCAGTAAAGGTGTCATGATCACATTCAATTCAAAAATGTACATGCTACACATACATAATATATATATATATATATATATATATATATATATATATATATATATATATATATATATATATATATATATATATATATATATATATATCTCCATAAATTTATATACAAATAACTATATACATATAAAGTACGTGGACTCAAATTTGCTGGTTACGGATATATTCGTATAGTTTTCTTTTAAAAACGTTTTTAGCAGGTATTATTCGCAGGTCAACAGGCAATTTGTTCCGATGGAAGTTAATGTGAAAGAATTTGACATAAACCCAGAATGGTGGAGAGGAGTAGACAGTAATAAATTGTGTGAAGATCGGAGATTGAGAGAATGAGTGTCACTACGGAATTGGATTCTTTCTTTTAGGTAAAGGGGTGAGGAAGAATCATTAAGAACTGAAAACTGAGAGGACAGCATTCGAAAATCTTTGCGCTGGCGTATAGTCAACCACTTTAATTGGGAGCGAAATTCTGATACGTGATCGTATTTGCGTAGGCCAAAGATGAATCTTATGCAGTTGTTAAGTAACCTGTCCAACCTGCTTAGCAGCTCCTGAGAGATATTAGAGAGACAAACATCGGCATAGTCAAATAATGGAAGAATTAGAGATTGGATGAGTAGAAGCTTAGTTGAAGGAGGCAGAAAGAACTTAAGACGATAGATGGAACGAAGTATGCCTGTGACTTTACGAGAAATCTCGGACACCTGTAACCTTCAACTAAG
Source organism: Parnassius smintheus behrii (assembly GCA_036936625.1). NCBI lineage: Eukaryota > Metazoa > Arthropoda > Insecta > Lepidoptera > Papilionidae > Parnassius > Parnassius smintheus. Next base: position 41,456,133 of record JAUPFT010000012.1, on the reverse strand, counting down.
GGTCGGGTCAATAATTAAACCCAGATCCTTGGCACTTGTGCGGAAAGGAATTACACAGTTTTCGTAGCGAATGGATGGTAGATCAGTTATGTTAAGTTGTGACACCAATCGACGACTACCAATGATAATAGCCTGGCATTTACTGGGATTTACCGTTATACCAAATCGCTGTGACCAGTCTGAAATGCGTTGTAAGTCCTGATTAATAGCTGCAATAGCGGTAGCAATTTCAACCGAGGACTCTTGTGAGTATAACTGAAGATCGTCAGCATAGAGGTGGTAAGAACATTGAAGGTGGGTAGTAAGAAGATTGATAAATAACGAAAACAAGAGAGGAGAGAGAATGCCGCCTTGCGGTAGCCCTAGATATAGATCGCACCAGTCGGAAAAATCTTGATCATTTTACATGTAAAAGAAGATTAGCACAAATGTTTTAAACTGTCCAATGCAATGGCAATGATGATGTCTTACTTATATTTTACTTGGTCAAATTAAAAGATAGTTAATGTTGTGCTCATCTTCTATACAACAAAGGACAATAGAGAGAGAGACGTATATTATAATGTTAATGACTAACTTAAGTAAGCGATAAACAGCGATTATAAGTAAGGCCGTGATCGTTTACTATTTTACATTTATACAAGATACAAGAGTATATTGTACATTTAATTTAAAATATATCAATAATTATGAAAAGATTAAACTGAGATCAAAACGCTACAATAGAATACAATCTAATGGTCAAAATACGGAAATTGTATGACGAATGAAATGAAGACATGGCTTAAAAACCAAGAATCCAGGCCAATATCTTAATAAAAATAATTGTATGATATTGACGTTTGACTTTAACATAAATTGCTATGATAAATTTTTTACCTATCTAGTGTATTTAGTACCAAATACTACAATAATATTTCGTACGGTGAAAGTAAAATTAAAGCTTACTGTCAGCACCGAAATCATAAAATGAAATCGAAAAAGTTATAAATACAGTAAGAATGATGCTGATCGTAAAATGCAATGTAATTATGTACGGACTAGGAAACAGTTCTGACTTCTTCTGACTGATTGCACGCTTCGAAGTAGTTGTTGTCCTGGATTTAGATCCTTCTTTTTTGGGAATGACATCTGATGCTGGAAGCGAGGTAGCCCGTTCTACGTCAGCTTTGTGTCTGGTTGTCAGCTTCTCTAGATCATTTGTTGGAAACACTTTGGAACGGGATCCAGTAGGATGCTTGACATTGATCATCCCGTCCAAGGTCCACACATTCCTAATGCCGAAGTGCCTGCGGGCCTCTAAGAATAAACACTGCATCATTCGTGTTAGATATTCTGACAACACATATGGGCTACCCTTGAGCAAAGCTTTCATGGCCCATACCTCCTGACGTAATGGAGTGTCTTCAATTTTTATGAGAATCGGACGAGGGCGGCCCTTAGATATTGTGCCAAGACGATGACATACCTGCAGCGACTGACTAGAACAATTTTCGATACCAAGATTCTTCGTGATGACTGAAGCTACCAATTCGCGGACATTCTCATTAGTATTCTCGACCACTCCTCCTAGCAGCAGAAACTTCTTTCTGTGTCTACTTTCAATGGCATCCACATTAACAATTAGATGGTTAATTTGCTGCCGCAGTAATGTAAATGTTGAATAAACGAAATTCTTGAAGTTGATGTAGTCAGAACTTAGGTCCTTCAGGCTTAAGCCCTTTGATGACCCCTCTAGTCTCGCGTCAAACTCATCTAACCTTCGATTAAGTGTTTTCTCCAGTGATACTTGTGTTTTAAGAACTTCAAATATGTTTTCCATACTCAGATGTTCTTTAAGTATTGTACTCAACTTGAAGTTTGTAAGAAAAGTAGTAGCAACTTATGGCAGGTATTTAATTTATTGCATATATGATATTTAGTTGATACTTAACAAATATTAAATACTGTACACAATGAATAACTAAAATAAATAAATAAAATTACAGAGATGCACAAAATTTAGTTGTTACTTTTTTCACACCTACCCGAAAAAAAGCCCATTCGGGTTAAATTTTCCAATATGGACCATTGATTTAAATGCCCATATTTTTTTTTGTAGATAGTACTCATTAAAAGAAAGCGTTTTGCAAAGTTTTAGGTTGCGGAAACTTACGGTTCATGAGATATATTTTTTTTTAACTTTTCATACAAATTGGCAAATAACACGCAATTACAAAATAAATTTGACAAATAATGGCCAACATTTTTTCTAATTAATGAAATGAAATTATAATATTTACAATTAATACTAATTACACACAATATGTAAAAAAAGAAACTATAATATAGAAAAACTAACACTAAAGTTATATAATTAGACAAATAATTGATGTCATGTAATAATTGATGTGATGATTGTGTTTAGAGACTCTTCATTCCCGTAGGAGCATTATAATAACAGGTGATATCAACATAAATATTCGAACTAAACCTAATGAACCTCTGCATGTGTACAAAAACAGAATGAACTATCTGGACATGCTTGCTAACCATGGCATATTAGCTGGACACACATTACCTACTAGGCAGCAAGGTTGCCTTGACCATTTCATTGCATAGCATTTTGTATCAACTTATGCAATTATAATTATTTATTTATTTTATTTATGCAGTATTTCTTTTTCTTCGATATTAATTCAAGTTACACACGCGCTACGTGATTCGTAAGTTAGTAATCTGCTACGTATCTTAAAACGATCGCTTAGTTAAATCTGTGCTCCTAGTAAGTCGCAAATTGAGCAGTCAATCTTAATAGGTCTGGCGCTACTTACTTTTATTATTATTTAAAAAAAATGCCACTTAAAAGGACCCCTCCATCGCAACAGCCGAAGTCGGATACGAATCAGAGTTCAGCTGCAGCTACGGCCACAGATACCGATAATGATAGCTCTAGTAATGTTGCTAGCCGACCTCGTGGCCGTAAGCGCCAACATGATGACGAGGTATATGCTTTTATGTCGGATATGAAACAATCTTTTGATACCGTCAAAAATCAACAAGTTAAAATTCTAAGTAGTATTAGTGACATCCAGAAACAAAATGGGGATATTATTAAATCCATGGACTTTATCTCAAAACAGTATGATGAAATCAAAGATCGATTGTGTAAAATGGAAACCGAAAGAAAAACGCATTTAGCCTATATTCAGACCCTTGAATTAAAAGTGGAGAATCTCGAGAGATTTCAAAAACAGGCAAGTATTGAGATAAAGAATATCCCTGTCAAACATAATGAGACTAAAGATGACTTGTTACAGATAGTAAAAAAAGTTGGTCTAGTTACTAACACCCATATTGAGGACTCTCTCATTCGCGATGTATTTCGCTTGAATGAAGATAAACGGGGGAATAGGCCGATAATAGTAGACTTTTCAACTGCTATTTTAAAAGAAAAGATTTTAACTTCCGTCAAAAATTATAACCGGATTAATAATACTAAAAAACTAAACACAGGAGATATGCAATTTGAAGGACTCGCAAAGCCAATTTTCGTAACCGAATGTCTGACTCAAAAAGCAAAAAAACTATACTACCTCGCTCGAGAGTTTAGTAAAAGGAACTCCTATGCCTACTGCTGGACAGCTCACGGGAAAGTTTTCATCCGTAAAAAAGAAGGTGCTCCAGCACATCGGATTGATTCGGAAAATGAACTAAACCAATTGCAGTCGCAATCTTCTTCGTGACTAAGCAATTTACTTCGATTTTTATGTATTATTTTTAAAATAATTTTATTACTCTCTAAATGGTTAAGTCATTCGTATCCTTTTCTTTACGTTGATTTTAAAAACTTACTTCATATTACCACAAACATTTATCATTGCTTTTCTTAATTGTATAATTTTTAATAATATATACTATTCTCACACACTTACACTACTTAACCTACATCCTAATTCATTAAATCTTTATATCACTAATACTGTAATTAAACAGACTTCAAAATACAAGATTATAATAAATAATCTATTGAATGTAACAACGATATGCGCCTTTGAATATTCTCTTATTAATAGTTATACTTGATAATATCTCTAATGACATTGATTCAGTTTTTGTTTCCAATTCCATGATATGCACTCCAGAAAACCTAGTTAATCAAATTAATCAGACCAGAAATTCTTTGATAGTGTTTCACACTAACATACGCAGCGTAACTTGTAATTTTGATGCACTAGCCATACTAATGGAAAGAATTTGTATTCAATGCGACATCCTTGTACTGACGGAATGCTGGCTAAGCAAATTATCTGTTATACCTGAAATTGCTGGGTATACGTCTTATTCTTCTGAGTATAATAACCAAAACGACGGTGTTCTGATATATACAAAATCTGAAATAAAGCATAGTATACATAAACCTTTAATTTCTGATGCGAATGGTCTTATCGTATATTATGAAAATAAATATGCCATTTTAGCCATATATCGATCACCTTCACAAAAAATATCAATAAATTTTGTGATAGCCTTGATCTCTGTCTTGCATCTTTACCTTCTGTAAGATCAGTTATCTTGATTGAAGATATCAATATAAATATCTCTCCTAATAATAATGACCTTAATAGCAGTAAATATTTGGATTTAATTGCGTTCCACGGATATTTAGCAGCTCATTTAATCCCCACTCGTAATGAAAGTTGTATTGACCATGTAATGTTGAGGTCAGATAGATATTCCGCAACATATATACTGGATTCGTTTATTACCGATCATGCTCCGATAGTGTTTCACTTAGATTGCAAAATTATAAGGTATCCATCTAAAAGCACAACTTTCAAAATTGATTATCCATCACTATTAAAACAATTATCTGATGCTGATTTTAGCTTTATATACAATATCAAAGATGCCAATGAAGCAGCTACTGCTTTAACTAAAACTATTACTGATGCCATAACGGTTCATTCCAATAAAATAAAAATTCCTCACCGTAAACAATGTATCAAGCCATGGCTAACTCCAGGATTGGTACGCTGTATAAGACACAGGGACAAATTGCACAAGAAAGCAAAACACGATAAAAACAATGCAATATTACAGATTACTTACACGAGATATCGCAATTTTTGCAACAACTTGTTGAAAAAAATTAAAACCGCATATGAGAAAGCCGAGTTCTGTAAAAATAAATGCAATCCAAAGGGTACTTGGAATACTATAAATAAGATCACTAACCTCAAACAATATTCACCCCCTCCATGTGAATTACTAAATCTAACTGATGATCCTCATAAATCTGTCGATATTGTTAATAATTACTTTGCAGAAATTGGCCCATCTCATGCTAACTCAATATTAAAAACTCAGCAATACACTGACCACCCAAAAATTGTTAAAGATAGTGATGAATCTAACCGCTTGCATAAATCTATGGTATTGCTTGACACAGACTATTACGAGATAGAAGCTATTATCACAAACTTAAAAAATGATTCAGCCACGGGAATTGATAGCATACCTACCCTAGTCATAAAACGTGCCAAAAACAGTCTGATCCCCCCCATAACATATTTGTGTAACCTTTGTTTAAAACTGGTGTTTTTACAGATATTTTAAAGAGGGCTCTAGTTCACCCTATACATAAGAGTGGTGACAGAGACGCTGTCGAAAATTACAGGCCTATATATGTACTAAGTGCGATAGCTAAAATTCTTGAAAAAGTTTTAAATGTCAGATTCACAAATTTTCTTAAACATAACAATATAATTTAAGATAATCAATTTGGCTTTGTGAAAGGTAAGTCTACTGAAGATGCAACTTTAATTCTAACTGAGACAATCGCAAAACATCTTGATAATAAGTTGAAAGTTATAGGTGTTTTTCTTGATTTGTCGAAGGCGTTTGACACTGTCTCTATTCCCCTACTTCCGCATAAGATGGAACTGATCGGCGTACGAGGAATAGCTTTAGATATATTTCGATCTTATCTATCTAATCGCACGCAGTTAGTTAAAATCGGTGATTACACTAGTTTACCTACTACTGTCTCGTTCGGTGTACCACAAGGTAGTGTACTAGGCCCAACTCTCTTTCTAGTTTACGTAAATACTTTATGCTCACTTACCTTGCCTAACTGCAAAATCATTTCGTACGCAGACGATACGGCTTTAATTGTATATGGTAAGGACTGGAATGAAGCCCAACACAATACAGAATATGTGCTTGGAAGGGTCATGCAGTGGCTTAGTAGCAATCTATTGACATTAAATGTAAACAAAACTAAATATATTACTTTCACTCACCGTGCCAGTACCCAACCATCAGCGGAATTTTATATCAAAGCACATACATGTGAACAACATAGCTTATGCAACTGCCCAAAACTTACTCGTTCCACTAACATAAGATACCTTGGACTTATCATTGACTACTGCCTATCTTGGTCAGAGCATATAAGCAATGTTACCTGCCGTATTAGAAAACTGATACCAATATTCAGAAAATTGAGGAATTCTGCTGACTTTGAAACATTGATATGTGTTTACTATGCTCTTGCTCAAAGTTTACTACAATACTGTATTGTAACATGGGGTGGAATTGGAAAAACAACTTTACTCCCCTTAGAACGTGCTCAAAGAGCAATCTTAAAGGTAATGCTAGGTAAATCACAAAGGTTTAGCACCGAACTTATTTTTAAGGAATGCTCTGTACTTACTGTAAGACAGCTTTTTGTCATGTCTGTTTTACTACGTAAGCACAAAAATACAGAGTTTAATCCTAATTTAAAACGTAATAAAAATAGAATTTGTGACATGGTTTCTCATAGAACTGCTTTAGCACGTCGTCAATATTATGGCACTAGCAATTATTTATATAATGTTGCAAATAAAGTAAACAATATTTACCCTTTGTCCCTTTATAAATGTAAAGATAAAATTGGTTGCTAAGCCTTAATTACCTGGAAACAGAGAAGTTAATCAGTATTTAAGTTCTAACACACACACACACACACACACACACATACACACACACACACACACACACACACACACACACACACGCATACACACACATTACACACACACACATACACACACACACACACACACACACACACACACACACACACACACACATACACACACACACGCGGGTGCGCGCACTGGTTTGTGGTAATTAGAAAGTTTTCTCTTCATTTTTGTTTTTTAAATTTATTATTATTATTATTTAACTTAATTAACTTTATTATTTAACTTAACATGGTTGTGTATTATATAGCGAAATAATCTGTCATTTTTTACTGTATTTGTATTGTACTACTCAGGGTGGAAGACGCTGACGGCTGTAACACAGTTTATACTAGTATGGCCGTTAACGCCAACTACTTTGAAATGTAATTTTGTAACTTTAAATAGATATAATACATAGGTGTAAACCTGTTAACTGAGAGTCAAATAAATTATTATTATTATTATTATTATTATATTATAATTACTTTTTGAGCGTGGTGACCGATAAGAAAACAATTTTTTTTCTTTTATTAAATAAATAAAAAATAAATGCACTTTGTTCATTCATATTCAAAACACTTTATACACAAATTTTACAAGTACAGTTATTCACTGTTGTACATAAATACCTATACACCTATATACTTTCTCATAAACAGCTGCTTATGTATTCGTCCGATTTCGGAGCAGCTCGTCTCGATTCGTGCGAGCTTCGTAGAGTCGTACAATACGTCTAGTTGCACGCAACAAACACCGTGCCGAAGACTGCCGAAAAGAAACGACGTTAAACAATGCACGGCCTTCAAGCGCCGCGCAAGTGATTCTCGTCCCACCTGCCCGCGCAGTAACTTTTTTTTACGACCGCGCGAGACTGTCGCAACAAAAACGATTACTACTGAAAACTAATATAGGTACCTACCTAACATTCAAATAAAAATATTCTCAAAAAGCTCAACGAATTCAGAATTTAATTTTGTTAAAAGAAAATTGGTCAAATAAAAAATAAAGGATGAAAATAAAGCATATGGGAATATAAAAATAAATCGTATTTATTTTTATTTCGAGTTTTACAAGAAAAGTATAATATTTACTGGAGACAATGATTTTATTATTATAACAGTACATGATATTCCCTATAAAATGACACCAATATGAATAATATCTTATATCTATACAAATAAATAAAATTGAAGTGTCTGTTTGTAATGTTAAAACAACAGCTTTTTATTAAATGCATATGAAAGTACTAGTAACAAAAACACAATTTTTGAAATTTTTATCTGTCTGTCTGTCTGTCTATTTGTTCCAGCTAATCTCCGAAACAGCTGGATCTATTTTGACGGGACTTTCACTGGCAGATAGCTGATGATATAAGGAATAACTTGAACTACTTTTGTTTTAGAAAAATAATTAGGGTTCCGCGCAAAAAAATTAAAACCCATGAAATTCATATTCCACGCGGGCAAGATCGCGGGGAACAACTAGTACTCAATATAGATAAATGTATACTTATTTTTAATTATTTATTATTTTAATAAATAAATAAAAATAAGTATTAATAATTTCTAGACACATCTCAACAGATATTTCGTTAATAAATTGCTATCAATACTGAAGCATTCTTTTATATTTAGCATCCATTTAACACAAAAACTGATAAGAATACTTTTTAAAACAACATATAATCAATAAACGATAATCGCGTTTAGTGAATTTCGAGGTAAATTATTATATGTAAATGTTTTTGAATCGTCGTAATGATACATATTTCCTAAAGAAAATATCTTCACAATTAATTTGATGTAAAATAACATTAGAAATAACGTATAAAAACGGAGAAATTATCAAATTTTTGATCGAGTTCCTAACCAGTACACAAACAAAAATGGCGAATAGTCATTTTCACGTTTTTTTAGAAATAACCTATAAAAACAGAAAAATTATCAAATTTTTGATCGAGTTCCTAACCAGTACACAACAAAAATGGCGAAATGTCATTTTCTCATTTTTTTCTATATAGTTATTTGTTACAGAGTACACAGATAAAATTCACTCTCATAGATGACAAATTTCACTTCGGTTCATTTTCGCACGCTTTCTCGAGAGCGACGCGTCGTGACTTGTTTACGCATTTACTTCAAATACCCCGCCCGCACACCGCAGGAAACATATACCTACGAAAAAAAACGTAACAAACTTCTGCCAGATAAGGCTTGATAAGATTTTTGGTGTTTTTGCACCATAACCTGACTCTGGTAAATTTTAAATATGACTAGATAGATAAGAACAGTTGGTTTAATATGATTGTTGAAAACAAATACCCTTTAATTGTAATGAAAAATACTTGAGGTTAATGAATGTTGAATCAAAAACATTAATTTTTTATTTAATTTACGGACTCCTATCCAGATGTTTACTAGGAGAATACAAAGTTTATTTCATTTTTGTAATATGACTAATTATTAATTAGGCAGGGATTTCTAAGATTAATAACTAATTAACTAAGATTAAGGTTAAGAACTAAGATTAAGATTAATGATAAGATAGGAACTGATTTAATATAAGGTTTACATTTACAATGTTCCGAAATAAATAAATAAATAATTGACCATGAGTGAGTAAAAATAATATCTTTTATTTTACAGTATCTAATGTTGTTGTATAAGGTGCTTCTAAAATATATGCCACGGTTGTTTGTATGGAGACTTGGCCAATCAGCGGACCGATTTCCATACAAAGTGCAATTTTTTTTGAGAATTGACTATGGGTTCCTTGGGGAAAGTGGTACAGTATCATGAGTAGAACTACTAGTTGCAGCCATGGCATATTGTAGTTTAGAAGCACCTTATATTTCAGTTAAAATAAGTGCGAGTAGGTATTATTTTTCTTGTACCGAATTTCGGCCCATCTCTAATATATATATTGAGAATCTAAATTGAGAATTTAAACTATACGCGTGTGTGTTTGTGTGTATATAAAGAGGGCTACTTTTAATATCGCTCATTTTAATATCAAAAATTTAGGTTATCTTTATAGCAGTATTATATTTTCAATTCAAAATTAGTACTGAATTTGTGATAATAATAAAATGTATATATATATATATATATATATATATATATATATATATATATATATATATATATATATATATATATATATATATAGAGTACTCACTCATTTTCTTTCGCTATTATTTCGTGACTTTCTTCATTAATAATAAATGCACTTTGTTAATTCATATTCAAAACACTTTATACACAAACACCGTGTCGAAGACCGAAAAGAAACGACGTTAGACAATGCACGGCCTTCAAGCCACACCTCCGTGCCCGTCGGAGTGGGGAGCGTGAGGTTTTTTCGTTACGGCGGAATAAATTTCTGGATTCGGTCCCCGCGCTCAAGGCCCGCGATAAAAGCTATGCAATAGCTTAATAAAATTAAATACAGATCAAATATAGCGATTTTGCAAACAACAACTACGGATCGTTTTACAACTTTTCTAGCAATCTCAAAAATAAAAAACTTAACTAAAGACAATAGAACCAAAACCACTATAAATTTTGAGGCTGCTCTAAAATATTTACAAAATAGTAATCTATCTGATATTTTATTTAGTGATGACCCAACAACTGTAATTACCTACCTAATAGAAAGAATTATAGAAAGCCTAAAGGTGAATACTGAGGTGACGCGTATACCATGCAGCAAAAGAATCATACAGCCTTGGATCTCTCCAGGAATCCTGCGGTGCATAAGAAATCGCAACCAGCTTCGGAAAAGGCTACGTAATGACCCGCATACTGAAATTCTTCGCATTACTTACAGACACTACCGAAATTTCTGTAATAATTTAATAAAAAGAATAAAAAGAAAATACGACAGGGATACCATTACAAAATCTTTAAATAATAATAAATTGCTTTGGAGCAATATTAAAAACATTACATATTTGAAAAAAACACATAATACTAATTCTAAACTGCTCAATTTAAGGTCCTCGACCTCTGAATCAGCAAACTTTATTAATGACTATTTCGCCAATATAGGATTACAACTTGCAAATAATATTCAACACGATACAAGGACAGCTAACACACTTATAGAAAATAAAAATCAAATTCTTTTGTACTACTGCATACTTATGTTGATGAAGTCCGTAGCACTATTCTAAATCTGAAATCTCACAGCACCCCAGGATGGGATAATATCCCCAATAAATTTCTTAAGTTGGCGGTTGATGACTTGGCTCCCATTATCACCCACCTTGTAAATCTTTGCTTCTGCAAAGGTGTATTTCCTGCACCCTTAAAAGAATCTATAATAACACCTGTGTACAAGGGTGGGGATGATAAAGATATTAGTAATTATAGACCGATCGCGGTTCTGCCCGCAATATCTAAAATCTTAGAGAAACTACTTAACACTAGACTACTAAATTACTTAAATAAATTTAATAATTTATCATCTTCACAATTTGGATTCAGGCGGGGAAAATCGACAGAAGATGCAATCATGGAGTTAAGCTCTTTTGTAACTAGGCAACTTGACAAAAGTAAAAAATATCTGTCGGTTTTCATTGATCTGAAAAAAGCTTTTGATACTGTGTCCATCCCTATCCTTGTCCATAAACTTGAATCTATGGGAGTAAGAGGGACTCCGCTTGCCCTTTTTGAGAGTTACTTATCGGACAGAAGACAAAGAGTAAGACTACCTGGCTGCACTAGTGAAGCTGTTAATGTGACGTGTGGCGTACCGCAGGGCAGCGTTTTAGGACCTACGCTCTTTCTTATCTATATCAACGACCTATGTAATATAAAGATCCATAACGCCAGAGTCCTGTCATACGCTGATGATACGGCCGTAGTCTTTGCCGGTGATTCTTGGGAGGAAATCAAAACTTGTGCTGAGGCAGGCCTGTTGCGAATCGCTCTGTGGCTGAAACACAACCTTCTGACGCTAAATACTTTTAAAACAAACTTTATCTGTTTTAGTATTAACAACAACTCGCAACCTCAGGCCGACTTCAGCCTAAAAATTCATGAATGTACAATGGACACTAATAAAAACACCTGTAACTGCCCTAGAATCGATAAGGTAGCTCAGACAAAATATCTAGGGGTAATTGTAGACCAAAGACTATCCTGGTACTCGCACCTTGATCACGTCATCAACAGTACGATGAAACTAACATGGATCTTCAAAACCCTTAGACATGTAATGCTGGGCAAATCAGATGGGGAGTCACCAAATTATCTCCTCAACCAAATTTACATTGCTCTTGCTCAATCCGTCATGGCCTATTGTATTCCTGTCTGGGGTGGTGCAGCAAAAACTCAATTTCTGGAGTTAGAGAGGGCGCAGCGTTCTCTTATTAAAGTTATGTACTTTAAGAAGAGGCGTTTTTCTACTGATCTTCTATATCGTACCAGTAGTTTACTCTCTGTCAGGAAGTTGTATATATTCTGGACAATCCTCAGAACACACAAACCATTATTTTATGATCCACGCCATTTAAATAAACGTCGTAGAAACATAGTTGCCCAGACGTTCAGAGCTAAAACCACATTTGCAAGCAGACAATACATATCGCGTTCTGCCTTTCTTTATAATAAAATAAACAAAGAAGTATATATATACGACAAAACATATCATAAGTGTAAAAAGCTTTTATTGAAGTGGATTTAACTTAAGACATATGACGAAACTGAGAAGCTTCTGGATTGTGTTATATGATTTGTACAGATTCTGACACTCTAATCACACACACTCATTCTAACTCATGCAAGCACAGACACAAACACACACACACATACACACACACACACACACACACACACACACACACACATACACACATGCGTATACATAAATAAATAAACTTTCACTCACTAATTTACAGTATTTATAAGTAGACTAGTTCCTATCGTTTGATTGTCCTAATTTTAGAATATAAGTAATATATAGATAATTTTAATATATGGTATAGAATATGTTTACCCATACTGCCATGTAACATGAATGTAGTATTGGAAGGGCGGACCCTCCAAACACAGGCATTTTTTTTGCTTAAACGGAGGTTCCAATCTACTAGTTTTTAAGGCATGTACTTCTTAAAGCGAAATTAAATTTATTTATTTATTTATTATGTCAAACGTCAATCACTTCACGTTTCAATAAGTGTAGGGTTCCGAAAATTTTGAATGTATCGATACCTACTCGATATCAAGTATCGCATCAAAAGTATCAATACTACTTGGTATCGAGTACATTTCGTTAATTTTGGAGACTAACTTTCCGATATGGACCATCGATATATGAGGTTTTAGGGGTGGGAGGGGGGAGGGAATGGATACCCCCTGTGGCATCCCCACCCAGCGGAACCCCATGGTTTTGGTGATATTCATGGTTAAAATTTATTATATTATTTATTATTATTCTCGTTTCCGTATGTCTGGTGAAATGGAGGGGGGATATGGGGGAGGAGGGGAAAATCAACTAGATTAAATGAAGAAAAGGGAGGGGCTTATGGGAGGAGAGGGGGTGTGCGGTTAGTAGCGGGGAAGTGGTGTGGTGGGTTAGTAGCGGGGAAGTGAGATGGGGGGGGGGGTTAGAAAGGGCATTCGTGTTCCGGCGCTACGTGGCAGCTCCGGCGCTGTGGGATGAGCAGTCCCTCCACCCTAGCGTACCGGCGACTTCGGCGACCAAGAAGACGAAGCTGCGAAGGTGCCTGCGCTTCCCTACGGCGGGCGGGTACTGCTGTCCCTCCTTTTTTTTTTGCGCCCGAAGCAATTAAAGGGCTACCCTATACGTAGGGAGGCGGAAAATGCATTACGCATACCACGATAGCCGGTCTATCGTGGTTATGAGGGGCTCACTGTCCTACCGGGGACCCTAAGTGATACCCTCTAAAAACCGCCTTTGGGGACAGGCAGCCGGCTGATTAAGCTCTATTGTGCCTTATCATGAGCGACCCTCTTTTGGGAAAAGAGGGCGCAGGCGGCTAAGAGCCGCTGAGGGAGTGCCTACGAAGGCAAATTAATGTTGGTTAATACAATAATTTAAACTAATTAGAGTTGGCCTGAGCCGCCAGGAGGCAGTTCAGGTCGTTTGACAGTTTATTAGGCGGGTCCGAGAGAGAGTTTCTCGGCCTGCGGACACGATAGCGAGAGGGGGGTGGGGCTGCATAAGAAGCCGCCTCACGAATTAAATTGTTTGGGTGCGACTCTGAGGCTTTGAAGAAGTTCTCAGAGAGTTTTTTAAGGAATTGTTGAATTGTTGGAAGCTCTAAGTCCCGATGAAGGTCGGCATTACGGACGTACCAAGGTGCGTTCGCAGCTCGACGACAGAAGAGGTTCTGAACTATTTGGAGTTCATTTAAAATATTAGGGTTTGCGTGGGCAAAGACGGGGCCCGCGTAGGTCATGACGGGTCGTATACAGACCTTGTAAAGGGTGCGCTTGTTTCGGAGGGACATTTTACTGTGTCGGCCCAACATACTGTTGAGCCTACTCAGATAAAATCGTGCGTGACGGGTTACTCTTTTGACGTGGGGCCTGAAAATGAGCCCTGTGTCTAGAGTGACACCTAAATATTTGGCGGACGTATGCCAGGGGACAGGGGTCCCTAGCATACGTATTGGTGGAGTGTTTTTGAGACGGCGTCGTTTATAATCGAAGTGAACGGCGGAGCTCTTCTCGGGGTTCACATCGATGCGCCATTTTTTGAACCAAGCTCCTAGGTCATCAAGCGACTTTTGGATCTTGTTCCGTATGAAGGGTAGTGAGACACCTTTGCAGTAGATGGCAGTATCGTCTGCAAAGAGGGAGAGTTGAACACCTTTCGACGGGACGGGAATGTCGTTGGTGAACAGGATGTACAGCATAAGAGAAAGTACTGAGCCCTGAGGGACACCAGCCTTGATAGTTCGCTGTGAGGATAGCGTGCCTTCGTGTCTAAAACGAAAGGTACGATGTTTTAAGTGTGAGGCCACGAGACGAACTAGACGATCGGGGAGACCTATTTTATAGAGCTTGTAGATGAGGCTTGTGTGCCAGACTCTATCGAAAGCTTTAGCTATATCGAAAAAGACCGCGATGGTCTTATGACGACGAGGATAGAAACCGCTGAGGATATATTCCACAATGCGGTGGACTTGTTGGGGACATGAGTGTTTGGCTCGGAAACCGAATTGATGGGGAATGATAAGAGGGTCGCCGTCTGTGGGAAACAGATAGCGCCTCATACGAGTTTGGATGACTCTTTCGAAGAGCTTGCCTATTGCCTTGAGGAGGCTAATGGGGCGATGGCTGGAGGGGAGGTTGAGAGGCTTGCCTGGCTTGGGAATTCCAATCACAGTTGCCTCTTTCCACGTAGTGGGAAAATAACTAAGGTTGAAGCAGGCGTTGAAGATAATAGATAAAAAGGTTAACACCTGCTCGGGAAAGTGTTTTAGGGCTTGGTTGGAGAAACCACTGTCTGTCCCTCCACGCCTCCAAGCTCTTATATACACTCTAGGGGTTGGGCAGACAAGACCTCGTGGATAGTGGGGTGCTCTGATTCGGTTTTGGGTACTTTTTGGATATTAAATAAGTAAGTAAACACTTTGTTGTAGTAAGAATTAGATAATACAGAAAGTTGCAAACAATAAAATACAAGTACAAAAGCTGTACTAATTAAGAAATACGAACAAGTTGCAAACAATGAAATACAAGTACTAAGGTGGAACTTAAATAGAGTAAACTTTATTCTACTTTATATACATATATAATTGCACTTATCAGCTCTTCCTATGCATCTAATTGGTTTGTGATAATTTTTCGTCTCCAAAATTAACGAAATGTACTCGATACCAAGTAGTATTGATACTTTTGATACGATAGTTGGTATCGAGTAGGTATCGATACTTTCAAAACATTCGGAACCCTACACTAATTGACGTTTGACAGTAATCGTTTGTCAAATTTATTTTGTAATTGCGTATTATTTGCCAATTTGTATGAAAAGTTAAAAAATATATCTCTTGAACCGTAAGTTTCCGCAACCTAAAACTTTGCAAAACGCTTTCTTTTAGTGAGTACTATCTAAAAAAAATATGGGCTTTGAAATCGATGGTCCATATTGGAAATATTAGCCCCCATTCGTGCTACAACTATATAATATAACTGCAACATGGCTCTACCACGTTCATCTACATGCGTGATAGAGCCATGTTGCATACGTCTAAAAATCTATGAAGAATTTACTTTTATGAAGAATTTAATTTTAAGGTCTTTAATAAAAATATAAAACATTTCGTATTTACTGTCCTAAATAAAATTGTATTTTTTAAAATGCCGTAAATCATAGTATGATAAAAAATTCAAATCTTATAATAAAACTATTAATTTTAATTAAAATTGAAAAAATCTTATATAATCTAATTATTAATAACCAGTGTTATCGACATCGATTGCTTATAATTATTTAAAATTAAATTGTCAATGTCTTGCTGCAGTACCTCCATGTTCTTTGCAAGTGTTAGTAAAGTGTAGGTACTATTATTTATTCTGTGGTAAAGTTGTTGTTCCGTCTCAAATTTGGCGGGAAATTTTTCAAAGTTTTTGTGCTTCTAACATGTGCCAGACATACTCCATAGAATTTAAGTTGGAGCGGCCGACACCAGCAGCGCCGTATGTGAAGAAGCATTATCGTGCATGAGTAGAAATTCCTGACCCATTTGGATTCTCTGAGACAATAACATGCTCTACTACCTCCTCGTAGTAAATTTGTGTAGTCATGCTGCCTTGGATCCAAACAAGCTGGGTTCGTCCACCAAGACGAATTCCTGCCCACACCATGATTGTCTCGCCTAGTATGAGTGGACCTCCTGAGGATGCTGTAGACGGCTAACTATTTCCTGAGTTCACCAAACATGTGTTATTTGTAAACCCGGATAAAACCCAAAACGGGACTCATCGGTGAACAGCACCAAAGGCTATTGTTCATCACTGAATGGTAAATGCTCCCGAGCCCACGAAAGCAGCCGACAGCGTTTGCTACATCGCAGTCTTCGAGTACGAAAACTAACTTCATGCAACCTTCTTCGCACGGTTTAGTCGCTTACCAGCAGCTCTGGAACCTTTGTAGTAGTTGCATCTATGATATCAGGTTGTCTTCTGGCGGTCATTTGTAGAAATCGATCCTGTTTCTGCGTAGTAACACGATATCGACCTCTGTGCCATTCAGCCACATTACCGGTACTACGATAACGTGACCGTAACCTTGATATCACGCTTTGCTAGGTCAATGCGCCGGTAAGCCGGCCGGGTCTAGATTTCGGCCTTTGGCACGAGGTGCTGCAGTAAATTTGATTTAATAACGGTTTTAATAAATACTATCGTACGAAATGAAGTTTAATGCATTTGTAAATAGTAGCACTATATCTGATAACATTAATTAATCAGGTAAACACAACACGCGATTTATTACAAAAAGTTTAATTCGACTCCGGCACAAAAGCTGTCAAAACGTGTAAGATCGAGCAAAAAAATAGTGGCGCGCGTTCCATTCTAAAGTTAGTTTATTGGTGTATTTACTATGCTTATTTAAATATTGTGCTTGTATATCACTTTATAAATAACCTAATACAGTTATATGACATTGACTATTATAATACTCCATTAATAAAACTAATAAATTAAGTGGCCGAAAAATGACATATGAAATTGTCCTATTATTTGGTTGTCGGCCATGCGGCCGAAAAGTAGCCCGGGTTTAGCCTAAATACTTTGTCTCTTTCATTTGTTTGTTTACGCACTTTAAGTCGTCTTCTTATATTGAATCGTAGCGTGCGTAGACATTTCAGTTTTCGGCAACCAAGTACTGCAATTTGAACGGTTAGTGATGAAACAAAAATACTCATTTCGGCGTGGCCGAAAACTGGATTTACTCTTAAATAATTATAATTTAGTTTTCGGCCAACTTAAAATTGTATGAAAGACTAAGGCCTCAGAATAAATGCATCAGAATTGTTAATCGATAACAAAATTTCAACATTGCATTTGTCAGGAAAGTATTTGGATATTGATTCCCTGGTATCGTAATATGATGTTCTTGTAATCCAAACTCAAATAAGCCTACCAATGACAACAGTACTAACAATGCCTAAAATGGTAATGGATTTGAGTAATGAATTAATAACGAAGTTGATGATGATACCACTACAAACACCGATGATAACAAACAAGATCTCTGAAACTTTAGAAAATGTGTGGGTTGATATTCAACAAAACAGACTAGTACACGTCTACAAACTAGTGGAACATTGGTTTCTGTACTATTAAATAAAGAATACAGAGATCCCATCGGAAAAACTTTTAATTAAACTGTTACGTGTAAAAAAAATAACTGTTAAGAGTTCACGTGCACCTTCTACTGCAGCAATTTTATCTGAGGCGTTCCGAAAATTTTATGAAGATAAAGAGAACCAAGAAATTTTGAAAAAGAAAAGAATAGAAAAAGAAAAATTAAAGAGTTCAAATACGAAAAATCGCTAAATCCAAGAATTATATGAAGGAGAAAAGGGTAAGAGTAAATTGCGCCTCGTGTCATAATATTTAATAAGCGATAGAGAAGAGGATCTGGAAAAAAATAATGTGATTTTTGCACCAAATGGATTTGTGATGTACTGATGATATGAGATGGTGACAGATTTTGTTGAACTAAAATAATACGAGGAAGTACAAAATATTTGTAAATGAGAAGACTTGATTGCTATATTTAAAAGATTTTATTATTAAATTATGATATATAGATTAATATAAGATTAATCATGGTTATTATTTTATATCAAAACCACCCCCAAAAAGTAAAAATATAACGTTACGGTTAAAAAAATCGCAAGCACCGATTGAAGAAACTAATTGCACTGATTTCCCACACTGTTTTGCCATTTTCCGTTTTTATAAAAACACTTTTAAGTTTGTTCTACCTCTTCTAATACAGTGGCCGAAAACTAAAATTCTTGTAGGCCGAAATCAAAAATTTGGGGCCGAAAACTAGCGTTTTGCATATTTTTCACGTCAAAAATTATTATTAAAAAGAGATTTCTTTTGTAGCATCAATGAGTTATAAAAATGAAAAGTACATTATATAAGCTACAAATTTACATTAACAGCACGAGGTCACCATAATGGCGTTTATTTTTTATTGTACCTTAAAGTTGACAACTCCACTAAAAGGCCGAAAACCAGCGCAACGACCCTATGTAGGTCCTTAGCAACGACGCGTTGAATAGCACCAGCCACCACCCACCACTATATAACATGCCCACGGCTCGTCGCTCGTCGCTCATTTGAGTCGAGATAAAATGTTACATTTCATTGGCATTCGATCAAATCAAAATGAATACTCAACTTTTATCTCGTGTCGGTGAAGATTTAACTTTTAGGTGTTACCATACATTCTGTGGGTGTCACCTATGCATAGAATGTGGAGGTGACTATTTTGAACACTATGTCGCGATACTCACCGCCATTCGCGGACGAGTAGGTACCTCTAATTATAATTTTTAATTTGTATTTCAACATTTATATGAACCTTTATACCTACCTAAATATTTTTATTCAATTAGGTACTGTTAAGTGTTAATATCTGTAGTAAATCATTATAAATATTTTATTGTAATTGTAATTATTTTAACCCGCATCCATTTTTAAATACAATTTGCATTAATTAAATAAAAAATAGCTAATATAATACTCAACATTTAATTTGCACGTGCTGCAAACCGAAAAGGGCAGGCGGCGCCTTTGATGACACCTGTATCGACGTCATATTATACCTTTGACTTGGCCTCGGGCCGCCGCATGTGCGACGTTGATTCGCGTAGTGTGTATTTTCTTTGACGTTGAGGCGTTGCTATCCGCCGGAGGCGGCGTTGCCATCCGAAGGCTACTGATCGTAACAAACTACCTAAATGTCTATTAAAGAATATCTATTAATTGGTAAACAAATTAATAAAATTATAACTCAATGAATAAAATAATCAAATAGTTAATCAAATTGCTATATGCAAAAAAGGAGTATATGAAAAGTTAATGTAAATAAGGAGTATATATGAAAAGTTAATGTAAATTTGTCATTTGGAGTGGCGCCCTGGTAACCATAGGCACAGTGGTGAAGAATGGTTTAGTAGGCAGTAGGCACTCGCGACGCAATCAGCTGAGCGCGGGCGTCGACCGGCGCGGCGGCGCATCGCAGATGTCATACTTTATAATTACCTATTATTAGTTTCAATATTTGTGATTTTTTTAATGTTATTTGCTTATTTAATTATGTATAATGATCTCAACACGATGTGTGATACTGATATCAAGTGTAAAATAAAAAATGCATTTCGTGACT
The DNA here is from genome assembly GCA_036936625.1 of Parnassius smintheus behrii. Taxonomy (NCBI): domain Eukaryota; kingdom Metazoa; phylum Arthropoda; class Insecta; order Lepidoptera; family Papilionidae; genus Parnassius; species Parnassius smintheus. The sequence goes on along the minus strand of JAUPFT010000012.1, from coordinate 41,435,755 downwards.
ATTTATTCTGAAATTGTTTAGGTACTACAAAATACAGGCTTAAAAGGAGTCAGACATGATAATAAAAACTTAAAAGTAGCTTTTTTGTAAATGTATTATATTCTGTAAAGAGTGATCTGAGGGGGTGCTAAGAATCTCCGGTGGAGGTTCGGTTGCCACCTACGACGACTCGACCTGGCAACATATAACGCACGCACCCTGAGGACTGACGAGAAGATACTGGAGCTGGAAGAAGAGGTAGACAAGTTGCGCTGGTATATTATTGGATTATCCGAGGTCCGAAGAGAGGGGGAGGACACGGCAATCCTCGAGTCCGGCAACTTGTTCTATCACCGGGAGGGCGACCATCTGTCCCAAGGAGGTGTCGGATTTATCGTCCACAAGTCTCTCGTCAACAACGTTGTAAAGATTGGGAGTGTGTCGACGAGGGTCGCGTACCTGATACTCAGAATCACCAAACGGTATTCGCTGAAGGTCATTCAGGTTTACGCACCAACCTCGGCACACCCCGATGAGGAGGTGGAGGAAATGTATGAGGATATTTCCAGAGCCATACATTCCTCCAAAACCCACTACACGGTGTTGATGGGAGACTTCAACGCAAAACTAGGCACAAGAGAAAGCGGTGAGCTGAAGGTAGGGAAATTTGGAGTAGGGCAACGGAACCGAAGGGGCCAGCAGCTGGCCGACTTTATGGAGAAAGAGGGACTCTTTATGATGAACTCTTTCTTCCAGAAGCGGACCCACAGGAAGTGGACCTGGTCGAGCCCCGACGGTTCGACAAAAAATGAGATTGACTTCATTATGACGACCAGACGCCAACTGTTCAGTGATGTCTCAGTGATCGCAAGGGTGAAAACTGGCAGCGATCACCGAATGGTTAGAGGCACACTGAACCTAAACGTTAAGTTGGAGAGGTCTCTTCTAATGAAGTCAACGCTCCGTCCCCCTCGTGCTCTAATCCAGAATCCCGAAACCTTTCAGCTCGAGTTACGTAACCGCTTCCAGTGCCTAGAAGATTGCAATGCAGTGGACGATATGAACGACAAGCTCGTGGAAACTGTCCATGCGGTCGGAGCTAAGTTCTGCAAGACCCGCCGCAGAAGAACACAAAAACTCTCCGATCACACTCTTAATCTCATGGCTGTTAGACGGGAGATGAGGCTGCAATCGTCAACAGATTTGACAGCATACAGGCAACTGAACAGACAGATCTCCAAATGCATGCGGCGAGACTTACGCAACTTTAATACTTCTCGTATTAAAGAAGCGATCGAGCGGAATCAGGGCTCCAAAGTCTTTGCCAGAGATCTGTCTGCCAGAAAGAGCCAACTGTCAAAGCTGAAGACTGAGTGTGGCAACATCGTTTCCGGGACACCTGAGATTTTGAGTGAGATTGAGAGGTTCTATGGGCAGCTGTACACATCATCGTTGGAGCCACACGCAAGTGTGAGTAACGATCCAAGAGCTAGTCTTATCCGACACTATTCCGATGATATCCCGGACGTCAGTCTAAGCGAGATTAGAATGGCTCTCCAGCACCTTAAAAACGGCAGGGCCCCAGGCGAGGATGGAATTACAGCGGAGCTTCTGAAAGCGGGTGGAACACCGGTACTTGTAGTCCTTCAGAAGCTCTTCAATTCCGTCCTCCATGGTGGCACTACTCCAGAGGCGTGGAGCAGAAGTGCGGTGGTCTTGTTCTTTAAGAAAGGCGACAACGCTCTCTTAAAGAACTACAGACCGATTTCCCTTCTGAGCCGCGTCTACGTGCTGTTTTCGAGAGTCATTATGAACCGTCTCGCACGCAGACTTGACGACTTCCAGCCTCCCGAACAAGCCTGTTTCCGAAAAGGCTTCAGTACCATAGACCCTGCGGCAGATTGTACAGAAGACTGAAGAGTACAATCTGCCACTTTGCCTGGCGTATGTGGACTATGAGAAAGCCTTTGATTCCGTCGAAATTTGGGCGGTGCTACAGTCCCTTCAGCGGTGCCAAGTTGACTGTCGGTATATCGAAGTGCTGAAGTGTTTGTACAGTAGGGCTACGATGGCTATCCGAGTACAGAACCAGAGCTCGAAACCTATCCAACTGCAGAGAGGTGTAAGACAGGGTGACGTTATATCCCCGAAACTCTTCACCGCTGCATTGGAAGACGTTTTCAAGCTACTGGACTGGAAAGGATACGGTATTGACATCAATGGCGAGTACATCACTCACCTTCGATTTGCCGACGATATAGTCCTTATGGCAGAATCGCTGGAGGACTTAAGCACTATGCTCAATGACCTCAATAGTGCCTCCCAACGGATAGGTCTTAAGATGAACATGGACAAAACAAAGATCATGTTCAATGTCCATGTCACACCTATGCCGGTAGTTGTTGGGAGCACTATGCTCGAAGTTGTTGACGAGTACGTTTACCTGGGACAAATAGTCCGACTAGGTAAGTCCAACTTCGACCGAGAGGTCAATCGACGGATTCAACTCGGCTGGGCAGCGTTCGGGAAATTACGACATATCTTTTCGTCAGGTATACCTCAATCTCTAAAAACTAGATTGTACAACCAGTGCGTGTTGCCAGTGATGACTTATGGATCTGAGACGTGGTCCTTCACTGCTGGCCGTATGAGGACGCTTAAGGTCGCTCAGCGAGCTATGGAGAGGGCTATGCTCGGAGTTTCTCTGCGTGATAGACTCAGAAATGAGGATATCCGCAGTAAAACCAGAGTGACCGACATAACCCAACGGATTAGTAAGCTGAAGTGACAATGGGCCGGCCATATAGCTCGAAGAACCGATAACCGATGGGGAAGAAAGGTTCTCGAGTGGCAGCCTCGTACCGGTAGGCGTAGTGTAGGGCGACCCCCCACTAGATGGAGTGACGACCTGGTAAGACATGCAGGAAGTCGATGGATGCAGGTGGCTCAGGACCGTGCTTTGTGGCATTACTTGGGGGAGGCCTATGTTCAGCAGTGGACTTGTGAAAGGCTGTAATGATGATGATGATGATGATGAAAGAGTGATCTCGCTAAAACCCTTTGTAATGATGCCACCAATATATTCCCAAAAGGTCTTTAGTAAATTAAAAATTACTCTGTAATAGATATAATATTATAGATGAAGTTTCTGAGAAATTTGAAACTAAGAAAATACATTGTCGTATAAATGCGTTTAATTAAGCACCTTAATTAAGGCATTCTCATATCGTAATATCTTAATTCAAACTTCATTATTTCGTTCTACTAAACATGCGATTTTATCTAAAGCTCTAAGCCTTTTAATATTCTTACTACATTGTCAAATACGTTCTCGTAATATACTTATTGTAATTAAGTTTAAATAGTCACGACACGACATTTAATTAAATATTTCAACGTCTTCATTAAAATATCAACTTATAGTTGTGAACCTGTAGATAAGCATCTCATAAACTGCAAAGAATTGCTATTATCACTATATTTGGCAAAGGGATTCCCTAACATGTTCGTTATACCTTTGACAGTCATTGATATATTAAAAGGGGAAGATATGTTACACGCTAATATCGCAATCACTAAACCTGGGCTCGTCTACTCGACTAAAGTCGTGCGCCGGACTACAAGCACCAAAACTTACACATCAGATATGTTGAATTTTGCGGTTACGATATCAGATTCTGTTATCGTAACCGCAAAATTGCATTTAACGATAGACAAGGACAGAAATAGGAAACGTCGTAGTTGTGCGAGCGAAATCGCGTTAGCCAGTTAGGCATCGCGTGCGTATTGTGTCTCTCACGCATGTTTTTATTATCTATCTCGCTCTTACAAACATGGCGAAGTCGACAATAAATATTACCATAATTTTCAACAAAATAGAATTTTTAGCTATACTTACGAGTGGTAAGTAATCCCGTGTATCTTATTTTTCTTTCTTGAATTATTAGCACACTGTTTAGCTGCGCAAGAAGTCATTTTAATGCGTATTTAATACCAAAAGAACTGAAATTAAAGAGCTGTATGATCAACGACGTTTCGCGCGCGACCGAGTGTCACTACGAGCCAAGTACGGGCAATCCCGTAGTTTTGTAGGACCGGGCGCTTTGATTTAGTGACCTATCTTCCCCTTTTAATATATCAATGTTGACAGTGGGTTCTATTACTTGTCTAGATATTTTAGATGGGCTAGGAAGAACCAGAGGAATGTTTATCGACTAAATTGGTGACAATAATGGGTCACATTAAGAATACCCCTAATCGTAAATTGAGAATGTGAAATAAGCGTTATTGGTGTGTCACAATTATGCCAAATGGAATTTAGCAGTTTCTGCTTACATCTCTGGGTGACAGCAAAAAATTTATAGTTGACACAGATGCAAGTGATATAGGACTTGGCGGTGTGTTGTCTCAACGAAATGGTGATCAAGAGGTCGTGATAGCGTACTTCAGCAAGTCATTGTCAAAACCGGAAAGGAACTATTGTGTCACAAGACGCGAATTGCTAGCTGTGGTCGTTGCAACATTTTAGCAAATATCTTCTGGGACGAAAATTTCACTTACGAACTGACCATGCTGCACTAAAATGGCTATTGCAGTTTAAAAACCCAGAAGGACAAGTTGCGAGGTGGATTGAACTACTCCAGGAATACGACTTTGAGATCAAACATCGCAGCGGGAAATCTCATGGCAACGCAGATGCATTGACAAGAAGACCTTGTAGGCGAAGAAGAAGACCCGAAGGCAAGAGAATAAGGAAGTGGTATCCGTGAGGATGCTCAGGGCAGACCACCTCAGCAACGAGTGGAAGGACAGCTTACTACATACACAGCAGGAAGATCCGGACATTAAGCCGATTCTGGAAGGGATAAAGGCCAGTGCTCCCAAGCCCAAGTGGAGTGACGTCTCAGCGATGAGTTCAACCACTAAAAGCTATTGGGCCCAGTGGGACAGCTTGCTGCTTCAGGATGGAGTTCTGTGTCGTAAATGAGAAAATGTTCGGGGAGACAGCTGTCATTTGTAAATGGTTGTCCCTAAAGCTAAAGTACCGGATGTTCTGCAGCTGTACAATAATGATTGTTCAGGAGGCCATCTGGGAGTTAAACGAACTCTACTGATGATCCGAGAACGGTTTTACCGGGTCCACTGTCGAAACAATGTAGAGGACTGGTGTCGCAAATCTACAAGTTGTGCGGCTGTAAAGGGACCTCAGACTCGTAGTAGAGGTACATTGAAGTTGTACAATGTTGGTGCACCATTGGAGAGAATAGCCATTGACGTGGCGGGACCGTTTCCGGAGAGTGAAAGCGGTAACAAGTATTTCATGGTTGTGCTGGATTACCTCACTAAGTGGCCAGAAGTCTTCGCCATTCCAAATCAAGAAGCTTCAACAGTTGCGGATAAGCTAGTTCATGAAGTCTTCTGTCGTTTTGGAGTACCTCTAGAGATTCACAGCGATCAAGGAAGGAATTTTGAGTCTCAAATATTACAGGAAACTTGCCGAGTTATGGGTACTCACAAAACAAGAACGACTTCTTATCACCCGCAATCTGATGGAATGGTAGAACGATTTAATCAGACATTGGAGAGGTACCTAGCAAAAGTTGTGGACAATCGGCAACGAGATTGGGACAAGCACATACAACCGTTTTTGTTGTCATATCGAAGCGCTGTTCACGAAAGTACAGCAGTGACACCAGCTTTCGCAAACTTTGGAAGAGAATTACGGCTGCCTGCAGACCTGATCACTGGGATACCACCTGATACCCCACGCAGTATAACGGATTATGCGAATGACTTGCGGAACAAAATGAACGACATTTATGAGCACGTCAGACAATCGGGCCAGCAAATGTCTGAGAAGATGAAAACACGTTACGACCGCAAAATGAACAATAAAGGCTTCGATGAAGGTTCACTAGTGTGGTTGCACACTCCAGTCCGGGGGAAATCCAAAGAATTCCAAAGGGAAATCTCCTAAGCTTCAAGCTAAATGGGACGGCCCGTACCGGATTGTAACCAGGATCAACGACGTAACCTACCGGATACAGAAAGGCGCAATAGGGACTCCTAAGATCGTCCATGTGCATCGCCTGGCACGTTATTATGGGGCCGATAATACTCGGGACGAGCATGTCTTAGGAGGGGGCAGTGTTGCGCGGCTAAGTTGACATCTGGCACTAGCGCCATCTAGTGTCGGGTAACAGAGCAAAGAGAGAGCTTTCCAAAAAATGACATCACTAATCTTTCAACCGACAGCGCCATCTAGTATCGAATTGAAGAACTAAGCTTTCTGGAAGCCCCAAACTCGAACTTTCTGCGCTCGGTCGGTTGGCGCGCGTATTTACTCGAATATTTTGGAATATTCTGGATGTTTTCGTGGAAGAGCCCTATATAAAGGCGCTGCAATACGCGATCGGGGAAGTATTCAATTCGGCGAGACAAGCGAAGCTTCGGAGCGGAATAAAGTGAATCAGTGTGATTAATTATTGGTGTTTTAAGTTTTGATTTGTGTCAAGAAAATTAAAGTGTTAATTTAGGTAATTTTATCGGCAATTTTTATAGTCACGAACCTCAAGCTCGTAACAATATTAATGACTGTGTATCAGAGACCTTACTATCATAAGTCCCCAATATAGACTAACATGCTACAGTATTTAAGTAGCCATAACCATGGTAAGTTGACAAATTTTCCAATAATAATGTAACTGTTATTTATCTACATCTTTGTAATATAATCAACATGTATTTCTTTATTTAATAAATTTTGAATAATTTAAGCAGAGTTATAATAAATTTAATGAATTTTTGAAGACAATATACCTAAGCCTTTTCGTTAATGGTCGCAATTAATGTATTTTAACTTTATGCATAATAATGCATATTAATTTTTCAAAATATTTTATCTATGATATTTTTAGATGACTTCATATACCTAGACTTTATATATATGCAGTCACAATATATATATATATATATATATATATATATATATATATATATATATATATATATATATATATATATATATATATATATATATATATATATATATATATATATATATATATATAACGATAATTGTTTTAAAACAAGTAGTAAGTTTACTATATTATTGGGTACCTTCTTTTAAGTAGAAGTAGTTAGCTGTAGTAAAGGGCCTTGCTCTTTCACAGTAAATAGTATTAGTACTTTTGATTAAAGTTAAACTAAAAATAAAAGCTACACATTTTCAAACTGTAAGGTATAACTAACGCTAATTAATGATATTTGTGTGATTCATAAAGCAGAAGAGAGAAGGAGAGAAAGAGAGAAAGATAGAGAGAGAGAGAGAGAGAGAGAGAGAGTGTGTGTGTGTGTGTGTGAAAGTGGGAAGTGAGTTTGTACGAGTGGGAGTGTTTATAAGGCAGTATTTTCGATAAGGGATTCAGTTTCTTCACTATATAGATATTTAACAAGTCTATTACAGTTTTTTACAGTCATGGTAGTAATAATTTATAGAATATTGTAGTTATATATAATTTGCTAGAATTTTACGTTTGCACAAATACATATAAAGATAAAATTTGTAAAATAACGAAATGACAATCAGCGAAATTAAAAGAAATGTATTTCATAATACTCTTCCACAAGGAAAAACAACTTCAACAGTCGCTTATGTTTTTTATCGTGTAAGGATTTCTATATTATTATAAAAAATAAGGCCCGTTAACTTTGGGGCATTATTAGAGACGGTTTTGAACAAAAAACACTGCCCTAGTTCATTTGTGTCCTCATAAAATACTGAGCACGTGCTCTCATATAATGGAAAACGTTGCAAGTTTGTTGGACAAGTTAAAAGCGATTTGCTTACGAAAATTCTTTGATAATTTCGCGGAACAAGCGGTGCAAGGCCATTTAAGTTGTACGTCGAACGCGCCACCTTCCGTTACCCTGTTCTGGCTTAAAAGTAAGAGATCCAGTAAGAGAGAAACTGAGGCTGGAGCATCCTCCTGATAAAAACTCGAAATAATATAAAAACTGCGGTTTCCAAGCCGCCTACCAAGCGTGGCAACTATGGCAAAATACCATATAGAAGCCTATGTTCAGCGGTGTAGAATAATGGGTTGTAATGGATGTAGCTAGTAGTACAGGCAGTGGATGATTTCATTTTAGTTCTCAGGGACTTTGTTGACAAAGTTGCTCTAAGTCTAAGGGTTTGAAATTGGTTCTAAGTTGTTGGCTAGTGTGTCACTCTGATATTAAAGGAAGTCAGAATCAAAGATTGTTAACGTATGTCCGCATTTGCGAGTATGTTTGCTAGCCTGATGCAAATATTTTAGTCGAAACTTTTTTAATAAAATGAAAATTCGTGACCAGTCGATTTAATACAGAAAAAAAATTACAACTTGTTTAATGTACACTCAACTTTTGAAACCTGCTTTAGATACATATTTAGATAGTATTTTCTAAGTAATTCACATTTTATAGTGTCAGTACGAGTAATAGGTAATTGTTTAAAGACAGCTAACTGACAAAAGTGCATTTATTTGTCATGTCCAAAAATCCTGTATATTAATTTTTGTATTCTGTGTGTCTGAACACTGGAGTACTATTAATTTACCACTAGCCCTCCTCTCTACTTTAAACCTTCTAAGTTGTATCACAACAATAACAATATATTTGTAAATACAAGGCACTTAATATTGTAAAATAATACATATCTTCTTCCATCAGCCCACAAGTCCAATAGTGGAGTCTGGTTTCTTCTCATTGTTTTTTATTCTCACTATTGTAAATGACGGTACCGCTTAGGAATGCTGTGAAATATTGGCAGATTTCATAGTGAGAGAAGGTAATTTGTTACAAAAGTTTAGAGAGTAATGCTTCTTTTTGCAATATTAGTCATATTTTATATTAATGTGATTAGAAATGGATAAACCAAACTACGGATATTCCTTAAAGGTAAAAGTTGAAGAGTACAGCGCTGAGGCATTGCGTTATGTATTAACATACACTATACATTTAAAAACTTATAATTAAGTCGCAACTTTTCAATGATGATGTCACAGTGCCTACCACCTGCGTTCAAAATAAGTCCACCTTAGTCCTAGCGACATTTGTTGATTATTGGACCTCATTGACGGGTTGATATTTTTTTAAAGATTAAAGTGTCGAACGAGCTCACAGTCCAGCTTAAGGTAAGCGGCTGGTCATAGTTCTCACTTAACATACAAAACACAGCATTAAACCATTGTTACTATTTAACGCTGGTATTCTGTGTGTGCGTGGTTCATCTCCGGTCAAGTTAAACCATTCGTGCTGCATTCGTAGTCTCGTTTGTAGTATAGATGCTCATACACATTGTTTCAGTGTGTGTAAATTCGAGACTCAAATATTATTATCAAGTAACATCTAAACGGAAAGTAATCGCAAAAAAAGTTTTTCTTAGTAATGTAAGAAAATATTTAACGTGTTTTCTTCTGAGCAGAAGTGAAAGACCGGCTCGCTATCGTGTGAAGAAATATTTATAATTGTGTGATATATAAGTGAGCACTTTGTTTATGTCTTGTACCACAGTTAAAAAGCCGTGCATGAAATTTCCCAATTTGCAGCACCTTCAAGGGTTATTAAGACAAAAATGCAAAAGCAGCTTTTCTTAATCTGGTGTTGTTTCTATAATCAAGTGCTCATTATAATATAACAAAAATACATATTTTTAGTATTAGAATATTCACCTATTGTTGAAAGTTTATAATAAATTGAAAAAAAAAATCTTTATTTTTACAAACTCATAAACCGCCATATAACTCTTCCGTTTATATCCTCCTATTTAACTTTACCGTAATACACGGTAAATAAAACTATTTTTAAAATAAAAGCCACAATAATCCCTTTTAAAAAATTTAAATATTTTGTTCCAATACAATTCTTTCATATTTACACCCGTATTCACAAACGTTACTATGCAGTCTCACAGTGCGCTCGAACGCACAGGGTACAGAAAACGTATTCATATACAACACTTGAGGGACGAACGACACTATGCGCTCATTATAACCAACGCACAGATAAAGTAGCTCGCTAGCTACTTTACGCTACGCATAGTGCGACAAAGCAAAGCAAATGTCAAATTGTTTACGGGTATATATAGGTGTTTGTTGATTTGTGATACGCTGATTTGTTTGATTAATTAATTGCGATGGATTAGAGCAGCGAAGATGATTTTGATAATTATATCCTGGAGAGAATAAACGTGCAATGAACGATTAGCACAAGAAAAGTGATACGTGGCTTTCAAAATCCTTTTGATTATTACAGTGCCAATGAATTTAAAAGTCGCTATAGGTTTTCAAAAGATATCGTATTAAATATACTTCTGCCTCTAATAAATGCAGATCTTTTGAAAGTTACCAGTAGAGGCCTACCAGTGCCTCCTATTTACCAGTTACTAGTGGCCTTAAGATTTTATTCATGTGGGAGTTTCCAGGTATGTAATAATAATTCAGTTAATCTATCTATCAATAGTTTCAAATTCAAATTATTTTTTTTAATAATATTTATGCATATGTACCTATAATAACAAAGGATATAATTCCTCTTAAAATTAACAATAAAAATAGATATACTTATAGGTAGTTACCTATGTAATTAAATACTTGTTCGTCATGTAGTTTTATGGTAATTATATAAGTTATTATTATTATATATATGTAAAGTAAGTACTAACACCATCATTTTTTTCCAGATGTTTACAGGAGACCTCATAAAAGTAAGCCAACCAACTGTCTCAAGGGTAGTGAGAAACATATCATATCTGTTTTGTCTAAAGATGCAGCGATTTGTGAAGTTTCCTAGCAATCTTGAGACAATCAAAGAACACTTTTACAGCATAGGAAGCTTTCCTGGTATTATCGGTGCCATTGATGGAACTCATATACCAATCCAAAACCCTGGTGGTTCTTATGCGGAAGTATTCAGGAACCGTAAAAATACTTCTCAATAAATGTACAGATTGTATGTGGGCCTGACCTAAAAATATATGACATTGTCGCTGATCGACCTGGTTCAGTACATGACAACTGAATTTTCCAAGCTTCTGCGTTAAAAAGAAAGATGGAACAAGGTGTCATTGATGGTATATTTTTAGGAGATAGTGGATATGGTTGTCAAAAATATTTACTGACACCAGTTCTACAACCTGAAACAGTTTCAGAACAAAATTATAACAAGGCCCATATAAAAACAAGAAATGCTGTAGAAAGAACAATAGGTTAATTTTCCCTGGCTTATCAAAAAAGTTGGCAACAAACCTGACAACTACATGCCATGTTATTGTAGCAACTTCAGTTTTATATAATATTTGTAGATCTCATGGCATTGTTGAAGAGATAGATGATATTGGTTTTACAACTACTCGACAAAACAGAAGTACACAATCATCCAACGGAGAAGGACTGTTATTAGGAGATTATTTATAACACGCCATTTTTAATGTTTAGTTAAATTAAATAAAACGAATGTATTTCAATTTTTAAGTTGTTTTTTTAATAGTTCTATTTCCTTCTAAATTTTTTGTAATTGTAAATCATGATGTTGTTTTTCGAAGTCAATTAAATTTTCTTCTCGTTGAATTAGTATCCTCTCTCTTTTAAGCCTCAATGCATGCAATTCGGAATCCTGTATAGTGCATCGCTTTATTCTTGTTTCCGTTTCACTGCAAAGTTTCTTAACACCTGTAAGACAAATAAAGTGCATATAAACAAGGTGGTTGCAATAGCAAGTGATTGATTATTTTATTACTAAACAGGAGCATCTGAGTTCAATCCCTGGCCACAGCTGCTAAACTGACAAAATAAATAGTTACCTGTGGTTGTAGTAGATATTTCCTTTCTTTTTTTCGCTTCAGAGGGACCATTACTGCCTACTTCACTCATAAAATTAGTATTCACATTCATAACTGTAACAAAAATACATTTTTGATGTAAGTACTGTACATGAAAATAGCTTATATTACTACTTCAACATATTATGATAATAATAAAACAAACAGACCCTCAATGTACCCGGCACAGTTTTCAGATTCATCCAAGTTGGTAACAATTTTTGTAGTAACATTTTCTGTCACTACTTCAGGATTCAAAGCTGAAATATAAAATAATGATTACTGGACATAATACACACAAAATGCTTTCATGTACATATTTTGCTCAACGACTACAAATTGCGAGGAATGCAAGTCGTTAGAGACAAACTTAGGTATATAGATTCCTACAAATGGAGAACACCTATGCCCATCCCTTCAGGAAATACAATATTTATGTATATTGCCTTACCGATGTTATTATTAGTTCCTTTTTTTACATCTACTTCACTTTGTGTCAAATTATCTGAAACTAAAATAAGTAAATCATTAACAGGTCATTGATAATAATTATAAATTTTAACAGATAAATTAGGTATTATGACCATTTATACTAACTTTCTATAGAATTGGAGTCAATAACCCCTGGAACAGTTAAATTTATAAATGGACAAATTGCATCCACAACATTATCTGATAATAAAGCACTTTCTGGTGGTCCTCCACCTGTACGTCTCATATTAATTGATTCAAGAGAAAGCTCCTTCTTTCTTTGAGATTTTATATTTTCCCAACATCTTTTTTATTGTGTGTGATTCCTAGGTGTAACATAGGACTGTGCATTATAGGCAATCGTCAGTTCATCCCAGGCCTTCTTCTTTAATTCAATATTTTGAGCGTGTGTACGCTTGTCCTCAATAATGGGCCGCTCACGAACTAAAGCGACTATTAGTTCCCTTTCCGAAGAAGTAAATGGTAACTTCTTTGAACTGTAAGAAAACAACACGTGTTATTAATTGCACGAAATTGACAACGAAACAAACAGAACAATAAAATGCTGAGATGAGAACTTACCATATTTTAGGTGATTTCGCATTAATTATAGGCAAGCAACTCGTATTCATAATGAAAATTAAACGAAAAAGTAAACTATCTTTAGAATTCAAATGACAAAATAATATCTTGGTTGTTGAGTGACGTTTAACTGTCATACAACTAGGGTGAAGTCGCGTCACAACGTTGACCAATCACGGCGCCTCATTCAATGCTATGTGTTCGCACAACAAAGAGTCCACTAAGTATTGTTTATGAAATGAACGGCCTGCCATGACGAACGCAGTGAGAAATATCTTACTTAGCATAGTGTTGCTGCCATACTTATGTAGGTATCGTTTGTGAATACGGGTGTTAGTCTATCGGATCAGCAAGGCTATTCTGTTAGAACATTTTTGTATCTCGAAAGCTGAATCCGCGGTAAAATATCAAGTTCGCATTCTGTTGAATTCGAAAGCGCTGGTGGCGCCTCTCAACTGAGCGCGGAATCGAGACGAACTGTCGTGAGTGAGAATGTTAACATTTGAAGTATGTATTTGGTATTCTCTGGGAAAATTCGAGTTTCGATTGTCGAGTTTCGTAACATGCGAAGTATGGAGTGTAGAAGTAAGTAGTACCAACTCCCATACTAGAATAGTTGAAAGGGGCTATCTGTAAGCAGTAAATAACAGTTCAAAAACTCCATAACAGCGCTTGTCGACGGTTTGAAGTGTGCTGCTAAACTGCTCAGTAGGTCTAAAATAATTTTATTTAGTAAATATAACTTCGAAAAAGTCGTCTATCCCACTAATATTTTTCGGCACGTTCTTTAACACTGGCCTTTTATATTTTTATATTTTACTTTCACAAGCTCCGTTTACTCACTTACTCACTGCACATTTCTTGCATGGTTTCCCTTTCGATAGTAATAACGCTCTTCATTCTGTGATGATCTCATCATTGTAATGTTGTAATTTAGGTCACATCAGCACATCCTATTACTCCAGGAATATTATATTTTGTGAAGAATCTGTATTTTTTTTTAATTTTGGATATATTTCCTGTATCGTAAGTGCATTTACAAACGTAGAATATTACATGAACTAACATACAGACTCACAGCAACTACCTTTTTTTTTTATAGGATAGGGTGACAAACGAGCACACAGCCCACCTGATGGTAAGTGGTTACTGTGGCCCATAGACATCTACATCTATCCTCGATTACGAATCAAAATGCAGATGCGTTGTCACCCGTGAGGACTAAGATGGAATGCCTCGTTTCCAGTAAAAAGGGTCTCCGGTTCTCTACACTCACCATGCGAAATACAGCAGCATTAAGCTACTATTTCACGCTGGTATTCTGTGAGAGCGTGGTCCTTCCCCGGTCGAGCCGACCCATTCGTGCTACACTATACTACTAATATAACTGCAGCATGGCTCTACCACGTATAAAATGGATCCTAATAAAATGGACCTATGGATCACATAAATGTTTGCTCCATGCGGGAACCGAACCCGTGACCCGCGACGCTGCATTCGGGTGGTTTAGCCACTGCGCCAAACGTGCCATCAAAAATAATGTATAAATTTAAAAAATATATATAAGTATATATTGTGATGTTAAAATAAAATATTATTTAAATGTGCCGTCAAGGCTCTATTTAAAGGCGACGCCTTTCTTCTTGTTCGCGTAGGTACCTACTTTTCCTTCAGTTGGAAAGTTCAAAGTTTTATGTGAATCGAATATATTTTTGACAACACTTAAGGGCTTCCACAACCGCATAAACATAGCCGGACACAAGGCTGCGACACATAAGTGTTGATATTTTTGCCGCATATTCTTTGGCAACGACCACTAGCAAGGAACGACCGTGCACATAATAACTGAAAAATAAACCAAAAATTACATGAAACACCTGTTTTAATTTTGTCATAACTGCAGCCGCTTATCTAAGTTATGCAAAGTATTTTTTAGTTTCATGGCAGCCACTTATACACAGTTATGCTTAAAGAAGTTGGATTTATGTTGTAAAATACCAATGAGTATTTAAAAAAGACTTACCTTTAATTTTACTGACAATCGACGCCGTCGACGCTTCGGAGTTTTCAAAAGATATTTGACATCTTCTAACAAGTTATTAATGAGTTCTTCCGACAAACGATAACTTTCTATAAAGTCTTTATGCTTATTAAATACTCTAAATTAACGATAGTTGCTGGCTTGACGACGACTTTCATATAAATCCAAAGAATATCTTCTTGCAATAAACTATATAATATGAAGGAATGAACCATACTACTATTTATATTTAAAATTTATATAAAACCATTAAATTACACTGTTAAAATTTATTCTAAGCACTAGGTACTTCGAACACAACACGATAGCTCACGCACAACTTTTAAAATGACAGATAAATTCGTGCTTCGCCTTATGGAGTGTAGAAGTAAGGAGTACAGACTGTGTATTAAAACGTGTCCATAAAAACCGTTAAATAAGGGTGGTGCCACTATAACTACGGGGTAAATTTTAAAGAACGCACCGAAAAATATTAGTGGGATAGACGACTTTTTCGAGGTTATATTTACTTAATAAAATTATTTTAGATATTAGAGCTACTGAACAGTTTAGCACAGTGATTCCCAAAGTGGTCTATATCGACCCCTAGGGGTCTATAACAACCTGCAAGGGGTCTACGTCAGCGAAAAAAATTGGGAGCCCATGAAATGAAAACGGGGGTCCACGATAGTGGATCTCGACACATACACCGATAGTACCTATATACTTACATCATACTATCTTATAATTTTTTTTTTATAGAAGAGGGGGCAAACGAGCATGCGGCTCACCTGATGTTGTGACTACCGCCGCCCATGATCAACCGCAACACCAGGAGAATTGCGGGTGCGTTGCCGGCCCTTTAGAAGGGAGATTTCTTGAAGGTCGTATCGGTCCGGAAAAATCGCCGGAGGTAAACTATTCCACAGAGAGGTTGTACGTGGAAGAAAACTCCTTGTGAAACGTACAGTGGTGGATCGCCAAGCATCCTGATGGTGTGGATGGTATCGAGACGTTTGCCGTGTAGTGCGTTAACGAAATTTGGCGGCTGGGATTAATCCGAACAATTCCTCAGAGCACTCCCCGTGATAGATGCGATATAATACGCAAAGAGATGCAACATCTCTTCGCAGCGCCAGTGAATCGAGCCGATCGGAAAGCACTCGGTCGTCGACGATTCGAGCCGCTCTGCGCTGGATGCGGTCAAGTGGAAGGAGCTGGTAATGGGGAGCCCCAGCCCAGAGATGGGAACAGTATTCCATGTGCGGCCGAACCTGCGCCTTGTAAAGTTGCAGGCAGTGTGCCGGCATGATGAAATACTGTCCCGCTCTGCTGAGCACGCCAAGCTTTTTAGAGGCCAATTTGGCCTTCCCTTCCAAGTGACCACGAAACTGCACGCCACTCGATATGTCGACGCCGAGGATTCCGATACTGGCTGAGGCAACAAGGGGAGTGCCTTGAAACTGAGGGGATACGACAAAGGGGTTCTTTTTAGCGGTTAACGCGCAAACTTGTGTCTTCTGGGGGTTAAACTGGACTAGATTTAGTCGTCCCCAATCCGAGACTCTGTTCAGCAAAGACTCGACTTCAGACACAAGTTTGTCCCGGCACTCGGAGACGTTTTCCCGAGAAATATTGGCTCGGCCGGTGTAAAGAGCATCACCAGTGCTGTCATCCGCATAGCAATGAATGTTACGGGTATGCAACATATCATTGATATGCAGAAGAAACAGCGTTAGCAATAGCACGCAGCCCTGTGGAACACCAGCATTAATAGGCTTGCAATCGGAGCTTGCACCGTCTACAACGACCTTGATGCTCCAATCTGCAAGAAAGCTGGTGATCCAATCGCACAATTTCTCGGGAAGCCCACAGGAAGCGAGCTTCGAAAGAAGCGCTTTGTGCCAAAACCGATCGAAGGCCTTCGCAATGTCCAAACTAACGGCTAATGCCTCCCCCTTGAACTCTACTGCCTCCGCCCATCTGTGAGTGAGGTAGACCAGAAGATCACCAGCTGACCGACCACGGCGAAAACCGCATTGACGGTCACTAATCAGCAGGTGATCCTCAAGGTACCTCATGAGCTAGCAGTTTACAATGGACTCCATTGTTTTGGAGAACAAGGAGGTGATGGCGATTGGCCGGTAGTTGGACGGGTCTGAGCGGTCGCCTTTTTTAGGGATCGGGTGGACGAAAGCCGTCTTTCATGATTTTGGGACTACGCCTAGGGAGTAGGAGTACCGGAAAAGACGCGTTAAAACCGGTGCCAACTCTGGAGCACACGTCCTCAGCACAATTGGGGGATTCCGTCAGGCCCACTCGTCTTGTGGATGTCCAGGGAGAGGAGTGCTTTGCGAACCGAGCGCTGTGTGAACTGCACTTCCGGCATGGAGCACTCACACTGCGGGATGGTCGGCGGCGTACTCCCCCCGTCATCGAGAGTCGAGTTAGACGCAAAGAAAGAGCCTAGAAGATCGGCTTTCTCCTTTGCAGTATGGGCCAGTGAGTCGTCCTCCCTGTGCAGAGATGGAAGAGATGGCTGACAGAAATTCCCCTGGACAGCCTTGGCGAGAGACCAGAATGCACGGGTTCCAGAAGGAAGGCGAACTAGTTTCTCGCCAATTCTGCCTATGTGCTCTGACTTTGCCTTGGCAATGACTCTTTTGAAGGACCTAGAGGCGGAATTGTACTTCTTTTTTAGAGCGCTGGTGTTTACATCCCGGGACGCTGATGCATCAACCCAGGCTTGGTAGCACTCCTGCTTATAGCATGATGCTATTTTACAGGAGCGACCAAACCAAGGCTGAGATTTGCCTCCAATGGGCACCACAGAGGAAGGAATAAAAAGTTCCATACCCTGAAGTACCACATCAGTAACATAATTCGCAACAACGTTGGGATCATCCGGCCAGAAGCAAACCCGCCCCCTAGGGTAGGATGCAAAGAAAGACCGCATCCCATCCCAATCGGCTGACCTATAGTGCCAAACACGGCAGCAGCCTGCAGAATGCAACCGCGATTTCAGCGTGAGTGGCACAACACTCCGGACCAGACAATGGTCCGAGGAGCCTAATGGGGCGTCGACGGAAATCTGATATCCGTCCGGGTGAGAGGTCAGCAGAAGGTCCAACAGGGAAGGTGCATGATCCTCCACATCTGGAATCCGCGTAGGCGAAGTAACCAGTTGTGTCAGACCATATGCCAAGGCAAAATCATGAACAGATCTCCCCGCATGATCGGTTAAACGTGAACCAAGCCATTTGGCGTGATGGGCGTTAAAGTCGCCGAGGATCACGATCTCTGCGGAGGGGATCTGCTGTAGCAACGAATCTGCAGCCATTTGGACGTGGTCGAAGAATCGGTCTGTTTCGGCATTACCGCTATGGGACCTATAGAGGCACCCGTAGACGTCGTCCCCGTCTTCCCGTCGTCGTCGCTGTCTACGCGTAGCCAAAGGATGGACAGGTCCGAACCTTCAAGTCTGCCGAGTTGTCGAGAACAGATGTCCTCTCTGACGTAAACGCAAACTCCAGCCCGAGGCACAAAGGAGTGTTCCAGTTTGTACCCCGGGCCGGAGAGATACGAGACATCAGCCGGAGAGGACACCTGCGTCTCGGTCAGAAAGAGCAGAGCCGGCCTCGCCGTCTCGAGATGGTAGTGGACGGCGTTTAGGTTAGAGTGAAGTCCCCTGATATTGCAGAAATTCACGGACAGCGTGGCAGGGGTCGCCTTGGTCTTGTTGCTCCGTTTGCCCCGAGCAGTTGTAGTCTTGAGCGGAATTTTGCCCCCCCCCCCAGAATACGCGGGGCAGCCTGAGCACCCACGCTCAGAAGTGGAGAAACATGGTCGTGGATATCAGCGAGGGATTCTCCAGGGGTGCTGGTGCCCTCCTGGGGTAGTCTATTATTATTTAATTCCGCTACTATGTTGATGGGGGGGGGGGGGGGGATTTGGGCCTCCGGCCACCTGCACTCACCAGACGAAACGTGGAAGCAGAGCTTCCACTTCACGCCGGTATCTGTGAGGTCGTGGTACCACCCCAGTTTGAGCCGGCCCATACGTGGTGCAACAGCGAAGCTGCCGCGTGGCTCTACCACTGTTAAACTGTATATAATATCAAAACATATACATTATTTATAAAAGATTTATAGTTTATTTTATATTTATTTAATGTTACGTATATTTTACATAACAGATACAAAATTTTATTTTGAGTAGTTTTAATTTAAATTCAATTGATAAATGTATAAATTAACATGTGTTTTACTTTAATTTTTTAACACTAAATTTCACTACAGTTAAAAATTTACAGGAAATCAATATCAGGTAAGTAGGGGGTCTACCCAACACGGAAAAACATGGCAAGGGTTTACGACACAAAAAAGTTTGGGGAACTCTGGTTTAGCCCCACACTTAAACCGTCGTCAACTGCTAAGTTCATTTTATCCCAGTAGCTACTCCAGCGCTGTTGTGGAGAGTTTTTGATAGTTTTTGAACTATTATTTACTGCTTACAGATGGCCACTTTTTCAACTGTTCTACTATGGGAGTTGGTACTCCTTACTTTTACACTTCATACTCACGTCACTTCGCATGTGCTTACCACATGCTTACAGTATATCGAATCAACGCCAAGCGAGTTCGCTTTCGAAGTGATTTTTATCGTCTGAGTGAGGCTCAAAATTGAATTTGTATTTTAATAAATAGCGCTACAGTTAAGCTGCCTAGCTGATAATCAAGTTATAACAATAGTTAAGTTGTCAGTGGGCCGCCCGTGGGAGAAGTGTAGGGCGGCCCCCACTAGATGGAGTAACAGCCTGGAATGCTGGAAGATGATGGTTTCAGATCGCTTAGGATCATGTTGGAAATAACAAAGTATAGATACTACTAGCGCCATCTTGTGACAAACTTGTAAACATTCATTTGTCTGTGTTCTTTTCTTGGAATAAATTGGTAGTTCCAAATCTCCGTTGAAGTACGTTGTTTTATTGCAGGTCAATGGCTCAAACCTGTTTAATAGCTAGAAATTGTAAGTTTATTGTTAGAATTATCAGCATGATGAACAATAGACTGTGCGTTTTACGATCAGACTTGTTGTGTCGTGCGTCACGGCGTCCAAGTCGAACTATCTTGTTAGCGTACCGAAATTTCAAGGGCGCGAGAGCTATAGTGAATAGTGTTACGCTGCAGAGAATTTTCTAGTATTGGAAGGAATGGTTGGGTGTATAAATAAAACTTGAGCCCCATTATCCACCATCTGCTGCAGATGACGCGAAAACAAAATCCAAGCTGATATTAACAATCGACCCGACTCTTTACGTTCATATAAAAACCTTTAGAACGTCGAAATAATTGTGAGATACATGAAAGATGTTATTCGGTGAGTTGGGACTTACTAGAAAAAATAGTCTCTTGAAGAATTTAATATCTATTCGATTGGAACATGGCACTTCGATGACGGCCTATGCAATACAAATTGTTGAAGTTGGGTAAAAAATACAAGGTACGGGACTTGGAATAACCGACGAGTGGATTGACTCTATCATGTTGGCTCGTCGAAGCGAAAAATATATGCCCATAACAATGGCCATCATGCCAGTGATGTCAATTATGAATAAGATATATATATATATATATATATATATATATATATATATATATATATATATATATATATATATATATATATATATATATATATATATATATATATATATATTATAAATACCTCTATAATACTCCTTTCATATTGTTATTTTTTATTAAGTATTTTGTCGATTTCTAAATAACAATAAAAACACTGTTTGTTACTTAGAAATCGACATAATATTCTCGATAAATTGATGGACTTTGGCAAAAAGAAAGAAGTTCAGTATTGTTAACATATTTATTTCACAATTTTCAACAAGATGATATTTTGAAAATAAAATAACACGAAAATGTGAGATGTTATAAAATTCCATGTTATCTGCACATAATGTAGAAAGTATCTTACTACAAACCATCATAAAATTACACTTACATTAACATATTATTTTATAAGTCTTTTATTTTGTCACTGCATCTATTACGAAATCTAGCTTAAAGCACATTCTTGAGCCCTACGTTTTGTGCTATACAAAAGCAATTACGATAAAACACTCAAAAATACGAAATAACAAGAAATAAGCACATGCACAATTCGGCGCACATATTTCTTAAATAATTTTTCACTTTTCAATTTGATTCAGTGTTGCCTAGTTTTATACTTCAATTTTTTATTATTACTCCCTATAATATAAACCTCACGTATGAAGCAAATATAAACTAACTTGAATTTAGAACTATCAAGGGATTTTTTATTATTTATTATTTTGGAAGACAAAATTAATTCATTTAGTAACACCGATATGTCTTTTCTTCACCACTGCATTGGAAGAGGTTTTCAAGCTACTGGGCTGGAAAGGATACGGTATTAACATCAATGGCGAGTATATTATTCACCTTCGATTTGCCGACGATATTATGGTCCTTATGGCAGAATCGCTGGAGGACAGCTCTATGCTCAATAACCTCAATAATGCCTCCTAACAGATAGGTTTTAAGATGAACATGGACGAATACGAAGATCATGTGTAACGTCCATGATCTATGCCGGTAGTTGTTTGGGAGCACTAAGCTCGAAGTTGTTGACGAGAATGTTTACCCGGGATAAATAGTCTCAAATAGGTAAGTCCAACTTCGGCCGAGAGGTCACTCGACGGATTCAACTCGGCTGGGCAGCGTTCGGGAAATTACGACATGTCTTCTCGTCAGGTATACCTCGAAACCTGAAAACGAGACTGTACAACCAGTGCGTTTTGCCAGTGATGAACTACGGAACTGAGACGTGGTGCTGGCCCTATAAGGACGCTCAAAGTCACTCAGCGAGCCATGGAGAGGATTATGCTCGGGGTTTATCTGCGTGATAAACTTGGAAATGAGGATATCCTTAGTAGAACCAGAGTGAACGAACACGGATTAGTAAGCTGCAGTGGCAATGTGCTGCCCATATATCTCGAAGAACCGACAACAGATGTGGGGCGACACCCAACTAGATGGAGTGATGACCTGGTAAGACATGCTGGAAGTCAATGTACGCAGGCGGCCCTGGACCGTGCTTTGTGGCATACCCTGCGGAGGCCTATGTTCAGCAGTAGACTTGTGAAGAGCTGTAATGATGACGATGATGATGATATTTTTTAATGTAGTTAATAAATACAATAACATATAAAAATAACTTGCTTAATAGAATATGATTTCCTTTTTAGTATTTCCTTTATACCAATCATTAGTCTTATTAGCTATAAATCAAAAAGTATTATATGTTTCATAAAGCAATTTCTAGATGGCGGTAGTTTAACCTTCAATGAAATTTCTTAGAAGATAGAATAGCATGACCATAGATTACTGACTATGAGCATGACTGACAGACAAAGCGAAGTGAAAAATTGAATACTTTAATTTTTATAAATTAAAGTGTTCATTTAAATTAAAAAAAAAACATGAAGTAAGTTAATCAACTGTTTAAATTCTTTTATTCATGTTCAATAGAACTTTGCTTAACTGTAATAATTTCTTATTTATTGTAGCCCGATAGAAAGAGCGTCACATCCATTTCAGGATCAAATTTCTACTCTTTAGTAGTCTTTAGGACCTTTTACAAAGAAATCCAAGTTTGTCAAAAGAGTGCCTAGTGCAAGAGATGCCACTTGGAAATGTGGGAGAAAATCGCTCTACAATGAAATAGCTTGGGAGTCTGTGTTAAAACTTCGAAGCAATGGATGAAGGTTTGTTTATATCAAATGAAATTCTTCTATCAATTGGACTGCGTTATGTAAGAATGAATTAACCGACGAAATCGAAAAAAAAGTTTTGAATTCAGATCGACTATAGGTATGATAAACTATGTATTCAGCTATTTTTGTGTTCAAAAACCACTCTTACGGTCTTATAATAAGGGATGGAATCAAGCGGCATTTTGAACTTTGTTAGAATTTGTGCACATTTGTTTTGTGTTAAAGAGTTATGGATCAAAGTTACGCCTAGAAAGTATAGCCTTATATTTTTTTTAACTGATGTCAACTTATACACATTTTGTATCTTCAGAATAAAAATTATACTCTAAACATATTAAATGTAGAAACAGCGACAATTTTAACTTTGAAATTTTTGATGCTCATTTTCTTAGTTTTCATTAAGTGGCGCTTAATCGATTCTTACATAACGCAGTCCAATTATACATTGTAGTATGCTTAAAAAAGCTTAAATTGGTTTTAGTATTGGGTCGATAAGTGTAGTAAAGAAAGAGGGTGCTTTACAGTTTCATGCAAAATATAAGATTGGTGGTGGAGCAGAGGTTGTGCAATTAACAGATATATAAAGGAAAGGATTTTGACCATAACGGGTGGTGAAAGTTTTGCCGTAGGTGATAGGCACTTAGAAATTAACCCTTTTGAAGTAAGTTTTAACATGTTTATGCAAGTTTATTTATAGGTTCTAAGTATGATGAGTATGAGCTAAAATTACAAAATTTTATTCTTTTTAGGGATACACATCATGATGGACTAGATCCTGGTACTGATAGCAGTCCATCATTGCTGGCCAAACAATTATTTACTGGAATTTGGATGCAGCCCTACCAGACACAACGGCAAGTGGATAATTATTTTGTCGTTTATTATTTACTATATTAAATGACTGCCTCGTTGGTCTAGTGGTTGTAGTAGTGCGACTGCTGATTATAAGGTCCTGGGTTCGAATTCCGGGTCGGGCCAAAAAATGATTTATTGAGTTTTTCTGTCAAGAAATTCTCAGTAGTTGCCGGAAGTCAGAAAGTTGGTGGTGTCTCACCCCCATGTCTCGGAAGGCACGTAAAACCGTTGTTCCTGCGCCTAATCTCTCTCCGGTCGTGTCGACCGTTCCATTGGATTATGAGAGTGACGGAATAGAGAGTGCACCTGTGCTTGCGCATACACTTGGGCACTATAATCCTGTAATGCACCAATGGCTAGTCTCGGTTGAGGCAAGCCGCCGTGGCCGAAATTCGGTCTGGAGGACATTATTATTACTATATATATATATAGTATCCATTAGTATGCAGTTTTGATATATTAATAAATATTTATACAGGATGGCCCATAAGTCCCTTGAAATGTAAAAAAATAATTAAAAAAAAAACTAATGACATTATGAAAAAGGTTTTTATTTTGTCATAATCCTTATAAAATAGGAATTATTTTTTGAAAATTACATCATCTAAATGTAATCCGTTACGATCGCGGCACTCCTGTAAGCGACGTTTAAAATTATCCATCGTACATTTTAGTCTTAAGATAACCCCATAAGAAAAAGTCCATTGGGGTCAGATCTGGACTACGTGGTGGCCAAGGAATATCTCCTCTTCGAGAGATCACTTTATTAGGGAAAAGTTGACGGACGACCGGCATAAAGACGTTACAGGTATGGGCAGTTGCTCCATCTTGTTGAAACCAGGTCCGCGTATTGAAGCCTGGAAAATTCTGCAATTCTGGTGTAAAAAAGTCCTGGATCATAGCTACATACCGTTGTGAAGTAACAGTAAGCGCGCGGCCTCTGCCGTCCTCAAAAAAGTAAGGGCCTATAATGCCATGCGCTGACATAGCCGCCCAAACTGACACTTTAGGGCTATGTAAGGGCTTTTGATGTTTGCGATTTGGATTTTCGCAACTCCAGTAGCGAC
The DNA here is from genome assembly GCA_036936625.1 of Parnassius smintheus behrii. Taxonomy (NCBI): domain Eukaryota; kingdom Metazoa; phylum Arthropoda; class Insecta; order Lepidoptera; family Papilionidae; genus Parnassius; species Parnassius smintheus. The sequence goes on along the minus strand of JAUPFT010000012.1, from coordinate 41,411,105 downwards.
AATTTTGCTTATTGACATGGCCGTTGATGTGAAAGTGAGCCTCATCAGAGAATAACACGTTATTAAACGAAGTAAAGCGGTTCAACATTTCATTTGCGAAATTTAGTCTGTGGATAGTGTCAGTATCTTTTAATTCCTGTACTAACTGAATCTTGTACGGGTGAAGATGTAAATCTTTCTTTAAAATTCGCTGTAACGATGTTCTGGGTAAGTTTAATGCACTGGAACGCTTACGAGTAGACTGGGTAGGATTTTCACGAATTGAGTGTTTCACTACATCGATGTTTTCTTCCGTCCGTGAGGTCCTTGGTTGACCTGACCGTTGTGTATCCAACGTCGAACCACTCTCTTCGAACTTAATAACCCAGTTCTTAATCGTTTGAACACTTGGAATGTCTTCAAAGTTGCGTAAATTCTGATATTCTCGAAATTTACGCCGCGCAATGGTAGCCGAATCATTGTTTCGATAAAACTCGCGCACACAAAATGCACGGTCCGCACCGGTGAAACGCTCCATGGCGACTGAATTCCCAGAAACCGTCGGTACTCCCCCCGCACCGCGCGTGCCACTCATGCGCGCCTTTTGTATTTTATTCGAAATTTACATTTCTAACGACTTATGGGCCACCTTGTATTATAATTCATTTTTCTTGGTGAAGTTATACATACTTATACATATAATACATACTTATAATATTTATACTTATGTGTGCTTATGTTTCAATGTGTTTCAGGAACAAGATTCTTCAACAAATATTCTATTAACGGAAGCAGATATTATTGATATTCCCGTAATAGAGGTATTAAATATTTTTAAAGTTAATAAATGCAATTACAAAATCTATTTAAAAGTATAGGTTTTAATTCAAAAAGTTATTTTGTTCTTATGTGAAATAAATTTGGGACAGTTATATAATATGTGTTTTTCAGCAATTACATTTTCAGACACCACAGCGACCCAGACTTGACTGTGTTCCTGGGACATCGCATTTGTCTTCACAGCCAAGTGAAGTATGCATAGTATGTAACTCATTTAAAGGTTTATTTTAGAATCCTTGTATAAAATAAGCGCAAATACAACTCTGCGTATTGTGGAGCCCACCATACAGCTCTACATCTCTCGTTTGGACAAAAGTACGTCGGGAGAAGACGTCCTGCGTTTCGTGGAGGAACGAAACCGATGCCGCATAGAGGATCCGATCTCTTTACATTTGCAGCGTCTGGAGTCTAAGAGGTCCACGAACTTCAAATCTTACGTACTCCAGGTTCCTGCAAAATACAAAGAGACATTCCTTGCTCCCGATTTCTGGCCCTCTGGGGTAGTGTTTCGCCGATACAGAGACGCGCCAAAGAAGAAAGTTCCCTAAATAGTGTACTATTTATATTTCATATATATTTTTAGGTTAAGGTATATATTGCTATGGGGCAATGTTCTTAATTTTTAAGTCCTTGATGCCTGAAATAAAGTTATTGTATTGTATTGTATTGTAAAATTGCATATTACTATAACAATCATGGTTTCAGGAGTCTCAAAGCCCCATGCCAAGAGCACTGGCTGTGTCCAGCACCCCTCCAAGAGTTGGTTCGCTTGTAGGTCCGATGCCTACAACACCTTGCTCAGGCCACCTACAGTGAGGTATACTAAATGTTCGTCAGCAGCTGGCTAGATCCTCCCACAATGCCAGTAATTATATTTTTGGAGTATTATTACATACATGAAAGTGTGTTTGTTTGTTTGTCAGTCTTTCATGTCAAAATGGAGTGACATATTAATGTGGTTTTATGGGGGGACGCCTCGAGCAATGTGCTAGCATTTTGAATATACTCTTTAGTACAAAAGTATTTTTAATTAAATTCTTATGTGTATAATATTCAATATTTTTATTTAAAAAATAAAATTCTGTATGTTCGTGTCCACAAATCTTGAAAAGTAGTTAATGAATTGACCCCATAACTTTACATATGATTGCGTTGAACAAAAAGTATTTTTATATTCTTATTAGAATTTCCAACAGAAATGGAATATTCTATATATTTTATTCCCCTTAGAATTAATATCCATACTAATATACATATAAATGCGAAAGTAGCTTTGTCTGGCTGTTTCTTACATTTTAACGGTTTAATCACTGAACTGATTTTTATGAAATTTGGTATGGAGGGGAAATTAGCCTATATCTATCTCTATCTATATCAGAATTTGTTCAGTGTGTCTGTGTTACCAACAGACTTATAATTAAACACATAGACTTAGAATTATACACATAGAATTATATACAACAGATGGACTTACAATTACAGGTAATCGTGTAGATTATTAGTACGATAATGTACATTTGAATTTGATTTTGGTCTCTTTATAGCAACTTCAAATCGTTGTGGCAGACATCACAGATCACTGCACAACACGCATACTGGTTGGCTACACTAAGGATTTTAAAGGATATTGGTTATATAATCCGTCAACAAAGGCTATTACAACTAGTATAAATATCGTCATCATAAAAGAAAAATTGCCTCATTAAGAAAATATGATTGCAGTAAAAGAGATAGATAATAAATCAACAGAGAACAGGCAACATTAGTCTTCAGTGGGAGAGCTTCCAGAACACAGTAGAGAATATTCGTTTATTTCTTTGGAAAGTGACAAGGATGAAACCTATATACCAGATGAGGAGTTGACATCTGTAGAGGGGTTGCAATCAGACACCATAGTAAGGACATTACCACAATGGCAAAGAAAACAACCAGACAAGTATGGACTTATGTGCACAGAAGAGTGTAATAAATATTTTAGTAATGAACTGACAATAGAAGAAGCACTGCAAGGACCAGAAAAAGAGTATTGGGAACAAGCTATCAAGGAAGATCTGAAAAGCTTTGAAGACAACAATGCATGGAAAGTTGTTGACATTCCTGTCAGTAGCAATATTGTAAAATAAAATGGGTTCTCATGAAGACGTGTGATGCTGTAAATAATGTCAGTTATTGAGTCAGGCTTGTGTCTAAAGGTGTTCTCAGAAATATGGTGTGGACTATAATGAAAAATTTTCTCCTGTAGTGCGGCATACAACACTTAGGTTATAATTTGATTTACCAGTGCTGTTCTAAATGTAACTCATCTCAAATTAAAACCGCCTTCCTGAATGTTGATTTAATTAATGATCTATCTGAGACTATAAATATGCAGAAACCTCTCGGTTATACCTGTACAAATGATAAAAAGATCTATTTTTAGTCTTAAACAGGCATCCCGAGCATGGAATAAGAAAGTGGATAGTTGATGTTAGCGGATGGCTATGTTTAATCTAAAATAAAACCATGTTTATATTTAAAAAGTGTTGGCCGTAGCAAAACCATTGTGTCATTGTATGTCGATGATTTTTTTGTTTTTTTTTTTTCAAATAACTAAAGTGAAACTAATCATCCTAAGAGCATGTTAGGTAAGATTATTGTGTTAAAAGACTTAGGGATTGTAAAAGAATGTCTTGACATGTCAGTTGATTTTGATGTACTGAATGGTACTGTTACCTTGAGTCAAGAGCGATAATATATTGATAAGTTTAATATGGCTGATTGTAAATACTCCAATCGAGGAAAATTTAATTTGCGCCGGTATTCTGTGAGAGCGTGGTCCTTCTCTGGTCGAGCCGATCCATTCGTGCTACAACTTTACTACTAATATAACTGCAGCATGGCTCTATCACGTATAAAAGGATATGCCTGCAGCCTGCATATATGCACAATAAAAGTTTAAGTGTTGTAAATCATTATAAACTTTTGGATGCTTAAGGAGTTGTTAAAGTATAGTTTTATGCATACGAAAAAGATAGATTTATGCATACGTCTTGCATAGAAATGAGATAGAGCGGTGTGATTGTTTGTCCCTTTCTCCGTGCCGGTTTTTTTGTTTATTAAACTCTACAGTTTGCTAAACAACTTTAACAGCGTAGCGATTTAAGGAGTTAAGTTGGTTTAAGTGAGAAAAAAGTGTTTTGTGAGCTTAAGATTGGTGAATCTTGTTCAGTTCAGTTCTTAGAACAATTAAAATTTTTATCTAAATGTGTTTAAAAGTCATAAAGATTATTGTATAACCTAAAAATTCGTTATCGTCCTTTCTCACTCGAGGCCACGCCGATCATTAGTCTATAGGTTTCTCTGTCTACGCAAAATATAGATACTACTAGCGCCATCTGGTGATTAACTTGTGAAGATTTCATTTGTCTCTGTATTCTTTTCTTGAAATAAATTATTCGTTCCAAATCTCCATTGAAGCACGTTGTTTTATTATATATGTGTTATGGCCTTACTTGAGGTTAGCCTATATGTCGCATAGGTAAAGGCCGATAAGAAGGAACATGTTACCGGTATGACCTTACCGATCGATACTTTGCATTAGTAAATTGTTGGTCAGCATACATATCTATAAGATAAAAATTAATTGCCGCATGTATGAAAGGTCATCTACTATACTACTAATTTGTGTATATATTCTACTATACTACTAATTTGTGTGTATAATCCGTGCTCTGCCGGCGCGGGTCGCTAGGTTTTATTAAAAGTTACTGAGCGTCTAGTCTAAAAATTGAACGCTCATAACTTTTATAACGATCTTATAATTAGTTATACCTATACGTTTTAAAAGAAATATTTTCATGTCACAGTATTACTGTAAAAAATATAAGATTTTTAAAGTATAATAATGCTAATATCACATAGATATTTAAGAAATGTAATAGTTTATATACGTCGTCCTATAAAGTACAGGCGTCCTTTTATTAGTGATGGTGTTTGAGGGCACGAAAGACGTCGTCGTCAGATACGTTGCCCCAAAGTTTGTGACAGACTGTACATGCCCTAGTAGTTGTTTTATTATTTTAAGTACTTTAACCGTGTAGATTCCCTTATGATGTTTTTTTTTCACCTCATAGCTCATAGTGAATCAACACTTAAACGCGGATCGTTCGTCTGCTACGTGTATTATAAGGCGATCGCTAATTCGCTGATATATCACTAAGTGAGTCGTTTACATACACGTACTTACTTACTTACTTACTTACTTATCGTCACGCACAATCCCTAACGGGGTAGCCAGAGAGAACAGATCGCCAAGTGTCACGATCCTTACATACCTCTTTCGCTTCTTTCAGGTTCATTAACTTCTTCATACATGCACGTCTAGGTATCCGAGTACTCTTGACCCTCCCCTCTTCGAGCAATTTGCTCACATGGTCTTCGAAAGTTAGTCTCGGTCTACCTCGACACCTTTTAATATTTACTTTCGCTCTATATATTTTCTTCACCATTCGGTTTTCACTCATTCGTTCAACGTGTCCAAACCATTGGAGTACGCCCCTATCAATTTTTGTGATAAGGTCATCTTTCAATCCTGCCATATTGCGAATCTCTTCGTTTCGCTTTCGGTCGGCTATGGTAACGCCACACATTTTACGAAGAGATCGCATCTCCACTGCATTCAACTTGCTTTTATGCTTCTTCTGGCATACCCAGGTTTCGCTGCCATATAACAAAGTCGGTACCAACACTGCGTTATGTATTGCAAGGCGTGCACTCTTCACCACGCCTTGCCTTTTGACTAATGCATTCAGGGCACTATTGACTTTGTTTCCGGCAGCGACACGCCTATCCACATCTAAATCACATCTTCCATCCCGGCTGAAAGCACTCCCCAACTATACAATTTCATTTACCTGTTCTAGACATTCCTGATTTACCCATATTTCACATTTCGTTCTCTCTTCGTCCTTTTCAAATACCAGAACCTTAGTTTTATTAGCATTCAAACGGAGACCTTTAATTTCACATTCCTCTTTCATACACGTGACTAATGCCTGCAGTTCTGCTTCTGATGGTGCAATAAGCACTGCATCATCAGCATACAGCAGACAATTAACTTTTATGTCACCCAATTTCACACCCAAACAGCTATCTTTCAGCTTCTGTAAACAGCTGTCGAGATACAGTATGAACAGCCAGGAAGACATGACACAACCCTGTTTTACGCCCGCTTGGACGCTTAACATGGGTGACAGGTCATGCCCTACCCGCACACAGGCTTTACAGTCATAGTAGAGTGACTGCACAGCCCTTAACAATCGACCATCCACACCATATCCCGGCAACAGTTCCCACATTTTCTTCCTTATAACCTTATCAAATGCTTTCTCCAGATCCACAAAAGCACAGAAAATCCTCTGGTTAACACTCAGAAGCTTCTCCGTGATCATGCGGAGAGAAAACATTTGATCCGTGCATCCTCTTCCAGGTCTAAATCCGCATTGTGCCTCCCATAAGAATCTTTCCGATTTCTCTTGCATCCTGCGTGTCAAAACCTTCGAATAAACTTTACTTGCTAAACTGGTCAAGCTGATCGCCCGATAGCTCCCGCAGTCAAAATGTGAACCTTTACCTTTATATAAAGGCACAATGACCGCGGATCGCCAATCATCCGGGACATCTCCCGTCCACCAGCACAAATTGCACAGCAGATGAAAGCTGTCCCAGACGCGAGGCCCACCGTACTTGACCATTTCAGCAGTAACTCTGTCTAGTCCCGCAGCCTTACCACATTTCAAACTTCGAATCGCACGTTCAATCTCTTTCATGCTGATGACCTCAGTGTCATCGAGGTCCGTGTCTGGCGTGCCAGTCACGGCGTCACCCCCGGATCCTTCACTAAGATCATGACACGCATACAATTCTCTATAAAATTCACTCCATCGCTGCATGACGTCCGATTTTTCTGAGAGGACGTCATTGGTTCTCGAAAGCACTTTGTTCATTCTTAAAGCTGTCGCACCACTCCGGGACCTTCCAACCTCTTTCCAGAAGAGTTTGGAGTTTTCCCTAAAGTTGTGCGACAACCTCTCGTCCGCTTCTATTTTACACCTTTCACGTACTTCCTCAATCAATGTTTTCGCATGAACTTTCTGCAGCTTATATCTTTCTTTCATCTTCTCTCTCATATGCTCATCGTTACTAGAGGCTAAGTAGTCTAACCATGCTTTTTTCTTCTTTTTTACAGCTTCTTTCACTTCGTCATTCCACCATGCATCTCTTCTTTTACTACTACCTCTTTTTGTCGTACCACATACTTCTTCCGCTGCACTTACCATTCCATCCCTAAGGTTCTGCCATATTCTCTCCACACATTCTTTCCTGCCATCGATGGTGTCAAGCTTTTCGGCTACCCTCGTGTGATATTTGTCCCTAGTATCCGCTTCCTGAAGCTTCCAGCTTCGGATGCGACAGACCGACTGTGGTTCTATTACTGCCGTCCGGTGGTGCCAACCCGCGAACAAACCCCTAAATCTAGTAATTACTAGATAATGATCCGTTCCCAGGTCAGCACCCCTGAACACTCGTGTATCCATCACCTGTTTTCGCAGTCGGTCATCCACCAGGAACAAATCAATCATACTTCTCTCATTCTTTCTTTCTCTAGTGTACATATGGATCTTCCTGTGATTAAACATAGTGTTTGTCACAAGAAGACCCTTTTCCTTGCATACAGCCAGTATAAGCTTGCCAGCATCATTAACCCTTTTATCTCCAAACTTTCCAAGCACCGACTCGTATGCTGGTCGAGCGATGCCTACCCATCCATTCAAATCACCACATACAACAGTTCTTTCGTTTCCCTTAACCAAATCTAGAACTTCTCTTACATTCTCCCAAAACTCCTCCAGCTCAGCCCTGGACGACGAAGCTACCGGCGCATAAACAGCCAAAAGGAATAACTTCGTCAGTCCCATTTTGAAGCGAACCCAGAGAAGTCTTGAGTTCACAACCTTGTATTCAGTCATAAGATCGACCAACCGGGACGACAACAGCACTCCCACTCCTTGGCAGGCGTTCTCGCTTTCCGGGACTCCGGACCATATAGCTAACGTCCCGCCAGGGAGCTCTTCAATACCACTGCCTTTCCGTTTGGTCTCCGACATACACACGACATCTAATTCTCTTTCTTTCATTATTTCGATCAACTCATTCGTCTTATCTCTCATGCCTCCTCTAACATTCCATGTGCCAACTCTGCACTCCGTCCTCCACCTTCCGCCGTGTCGGGCTGTGCGTGACGGGTGGCGGTCCCCATCGCCGCTTTGCGCGCTGCATTCCACACCAACGGGGACGAGCTGGTGTGCGTCGCCTTGGGGGGACGCCCTAACCCTCGTTCGCATGGGTGCGCAGCTGTGTAGAATTGCAGCCCTGAAAAGGGCTGGCAGGGGTCGCGACGAGCACGCTTCTACAATGACCCCCATACATACACATACATACACGTCATTCATTAAAAGGCCTAAGTTAGGCAAGGTACTATAGCAGGGTGATCATGACGATGATCCATACAAGTATCGTGGTATAGACATACTGTAGCTATATTACACTTGGCTCGGCTCGATCGGGAAAGGACTCCGCACTTATAGAAAACAAGTGTGAAATAGCAACTTATTTCACGTCGTATTTCATATAATGAGTATAAAGAACTGGAGACTCTTTTTACTGAAAACGATTTCCATCTTAGACCTCAGTGGTGACAACTTATATGCATTTTTATTATTAATCGAGGATAGATGTTTGTGAGCCACGGAATTCACCGACCATCAAGAACCATTATTCTATTTAAAATGTAACCTTTATAATTTTACCGCACTTCCTCTGTACTAATGTGGCACGCGCTATAATTCTTCTAAAGTTTTAACCAATTTAGACAAAAATTAATTGCTTCTTATATTATACATATATTTCGATATACTTCTGAATTTTATGCTATTTGAATCACTTTGAACATTTTAAATGAACTATGATGATAAATATGTCTATTCATGGTTGAGACGTGTATTTTAAAAATCACTTATTACATTTTTAAATTATTCATTCTAGTTAAAAAGAAAAACTTATCGCCATTTATAGACCGAATATGTTCTAAGTACCTGTGTTAAGAGTGGCTTGAGATAGTATACGAAACAGTGGATTTAAACCCAAGATTTTAAGCATCTTTGTCCAACCCTATAACCTGTACCTAACTATTAAATTAAGTGTAATTACAGGTTGTGATCAATTCTATTTAAGTTCAAGGAAGTTAAAAAGCATTTGTAGCCATGGGCTGCTGTAGACACTTACCATTTAGTTACTTTTGCTTTAAATTCAAGTTGACGACTAAAAATTATGTGTTACATCTATAATAAATATTGATTGATTAAATAGGCCGTGAATGGGTTCAAGGTAATCCACTTCGAATAATTGGATTTCACGTTCATTTCACTAATGCAAATAAACCCACACATGCAACGTTGGACATCAACGATATCTGAAAATGTAATACTCGTATTCTGACGTCACTGTAAATATTAAATAAATGAAGCCTAAGCAGTACGCTAATCATTTTCAGTCTATATAATATTTATTTTCCATAAATTCCTTAATAATATAGTAGCCTCAGTTGAGAACCAGTTATAATAATAAACTCTGGTGGAGTGTGTAAGTGCTAAAATAAACTAGCTGAGATCTGCGTGAAATAAATTAATTGCTATGTCTTACCATTAGTTCAAAGAGTACACCATATCCTTCCTACCCTCAAATGTCTGAAAGAGGCAGTGGGGATTGAACTAGGTTCGCTCGCGTATTATGAAATTTTTAAGTAAAAGCTTCTCTTTCGAGCTACTTATTTAAATTTATTTTTATTTTCAAAAAATATTGACATAGATTGCTAAGTAAAATGCAATTAAAGATCCATTTGTGAATCTGAACAAGTGAAACGTTTTTTCCATTTTGAAGGGTCACTTGAGTAATGACTGACCCTATTATCGGGTCGTTTTTTAACTGTATTTTATTTTCAGGGGTTTTATATTGAGTCATTTGATTCATAGTATTTTATTTTGTGACTATAAGCGTTAAGGCTTAATTGTATCACAGGTCCGAATCACTGTACTTATTATCAGCTATCGACCCGATCTCGCTCCGCCTTGGTAGGATTTATTAATATGGTGTTAATGAGATATAAGATAAGCAAGGACATAATGATTTCTTATATTTTTGCGAATACTACACATTTAAATAAAACTAGTATTTATGGAGTTTATGGCGTATATTAACTTATTTTGTATTTCCGACATTTCGAGCACTTTACGGCACCCATTGTCACCGTGGGGACTGAGGTGTTCGACGTCTCAATGTCATAATTAACCACGGCTACCTCCAGATTAAAATTATTTTTGTTTCTGTGACAGTAAACACCTGGCCGCCGAGCTCCAATACGTCAAGCAAGTTTTGCATGATAACAAGCTTCGGGTCCCGCGCCTACGTCACAGTGAACGAGTGAAGCCGGCCATAGTAGAGCGTGTGGCTGCTGTACTGCCATATGTCTGAGGTTTCACTGACAAGATTGGCTACATCCTGAAGCGTGCTTCCATTAAAACATACATAAAGCCGCCGAAGAAAATTAGTCAGTTTTTACCATCAGCAATGCAGTGTAGTGGCGGTTGAGAATATCCACTACTCATATCTTCCAGTGGGTGTCGTAAGAGGCGACAGAGGGAGACAGGCAGGAGGTGGGCAGCAGCATCTTCCTCATAACAACAATGATATAATAAAAAAACTGCGGTTGCCAACCCGCTTGCCAAGCGTGGCAACCATGGCGAATATCTCCCCATTGGGGGAGGCCCATGTTCAGCAGTGGACTTTTTTTTTTATAGAATAGGGTGACAAACGAGCACACAGTCCACCTGATGGTAAGTGGTTGCTGCGGCCCATAGACATCTACATCTATCTTCCATTACAAATCAAAATGCAGATGCGTTGTCACCCGTGAGGACTGAGATGGAATGCCTCATTTCCAGTAAAAAGGGTCTCCGGTTCTCTACACTCACCATACGAAATACAGCAGCATTAAGCTACTATTTCACGCTGGTATTCTGTGAGAGCGTGGTCCTTCCCCGGTCGAGCCGACCCATTCGTGCTACAACTATACTATTAATATATTTGCAGCATGGCTCTACCACGTATAAAGGGCTATAATGATGACGATGATGATGATATTTTTACTACCACTTTTTTACTACCTTTTGATACCATCAGTCAAGTGTAATGTCCCTCTGCAACATGCAGGAGTGAACAAGCTTTATTGCGAATGTGGTCTCTCTTACATAGAACAAACTAAAGGATCTCTGAAAACCTTCGTCAAAGAGCACATATTATGTAGCTGATGTGAAGAATTAACGCTCCGGGAAGTCTGCAGTCTGTGGACACATACATGATCGCCCCCGTCACTATATCAGATTTGTTTGACCAAAAATCTTCGCTAAAGAACACCGATTCCTTCCAAGGGTGATTCGAAAGGATATTGATATCAAGAAATGTCCTGATTTCAAAACAGGAGATGGCTGGGTGATACCATCAATAGCTTGGAATTCTATAATTAATAAAATTACGTCCCAACCCAAGCATAGAATGCGTAGATTGGAACAAAAATTAATAATTTTAATCTGTAGGAAGCCGTGCTTCGCCATGACATTGGGACGTCGAACACCTCAGTCCCCCGTGACCATGGGTGCTGTAGAGTGCTCGAAACGTCGGGAATATAAAAAAATTAATATAGACAATAAATCCGTAAAAACTTGTTTAATATGACAAATATTTTTCTTTTTATATATTTACATGTATTGTGTACGTCAATGTCTAATGTACAGTGAGGTTTTTTTCTCATTTTACCTAAGAAATACTATGTAGTTTTCATTTTATTATATACTGTTAAATTATAAAGGTTTTAACAAAAATACAGCAGCAGCAGTCAAAGGGCAATGCCCACTGTTCATAGACACTTCGGCCATGGGTGCCCACATATGAAAGCATATGGAAATGATAATATGCAATTAAAATAATGAAATGGTTAAGGAATTGGTTTAAAAAAAAGTCGGGATTTTTATGATATATAAGTTTTTATTTTCACAAATACAGTTTTTAACTACTACTTTTACCAATTTTATTGCTTTTAATTTCTTTAACTTTTAATTCCCGACGTTTCAGGTGCTTTATAGCACCCATGGTCCAGGGGGTCTGAGGTGACTGCCATCCCAATGTCAGTATTAACATGGAGTACCTTCAGCTTTTTATTATTATTTTTATAGTCCAATCTACGCAGATTGAACTTACTCTAGTCCCAAGCAGGTGGTAATCCCCAACCGCCTTCTCTATTGAAATTAGGATGTTTTTTTAATTTCAATAGCCTCACATATCATCCTTGGTAGGAATTAAGGTACTTTCGCAAGGATTTGTGGTCTATCAAATCTGATGTATGTCTATCTGGTTGGGGTGACACCCTTGACATACGATAGTACAGCAGGCACACGCTCGACTACGGTTGGCTTTACTCGGTAACTGTGACATAGACGCGGGACCCGAAGCTTGATTCTGTGCAGAACCTGCTTGACATGTTGAAGCTCCGCGGCCAGGTGCTTGCTCTTACAGATCCCATAATATGCTCTCTGTAACAAAGATTTGCTCACGGTAACTAACTGTGAAGGATGATGGTGAGATTCACCGCTTAAATATCAGTTTGTATGAGTCTTTTTTCTATACAGTGTGACCTATGATGTTGTTAGATTTTGGATAACAAAAACATCTAGGAAAGCTAAGAAATTATTTGCCTCTAATATAATATCATAATAACTGAATGGAATTTGGTACAGAGAGGGGTAACGTTGAATAAAATTCATAGAAACAACATCCTGATTTAATATTTTCCGGGCCATAATCATGAGCCGCTCTAATTTGTTTCTGGGCACTTGCAATAATGCCTATATGCATACATCAATATCTCCTGTTTTTACTTTCATCAAATATACAGCAAGTGCAAAACATCCACTATGTTTACTTGACATTTTGGGAACTTCAGACAGAATTGGTTGGTATTGTGCCTTTGATAAGCCTAGATAATAATGAACAGTATGTTCAGGAATACTGTGAATATTTTCAAAGTCTATATGATGGTATATATTATCTTACAATAATGTAGAAAAATCTATAATTTGTGCTACACTAAATGTTTTAATATGGTTATATATTGATTCTAAAAGTCAATACCAAGAGTTACTAGTTAAATGGTAGTTACTGATTCTACATTTTGGAGGTACATAGTAATTGTATTCGTAAAAAGACATACCCGCAATCCTGATGGAACAGTGAGTTGATTGGAATTGTTACAACCAGGAAAAAACATTGATTTTGTGTGAGTGGTGCTCTTAAAAATTAGGCAGCAGTATATTGTACAATGTATGATCTAAGCTTTGTTGTTCTAGGTTCAATACATTACTCACTTTAGATTGCAAAGAGGACAGACTAGATGATTCAGATGGTTCCCGTTCTAAAGTTTAACGTGATGCTGCTTTATCAGTCCTTCGCCAGCAATCATGACACTCACGCGATGACGATGGCAACTGAAATAATATTAAATTAAAAAAAATAAGACAAAGCGAACAAAATAAAATAGATTTGTTTACTGTAAACTCTAATATAGGTAAATGTTACTTAAAACTTAATGCCCTATATTATTAAATAATTATGGACTGACTGACAACCAGTAGTCCAAAAACAATTAAAAATCGACTGTCTCATTTCTTGGTATTTGATAAAAATTGTCAATTTCGTAACTATCTGGTGTTAGCTAGCTAATCTTATCGCCATGTTATAAATAAGCTATTATATTTGTCAGATATAGCTTGTGCATATGTTAAAAAATAAAACAACTTCATCATTTCATTCATTCATCACTATCAAATATTAGCACTAGAATTAATAAATTAAAAACTGTTGAACACCTACTTGTCACACTATAATATGATCGACAATCTTTCTCCGTATGAGTTCTTGAGAATTTATTTGAAAAATAACAAACAAAATAACACAATTGCGACTATTTAGTTTTGGATTCTCTAGTACCTTTTTACTTGTTGAATTGTGATTTCATTTTCATTCGCAATTTGCGTGACATATTTCCTAGCTGTCAGTTTGATGTTGCCACATAACTAACATGACAACAATGAAACGATATCGATTTTTATTCGATTAGTAATTTAATAAAAAAAATATTTGAGGCACTTTAAGTTCAACACGCTTTTTAAAATATATTTTCTTTTATTTATTTAAATTATTTTTAAATGTATTTTAAGAACAGTATAAATGTAGAGTAGCGTATTGTTATGTTCTAAACAGTTCATGGTAAATCAGCTGAAAATTCACTTGTTTAATTATCATAACATGATTCCATTTTAAATGTATTGTTAAAACAGATAACAATAACAGTTTAATTGTGCATTTTGTTATACTCTAAAGAATTCATAGTAAATCAGCTAGTAATTCGCTTGTTTATTATCATAACATCATAATATCGATAGCGATTCGATTATTATTCGATTAATAATTAAAAGAGAATAATCTTGGAGGCGTTTTAACTTCTGCTCGCTTTTTAAAATCTATTTTATTTTATTTATTTAAATTCTATTTTAAGTGTTTTTTTAAGAACAGTTAATTGTGCAGTGGCGTTTTGTTATGCTTTAAAAATTCAAGGTAAATCAGCTAGAAATTCACTTGTTTAATTAAATCATAACATGATTTCATTTTAAATGTATTGTTAAGAACAGATAAGAATACAGTTCTATTGTGCAGTAGCGTTTTGTTATACTGTATAGAATTCATTGTAAATCAGCTAGTAAATCGCTTATTTAATTATTATAACTACAGATGTGAAGGCAGTTGTTAACGTTTTCAACCAAGCTGATAACAACGGTTGTTTTTGGCTTGAAATTGATAAAAATATTTTTTTGTGCAATAAGTTTTTCTCTTTCGTAATGAATATACCACAAAAAGCCCTATAATGTAGATTAGTCCTTTTTTTGAGCTACAAGTAGCCCATTTTCAAGAACCGCAATTACAATTTTGTGTTTGGTTTGTGTTTCGTTTATACAAAAACTAGGAAAAACAAAGTAACTTTTTGCTGGCGATAATGATAGTTTATTATAGGATAGGGTGACAAACGAGCACACAGTCCACCTGATGGTAAGTGGATGCTGTGGCCCATAGACATCTACATTTATCCTCGACTAAGAATCAAAATGCAGATGCGTTTTCACCCGTGAGGACTAAGATGGAATGCCTCGTTTCCAGTAAAAAGGATGTCCGGTTCTCTACACTCACCATACGAAATACAGCAGCATTAAGCTATTATTTCATACTGGTATTGTGTCTTCACGTGGTCCTTCTCCAGTCGAGCCGACCCATTCGTGCTACAACTATATAAATGCAGCATGGCTCTACCACGTATAAACATATAGCACACAGAAACTTCAATTTTATTTATATGTATATAGATTAATACGATGTGTTGACATGTTAGTGTCAGTAATAAGGTCATTTTGTTACAAAAGCCGATTTCTTCACAGGGCAATTTTAAAGAATTGTAAGTACCTAGATAATATACATTTACAGTACACTTAATATATGCTATGTACTGTACTATTAACAACTTAATAAAATGTTATAATAATTTCGTGACTTCCGATTAAAGTTTTAAAATGTAGAGCTATTTAGCCGTGTGGTTAAGAAAATTCTATCGCCCCATTTCGTCCCGTGAGTGTCGTAAGAGGCGGCTAAGGGAAATACTGAAAAACATTACTTTCAAACGTTCCTTCTAGGTGGTAGAACTCCTTTTCTGTCTAGAAGTTCTTCAGCGTAGGTAACTCTCATACCTTATTCTGCCTCCAAACCCTAATATACTCGTAATGAAGGCTGTGTGGGAAGGGTAATTCCATCGTACTCCTCAGAAGTGATAACGAATATGGAGCCTTTCTTGTTTGATGTTGACTGCACGTGTCAATGAACTGCGGTAGCCACTTGCTTTCAGGTGGACTGTGAGTTCGTTGGTTACTTCAGTTTTATAAAAAAACTAGCTGTTCCCCGCAACTTCGTTTCGTTTTAATTTTTTTACGTGGAACTCAAATTCTTTTTCTTAAATAAAAGTAGCCAAGCCTAAGTTAGCCTCCTTGTAACATCAGCTATCTGCCAGTGAAAGTCTAGCCAAAATCGGTGCAGTTGTTTCGGAGATTATTCGGAAAAATAGTTTGTGTAGAATTGTTTTTGTTGATGAATTTTTGTAAAAAACTGTTATTTTGATATAACAAACTGACACTAAAATTTTATTTATTTGTGTAGATGACATAAATACCCAGATCAGACTCAAAGTGTCATGATGCGTTGACGCGACACCGCGGAAAAATGCAGCTCTTTTCATCGAATAGTATAGGACTACACCACTAACGAAAGTGGAATTTTTATATAGATAAATTCATGTCTTTATCTGGAATTTCCTTGTTCAAACACATGATTGTATAATTTTGACTCGATCATAATTATTTGCGAAAACACTCCTAAAACATCACTATAGTTGAAATTACAATGAAATTACTTAATCTGCGAGTATATACTTGGGAATCACTGAAATATATTCATAACATAATATTCATAATTTAATTGCTCATTATTTTGTTAATATTGGTACTTAATTTAAAATTAAAATTCGTACAAATAGTTTTATTTAATTAATATATTTTTGAAAAGAAGCATCGCGTTCTTCATCTTATGCTCTCAACACTGATCAACCAATTACTGGCCCCTTTCCTATACCACACCTCGTTGGGTTCGGGAATCAACGCAGTGTGTGTGACCCCTAATAAGACGTTCGACTTAGAACCTTGACCGCTCTCTCAAAAGAAAGTGGTTGACTACTAAGATTATGGGCCCCAAGGAATAGTCCCGGTCCAGATGTCAGTCATGCACTCAGTGGACTATATATCTTCTTACTTCCCTACTTATAGGGTAAACACTGACAAAATAAAACATCAATTATTCGTAAATGTAATATAAAAGCGAAATATAACTACTTTTACTTTAATTTCCCAAATTTCGTTTTCTTACTTCATTTGAAGCTGGAAACTGTAGCTGGTCCCAAGCAAATAATATTAACCGCCGCCGCCATATTGTCTTCTGCGTGGGCTGGATGCCCAGCAGGTATCGGGCCTCGGGGTACACCCCTTTACCCGGACATTCCTCACGGCATACTACAGTGTGCCGGTCCTGGGTGCCTTTGATGTTAAAGGCGTGCTTATATTAACGACTTTTGTCGCTGTCGGGTAATCTTGTAAAAAAGAGAGGCTGTCTTATAATTGTGTTTAAACACAATTATTTTGTCGAAGTTGGCCTTTCTGCGGCGTTGTGGAATTTACTCAACTCCCTAATCTATATAGGGAGGAGTTCTCTTGGATAGGGTCGCCCGTCCGGGGGCCGTGAGTGCAACGGCGCGAAGCCGTTGAGACGTTCATGTGGCCCGTTGTCGCCGCGGTCAAACATACCGCGCGCAAGCCGGACCACGAATTCATGCAGGCTCTCAATCTTCAGGTTGGCCGCTATGACGTCATTCCGGTCGTAGCGACCAGCACCGACTATGGTTCGTAATAACAAATTCTGCTGGGCCTGAAGTCGCCACTTCTGGTGATCGCTCAGCAGTGCATACCAGGCCGGAGCAGCGTATGTTAGCGGGGGTTATATGTATATTTTGCAGATGGTCAACTTGGATTTCAGGACAGGACGGAGCATCACCCGCGCACATCGAGCTTTGCGTATAACAAAGTCAACGTGTGCAGTCATGCGCAACATCCTGTCGATCCGGCATCCAAGGTAGATCACGGCCTTCTCATATGCGATCTCCTGGCCTCTGAGGGTTAGCGGTGGTGGTAGATTTCTATAGCGACGAGTGAGCAGGGCGGTCGTCTTGCTAACATTGACGGCCATCCTCCACTCATCCAACCATGGTGGCAGCAGGTCCAGCAGACGTTGCATCCTGGCAGTGGCGATATGGGCTCTTCTGGACGAAGTGAAGTATGCGATGTCATCCGCAAACAGCGCCAGCTCGACGTCCTCCTCCCATTCGTGCAGATGCCCTGCCAGGGTAGGTATGTCATTGGTGTAAGCCGCGTACAGGGCTGGAGACAGACAGCTGGTCTGTGGCACACCAGCTGTTATCGGTTTTATTATGGACTCGGCGTCCTCTACACAGACGTAGAACTTCCTGTCTACGAGGAAAGACGCCACTAGCCGCAGTATAGCAGTAGGGACACTGGTCTGATTGTAACTTGTGGAGTAATCCTGGGTGCCACACCCGGTCGAACGCCTTCTCGATATCGAGAAAGACGGCCAACGATGTGCGGCCGCGGTTGTGCTCAGCCGCAAGCTGGTGCAGCACTCTGGTCAGCTGTGTTGCTGTTGAGTGGTCCCTCCTGAATCCATGCTGCTCCGCCCGAAGTTGGATGCACGGGCGGAGACGGCTTAGCAATAGTCTTTCAAACAGTTTAGCTATATGCGGTAGCAGCGTGATCGGCCTGTAGTTGGCAGCTCTACGCCTGTTCTTCCCGGGTTTCGGCAAGACGATGATTTTGCCTTTCTTCCAGTCCTCCGGGAAGTGGGATGTCCGCAATATGCCATTGTAGGGTCGACCTATCCCTACAAGGACTCTATTGGGCAGCTCTCGTAGTGCAGCGTTGGTAATCCCATCGTGCCCCGGCGCCTTCCTCGGTTGTAGGCGGGTTGTTGACCTCCGCAATTCAGCGGGGGAGATAAACCACTCTCCTGCAATCGGTGGCGCGGGCGACGACAGGAACTCCTGCACGCGGCTCTCCTTCCGGGTGTGGATTTCCAAGAACTCCGCACTTGCTGGGTTCGGCATAAACTGCTCCTCGAAGTGCTCAGCTAGGATATCCGCTCTGTCCTTGGCATCATAACGTTGTCCGCCCGCGTTGTTGGTCGGGGGCAAACAGGTGGTCGGGTTTTCGTTAACTGCCGGTTCAATGTATAGGGCGACGCTTGATGTTCATCAGCCTTCCAAATGCACCGCTCCCAGGCCTCTCCTCTGTGGGACTGTATTGCCACCGACAGTTCGTCGTTCGTTTTGTTTTTACTCTGGGGCAGCGATTGCGCGTCCAGAGCTTTCTCAGCGCTCTTTTATGTCTCTGCTGCACGCGTATATTTAGCGACAGCTCTTCCTTTCTTCCCGAGAGAGGGACGATCGTAGCGGCCGCGTTGAGGGCCTCCTGGATGCTTGCGGTCATTCTGGTTGCAGCGGCCTCTACGTCGTCCGCTGAGTGGATCGGTGCGTGGACTGGAGGTCTCTCCTGCAGGTGTTGGTGGTAGAGCCTCCAGATCTTGGCCTTAACAGCTCTGGGCGGCGAAGTCACTGCATTAGTGCCAAGTGTTATCAGAATCGGGAGGTGCTGTGTATTTAGATCGTACAGCACTTCTACCACGACTGGGTAGTTGACGTTCCTAGTGAGCACGATGTCCAATACATCCGGACGCTTCCTAGGGTCGGTAGGGATAAGCGTCGGTTCCTCGGGACCTAGAACGTCATAATTCTGGCTCTCTGCGTCGTCGTATAGTTCACGACCCGGCGGGTTGATCAATCTTGACCCCCATGCCGGGTGTTTGGCGTTCAGGTCCCCGGGGATGATGATGGGTGTCGTACCTTCCATAACCGTCCGGATGCTTGGGGAGTAGAATGGAGTCCCTGGCGGGCGGTATGCTGCAAAGATCCTTAGTTCCTCGTCCGCCGCCTCCATTTTTATGCCGATTGAACGCATCGTCTGGAAGTCTGGTAGGTCCAGCTCTTGGTGGACGATGTCTCTCCTCACCAGAATCGCTGTCCTTCTGTAAGCGATCCCTTGAGGATTGACCTCGTCCCTCCTTTAGATCGTATAGTTAGGCAGCTTAAGATGTGTTGATGGTCGTATTTTGGTTTCACCTAGCAAGATCACCTGGATGTCCTGCTGTTGGGCGACCGCGCGGAGTTCATGGATCATTTGTTGAATCTCGTCTGGGTTCCAGTAAAGCAGACGCAGGTTACTATCCTCCGTAATGCCTTGCAAGTAGCGATGCCAGCGCCTTCATGACGGCGGTAACAGGATCTGTCCCGGCCCGTATGTCAGCCAGGACTTGTGTACCGACTTCGATGGCTATGCCTACCAATCTGTGGATGGCATCAGCCGTCTCGAAGCCGGACGTTGGTGGTCTACGTTGTGAAGGCACTGGTCTCGGGGCATTTATTGTGGTCTCTCTCTGAATAGAGCGCGCTCTATATGTAGAGCAGGCTCTAATTTATGGTAGAGCCCTTTCTGGTGCTCTACCCGTTGTGTCCGATGGTGGTCTTGCAATAACCTACACCTGTGAGGCTATCGGTCATGTAGTTGTAGGGGTAGAGGTACACACAGCCTGAGGAGGGGGCTGTTCAGTTTTCCTACTCCTGTTCCTCCGCCTCTTCCTTTGGGAGGGTGGCCTCTCCGTGGCGTTGTTGGCAGGAGGTTGGAGAGTCGCCCCGGTGGTTGCTGTCACCATTTTGGGGCTTTGTTTTATTTTATTTTGGACGTTGTGGGCTTTGCTCTGTGGGTTCCACCGTTTCCATTGGTACTGTAGGAGGGGGGGGGGGCTGGTTGCCTACCCTTCCCTCTGGTGACTGTAGCCCACCCATCCTCCTGGATGGTAACGATCCCCTGCTTCCTGGCAATCCTCCTCAGGACTGAGCAGCGGCGATTGTTGGCCGTGTGGTTTTTTGCGCACTTTGCGCACTTTGGCTCTTCCTCTCTACCCCTTGGGCAAAGGCTAGCAATATGCTCCCCGACACAGCGAACGCATTTCACTGGTCTGAAGCAGTTTGCGAAGGCGTGGCCGAAAGCCTGGCAACGGTGGCATTATGTCGGTCCTGTCTTTCTCTGCCAGGCTTTGATGACGAATCCTATCATGTAGAGGAGCTCGTCAATCCGGTAGAGATCTTGTAGCCGCTTCAGGCTCAGATGCTCCAGCTGTGCATAGTAGAGGCAGCCCGGTCTGCCTCTACGCGGTGGTATGGCCTTCACATAAGTGATGGGGAAGCCTTTTGCCCGGATAGCCTCCTCAATCATCTTGGCATCTGTGCCCACTGGCAGGCCCCGGATGCCCACTTTGGTGGGCTTCTCCTCTGCCGGGGTATAACAATACCACGACATGGTTGGGACTTTCTCGGAGAGCTCGACCATATATCTCTGTATGGTACGAAACTCATCCGGACTCTGGGGTGCGAATCTTACACATTTCCCGAACGAACGGGCAATAGGAGGGTGGCCCAATTTCCTATTGAGCACCTCGAAATGCCTGGTCCAGTCCGGGAGGCATTCAGCAACAATCGGCGGGTATCTGGTTTTCTCTTTCTCCTTCTCAGTTCTCTGAAGGCGGAGGACGCCGATTGCGGTCGTGGTATTGCGGGGGCCGGAGCCATGTGGGCATAGCTCGTTGACGGCCGCTGTCCATCGTCTTGAGCTAACCCGGACGGGTTGGTCATCTGTACCGGGGATGATCTTCCGGCTGATGCAGCTAGGGTTGCGTACGTTGTAGAGCCCCAGCTGTAGGACTCCTCACCTCCTTGCTCGTATTGGGCCGAGTCATGACTGCGTCGAGTCGGTGAGGAGGATGGTGGTTGTTGTGTCGGTGATGGCGATTTAGGAGGTGAGGTATGGACCTTCTTCCTAGTCACAGGTTGGGGCTCCTCATCATCCGATGATGCTGATGATGGTGTTTCAGATGATGTTTGCGAACCAATATGCGCTGCCTCTTCTCATGGAGGGAGGCATCGGTTTCTGGTGGTTTGTGCCTTCGTGGCGTCTTCATAGCTCGCTGTTGTTGGGAGGGCAACGGTTCACGCCCAGTCGTACACTCAGGTACGATGGACGAGAGCGCGGCCCTCGATGCGGGCTCCTTACCCGGCGACGAAGGCTACCGGGTCGGGATTTGAGAATAGGATGATACTACTCTCATCCTCTCTGGGTTGAAGATGTCTCTATAGGCGATTGGCCTCTCCAATACTCCCGGGCGGTCTGGTGGTTTCCTTTATTTAGGAGAAGGCTCCCCCTTATCTTTACCTGACATGTTTCCCTACCTAACAGAGTCAGCGGTAATCTACTACTAGGCCCTATCAATAACCAGCCGATCGATGGCAACTAGTGTTGCGCGATGCGGATGGTGGTGATGACAATAAAATGAGCTTCGAATCTTTGGGCACTGCCTACCCCTTTTATATTGTTACGAGCTTAGGGTTCGTGACAATAAAAATTGCCGATAAAATTACCTAAATTAACACTTTAATTTACTTTATACAAATTAAAGTAAAAAAAACACTAATAATTAAACACACTAATTCACTTAATTTCACTCCGAAGCTTCGCTTGTGTCGCCGAGTTAAACTCTGTCTCGATCGCATCTTGCGCCACCTATATATTCAAATCAGCAAAACATCCGGAATGTTCAAGTAAACACGCGTAGGATACCGAGAGCTCGAGTATAGATTTTCTAGAAACTTAGTTCCTCGGGTGGCGCTGTTGGCCGAGAGATCGGCGATGTCAATCTCTGCAAAGCCCCCCCCCCCGCTCTCGCTCCTGACACTAGATGGCGCTAGTTGACTTATTCACATAACACTGCCCCCTCCTAAGACATGCTCGTCCCGAGCATTATCGGTCCCATAATAACGCGCCAAGCGATCCGCATGGACGATCTTAGGAGTCCCTCCTGCGCCTTGCCGTAACGGCTCCGCAATGTCAAGGGATGTCCTATCCCGTGGTGCACCAACATTGTACAATTTCGATGCTCCTCTACTCCGTGTCTGAGGTCCCCTCGCAGCCGCACAACTTGTACATGTACGACACCAATCCTCCACATCGTCACGATAATGGACCCAGTAGAACTGTTCTCGGACCTTCAGTAGAGTTCGTTTAACTCCCAGATGGACTCTTGAACGACCATTATGGCACAGCTGTAAAACATTCGGCACTTTAGCTTTAGGGACAACCAATTGCAAACGACAGCTGTCTCCTCGACCATTGTCCCATTTACGGCACAGGACTCCGTCCTGAAGCAGCAAGCTGTCCCATTGGGCCCAATAGCTTTTCGTGGTTGAACTCATCGCTGAGACGTCCCTCCACTTAGGCTTGGTAGCACGGGCCTTCATCCATCCCAGAATCGGCTTGATGTCTGGATCTTCCTGCTGTGCACGTCGTAGGCTGTCCTTCCACCCGTTACTGAGGTGGTCTGTCCTGAGCATCCTCACGGATACCACTTCCTTACCTTGCCTACTACAATGGTTACCATCTTCAGGACAAGGTCTTCTTGACAATGCATCTGCGTTACCAGGAGATTTCTCGCTGCGATGTTCGATCTCAAAGTCGTATTCCTGCTGCTGCTGGGCGGTGCTGTTAGCCGCACTTCCTTTCTGAGACCGTTCACCTTCCCTTCCTAGGGTGTGCTTAGGGCAGCTGGACCGAAGATGGCCCCTTTCCCCACAGCCATAGCACCTAGGGCTGTATCCTTTATTGTGGTCGCGAACCGTAACTGCTGTAACCTCCCTAGCGTGAGGTGAACGATGATCCTGTCGCCACCAGGCAGTGCCGTTAGCTGCACTACCTTCTCGAGATCGACCAACTCTCCTTCCCACGGTTCGCTTAGGGCAGCTGGATCGAAGATGGCCCTTTTCCCCACAGCCATAGCACCTAGGGCTGTATCCTTTGTTGCGGTCGCGAACTGTAGCTGCTGCAACCTCCCTGACGCGATGGGAACGATGATCCTGCCGCACGGCTTCTACCTCCAGTGCATGGGCCAAGGCGTCCTTAAGCGTCTCGTG
Organism: Parnassius smintheus behrii; assembly: GCA_036936625.1. NCBI lineage: Eukaryota > Metazoa > Arthropoda > Insecta > Lepidoptera > Papilionidae > Parnassius > Parnassius smintheus. Next base: position 41,387,350 of record JAUPFT010000012.1, on the reverse strand, counting down.
GTGCCCGAGCCTCACAGCAGCTCTGACTTCCAGGTCGCGGATGCCGTCGATGAATGTTTGCACCAGGTTCCCTCCAATGAGCGCAGGTACAGACTGGTATGCTTTACGAACCATCTTCTCCACCTCAAGGGCCCACTGCTGCAGGTTTTCGTTGCTGCGTTGCACGCGATCTTTAAGCTGCGCGCGAAAGACGTGTTCCAGGTGAGCGTCACCATATCTCGCCTCCAAGGCCTCAAGAAGCTGCTCATAGGTCACTTTCTTACCGAGAGCTTCCAACACAGTTAAGGCTTGGTCGCGCAGGCCTAGGGTGAGTGCAGTCATGGCTTGGCTTTTATTCCAGCCGTTCGCCTCCATGACGGCCTCGAACTGGATTTTGTAGGCCGACCAGGAAGAGGTCCCGTCGAACGGCGGCACTTTGAATCCACGTAGCGAAGGTGCTGCAGCTACTACGGGAGCTGTAGTTCCATCCCCAAGTTTGAGGTCGTTTAGCGTTTTCTTCACGTCAGCCATCACGTTGTCAACCCGATTGTTTACTTGGTCGATTCGGATTTCGGCCTCCGACAGGCGATTGTCATGTTGAGCAACCTTATCCTTCACCTCCCGTATCTCTTTTCCGAAAATAGCGTGAAGGTCCTTCATGAGGAGCATCTGCTCTTCCTTATCGCGTTGGAGTTGCTCTTCTAAACGACGGGCCTGTTCCTCCTGTCGGCGGGCCTGTTCCTCCTGTCCGCCCCGCAGCTGCTCTTCCAATCGGCGGGCCTGTTCCTCCTGTCCGCTCTGCAGCTGCTCTTTCAACTGACGGACCTGCTCCTCCTGTCGGCGAGCCTGCTCCTGCAGCATCACCATCAGAGCACCTAAGTCAGGTGCCACAGACGTAGAAGCTGCTGACGGACCGGCTTCCGTGGCCGGCGGCTGGCCCTCAGACATCTGCGGCGTTGCACCACCAAATCTCCTCTGGTCCGTCTCCTGCTGGCGTTGACTTCGGGTACGGACACCCTCCGTTTCCTCCTTAGGTAAAATCGGCATTATTTTATCCCACTTCTGACACCAATTGTTACGAGCTTAGGGTTCGTGACAATAAAAATTGCCGATAAAATTACCTAAATTAACACTTTAATTTACTTTATACAAATTAAAGTAAAAAAAACACTAATAATTAAACACACTAATTCACTTAATTTCACTCCGAAGCTTCGCTTGTGTCGCCGAGTTAAACTCTGTCTCGATCGCATCTTGCGCCACCTATATATTCAAATCAGCAAAACATCCGGAAAGTTCAAGTAAACACGCGTAAGATACCGAGAGCTCGAGTATAGATTTTCTAGAAACTTAGTTCCTCGGGTGGCGCTGTTGGCCGAGAGATCGGCGATGTCATTCTCTGCAAAGCCCACCCCCGCTCTCGCTCCTGACACTAGATGGCGCTAGTTGACTTATTCACATAACAATATCAAAAGGGTTGGGGGAAGTGCGGTGGTGGCACTTTAAATACGCGACTAGACACAGTAAGCACGGAGCGCTTTAAAGTGCCAAGAATCTGCCTAGGGGCCGGTGACCTCGACGCCTCACGGAATCAGCGGACTCAACGATCGGCGGAGTATGTCGTACCTATTTATTATATAATAATATAACGCTGATGTCTTCCGCAAGGACTATGGTGTCCTGCAGGTCTCGGGCCTCGGAGTATGCCCCCATTACCCGTGTTTTCCTTGCGGTCCACTACCATGGACCGGTCCTGGGAGCCTTATTTAGGCATTGTAGGTGTCGAAATCGGTTTTAGTCCGTAATCGGTAAATTTTTCGTAGTCGGTTAAGACTACGAAAATAAGGAGGTTATCCAGTAAAAAGTCGGAGTTGGCCTATCAGCGGCATTAACGGTTATATATATATAGAGAGGAGTTCTCTTGGATAGGGTCGCCCGTCCGGAGGGCGAGTGTGTAGCGGCGCCAGATGGTTGAGATGTATGTGTGGCCCATTGTCTGCACGGTCGAACAGTCCGCGCGCCAACCGGGCCACAAACTCCTGGATAGTGTCGATCTTCAGGTTGGCCGCTAAGACGTCATTCCGGACGTAGCGACCCGCACCGACGATGGTTCTTAACGTCAGATTTTGCTGGGCCTGCAGTCGCCGCCTCAGAGGCTCGCTCAGAAGTGCGTACCAGGCCGAAGCAGCGTAGGTGATGATTGGTCTGATGTACATCTTATAGATTCTCACTTTGGTCTTAAGTGGTAACTTGGATGCCAGGACCGGACGGAGCATTGCCCGCGCACATCGTGCTCTGCGGACGACGAAGTCGACGTGCGCAGTCATGCGCAGCGCCCGGTCGATCCGACACCCAAGATAGGTCACGGCCTTCTCGTACGCGATCTTCTGGCCATTGAGGGTTAGCTGAGGTGGTAGGTTCCTGAGGTGGCGGTTGGGCGGTGCTACTGAGAGTTTCTTGACAGAAAAATTCAGTAACAGATTTTTGGCTTTACGCAGGATTCGATCCCGGGACCTCTTGATTAGTAATTGCGTTTACTCCACTAGTCCCACGAGGCAGTCGCACTATGTAACCATAAAAGTCATTTAAACACATAATATTCCTTCATATTAGTTTAGGTATCGATGGTGTATTGAAAACTAAAGGTAGACGTCCGCTGCAAGGTTGAGACCTAATCGAGGCGCGGCAAAGATCAGCCGATGCGCAGACAAATACAAGGGGCATAAGGACCAATGGAAGTTAGATGTTCTTTACTCATTGGTTTGACACTGACAAGCACTTAAAAGAAAACCAGAAGGTCGACCAGTCTCTATTTTTTCGTTGTCGACATATCACGCATTCGAACCAAAAGGTTTGCTTTGTCGTTCGTCATGCGTACAGCAAAGGCACACATACATTTCAACCATCTGGCGCCGCTACACACTCGCCCTCCGGACGGGCGACCCTATCCAAGAGAACTCCTCTCTATATATATATAACCGTTAATGCCGCTGATAGGCCAACTCCGACTTTTTACTGGATAACCTCCTTATTTTCGTAGTCTTAACCGACTACGAAAAATTTACCGATTACGGACTAAAACCGATTTCGACACCTACAATGCCTAAATAAGGCTCCCAGGACCGGTCCATGGTAGTGGACCGCAAGGAAAACACGGGTAATGGGGGCATACTCCGAGGCCCGAGACCTGCAGGACACCATAGTCCTTGCGGAAGACATCAGCGTTATATTATTATATAATAAATAGGTACGACATACTCCGCCGATCGTTGAGTCCGCTGATTCCGTGAGGCGTCGAGGTCACCGGCCCCTAGGCAGATTCTTGGCACTTTAAAGCGCTCCGTGCTTACTGTGTCTAGTCGCGTATTTAAAGTGCCACCACCGCACTTCCCCCAACCCTTTTGATATAAAAGGGGTAGGCAGTGCCCAAAGATTCGAAGCTCATTTTATTGTCATCACCACCATCCGCATCGCGCAACACTAGTTGCCATCGATCGGCTGGTTATTGATAGGGCCTAGTAGTAGATTACCGCTGACTCTGTTAGGTAGGGAAACATGTCAGGTAAAGATAAGGGGGAGCCTTCTCCTAAATAAAGGAAACCACCAGACCGCCCGGGAGTATTGGAGAGGCCAATCGCCTATAGAGACATCTTCAACCCAGAGAGGATGAGAGTAGTATCATCCTATTCTCAAATCCCGACCCGGTAGCCTTCGTCGCCGGGTAAGGAGCCCGCATCGAGGGCCGCGCTCTCGTCCATCGTACCTGAGTGTACGACTGGGCGTGAACCGTTGCCCTCCCAACATCAGCGAGCTATGAAGACGCCACGAAGGCACAAACCACCAGAAACCGATGCCTCCCTCCATGAGAAGAGGCAGCGCATATTGGTTCGCAAACATCATCTGAAACACCATCATCAGCATCATCGGATGATGAGGAGCCCCAACCTGTGACTAGGAAGAAGGTCCATACCTCACCTCCTAAATCGCCATCACCGACACAACAACCACCATCCTCCTCACCGACTCGACGCAGTCATGACTCGGCCCAATACGAGCAAGGAGGTGAGGAGTCCTACAGCTGGGGCTCTACAACGTACGCAACCCTAGCTGCATCAGCCGGAAGATCATCCCCGGTACAGATGACCAACCCGTCCGGGTTAGCTCAAGACGATGGACAGCGGCCGTCAACGAGCTATGCCCACATGGCTCCGGCCCCCGCAATACCACGACCGCAATCGGCGTCCTCCGCCTTCAGAGAACTGAGAAGGAGAAAGAGAAAACCAGATACCCGCCGATTGTTGCTGAATGCCTCCCGGACTGGACCAGGCATTTCGAGGTGCTCAATAGGAAATTGGGCCACCCTCCTATTGCCCGTTCGTTCGGGAAATGTGTAAGATTCGCACCCCAGAGTCTGGATGAGTTTCGTACCATACAGAGATATATGGTCGAGCTCTCCGAGAAAGTCCCAACCACGTCGTGGTATTGTTATACCCCGGCAGAGGAGAAGCCCACCAAAGTGGGCATCCGGGGCCTGCCAGTGGGCACAGATGCCAAGATGATTGAGGAGGCTATCCGGGCAAAAGGCTTCCCCATCACTTATGTGAAGGCCATACCACCGCGTAGAGGCAGACCGGGCTGCCTCTACTATGCACAGCTGGAGTATCTGAGCCTGAAGCGGCTACAAGATCTCTACCGGATTGACGAGCTCCTCTACATGATAGGATTCGTCATCAAAGCCTGGCAGAGAAAGACAGGACCGGCATAATGCCACCGTTGCCAGGCTTTCGGCCACGCCTTCGCAAACTGCTTCAGGCCAGTGAAATGCGTTCGCTGTGTCGGGGAGCATATTGCTAGCCTTTGCCCAAGGGGTAGAGAGGAAGAGCCAAAGTGCGCAAAGTGCGCAAAAAACCACACGGCCAACAATCGCCGCTGCTCAGTCCTGAGGAGGATTGCCAGGAAGCAGGGGATCGTTACCATCCAGGAGGATGGGTGGGCTACAGTCACCAGAGGGAAGGGTAGGCAACCAGCCCCCCCCCCCTCCTACAGTACCAATGGAAACGGTGGAACCCACAGAGCAAAGCCCACAACGTCCAAAATAAAATAAAACAAAGCCCCAAAATGGTGACAGCAACCACCGGGGCGACTCTCCAACCTCCTGCCAACAACGCCACGGAGAGGCCACCCTCCCAAAGGAAGAGGCGGAGGAACAGGAGTAGGAAAACTGAACAGCCCCCTCCTCAGGCTGTGTGTACCTCTACCCCTACAACTACATGACCGATAGCCTCACAGGTGTAGGTTATTGCAAGACCACCATCGGACACAACGGGTAGAGCACCAGAAAGGGCTCTACCATAAATTAGAGCCTGCTCTACATATAGAGCGCGCTCTATTCAGAGAGAGACCACAATAAATGCCCCGAGACCAGTGCCTTCACAACGTAGACCACCAAAGTCCGGCTTCGAGACGGCTGATGCCATCCACAGATTGGTAGGCATAGCCATCGAAGTCGGTACACAAGTCCTGGCTGACATACGGGCCGGGACAGATCCTGTTACCGCCGTCATGAAGGCGCTGGCATCGCTACTTGCAAGGCATTACGGAGGATAGTAACCTGCGTCTGCTTTACTGGAACCCAGACGAGATTCAACAAATGATCCATGAACTCCGCGCGGTCACCCAACAGCAGGACATCCAGGTGATCTTGCTAGGTGAAACCAAAATACGACCATCAACACATCTTAAGCTGCCTAACTATACGATCTAAAGGAGGGACGAGGTCAATCCTCAAGGGATCGCTTACAGAAGGACAGCGATTCTGGTGAGGAGAGACATCGTCCACCAAGAGCTGGACCTACCAGACTTCCAGACGATGCGTTCAATCGGCATAAAAATGGAGGCGGCGGACGAGGAACTAAGGATCTTTGCAGCATACCGCCCGCCAGGGACTCCATTCTACTCCCCAAGCATCCGGACGGTTATGGAAGGTACGACACCCATCATCATCCCCGGGGACCTGAACGCCAAACACCCGGCATGGGGGTCAAGATTGATCAACCCGCCGGGTCGTGAACTATACGACGACGCAGAGAGCCAGAATTATGACGTTCTAGGTCCCGAGGAACCGACGCTTATCCCTACCGATCCTAGGAAGCGTCCGGATGTATTGGACATCGTGCTCACTAGGAACGTCAACTACCCAGTCGTGGTAGAAGTGCTGTACGATCTAAATACACAGCACCTCCCGATTCTGATAACACTTGGCACTAAGGCAGTGACTTCGCCGCCCAGAGCTGTTAAGGCCAAGATCTGGAGGCTCTACCACCAACAACTGCAGGAGAGACCTCCAGTCCACGCACCGATCCACTCAGCGGACGACGTAGAGGCCGCTGCAACCAGAATGACCGCAAGCATCCAGGAGGCCCTCAACGCGGCCGCTACGATCGTCCCTCTCTCGGGAAGAAAGGAAGAGCTGCCGCTAAATATACGCGTGCAGCAGAGACATAAAAGAGCGCTGAGAAAGCTCTGGACGCGCAATCGCTGCCCCAGAGTAAAAACAAAACGAACGACGAACTGTCGGTGGCAATACAGTCCCACAGAGGAGAGGCCTGGGAGCGGTGCATTTGGAAGGCTGATGAACATCAAGCGTCGCCCTATACATTGAACCGGCAGTTAACGAAAACCCGACCACCTGTTTGCCCCCGACCAACAACGCGGGCGGACAACGTTATGATGCCAAGGACAGAGCGGATATCCTAGCTGAGCACTTCGAGGAGCAGTTTATGCCGAACCCAGCAAGTGCGGAGTTCTTGGAAATCCACACCCGGAAGGAGAGCCGCGTGCAGGAGTTCCTGTCGTCACCCGCGCCACCGATTGCAGGAGAGTGGTTTATCTCCCCCGCTGAATTGCGGAGGTCAACAACCCGCCTACAACCGAGGAAGGCGCCGGGGCACGATGGGATTACCAACGCTGCACTACGAGAGCTGCCCAATAGAGTCCTTGTAGGGATAGGTCGACCCTACAATGGCATATTGCGGACATCCCACTTCCTGGAGGACTGGAAGAAAGGCAAAATCATCGTCTTGCCGAAACCCGGGAAGAACAGGCGTAGAGCTGCCAACTACAGGCCGATCACGCTGCTACCGCATATAGCTAAACTGTTTGAAAGACTATTGCTAAGCCGTCTCCGCCCGTGCATCCAACTTCGGGCGGAGCAGCATGGATTCAGGAGGGACCACTCAACAGCAACACAGCTGACCAGAGTGCTGCACCAGCTTGCGGCTGAGCACAACCGCGGCCGCACATCGTTGGGCGTCTTTCTCGATATCGAGAAGGCGTTCGACCGGGTGTGGCACCCAGGATTACTCCACAAGTTACGATCAGACCAGTGTCCCTACTGCTATACTGCGGCTAGTGGCGTCTTTCCTCGTAGACAGGAAGTTCTACGTCTGTGTAGAGGACGCCGAGTCCATAATAAAACCGATAACAGCTGGTGTGCCACAGACCAGCTGTCTGTCTCCAGCCCTGTACGCGGCTTACACCAATGACATACCTACCCTGGCAGGGCATCTGCACGAATGGGAGGAGGACGTCGAGCTGGCGCTGTTTGCGGATGACATCGCATACTTCACTTCGTCCAGAAGAGCCCATATCGCCACTGCCAGGATGCAACGTCTGCTGGACCTGCTGCCACCATGGTTGGATGAGTGGAGGATGGCCGTCAATGTTAGCAAGACGACCGCCCTGCTCACTCGTCGCTATAGAAATCTACCACCACCGCTAACCCTCAGAGGCCAGGAGATCGCATATGAGAAGGCCGTGATCTACCTTGGATGCCGGATCGACAGGATGTTGCGCATGACTGCACACGTTGACTTTGTTATACGCAAAGCTCGATGTGCGCGGGTGATGCTCCGTCCTGTCCTGAAATCCAAGTTGACCATCTGCAAAATATACATATAACCCCCGCTAACATACGCTGCTCCGGCCTGGTATGCACTGCTGAGCGATCACCAGAAGTGGCGACTTCAGGCCCAGCAGAATTTGTTATTACGAACCATAGTCGGTGCTGGTCGCTACGACCGGAATGACGTCATAGCGGCCAACCTGAAGATTGAGAGCCTGCATGAATTCGTGGTCCGGCTTGCGCGCGGTATGTTTGACCGCGGCGACAACGGGCCACATGAACGTCTCAACGGCTTCGCGCCGTTGCACTCACGGCCCCCGGACGGGCGACCCTATCCAAGAGAACTCCTCCCTATATAGATTAGGGAGTTGAGTAAATTCCACAACGCCGCAGAAAGGCCAACTTCGACAAAATAATTGTGTTTAAACACAATTATAAGACAGCCTCTCTTTTTTACAAGATTACCCGACAGCGACAAAAGTCGTTAATATAAGCACGCCTTTAACATCAAAGGCACCCAGGACCGGCACAAACCCTCTATTCTGTAATTTTTCCAAATTGAACATTGATCAACTTAAGGATATTGTTGACGCTCCCCGTATTTATTTAGAACTTCTTGGTTCGGCATGTACAATATATGATAAAATCTATCTTTAATATTATTGTTTTCAATTTCTCCTCTACATCAAATAAGAGTAAAGCGTCATCCTGCACCCTGGATGGACAGGGGCGTAAGGGTGGTAATAGCGACAGGGAACCCAGCTTTACAGAAGTTAAAGTCTAAACGCCGCTATATTCATGATAATATTCTTGATACTTCGCCGCAGGTTACTGCCTTAGGTTAGCAGGACCGAAGGAACTGCTAAGCCTCCTTTAGTAGACTTCAGTCTTCATCATCATATTTCAGTCATTGTTCCTGTTGACCCTTTAATTAAATCCCAAACGATATATCCTATAGCTTCTATGGAAACACTATGGAAAGTGTCTCCCTTTTTGTGAATTCCCTCCCGTAACACAAGATAATATTACTAAGACGTTTTCATCTATTAACTCCAAAGCTATGGATTGTGATGAGATTAGCAAGACTAAAGTTAATATGTTACTGAAGTTCCTTCTCCCAACAATAACACATATTGTAAATTACTCCTTGGGCTCAGGTCAATACTCAACTTTATGGAAACAAGCTTATGTTTGACCGCTTCCCAAAATTCCTAATCCTGCACGACCCTCTCACTATCGACTAATCTCTATTTTCCCATTCCCGTCCAAAGTTCTTGAAGCCTGTGTATATAAGCAAATTTCTATTTTCATAAAAAAAACATAACGTATTGAACGTTTTTCAATCAGGGTTTCAATCTGATCACCATCACTGCACTTATTAAGGTCACTAATGACATAAGAAGAAGGATATATGAACAGAAAGTTACGGTACCAGTGCTTGTTTACATTTCAAATGCCATCAATACAGATGATGAAAACATCCTCTTCTCCATTCTGACTCGTCTCAGATTTTCATTCTCAGCCTTGGAGTGGACCTCGTCCTGTTTTTGCGGTCATCAAAAGTCGGTCCGCTTTGTATAACAGTTCTCTGGTTGGGCTGACATTGAATCTGATGTGCCCAAGGTATACTTTCTGCTATAATGTTTTCTTTATTTATGAATTCCATATCTTCTGTTATCAAGTGTCATATAATCTATTATAAGGCTGCTGAACTTGTTTCGGTACTTGGCAACGTTTTTCCGAGAAATATTGACACGGCATTTGTATTAATATTTTGCGACCCTTGACATTGCAAAATTTATTTAAAAAAAGTCCCGTTCGGTTTTTTGCTTGTTCTTTCCAGGACAGAGGTTTTATTTTCGAACCGGTGGTAACGTAAAATATTGATTTTCAATAAGAATTACTTGTAATCTATATTGAATAAAAATTATTCTATTCCTGTATCAATGTATACATAATATTATATAATGCGTTTTGAATAGTATGAATAAATAAGTTAGTTTTTCTTTCTCTCGCGGCTCTACCCATAGCCCCTCTCACCACACTACAAAAGGTTAGCTGGCAGAGAATGCCTTTTCGGCATTAAGTTCGCCTTTGTACCAAATTGTTTTGTTTGAGTGCAATAAAGAATTTTCTATCTATCTATCTATGTCCAAATTAACGGCCAACGCGGGAGGCGCTGGCCGTTAATTCGGACCTCCTTCTTCCCTCGGACTCTACTGCCTTCGCCCATCTATGAGTTAGGTAACCTAAAAGATTACCAACTGAGCGAACCCAACCGCACCTAATGGAAACCGTACTGGCGGTCACTAATTAGTTGGTGATCCTCATGAGCTGGCATGATAGGCCTGTAGTTTGATGGATCTAATAGGTCACCTTTTTTAAAGATTGGGGGCCCGAAAGCTGTCTTCCATGAGTTTGGGACTACGCTTAGGTAGTAGGAGTACCGAAAGAGACGCGTTAAAACTGATGACAACTCCGGACCACACCTTTTCAACACAATAAGAGGGGCACTGGTTTACCCAGCGCTCGATGCGCAGAGCTGGTTTAACCAGTTTAAACACGTCCTGGAGCGTTGGACTGTCCGACCGAGGGATTGTCGGTGGCATGTTCTCCCCGTCATCAAAAACTCGAGTTGGCCGCAAAGAGAGAGCCCAACAGATCGGTTTTGTCGTTTGCGGCATGGGCCAGTGAGTAGTCTGTTCTATTCAGAATGCTCGTGCTACTGAAGAAAGTAGTTCATAGTTTCTCGTCGATTCTGCCGATGTGCACTGTGTCTTTGCCTTGGTAATGATACTTTTGAAGAACAAGAAGGCGGAATTATACTTATTTTTGAGAGCGCTGATATTTGTACCCCGAAATATCGATGCGTCATCTCAGGTCCGGTAGCACTCCTGCCGAAACCGAAACATAGCTGGGTTCTACCTCCGATAAGTATCATGGATGATGGATTTAATCCATCCATTCCTTGCAGTACCACATCAGCGACAGAATCGGCAACAACGGTGGGAATATCCGGCGAGATGCAAAATGAAGATCGCATCCCGTCCCAATCAGCCAACCTATAGTGCAACACGACGGCGACCAAAGCAAAAGACTATTATGTTTCGAAGGCGTTGCTGTACAATTTTATTGACACTTTCATGTATTTTAAAGTGGCTAATTCTTCGCCATATATTAAATAAAACTTCAACTTTATCTACTTTGACCTGAGCCCAAGGAGTAATATACAATTTGTGTCATTGTAGAGAGAAGAAACTTCAGAACTCACTTAAATATATATATATATATATATATATATATATATATATATATATATATATATATATATATATATATATATATATATATATATATATATATATATATATATATACTCTTAAAAGTCTTATTGCCTTAAGTTACGGTCCATTTCAGTTTAATTTGGCTGTACAGATTTAGTGTGACTGTAATTAACTTAGTTTTAATTATTTTTGGGATAAAAAATTACCTGTAACAAAAATGATAGGAACCGATTCAGTAAACGATTCTGAACAAACTACTTTCTCAAAGTGCGTTAATTTGGTATATATATATAGGTAGGTATATATATATACAATATTATACAATATTATATATATATATACAATATGTAACGTAATTAACGCACACCCTCAGACACCCCAATTAGTATATTGTATTATAATCGTAGTGCATACACTGAATTTTTAGTTCAACATTTTTATGCACTGATTATTTAGCAAATTAGTTATACTAATTCCGGAAGAATGACTTTTACGTGCTTGAAATAAAGTTAATACAAATAAAACTGCACTCTTAAAAGTCTTATTGCCTTAAGTTACGGTCCATTTCAGTTTAATTTGGCTGTACAGATTTAGTGTGACTGTAATTAACTTAGTTTTAATTATTTTTGGGATAAAAAATTACCTGTAACAAAAATGATAGGAACCGATTCAGTAAACGATTCTGAACAAACTACTTTCTCAAAGTGCGTTAATTATGTTACATGTTGTATATATATATATATGTTACATGTTGTATATATATATATATATATATATATGTATGTTTATATGTTTATATGTTTACTGAATCGGTTCCTATCATTTTTGTTACAGGTAATTTTTTATCCCAAAAATAATTAAAACTAAGTTATACTAAACTAAGTATATATATATATTTATATATATATATATATATATATATATATATATATATATATATATATATATATATATATATATATAATTGTATTTATGTACAAACGAGCTCCACCTGATGGTAAGTGACTGTTGTGGTCCATAGATATCTATATGTTTACTCGATTAGGAATCAAAATGCAGATAAAATGCAGTCACCCCTGAAATGATGGGTTACTATAATATATAATGAACGAAATTTTGCAATGAGATTTCATACGTGGTAGAGCCATGATGCAGGCATATTAGTAGTATAGTTGTAGCACGAATGGGTTAACTCGACCGGGGAAGGACCACACTCTCACAGAATACCAGCATAAAATAGTAGCTTTATACTGCTGTGTCTCGTATGGTGAGTGTAGAGAATCGGAGACACTTTTTATTGGGAATGAGGCATTCCACCTGATTCGTAATCGACGGTAGATGTAGATGTCTGTGGGCCACAGCAACCACAAACCATCAGGTGGACTGTGTGCTCGTTTGTCACCCTATTCTATAAAAAAATATTTTATTCCTAAACACAATTCATGAATTTGATACGAGTTGGGGACCTTCAGGAAAAGAGCCTACTCCTTTTTAAAAGGCCGGCAACGCAACTTCGACTCCCTTGGTGTTGCAGTTGTTCATGGGCGGCGGTAATCGCCATCAAAACATATAACTCATATGTTCGTTTTCCTCCTCTCCTATAAAAATAGCTTTTGATGTTTGTTTAAATAAATCAACCTAAACAAATGTATTAAGTACATAGACGAATTTAGTGACATCATGTCAGTGACTTGTCGAAAATTTTATTGTTAGCGTGAATAACCTCAAACTATACAATACTGTTTGAAAGCACAATAGACTGTGTTCCTTTCTTTACCTTACTTATATTAGGTACAAAAAGCTTTGATTCGTGTAAATTATTTAAACGTTTACGATTGTGAGTTCCTCGCGAATAGCTTGAATTAATCTTTATTTGCTTTCTTACGACGTTCGATCACATTTTTCCATTAGGTTCTTCTGAGTATAGTGTCGCTTACGTTAAGTTTTGCTTCCAGTTTATCATTTAAACTATAACTAGCGACTTTATTCGTTTTTAACAATTATAAATTATAAGCCAGTGTTTGTCTAACATCCAATCTGATGGTAAGTGGTGATGCAGCCGTAGATGGTAGAGCACACTGACTTAGCTAAACAAAAAGCTTAGGTCCTACCTTGAAGACACGGCCACGAAAATCGGATGGAAAGACAGGTGATAGTATATTATTTCACTCTTTTGCTGTATTCATGAAGATCGTCGAAGCAAACAACTAAACTAGAATGCATGGTATGTCAACAAAGAGGCGGAGACTGCCTTCTGTAACTTTAAAGGTAGTAAACAAACTAACCGTCCAACTGATGGTAAGTGGCCACCGAAGTCTATGGTTGACTGTAAATAAGTTTAAATTATAAATGACTAACGCCCTTGAGACTTAAGAGGGAATGCCTCAAAGCCTGTAACAGCGGCCTTTCTCGATTAGGAATCAAATTTCAGAATGAGGTCAGCCTTGAAGACTAAGATGGAGAAAGCGATGGAAGAACTGAGATAATTATTAAACTGAGTTTAATAATAATTACTAATAATAATAGGTATCGGTGCACACAAAGCACAGGAGCATTAAGCTGCTATTTCAAGCTGGTATTTTGTGAGGAATATAACTGCAGCGTTCTTGTACCAAGTAAACGAGCTGTTATTTTTTCTAATTTTTTTTTGTAAAAAGAAAGCTGCATTTTTTAATATTATCGCTGTCAGTGGTTGTATTGTACAAGTCACAAATAATTTTACACACTTTTGAACTGTCTGCATGGGTGACTGAGAAGCGAAGGAGTTAAGTGGATTGTTGAATACAAATAAAAGTTACTCGCAACCTTTCGACATTACTGAAGAGCTCGAGAACGGGTACGTTTACGTAAGAGAAATTTACATTTCAAATATATAATGGTGCATTTTAATGGTACGGAGGATCTTTTCGAATTCAATTTATATTTACATAGCGAATGAGAACACCTGTTATATAAATAATTATATATAAAATGTATGATAGGATGTATTCTTACATAGTTTAGCCATCTAAGTAGAAGTAAGTTCCCTACATTTTTTACGTTTCTCTGCCATTCTGCGTTTTATTTTGTGGTCGTATCGTGAAAACCTCTTATCTGATTTAGGTGTTTTATAAAATCTTAGTACATTTGTGTGTTTCTTGGTTAGGTTATATTAAATATTATATTATGTTAAGTCACATTTTAATCCTTTTTTATTTGGGATGTGTATTCATCAGGGATGGTAGATATGATAAGGCTATTGAACGACGAGTGAATGCAGGAAATAAAGTAAATGGGGCTCTACACTATATTGTGAAAAGTCAGAATGTGTTAAAAAAGGCACGTATGGCAATTCACAATGCTGTATTAGTCCCTACTTTAACGTATGGTAGTGAAAGTTGGGTGTGGCAGAAGAAGCACGAGAGTAGAATAAATGCAGTAGAAATGCGGTCGCTAAGGAGTATGTTAGGGCTGAATCTGAGTGACAGGGTGAGAAACTGTGTGACAAAAGAAGAGATGCGGTGACCAGAATTAAGAAAGGCATGCTTTGGTGGCTTGGTCATGTAGTAAGAATGAATGAGGAAAGACTGACAAAGCAAATATATGTTGAAGAAGTGATTGGAAGAGTCGAAGAGGGACGTCCTAGGCGAAAGTTTGTCGACCAAATTGGCGATATATTAAAATGGGCCAAATTAAGAGTACCTTTAACCGACGAGCATGCATGCGTAGATATATGGATGTGGAAGAGGCGAGAGAGGTATCTCAGGATCGTGCTAAATCGAAGTCTATAGTCCCTGCCTTCCCTCTGGGTGACATGCGTGAGTGTTTATGTATTATGTATGTACATTTTAATCTATACTAATAGTACATCATATTATGAGTTTAAGTTTGTTTAAAATTTCCTTAACTTTATTAAGCTTAACGGTTAAAAGATTTGTATGAAATTAATAGAGACTATGTCCTGGATTAAAACGTGGGCAAATGGTAATGTACAGTCATTTATGGTGCCCTGAGGACTAAAACAGAATTACTTACCAATGAAAGGGTCTTCATTTGCTGCCGTTAACCATAGCCGGTATTCTGTGAGAACGTGGTTTAGAACATACACTGTCCAATCCTATTTATGTTTTTTTTTAAATTAAATACATAAAAATGCAATGAAGGCTGTATTGTTAAGACTGTATTTTAGTGTTTTAAGGTTTATGACTGTAAGAATTTTTTACATAATAGTGATATTATGTTCTATATTTTATTAATGTCTTATGTGATATGAATGTTCAATTGTTTTTTATAATGTGTTTAACTTGTACTTTAAATGAAATACGTGTACAGTTGTTTTATGATGGTGTTATAATAAATAAAGTTATGGGACAATAAATGATAGTCAAAATTATCGGTTTATTGGGAGCTTTTCACGCGTGACTCTCCTTACGGTTTAGCTCGGGAGTACCTTAGTAAGTTGTTCAAGTGTTCAATATTATTGGCCGCACTACGTTGGGCGTCTTTCTCGAAAAGGCGTTCGACAGGGTGTGGCATTCTGGACTACTTTATAAACTAGAAGAACAGACCAGTGTCCCTCCCGCTATGTTGCGGCTAGTGGCGTCTTTCCTGGCAGACAGGAAGTTCTACGTCTGCGCAGAGGACGCCGTGTCCACAACCAGAACCATCAGAGCCGGCGTTCCTCAGGGCAGTTGTTTGTCTCCAGTCCTGTACGCGGCTTATACCAATGATATCCCGACCCTGGCAGGAAGGCTGCAAGAGTGGGAGGATGATATGGAATTGGCGTTATACGCGGACGATAGCGCTTATTTCACCTCGTCCAGAAGAGCCCACATTGCCACTGCCAGGATGCAACGTCTGCTGGACTTGCTGCCACCATGGCTAGATGAGTGGAGGATGGTCGTCAACGTCGGTAAGACGATATATACAACATGTAACATAATTAACGCACTTTGAGAAAGTAGTTTGTTCAGAATCGTTTACTGAATCGGTTCCTATCATTTTTGTTACAGGTAATTTTTTATCCCAAAAATAATTAAAACTAAGTTAATTACAGTCACACTAAATCTGTACAGCCAAATTAAACTGAAATGGACCGTAACTTAAGGCAATAAGACTTTTAAGAGTGCAGTTTTATTTGTATTATTACTAATTCTGTCATTCAATAAAAATAAAGAAAAATGAACTTTATTTCAAGCACGTAAAAGTCATTCTTCCGGAATTAGTATAACTAATTTGCTAAATAATCAGTGCATAAAAATGTTGAACTAAAATTCAGTGTATGCACTACGATTATAATACAATATACTAATTGGGGTGTCTGAGGGTGTGCGTTAATTACGTTACATATTGTGTATATATATATATATATATATATATATATATATATATATATATATATATATATATATATATATATATATATATATATTTAAGTGAGTTCTGAAGTTTCTTCTCTCTACAATGACACAAATTGTATATTACTCCTTGGGCTCAGGTCAAAGTGGATAAAGTTGAAGTTTTATTTAATATATGGCGAAGAATTAGCCACTTTAAAATACATGAAAGTGTCAATAAAATTGTACAGCAACGCCTTCGAAACATAATAGTCTTTTGCTTTGGTCGCCGTCGTGTTGCACTATAGGTTGGCTGATTGGGACGGGATGCGATCTTCATTTTGCATCTCGCCGGATATTCCCACCGTTGTTGCCGATTCTGTCGCTGATGTGGTACTGCAAGGAATGGATGGATTAAATCCATCATCCATGATACTTATCGGAGGTAGAACCCAGCTATGTTTCGGTTGCTCTTGTAAAATTCTATCACGCCACAAGCAGGAGTGCTACCGGACCTGAGATGACGCATCGATATTTCGGGGTACAAATATCAGCGCTCTCAAAAATAAGTATAATTCCGCCTTCTTGTTCTTCAAAAGTATCATTACCAAGGCAAAGACACAGTGCACATCGGCAGAATCGACGAGAAACTATGAACTACTTTCTTCAGTAGCACGAGCATTCTGAATAGAACAGACTACTCACTGGCCCATGCCGCAAACGACAAAACCGATCTGTTGGGCTCTCTCTTTGCGGCCAACTCGAGTTTTTGATGACGGGGAGAACACGCCACCGACAATCCCTCGGTCGGACAGTCCAACGCTCCAGGACGTGTTTAAACTGGTTAAACCAGCTCTGCGCATCGAGCGCTGGGTAAACCAGTGCCCCTCTTATTGTGTTGAAAAGGTGTGGTCCGGAGTTGTCATCAGTTTTAACGCGTCTCTTTCGGTACTCCTACTACCTAAGCGTAGTCCCAAACTCATGGAAGACAGCTTTCGGGCCCCCAATCTTTAAAAAAGGTGACCTATTAGATCCATCAAACTACAGGCCTATCATGCCAGCTCATGAGGATCACCAACTGATTAGTGACCGCCAGTACGGTTTCCATTAGGTGCGGTTGGGTTCGCTCAGTTGGTAATCTTTTAGGTTACCTAGCTCATAGATGGGCGAAGGCAGTAGAGTCCGAGGGAAGAAGGAGGTCCGAATTAACGGCCAGCGCCTCCCGCGTTGGCCGTTAATTTGGACATAGCGAAGGCCTTCAATTTTGCACAAAGCGCTTTTCTCCAAGCATCCGTCCTATGGGCTTCCCGAAAATTGTGCAATTGAATCACCACTTTTCTGATTGATTGGAGCATTAAGATTGTAGTAGACGGTGCATGCTCCGATTGCAAACCTATTAACGCTGGTGTTCCAAAAGGCTGCGTGTTACCATCAACGTTGTTTCTTCTGCATATCAATGATATGTTGCAAACCGGTAACATTCATTGCTATGAGGACGAGAGCACTGGTGATGCTTAATAGAATAGAATAGAATAAGAATAGAATAATTTTTATTCAATATAGATTACAAGTAATTCTTATTGAAAATCAATATTTTACGTTACCACCGGTTCGAAAATAAAACCTCTGTCCTGGAAAGAACAAGCAAAAAACCGAACGGGACTTTTTTAAATAAATTTTGCAATGTCAAGGGTCGCAAAATATTAATACAAATGCCGTGTCAATATTTCTCGGAAAAACGTTGCCAAGTACCGAAACAAGTTCAGCAGCCTTATAATAGATTATATGACACTTGATAGCAGAAGATATGGAATTCATAAATAAAGAAAACATTATAGCAGAAAGTATACCTTGGGCACATCAGATTCAATGTCAGCCCAACCAGAGAACTGTTATACAAAGCGGACCGACTTTTGATGACCGCAAAAACAGGACGAGGTCCACTCCAAGGCTGAGAATGAAAATCTGAGACGAGTCAGAATGGAGAAGAGGATGTTTTCATCATCTGTATTGACAGCATTTGAAATGTAAACAAGCACTGGTACCGTAACTTTCTGTTCATATATCCTTCTTCTTATGTCATTAGTGACCTTAATAAGTGCAGTGATGGTGATCAGATTGAAACCCTGATTGAAAAACGTTCAATACGTTATGTTTTTTTTATGAAAATAGAAATTTGCTTATATACACAGGCTTCAAGAACTTTGGACGGGAATGGGAAAATAGAGATTAGTCGATAGTGAGAGGGTCGTGCAGGATTAGGAATTTTGGGAAGCGGTCAAACATAAGCTTGTTTCCATAAAGTTGAGTATTGACCTGAGCCCAAGGAGTAATTTACAATATGTGTTATTGTTGGGAGAAGGAACTTCAGTAACATATTAACTTTAGTCTTGCTAATCTCATCACAATCCATAGCTTTGGAGTTAATAGATGAAAACGTCTTAGTAACATTATCTTGTGTTACGGGAGGGAATTCACAAAAAGGGAGACACTTTCCATAGTGTTTCCATAGAAGCTATAGGATATATCGTTTGGGATTTAATTAAAGGGTCAACAGGAACAATGACTGAAATATGATGATGAAGACTGAAGTCTACTAAAGGAGGCTTAGCAGTTCCTTCGGTCCTGCTAACCTAAGGCAGTAACCTGCGGCGAAGTATCAAGAATATTATCATGAATATAGCGGCGTTTAGACTTTAACTTCTGTAAAGCTGGGTTCCCTGTCGCTATTACCACCCTTACGCCCCTGTCCATCCAGGGTGCAGGATGACGCTTTACTCTTATTTGATGTAGAGGAGAAATTGAAAACAATAATATTAAAGATAGATTTTATCATATATTGTACATGCCAAACCAAGAAGTTCTAAATAAATACGGGGAGCGTCAACAATATCCTTAAGTTGATCAATGTTCAATTTGGAAAAATTACAGAATAGAGGGTTTGTGTTTTGTAGGTTTTAATTCAAAAGAAAAATAAATTAAGTCATCATGTGAAAAACACTAGGTGGAAAGTTGTCCATGCCTATACACGCGGTTGGGAGAAGATGTAGTAATAAGATCAATCCATAAATCATCATTTTTAAGAAGTGCAACCCTGCGCCGCAACCAAACCATCAGCCACTGCTTTACCGAGCCGTTAAAACACTCAGTATTTATCAAGATGTGTCCTTTTACCACCGACCACGTGACGAATCTAAGCTTAAAATATCATTAATACTGTCAGTGGCTTTAGCGTTGATCAAACCCAGATCGCTTGAGTGACGTGAAATTTACGGCAAACAGCACGGTTATCCTTAGCTACCACGTTTTTATACGTTGTAGAGGAGAGAAAGGACTACGCTCTTACAATACCCGCGTAACCAGAATACCAGCGTAAAATAGCAACTCCATGCTGCTGTGTTTCGTATGGTGTCATAGAAACGAGGCATGATTATTCCTCAGAGAGCCAGCGCATCGCATCTTAACTGGAGGTAGATGCAGATGTCTATGGGCCACATCATCCACTAGCCATCTGGTGAACAGAATGCTGATCTGTCTCTTATACTAATTTCACATATTTTTATATATTCGAAGAATTTTAAAATGTATTAAAATCCTTGCATAATGCTTTTCATATGGGTAAGCAAACGGTAGAATAAAGTTGATGGGTAATAGCTCTATGTTTTATGTAATGTTTGCTTTGATTCGTCAACACGGTCATGTATTTTGTTAAATAGTCCTACAGTGATCCATAAACGTTCCCCATAAGCAAGTTTAAGTGAAATTTGTGAGAGCATTAGGATTTGTTCACACTATACTTACTGAAAAACTTTTATTCATTATACCATAAAGAAAATGATAAAAAAGTATATAAATTTAAAACAATTTGTATCTCAGTTTCTGTAACTTTTCGATATAAAATGAAGGAGGAACTGAATTTTTTCATTCTTTCATTCATTGCAGTGTATCTAAAGTCTACAGCTGTCCAGAGGACAGATTATCCTCCACTATAGATTAACTCATAAGGATCGCCCTTTGCAATAGTTGCTACGTTTGGTTTTAGTTGGAACCGCATATTTTTATTATTTGAGAAGTTATCAGGAATACGCTGCTGCCCATCTCTTGTTTAATTCCCCTGTGTCACCTTCTACGACCCTTGCGGTTTGATATCGTACAGTGGATTCTTACGCTGCCGATACACGGCTAATTGAATTTTACCAGGTATGTACCAAACGCGTGGCAATTTTAAGTTCGAAATTTACGCATATTTAATAAAAAGACTGCATTTTAGGATTAGAATTGTTATATAAGCTCAATTCTCACGCTCGCCGTAAAATTTATTGTATACGAGAAAGTCAAGTTTGATTCCTACAGGCATTACTAAATTTTTCTCATGAAATTTTTAAGGATGAATTTATTGCGTACTCACCGGTGAATAAAACGTCGCTAGGAAACTACTTTATGCATTCTCGTAATTCGTAAGCTCGGATCCATGTAGTAAAGATACGCGTAATTTGGCAGGATTCAGCTATTATGGTATAGTCTTGTTTCTAGTAAAAACAGAAACGAAGCACAACATCAGTCTGTGATCTCACGCTAGTATTCTGTGACAGTGTAGTTTTTCTTTGGAAAAGTCTGCCTATTCGTACTACAACCATAGTACAGATGCAATTGGCTCTACCCTTCGATTGACAATACCAACTTTGCAAAATAGGAAAATAGTGACAGTCATTAAAAATATTATGGGAAAATAGGATAAAGTTACGTCAGGTGTGCCTACTGGATCCGTTTATGGACCAGTGGGTTATATAATGCATGTTAACGGTATATGTAAAGTAATTGAACACTGTGCTGTTTTTACGTATGCGGATGACATGTGCATTCTTTATGCTGACAAAAATCAAGATGAGATAGAGAAATCATACCAAGTGATTTCAACAACATAACTAAGTGGTCTCACGACAATGGAATTATTATTAGGACTACATATGTCATCACCGCATAATATTAAGAATGCAAAAAAATTCAGGATAGTGGGTCACTCTTATCAATGTATACACGACAATATGTTTAAATGTAAATGAACAGTTATAGAATTTGTAAAAAAAAAATAACTACTTGGGCTTAACAATGGATAGAAATATGAACTGAACAGATGTGTAATAAATTAAAAGATATTTTAAGTAAAGTCTATTTATTGAAGAAAGTAATACCTAAAACTGTAATGTATGTTATATATTACGCACTAGTTGAGTCAACGTTACAATATGGATTAGTAGCATATTGAAGGACATTTAAAACATATTTTGATAAATTAAAGCAGTTTCAAATTAGATTTATGAAAATATTAGTGAACCCAAAAGCTAAAATAAAATATGGGGATAATTATGAGCAGCTCTTTCAGGAGTGTAATTTAATACCGATACATGAGCAATTTAACAACAATCTTATGCGACTGTAATAACTTTACAATAGAAATGTGCTAATTATTATGTTAAAAGAAGGTAACGTTGCTGCTGGTGATAAGAGGGCTGGTTCTTTCCTCGTTCAAAGGCTAAGTATATTCAGTGAGGAAACGCAGCCAGCATTCTTGGCACTATACAACGGGGAGCAGGTCTTTTTGACTATTAAAATTTTTAGATTTTCTATATTATAGTTTCTTCTTTTATATTGTATATAATTAGTTTTAATCGTAAATATTACAATTTTAATTATTATTTTAGTTAAGTTCATTATTATAATTTTTGTAATATAAATGAATACATGAAAAAATTGTTTATAAGTTACATAAATAATGTTTGTACAAAGAAGGTTCCAACATTTAATAACAAAAATTTATAACATTTTGCCGCAAGAATGCGTTACGCATAAATTAAAAAAACAGTTTAAAAATAAGTTGAAAAAAACTTTATACTAATAAATAGTACAAATGGAATGTATTATGACGATCCATTGTACAACATCATAGGTAAGATGTGACAATTATGTATGCATATATTTGTATGCATCTATGTATGTACAATCTAGTTTTCAGAGATTGAGGTATACTTGACGAGAAGATGTGTCGTAATACGAGTACCTCAATCTCTGAAAACTAGATTGAACAACCAGTGCGTGTTGCCAGTGATAACTTACGGATCCGAGACGTGGTCCTTCACTGCTGGCCGTATGGCGCTCAAGGTCGCTCAGCGAGCTATGGAGAGGGCTATGCTCGGAGTTTCTCTGCGTGATAGACTCAGAAATGAGGATATCCGTAGTAAAACCAGAGTGACCGACATAGCCAAACGGATTAGTAAGCTGAAGTTGCAATGGGCCGGTCATATAGCTTGAAGAACCGATAACCGATGGGGAAGAAAGGTTCTCGAGTGGCAGCCTCGTGCCGGTAGGCGTAGTGTAGGGTGATCCCCCACTAGACGGAGTGACGACCTGGTAAGATATGCGGGAAGTCGATGGATGCAGGTGGCTCAGGACCGCGCTTTGTGGCATTACTCGGGGGAAGCCTATGTTCAGCAGTGGACTTGTGAAGGGCTGTAATGATGATGAATGATGATGATGTATCTATGTATATGTGTAGCTGTACATGCAAAACTTATCCATACATGGAAAATGCCGTTATTCTTTAAATTACTGATTAAAGGGAACGTTGATTTTGTTGTATTTGCGCGCTGGTTATGTTGCTATCCATTATAAATAACTATTTTAGAAAGATAATTAATAGAATCAAACGTTACTTTGCCGAAATCCATTATGTTACATTTTATTTAATAATTATAATTATTAGAATTCACTTATCGGTCAGCCACCGTGGAGTCTACTTCACCTGAGAATGTCTCGTGTAGAAGCTAAACACGTGTTGTATCATCGACAGTGTTGTGTCTTACCTAGTGAGTGGTGTTGGGAGTCGTGGTACTGGGATTAGTGGCTCCTGCTGCTGGGATAGTGCACGCGATTGGGGGAGGGCGGGAGGTGCTCTTCAAAATAGGTGAGACACATTATTTTATTTTATTAGGCGGATCTTAGTTTTTAGCACAACTCACTTACAAGTTTGAATGCACTATTCGACTGAAGTTTTGAACTTCTCTTAAGACAGGTATTTAAAGCTTTACTGGAGAGGTTAACAGAAATGTTAGGAGTGTTAATATCTCTTCTAGTATTTTAAAACAGCAATGTGAAACGTAACGAATATGAGTCATTTTAAATATTTCTTTTTAGATTTGATACATTAAAAGCGCTTTTATGAAGGGACTGGAATTGGTATATTTTGAAGAACATTTGGGAACCCCACTTTCATATTCAATGCAAATCCTTTAAGCTCTCTAAGTTTTTAGCTTCGGTCCAAGCGTGTTACAGAGTTAATTTACATAGTACCAACTGCAAAAAATATATTATAAATAAATATTTTTTCATCAATTCCTTACAATCTATTATAGTCCCCTTTTAAACTTGAATTACCATAGGCCTCCTTTTTGATGTCTTTTCATATTTTTTTTGATATCTCTTACGACATCCACGGGATGACATGAAGTAGTGTACTTTTTATCGCCAGTATAAGGCGCAAATACGATAGTACACTAAACTATTTCGGTTCAAAAACGGCTGAAATATAAACAACCTAAACGAGTTTGGTAAATTTAAATGCGAGGTAAAGTTTATTAAGTGTGTACTTCCTAAAAAAGGGCCAGAATAATTACAGGCTGTGAGTTATTCCATGTTAGTACTCAGAGATCATCTGTAGCCTACTTCATTGGATATGGGTCCCTGATGTCAATGGTGGACATTTACCATCAGGCGGACTATAAATAAAGTCCATATTATAATATAGAAATAAAAGTTTTACATGATTTTGTAACATTGTATAATTTTCTATAATTAACTTTGACGATTATAAACAAAATGAGGATTCTACATTTACAGGGTCTACAATTAATCACGGCTGTACCTAAATCTTGTTGCTTGCATTGTGGTTGCGGAGTTACGTGCAATTAGATTATTAGATATGCCTTCTGTGAATACATGTAGTTTGTGGCGGCGGATGGTTTGTTGTTTGTAACGAATAGTTATTTGTAATCTAAATTCTGTTAAAGAGTACGATAGTATTAAATAATCGTAATTTGTACTCATCAATTTAACACGTAAAATAACAAGTAAAATAGCATATATGCAATAGTTTAAATGTCGAAATTTGTGGTATTAACATCTAGAATTCATTATACTTTTTGAACTTTAGGTAAAATTTAAAATTAGTTTTGCAACATGTTAAAGAAAACATAAATTAATTATTATCAATTAAATAGAGTCAAAAAGTAATTTGTATTTAAATAAAAAAAATAACTCCACTGTTGACCATAGGCTTTCTCATAGATCTCTCATAGATCATATATCTCAACATAGGGATCGCCTCTTACGACGTCCTCGGGATTAGTTGGGTTAGTAAATTCTCTTACACCGTCACTGCATGGCAAACTTCTTTTAAATTTTTTTTATAGTTTAAGGTATAGCTCCAATGCGTACTATGATATATTACAATTATTGTGCATGATTCTGGTCTTTACGATAAAAAATAAAATTCTATGTGTGTGAGCAATTATTCTTTAAAAGAAAACAAAAATAATTTTGTATTCAGTTATCACTAACGAATGGCTAGCTGTGCATAATTATAATAATAATAATAATAACCGTATGGAAGGAGAAGGAGCTCCACGGGAGGTACTACAGGGCTCTACGTGAGCCCTTCGTAGATACAGTCGCCTCCCTCAACTGGCTACGTTTCGGTGACCTCTTCGGGGAAACCGAGGGTTTTGTCTGTGCAATACAGGATCAGGTTATTAAGACCAACAACTATCGGAGATACATCCTAAAGGATGGCACTGTCGACGGGTGTCGAGGTTGTCTGTGAGCTCGAAAATGATCGCGCCAGGCTCTATTGGAACCGGGCCACAGACAGGACTATTCTTGCGAATAAGCCTAATAGCCTAAATTGCTGATGGACCGGGCACAGTCAAGGATATTTTTGGTCGACATTACCATTCCGTATGACGAGAACCTCGTGAAAGCCGAAGCAGATTAACGAACAAAATATCTGGACCTGGCTCACTAGGTGACCGACATGTGGGGTGGTCTGCCGACCGAAATTATTCCTGTAGTCGTCTCTGCAAACGGGCTAATCCCAGTCAGCCTCTCGGGTCATCTGAGGCGGCTGGGACTACGTGGCGGACCGCTCCTGGCTCAAATGCAGAAGGCGGTGCTCCTCGATACCGCCCGCATCGTCCGCCGGTTTCTTTCCCTTTCCCCCTAACCCTCGGCCGTTTAGTCTCCCCTGCCGAGGGCCTCCATCTGGTTGGGCTTTTATTTATATATGTACTTTTATATTTATTTAATTTTATTGATATTTATGTATATTTATCTTTTCATTTCCATTGATGACAGATGAGAAAACTATATTGATACCCCACAATAATAATAATAATAATAATTTATTGACACACACAAGGATTAAATACACATAATTAATTAAACACACACATAATTAATCTATCTATATAAAACACAAAAAATGTTTCCACATACAGACTTTAAAACCATCCAACCAATCTTGATGAAATTTTTTGTGGGTCCCCAGATGGTTTGTATTGGATTCGGTAGATGGCGCTGTTGTCGAGATCCAGTAATCGAACGTACGAAGGCGGGGCGGATCGCTAGTTAGTCATAAAAATAATAATAATAAATACCCAGTTTTGTGAACTCGATTTTGATTTTGAAAAAAGAACTTAATTAAAAAAAAACTAATAAAGGAGCACACATAACTTTCAATGAATAAGAATCAAAATGCGATTTCGTTGTCACCCCCTGTAGAATAAGATATAATTTTATAGTAGAAAAGGTTATCTGGTTACATTAACCGTACAAAACATAACAGCATCTATTTTAGGCTGGTGTGTGTTACAATAAAGACTCAAACTCAAACTCAAACATTTCAACATCAGGACATTAATTAATTCGCAACAATCCGCATAAAAATACAATGATGTGTCTTATCTGGATTGAAGGGTACGTCCCACCCTCCCTTAATTGCGTGCACTAATCCCGTCACCACCAATCCCGGCACCACCAATCCCAGCACCACTACTCCCGGCACCACTACTCTCAAATACCACTATTCCAGGAAAAACACACCATCGACGACAATACGACACGTGTTTCGCCTCTACACGAGGCATCTTCAGGCGATGTAGACTCTACGGCGGCTGATCGCTATGATTAGTAGTCAGTCGTAAGTCATAGTCGTAAGTCAGCCGCCGTAGAGTCTACATCACCTGAAGATGCCTCGTGTAGAGGCGAAACACATGATGTGTTCATTGTATTTTTATGCGGATAGTTGCAAATTAATTAATGTCTTTATTGTAATGGATTTCCGCAAAGTAACGCCTGATTCTATCAATTATGGTATGTGTTAGTTCTTCGCTGGTCGAGCCAACCTATACCTGCTGCAGTCATAATGGTTTTTTTACAGCTACCGTACACCCTTATTTATGCATCTTGTTTCTTACCTCAGTAATAATAAATTAGGTTTGAAGAAAAAAGTTTACTCACCAATTATTTATTTCCATAAAATAAATAATTAGTGAGTAAATTAGTACTTATCTGAAATTTTAATTCATGATTCCCAATTGTATTTACGGGCATGCCGTGGTTTTTTTGTTATCTACAATAATTTTGAAAATATAAATATAATATTTAGCGAATGAAACGAAATATTGGGCACAAATACTCTTACTTTTTTGAGATTTTTTTTTAAATGCTAAATTATTTATTTAACCAATAACGAAGGCCTTCGGTACATATGGCGAGTAAAACTTGAATTCCAATCCACGAGATTGGTTGCTATAATGCTTACAGCGGAACGCTTCCCGCAATTTACGTTTACTGCCATTTGGCGCAACTTCCCTTAAGTTTAGATGCTCGTTAACTTTTATAGCTGTTTTTGCACATAAACGAATGGTCCGCCGGCAGGTTCGATTTTTACCATGAGTAAAATATCAAAACTTTCAATGTTTACAAGTAAAGGTGATTAGAGTCTATTTTTGTGCGAATATCAAAGACGAAACTGTTTTCGTATATTTGTGAAGTTCATCGAATAGTAATAGTAATAACCGTAATAGTAATAACCGTAGGTGAAGTTACTAAATATTGAATCCTCGCAAAGTTTGAAACGTAATTAGGGATTACTTAACATCCTGTTATTTTCTGTGTTTTCTTATTTGTGCAATACTGATATTATTACTCGGTATAAACGATATCAACTATCGTTCTTGCCCATCATGAATTAGTCCACAGATGAGCATATGTACCTCCAGAGTCACATAGCATATTTCTCAGCCACTAAGCAAAGTGGTTTTAAATGATTAAGTTGAGGTTAAGGCTTAGGGGGTGCTTAGTAACCGTGAATTAATCACCTAAAGTGAATAAAGGGGAGCCGATACAGCTGGCCCAAAGTTAAGGGGCGGCCCGAGGTGACTACATCGAGTGGGCTTTGGCGAGCCCATTTCGGATGTGTCGTGATATATGTACGTGAAAGAAATGTCGGTATGCCGAGGTGCCGCTCTCCCTACCCACCCCAGTCAAATCTTGTTTGGCAGCGGAACCATAGACCCGCTGCTGGGGTCAGGAAAGCTAGTGCTTATGAGTGCTCGTTTTTCCTGGCCTCATGAGCATTGCGCATCAGACACGGGGGCGTCCTTTGTAGCTGGAGGCCGCGGAAGAAGTCGCGTCATGTGTTTTGGTGTGCCTAACCTGAGTAGGAGTTAGGGAAGGAGTAGTTCTCTCTCGAGATCGGGCCGCTATGGAGCGCTGTCGTATGAGGTGCCACGGATTTGTGCAAAACCGTTTCCGTGGCCCTGCTAATATGCGGCAAAGGTGGAACACCATTGGGTTTTAGTCGGTACGAGTCCGACATAACCCATCTTTGACCCCTCTTACCTATTTATAGTTTATGGGTGGGTTTAAAAAATTGCTTGAAAAAATTGATGTGGAGAAAGGTTCTCATGTCTAATACGTGTGTAATATAGACTTAACCACTACTAAATGGAATGAATACTTCACGAAAAATGCATAAAATCTAAAAACTTATTTAGTGGATGTTTTTAGATGAGAGCATTTTATAAAGGTACTATAATTCTATTACTGTGATAATCATCCATCTGCCTATCGGAAAAATTGCAGCATATTCCGATTTAATTATAAATGGTTAAGTTGAGGACTGGTACGGTAAACCAAAGATTAAAAGGTATTTGCTTAAATTGTTTAATAATTTTTAATGTTGTTTTTGAATTTTTAATGAAAGAATTTCTCCTCTAGGTACATATTGTGTACCTGATGGTAAATAGTGATGTAACCGAATGCGTGATATGCAGACAACAAAAGGTTTTTAAAGAATAAGTTTGATAAATGAGAGCTCAGTTCATCTGATGGTAGACATCTTGATCTATTCTCGGTTGAGAATCAAAATACAGATGAGTCGTCACCCCTGAGGACTGAGATGGAATGCCTCGTTTTCAGTAAAACGCGTTACCCCTTCTCCAAACTTCACACACGAAACACAGCAGCATTAAGCTGCTATTTCACGCTAATATAAATGTAAGCGTGGATCTAGCCCGGTCAAGCTAACCCGTTCGTGATAAACCCATAATTTAAAGCTGCTGCGTAACTCTACCTCGAATGCGTGATATGCCGACAACAAAGGGTGAAGACTGGCCGATTGGTTGAAGGTAGAGGGATAAATTATATCATACAATTCCTGTGCACATTCTTTTAAACGTATTGTGTACAGCACCAAAAAGCTGATTATTTTGCTTCTGTGCTCCAAATTGTTTAGATTGAATTTAACCATATTGAGGCCACCAATAAGCCTCTTAGCATGCCTAGTGTTTTCATGCAATGTATTTTATCAATAATTTTCATTAAGCATTTTTATTGAAGTTTTAACTTTCTAATGTTATTGCAGTGGCTTTTCATAGCTTTATGCAGTTGATTCGATCTTTTCTTTGCGTTTTCTCTTTAACGTAATTAATTATTTACAGCCTGCTGGTTTGTTTGAGATTTAATGGTACCGAGACCGCAATATACAGGATAAACTCGTCCTGATTATATTCAAAGTTATCTGGTTGCGGTTGTGTTAAGTCATGCTAACATTTATAAATAATTTATGTTTGCCTTTTTGTATAATATGTCTCTGTACGATTCAATATTATGAAAAGAACTCGTAGAGCCGTGGTCAATTAAGAGCACACGTTACTTACCAAGCAACCAATTGTGGGAGAGCGGGCATCTTGCCACCCACTGGCACCTATAAAATGGTTAAATGCAATTTTAATTAGTGATTCACCACGTGCTTAGCAGTGAACAAAAACATCATGAGGAAACATGCATATTCGAAAAAATAAATAAATTCGAAAACGTGAAGTCCGCCAACCACATTGGGACAGCCTGGTAGACACTTTCTTGCCCGAAAACACTCTCAGTAATGAGACGAGGTACAGCAATAAATAGTACAAAGGCTTACGTACTTGTAGCTTCAACTTAATTTAAGAAGACTTAATGAATGTGTTTTTTAAATCCACCCAGAAAAACTCCTGACGTATCTAAAGGGCTCTTTTTATTCTTTTTTGTCAGCTTATGGTATCAAAAAGAGAGGTTCTCTGTTTCTCCAATATGTTTATTATCTATATACCAGGTTGATCAATAAGCTTTTGGAAACGCAATGAAACTCTAGGATAAGTATAATATGTAAAGTGTATTTACGTTTTCCTTTTAAGCTAACACACGTTGAATAGCGTTTAGCATGTTAGTTAATTCCCAGGAAAAAGCTTAATTCTGGGACTCGAAAAAGGCTGCTGCAGCAAACGCTACCACATTGCCGACGTCGAGTTTATACCACGCTAGTGAGGAGTGTAAAAAAGTGAAAATCACTCGAAGTTAGTTTCGGAGAATATGGAGCCTGTTGCGTCACCTCAAACCCAGTAGTTCAGATGGCAACGCCTGCAACATGTGATCGATAGGCATTGGCATTTTCACGATTATGAAGCACTCCAGCACGTAATATTCTTTGACATTTATTCTTTGTTTCTTCGCGTCAATTTTTGATTAATAATGTTTAATAATTTAAGGTACTTGTCTCTCCTTTCCTTTAACAGTCCATCATTATTATAACTTCCGCAACCCAGAAGACAGAGGCCATAATTTTTCCAGCCGACGCAAGACATATTCAATCTCTTGTCTGACGGAAAGGACGGTCTTTTGCACACCTTGCTTTGATTTTTCATCTCAGGGTCAAAATGGTGTACCCACATTTCATCTACGGTTACGAAACGAGCGCAAATAGAATCTGGATCCTTTTCAAATATTGCTAAATTTAGTTTTGAAATGTCTCAACTCTTCCCATCTTTTAGGCGTCTGTTAACATTTGAGACACCCAGCAAGCGGCCACCTTTTTAAAATTTAAGATATGAGTATAAACTGAATTGACAAAAACGAAAGTTTTAGAATCTCACGTCGAACTACCTCAACAATTTCGCACGGAGAGAGTATCGTCATTGCAAGCGGTTCTGTCTCGTTTGAATTTAGCGCACCAGTATGCCACTGTGGAATGATAGGGCATTGTCTACTAAAGTATAGTTACTCGAAAACACTTTTTATAAAAAAAAAAAATCAGCCACAAATATTTAATAACCGCACGAACTTAGAGTTTCTCCATTTTGCATACAAATTCCCGCAAAAAATAAAAAATGAAAATGTTGGGTTTATTTTCCTCACAACTTCAAAAAAAGAAGATAATTCGAATATATTTTTTATGTGTGTTATCTTTTTATATGTAAACTGATTTAAGTATTTTTTTATTTGAAAGCTGGTGCTTCTCAAATTTATAATGGGACAACTTTATAATGAGATTAATCAATATTGAACCAGTATTTTTGAGTTATCCTTAAAAGTGCGTATTTAATTCACTGAGACTACATTCTACACACTACATTGATGATGTTTTCATTTGTTTATATTGTAGTCATTTGTACATTTTTTTTTTATTTTCTCCCACTTGTTAAGTTAGTTTTTATAGCCTTGGCTACTGACGAAAATAATTTTTTATTTATTTATTTGGATTACCAGCATAAGAAACAGCAATTAATGTTTGGTTACATTACAGCGTTATAAATTTACATGATTAACTGCTCTTATAATTATAGGCAATCACAGCATGCGTTGTGTTACAAATGTTAAACAATTTTGAGAAAAATATGTTCTTAAATAAAAAATAAAATAGAGAATGTTAAAGAAATAAAAGTTAATTGTGCAACTGGAGTTTAACGTACGTCAACAAGCTTTAGCTTGGCAATAATTTGAGCAAGGGTATCATGGTGAACGTCGAGGTCGGGTTCATTTTTGGTGAGCTTGTTGTACAGGCGAGATATACGGATCACTGGGGAGTTGCGACTTAAGTTGGTTCTACAAAATTTAATCTTAAGAAAGCTACACGGATATCTTGGTATTCTGCATGGTACGTTAAATTGAAATTTGGACAATAACGGGACACAGTCAATCTAATTATTTATAATCTTATGTAGGAGTGACATGTCTAAGTGATTTCGACGTAGGGAAAGGGGTTCTAGTTGAAAATGCCGAATTTTTTCATGATAGGTTTTGACATTTCTTGGAGTACCAAAACGGTGAGTTAAACTACGAATTACTTTTTTCTGAACTTTTTCGATCCTCTCTATGTGAGTTTTATAAGTGGGGTATCATACTGTGCTGAAATACTCAAGCTTGCTTCTTACAACACTGTTGTAAAGCCTAATGACAGTGGCTGGTTTTTTAAAATCCTTTGTGTTTCTCAATATGAAGCCAAGCGACCTATTTGCTTCCGCCACTATCTTATCAATATGATCCGCAAACTTCAGATAACCATCCATTATGACATCAAGATCTCGAATAGTGATCACTTCTTTCAACTTTGTGGCTGCTATTGTGTATCATCATCATCATCATCATTACAGCCTTTCACAAGTCCACTGCTGAACATAGGCCTCCCCCAAGTAATGCCACAAAGCACGGTCCTGAGCCACCTGCATCCATCGACTTCCTGCATGTCTTACCAGGTCGTCACTCCATCTAGTGGGGGGTCGCCCTACACTACGCCTACCGGTACGAGGCTGCCACTCGAGAACCTTTCTTCCCCATCGGTTATCGGTTCTTCGAGCTATATGGCCGGCCCATTGCCACTTCAGCTTACTAATCCGTTGGGTTATGTCGGTCACTCTGGTTTTACTGCGGATATCCTCATTTCTGAGTCTATCACGCAGAGAAACTCCGAGCATAGCCCTCTCCATAGCTCGCTGAGCGACCTTAAGCGTCCTCATACGGCCAGCAGTGAAGGACCACGTCTCAGATCCATAAGTCATCACTGGCAACACGCACTGGTTGTACAATCTAGTTTTTAGAGATTGAGGTATACCTGACGAAAAGATATGTATACGTAATTTCCCGAACGCTGCCCAGCCGAGTTGAATCCGTCGATTGACCTCTCGGTCGAAGTTGGACTTACCTAGTCGGACTATTTGTCCCAGGTAAACGTACTCGTCAACAACTTCGAGCATAGTGCTCCCAACAACTACCGGCATAGGTGTGACATGGACATTGAACATGATCTTTGTTTTGTCCATGTTCATCTTAAGACCTATCCGTTGGGAGGCACTATTGAGGTCATTGAGCATAGTGCTTAAGTCCTCCATTTTAAGCTATTGTGTATATCGATTCAAATTTATTACGTTTTCTGATGTACTTAATATGATAGCATTTTGTAGCATTTAGAAACATTTTATTGTTGTTACACCATTCGTGAAGATTATTAATGTCTTCCTGGAGGTGTTGCGCATCTGAAGCCGTTGAAACTGTTTTCGTAATTTTAAGATCGTCAGCAAAAAGATATACATCACTATGGTTTATCACACGTATTATGTCATTGACAAAAATGTTAAAAAATAACGGTACCAAAATCGAGCCCTGGGGAACTCCCGAAAATGCTTCAAATAGCCCAGATTGTTTGCCATTATTAATATTCGAAATAAAAAAATAGAACGAATTTTTCTATAACTTATTGGTAAGTGTCCTATTGCTGTGTAGTGGCGGTTAAAAATATCCACTACCCCATATCTTCCCGTGGGTGTCGTAAAAGGCGACAGAGGGAAATAGGCAGGAGATGGCCAGCAGCATCTTCCTGATAACAGCAACTGTACGACAAAAAAAACTGCGGTTGCCAACCCGCTCGCCAAGCGTGGAAACTATGGCAATATACCCCCCATGAACAATTACACAAATAGACGGCCCCCAGTTCCCGGCAGCCCCGCTATTCCTGGCTACGGTGGCGACCATGGTAACGGCGGGGCAGGGGGTGCTAAGAATCTCCGGTGGAGGTTCGGTTGCCACTTGCGACGACTCGACCTGGCAACATTTAACGCACGCACCCTGAGGACTGACGAGAAGATCCTGGAGCTGGAAGAAGAGATAGACAAGTTGCGCTGGAATATTATAGGATTATCCGAGGTCCGAAGAGGGGGGGGAGGACACGGTGATTCTCGAATCCGGCAACTTGTTCTATCACCGGGAGGGCGACCATCTGTCCCAAGGAGGTGTCGGGTTTATCGTCCACAAGTCTCTCGTCAACAACGTTGTAATGATTGGGAGTGTGTCGACGAGGGTCGCGTACCTGATACTCAGAATCACCAAACGGTATTCGCTGAAGGTCATACAGGTTTACGCACCAACCTCGGCACATCCCAATGAGGAGGTGGAGGAAAAGAGCATAAACTTAAAATAATATGTACCTATAGACCTCCAAAAAATAGAAATGAAGATTTGAATAATTTTTTGTATAATTTTGACTTAATATTAAAAAAATACTGTAATAATAATAAAAATAAAATTATAATTTGTGGAGATTTTAATATAAATATAATAGATGCAACCAAAATTTCTAAAAATTTTATACAACTATTAACAAGCTATAATCTAAAAACAGCTATAAAAGTACCTACACGACTAATTAGCGATACATGTATCGACAATATTTTTCACAATATTCAAGGGTGTAAGAGCAATACTTATGACTTAGCTTTGTCAGACCATACGGCACAACTGTTAATATGCCCAGTCAAGCAAAGCCACTATCTTAATTACTGGCATATAAGCAGACGCGATTATAATGTAGAAAATCTTCGCAAATTTAACAATTACTTGAGCTCTCTCACTTTCAACGAGGTTTATAAGGAAAAAAATCCTAATCTTGCTTTTGACCAATTTCATGACTTGTTTACCCTCCTCTATCGCCTATGCTTTCCTGACATTAAAATTAAAGTTTATTCACGTAAACAAACAAAATGGTTATCTAATGGGATAAAAAAATGTACTAAGCGTAAACGACAGTTATTATGGCAATACAGAAAAAAACGCAGCGTAGAAAATAAAACTATATTAAAAGAGTATTCCCAACGTCTAAACAAAATTATCAAACTTACCCAAAAGTCCCAAAATAATTACTATATTAACACAGCACAAAATAAATCTAAAGCTACCTGGCAAGTGATAAATAAATACAAAAATGGCACAAATGAAGAAGCAATTAGTAAAATTATTGTTGATGGTGATATAATTGAGGATCCTCTAGTTATAGCTAGGGCATTTAATAATTTCTATACCAATAAAATTAATAAAGACCGCCCAAATAGTGATAAACCATATAAGTTAACTTTTAACAATCCCAATTCAATTTTTATACCACCCACAACATCATTTGATATAGATAAAGCTATAAAATCTCTTAAAAACACAAACAGTACCGGTTGTGATGAAATTTGTACAAGAGTTCTAAAATACGTATCCGGTGCAATTGCTCCGGTACTTAGTTATATTTTCAATTTATGTATTTGTAATGGTATATTTCCTGAAAGACTAAAGTCTACAATTGTCAAACCACTGTTCAAAAAAAATGATCGGGAGAATATGTCTAACTATAGGCCCATTGCGCTTATACCTGTGCTCTCAAAAGTATTTGAGAAAATAATTTATAACTCTTTATATAACTACCTTGAAACGTACAATATTCTTAGAGAAGAACAAATAGGATTTAGAAAAAATAAGACTATAAATATGGCTCTATACAATTTTTTTAATACCGTTATGTCTAGCCTAAACAATAAAATACCTGTATGTGCACTTTACATGGATCTTACTAAAGCATTTGATTATGTTGATCATAAAATATTACTCAAAAAGCTTGAAGCCTACGGCATTCGAGGTAATGCACTAGATCTACTAACATCATATTTAGTTAACAGAAAACAAAGTACGCACATTACAAAAATTTGTCTAAAATCAAGAAAAGAAATGACCTATGTTTCTGAATACAGAGTCATACAAACTGGAGTACCGCAAGGAAGTGTTTTGGGACCATTGTTGTTTCTTATTTATATCAACGACCTTCCCAACGTCATTAATCACAAAATAGTATTATTTGCTGACGATAGCACAGTTATTTTCACTAGCAGAAACAAAATAGATTTAGAAAGTAACATACACTTTGCTTTAGAGAAAATCATGAATTGGCTAAACATAAATAATTTAAATATAAATTTAGAAAAAACAAAACTTATGACATTCTATCAAAACGTAATAAAATAAATAATTTAAATATAAATTATCTAGGACAAAAAATTAATACCATAGATAATATAAAATTTTTGGGTATAAATGTAGATTGCAATTTGAACTGGCAGTCTCATGTGAGCGGTGTATGTATGAAATTAAATCGTTTTTCGTATGCGTTATATATGCTTGGAAAAGTTGTAGACACATCCGCCGTAATGGCATCATATCATGCTTATGTTATGTCTACACTTAGATATGGTATTATGTTCTGGGGTAACTGTACGGACAAAGAAACAGTATTTAAAGCTCAAAAGAGATGCTTACGAGCCATTTGTAAAATTAACCAAAGTGAGAGTTGTAAGCCATACTTCATTAATTTAAAATTATTAACAATGCCATGTCTATATATATATATATATATATATATATATATATATATATATATATATATATATATATATAATATATATATATATATATATATATATATATATATATATATATATGAGGTAGTCTTATTTGTACGTCAAAACTTAAGTTTTTACAAAAAAATAAATGTCCAGCGTCATAAAGATAAATTGAGCCATCCCAATAGTAAGACTGTTTTGTTTCAAAAAAGCGTATTCTGTATGGGTCCTCGACTGTATAACCATTTACCTAAATATATAAGAGATTCTAAGAGCTTTCACATTTTTAAGAAACAACTAAACACATTTTTAACCATAAAAGCGTATTATAATATTGACGATTATCTATATGACAATTTTTAAATTTTAACTATCAAATTTATTGAACGAAACGTTATCTATGTTATTGATTTTGAGACAATTTATACCTACTCGTTTTGACATTATTACTTGGACACTACAATTTTAATTATTACATGTACTTTATCATTATTTTGTGACTTATTATTATGTTAGTAGTGCAAATATACAAATAGGGTTATATTATGTTAATGTAATTATCGGCATTTTCCATTTAATTTTAATTATAAATAAAATCTAATATTTAAGTAGTTTGCATACCGAAAGGTAGAATATGGCTGTATTTTGTTAAATTATTAAGACCTACTGTAACCCATATATCGCAAATGAATAAATGAATTGAATTGTATTGAATTGAATTGAAATGTATGAGGATATTTCCAAAGCCATGCATTCCTCCAAAAACTTCGAGCACTATACTCGAAGTTGTTGACGAGTACGTTTACCTGGGACAAATAGTCCGACTAGGTAAGTCCAACTTCGACCGAGAGGTCAATCGACGGATTTAACTGGGCTGGGCAACGTTCGGGAAATTACGACAAATCTTCTCGTCAGGTATACCTCAATCTCTAAAAACTAGATTGTACAACCATTGCGTGTTGCCAGTGATGACTTACGGATCTGAGATGTGGTCCTTTACTGCTGGCCGTATGGGGACGCTCAAGGTCGCTCAGCGTGCTATGGAGAGGGCTATACTCGGAGTTTGTCTAGACTCAGAAATGAGGATATCCGCAGTAAAACCAGAGTGACCGGCATAGCCCAACGGATTAGTAAGCTGAAGTAGCAATGGGCCGGCCATATAGCTCGAAGAACCGATAACCGATGGGGAAGAAAGTTTCTTGAGTGGCAGCCTCGTACCGGTAGGCGTAGTGTAGAGCGACCCCCCACTAGATGGAGTGACGACCTGGTAAAATATGCAGGAAGTCGATGGATGCAGGTGGCTCAGGACCGTGCTTTGTGGCATTACTTGGGGGAGGCCTATGTTCAGCAGTGGACTTGTGAAGGGCTGTAATGACGATGATGATGATGAAGTGTCCTATTCCTACAATTTATTCCTAACCATTATATTTATGGGTATTAACATTTAATAAACCACATGCGGATGAAGTAAGCATTTGACGAATAAATTGTTACATTTATCCCTCACCCACGGCGTGTCAAAACTATATAACGTGAAGGCACCAATTATGGACAGTTTAAGAATTTGGTCTTACATTTTTAATCACTATTCATCTATTTGCAAAGATACAATGTTATGACTATTATCAAATTGTAGACCAATAAACATGCTTTATTACACGTACATATATAATTTATATAGTGTTATTGTTTCTGATGAAATAAAGAAAAACTCAAAAAGGCACAAAAACTCCATTTATGGACGGCACTTCTCCAGTGATGGATACTCAATGTTGGACATGTATCCCATGATGGACACCCAATGTTGGAAGGTTATTAAATTCACCAGTTTAAAATGAAATTCTTTGAAAAATTTTAAAGTTTATTAACAAATATAAGAAGGAAACCTCAACTTTATAAAAAACAGTTTTGCAAATTAAAAAGTACTATTATTTATTTATCACAAATCAAAATAACAAATCAAGTTAAAGCAACTACAGCAGAAACATTTTACTTATTAGGGTCAAAAAAAGCTTGAGGTATTCTTGTAAATAGAAGTCTCAAAAGAGCAGTTAACAACTTAGGTGTCTACTCTTACATACTACACAGTCTTTGTTCTTTTTCTTTATAATAACCACCTTATTTAATAATCACAACTTGAGAGATCTTTAACCCTGTTTTACCCATTAATTAGAAAAACGGGTTAAAAAATATACACTAAATATAAATAGAAAAATCTTATTCTAATAAGTCTCAAAATCCAGGACATTTATATGTTAGGCAAAATTCCCATCAAACAATAGACTAAAAAATAAATGAAATAAAAATCTTTAAATCCACAGTCTTAAAATCTAGGTCATATAAATGTCAGGCAAAAACTTCTCCATTTCTGGTACTTTGTAAAAGCCTCTGTTATTATGTTTGATAGGAGGATTTATAACTTCGACTATATCAGTAGTTTTATACCAAATTTTATCTGGCCTTTCTGGCCACCTAAAAGTGTTCTTTTTTTTTTTTTTTTTTTTTTTTATAGAAGAGGGGGCAAACGAGCATGCGGCTCACCTGATGTTAAGTGACTACCGCCGCCCATGATCAACCGCAACACCAGGAGAATTGCGGGTGCGTTGCCGGCCCTTTAGAAAGGAGTAAGCTCTTTTCTTGAAGGTCCCCAGGTCGTATCGGTCCGGAAAAATCGCCGGTGATAAACTATTCCACAGAGAGGTTGTACGTGGAAGAAAGCTCCTTGTGAAACGTACAGTGGTGGACCGCCAAGCATCCAGATGGTGTGGATGGTATCGGGACGTTTGCCGTGTCGTGCGTTCACGAAATTTGGCGGCTGGGATTAATCCGAACAATTCCTCAGAGCACTCCCCGTGATAGATGCGATAAAATACGCAAAGAGATGCAACATCTCTTCGCAACGCCAGTGAATCGAGCCGATCGGAAAGCACTCGGTCGTCGACGATTCGAGCCGCTCTGCGCTGGATGCGGTCAAGTGGAAGGAGCTGGTACTGGGGAGCCCCAGCCCAGAGATGGGAACAGTATTCCATGTGCGGTCGAACCTGCGCCTTGTAAAGTTGCAGGCGGTGTGCCGGCATGAAATACTGCCCCGCTCTGCTGAGCACGCCAAGCTTTTTAGAGGCCAATTTGGCCTTCCCTTCCAAGTGACCACGAAACTGCACGTCACTCGATATGTCGACGCCGAGGATTCCGATACTGGCTGAGGCAACAAGGGGAGTGCCTTGAAACTGAGGGGATACGACAAAGGGGTTCTTTTTAGCGGTTAACGCGCAAACTTGTGTCTTCTGGGGGTTAAACTGGACTAGATTTAGTCGTCCCCAATCCGAGACTCTGTTCAGCAAAGACTCGACTTCAGACACAAGTTTGTCCCGGCACTCGGAGACGTTTTCCCGAGAAATATTGGCTCGGCCGGTGTAAAGAGCATCACCAGTGCTGTCATCTGCATAGCAATGAATGTTACGGGTATGCAACATATCATTGATATGCAGAAGAAACAGCGTTGGCGATAGCACGCAGCCCTGTGGAACACCAGCATTAATAGGCTTGCAATCGGAGCTTGCACCGTCTACAACGACCTTGATGCTCCGATCTGCAAGAAAGCTGGTGATCCAATCGCACAATTTCTCGGGAAGCCCATAGGAAGGGAGCTTCGAAAGAAGCGCTTTGTGCCAAACCCGATCGAAGGCCTTCGCAATGTCCAAACTAACGGCCAATGCCTCCCCCTTGAACTCTACTGCCTCCGCCCATCTGTGAGTGAGGTAGACCAGAAGATCACCAGCTGACCGACCACGGCGAAAACCGTATTGGCGGTCACTAATCAGCTGGTGATCCTCAAGGTACCTCATGAGCTGGCAGTTTACAATGGACTCCATTGTTTTGGAGAACAAGGAGGTGATGGCGATTGGCCGGTAGTTGGACGGGTCTGAGCGGTCGCCTTTTTTAGGGATCGGGTGGACGAAAGCAGTCTTCCATGATTTTGGGACTACGCCTAGGGAGTAGGAGTACCGGAAAAGACGCGTTAAAACCGGTGCCAACTCTGGAGCACACGTCCTCAGCACAATTGGGGGGATTCCGTCAGGCCCACTCGACTTGTGGATGTCCAGGGAGAGGAGTGCTTTGCGAACCGAGCGCTGTGTGAACTGCACTTCCGGCATGGAGCACTCACACCGCGGGATGGTCGGCGGCGTACTCCCCCCGTCATCGAGAGTCGAGTTAGACGCAAAGAAGGAGCCTAGAAGATCGGCTTTCTCCTTTGCAGTATGGGCCAGTGAGTCGTCCTCCCTGTGCAGAGATGGAAGAGATGGCTGACAGAAATTCCCCTGGACAGCCTTGGCGAGAGACCAGAATGCACGGGTTCCAGAAGGAAGGCGAACGAGTCTCTCGCCAATTCTGCCTATGTGCTCTGACTTTGCCTTGGCAATGACTCTTTTGAAGGACCTAGAGGCGGAATTATACTTCTTTTTTAGAGCGCTGGTGTTTACATCCCGGGACGCTGATGCATCAACCCAGGCTTGGTAGCACTCCTGCTTATAGCATGATGCTATTTTACAGGAGCGACCAAACCATGGCTGAGATTTGCCTCCAATGGGCACCACAGAGGAAGGAATAAAAAGTTCCATACCCTGAAGTACCACATCAGTAACATAATCCGCAACAACGTTGGGATCATCCGGCGAGAAGCAAACCCGCCCCCAAGGGTAGGATGCAAAGAAAGACCGCATCCCATCCCAATCGGCTGACCTATAGTGCCAAACACGGCGGCAGCCTGCAGAATGCAACCGCGATTTCAGCGTGAGTGGCACAACACTCCGGACCAGACAATGGTCCGAGGAGCCTAAAGGGGCGTCGACGGAAATCTGATATCCGTCCGGGTGAGAGGTCAGCAGAAGGTCCAACAGGGAAGGTGCATGATCCTCCACATCTGGAATCCGCGTAGGCGAAGTAACCAGTTGTGTCAGACCATATGCCAAGGCAAAATCATGAACAGATCTCCCCGCATGATCGGTTAAACGTGAACCGAGCCATTCGGCGTGATGGGCGTTAAAGTCGCCGAGGATCACGATCTCTGCAGAGGGGATCTGCTGTAGCAACGAATCTGCAGCCATTTGGACGTGGTCGAAGAGTCGGTCTGTTTCGGCATTACCGCTGTGGGACCTATAGAGGCACCCGTAGACGCGCGGATGGTCGTCGCTGTCTACGCGTAGCCAAAGGATGGACCGGTCCGAACCTTCAAGTCTGCCGAGGCGTCGAGAACAGATGTCCTCTCTGACGTAAACGCAAACTCCAGCCCGAGGCACAAAGGAGTGTTCCAGTTTGTACCCCGGGTAGGAGAGATACGAAACATCAGCCGGAGAGGACACCTGCGTCTCGGTCAGAAAGAGCAGAGCCGGCCTCGCCGTCTCGAGATGGTAGTGGACGGCGTTTAGGTTAGAGTGAAGTCCCCTGATATTGCAGAAATTCACGGACAGCGTGGCAGGGGTCGCCTTGGTCTTGTTGCTCCGTTTGCCCCGAGCAGTTGTAGTCTTGAGCGGAATTTCGCCATTTTTGTTCCCATTAGAAAGTACCATTGTACTTATTTCAAAGAGACCTCGTTCCTTATTTTCAATCTTTCCGGGGAAATATTCACCCTCATACATAATGATGACAAAAGAACCCTTGTTGATATCCTTTTTAGCATTTTTAACTTTATTAGAATGTGCTATTTGAGTCAAAGGCAACTCTGATTCAGAATTACTATCTTCCGTAATAGATCGTTTTCTCTTCCTTTGTACTGAAATCTTCTTTTTATCCATTGCTTTACGTTCATTTTGTTTTTCCAGTATTTCTCCTTGATAGGTATTTGATTCAGTCTCTTCGTTCCATTCGCTTTCGCCACTTTCAATATATTCTATTTCAGCTTCTGTATCTTCAGATGATGATATTTCAGGCATCTTTGGTTTTTTAGATTTTGTTTTACCCTTCTTTTCCTTGGCAAGTTTTTCTTTGATATTTTTTTTCTCGATTCTCTGCTTAGCTTTCAATTCCTTTTCTTCTAAAATTCTTTTTTTTTCGGTGGCTTTTTTTTCATGGTATTCTTGCCATGCTTTGCTCGTTACAGCTGATGGTAATTTTTCTTTTTTCTTCTTAGTTTTCTTAGTACTTTCATTGTCAGGCCAGAAAAGACATTTTTTGAATGGCGATGGAACTGTGACACCTAGCGCATTACTTATTGTGTTTTTTGCAGGAGTTTTTGCAGCCAAAGAAAGGGATCCATCAACCCTGGCTAACGTATCTGACGTTGTAATTTCGATTGAAGAAGTCACTGTACTACCTATCGTTACCCTTGTGTCTTCGATAGGTATTTTTTCAGTCTCTTGAGACGGCATTTCTGACACTGATGGCACTGTGCTACCCAGAATATCGCTTGTTGTATCTTTATGGGATTTCGCATCAGATATGGCTTCATCAACTTTTGATGGCGTATTTGGCGTTGGTATGAATGCCACTGTTTCAGAGACACCATCTAGTGCACTGGTTGACGGTGCTATGAGATCAAGTGCACTGCTTACTTTGCCGTTGTCATCGAAGTCTGTTGGCATAACATTTTCTTGCATAATACACGTGTTATTATATAATACGTTATCTGAAGTCGGTGAAGATTCCCTATTTAATGCAGCAGGTGCGGAACTAGATTCTAGCGAAATTGACATTTGCTTGTTGTGTGCCCACACTATATAGAGATTCAAATCTTCATCTAATGCCATGTTTTCGAGAACATTTCTTCCTTCATAATAAAGACTGTTAAATAGGTCTAACTTTTCTTGACCAAAATGTTTTGTAATTTCGGTTTCTAAAAATTGTAAAAAATGGCTTCTTTCTTCATTTTGGTTTTCATTTGCTAGATCAGAAACAGTATTCCGCTTTGTGAGTTTTGACATATCAATATATTGTGGACCATATGGATGCAGACCACCGCCCCTAAATCCATTTTTAATGCAGTCCGTCGTTATATTCTTTAACGCTTTTTGAAAGATGGGAGCAAAGTTTTCCTTTTTCAACTTGTTTCCCGAATTTTCCATTTTCCACTGGATAACTGCTTTACGATAATATACTTTCAGCGGTCTGAAAAGAGATATGTCCATAGGCTGCAGAATGTGGGTCGAGTTAGGGTACAAGGCTATAATTTCTATGTCATTTTCAGAGCAGAACTTGGACAGATGAAGTGTAAGATGCGATCTATGACCATCCACAAAAAACAAAATTGGTTTCTGGATGCCTTTTACAATCAGCCAAGGATTAAAAATTGTAGTCACAAACTCGTAGAAGGTCTCACCAGTCATCCAACCG
Organism: Parnassius smintheus behrii; assembly: GCA_036936625.1. NCBI lineage: Eukaryota > Metazoa > Arthropoda > Insecta > Lepidoptera > Papilionidae > Parnassius > Parnassius smintheus. Next base: position 41,343,468 of record JAUPFT010000012.1, on the reverse strand, counting down.
GTCTCCGACTTTCCTATGCCCCATTCTCCTGGCACACTGCTAGAAATTCTGTCCGGGACTCGATCATAGGCGAAAACAATCATGGGTGGTGCTAGTGTACCCGCAGCATTTGCAGTCAACAAGACGGTTAAATTTTCTTTTTCATCGCCACTTGCCGCATAAACATGCTTTTCCCCTCGTTTAACAAGCACTCGTCCAGGTTTTGGCGCAAGAAAAAAGGCGCTCTCATCTGCATTAAAAACTCGGCTTGGCTCTTTCAGAGCTTCAAGCAATCCCTTTTCGGCCAAATATTCATGCACTTCTTTGAACCAGTTGTTTATTTGCTCTTCTGTCACTTCATTGCGTGCTGCACTGAGGTTTTCGGCCGTTCTTTCTGCTAATATCGGATGTCTTTTAATAAAAGAAGAAAACCATTTCTTCCCTGGCCTGTTTGCTGTAAAAGGAGTAGATTTACGTTGCACCGTAACTATTCGCTGGACGCTATCTAAAAGTTGTTCTCTAGTGATAGGAAATCGTCTTTCGGCACTTGCTATTGCCCATTTCACAAGCAAATCTTCTTCTACTGTTGTCAAGACTGTACTAGGCCCCATAGTGCATACCATGGGGCTCTTACCGGAGATTTTATTGTGGAGAGTAATTCTCGGCACTCCAAATCGCTTAGCTGCTGCAGATACTGATTGTCCTTCCTTTCGCACTGCCTCAATGGCGTGAGCCATTTGTTCAGGCTTATAATCTTTTTTAGGCGCCATCTAACCAAACAAGAAATCAAATTAGATAGTTCTTACAATCTACGAGCGCGTGGTCCTAGGTCGTGTGAAGATGTATCTGTAGGTATACATATAATTAAAAATAAAGGTAACACGCGCTTATGAATTGCAAAAAACCATACAATTATAACATGGTGTCCATTATTGGTAAACGTGCTTTGATTATTATTTTTTAAAGACATATGATATCAGGCGATGTTCAAGAGGTAATACTATTTATAATTTACTCTTCAGTACAATTAAATAACCATGGACACGTGTCCATAAATGTGTTTTATGTCCATTAATGGATCCAGTAATGGACACCCCCCCTAAAATACTTTTAAATTATCGAGTGACATAACCTCTTTCTCGAATATATGCCTAATACTATAAGATAAACATAAAATCAAAGCGTGTCCATATATCTATCTAAAAAAGGACATTGTGAACAAAAACAATGACTAACCTGCTTAACGATTCCTTTAAGAAATCCGGATAAAATTTGAAAAACTCCAGAGCACAATTTCTTCAACTCGCCATTTTGAAACAAAATGGCCGAAATTAATTTTCTCTGTCAATATGACAGAGGGATGTTGGCTGTCTATGTCTAAAGTGCTGCCATTTCTAGAAAACCATTTCTACCCTTATTATAAGGTTGATAAGTTTTTTTCGTCCATTATTGGTGCCATGTCCATTACCGGCGCCACCACGTTACCTTATTCATACCCTACATTTTAAAATTGTACTTGTCGTAGTTTCAGTTCATATTATGTTTTAGCATAAAATTAATGAAATATAAATTACATTTAAATCTCACGACTGCTACCAGAGGGGTAGGCAGAAACTACAGCCTTCCATTTGACACAATACCACGGAATAAATAATAGTTTCACTCTTTTAATGTTAACTGCTTGCCGACGTTTAATTGCCTACATAATTATTATTAATTAGATAAATTGCGCTCGCAAGCTAAATAAAACTTTATAGCTGCGCGATAGTGTCCGTATTACTTTGCACATTTTCCTTTTCCTACATTACGGTGGACTTTCCGTTGTTATGGAGGGATGTCAATAAAGAGTAACAAAATACATTGCGAAATATTAATTAGATTACTTATGTGAAATACCTATTCTGACTATGATCGACAGACCATATTTTCGCACCTACGTGAATTCTGCGATGCCTAACGCATGCAACTTGCAAGGCCATTCGTCGGGAATCGCGACGCTTGGCTCGGAAGGAAAAGGTAGATAGTGTAAACAACAAATAAACTTGAAATACGATTCCTAACAGAAATGTAATCGTATTCTACTTAGTTAAAAATTTTGTTGGTAAACAAAGTTTTGGTTTCAGTATTTTGTTTTATTTTAGCTTAAAATATTTTAATACAAAAGGCAAGTATAGGTATGTACGTAAGTAGATACTTGGATAGTGAAGTAAATTTCCACTAAATTTTGTAATAAAGTTCATAGATATTAAATAAATTATTACTTAATTCTTTTTTGCTATAAGTACCTATCTAACAATAAAAATTAAATAAATTCACGTTTCGTAACTTCCTTCTAAAATCCTTCGGTAATAAAGAATGATATATCTGAAATATTTTGTTGGTCATTTAGCGTCTATCCACGTAACAATTATAGTAGGAACGACGTTTTGCCATATTAAAATTTAGTGAATAATGAGTAATATACTTAATATATAGTTCTTAAATTACATTAAAACTTTTGAACTATTTTTATCCTATAATTAAATATACTAAAACTAAACAAAAACTATTTCAACAATATTTACAATAAGTTATATACTTATATACGTCAAGAGCGTTAAAAAACTTTAACATTCAATCGCCTCCAACGTGCTAGCCCTGACTGCGTTATTTCGCCCGGGCGCGTCGCGATTTTAGGTAAGGTGCAAGGTAGCAAGAGTGATAGAGGCCTGATAACACTGACACTAGTCGGTTAAAGGTACCTGCTTTTAGTTTAGTCCATCATCAATAAATCTCCAAATTGGTCGATAATCTGACGTCTGCGACGTTCCGTGCCAACTCTACCCCTCACATTTGCAGCATTTAAATTAGTAAATATCGGCGTAACAAATTTGACCATACACTTGCAAAAAAACTGAGTTAATCCCTCTCATGGAATATAAAAAAATACAAGGATTACATAAAGAAAGCTGAAAAATTGTAATTTCCAACAAATAATATAGTAAAAAAAGTAATCTTTTTCCCCATATCATCTCCCGGGTGACGTAAAAGGCAACATAGGGCAGTAGCGTCTTCTAAAAACAAATTAAAAATAAAATGCTGATGTTACCCACCCGCTTGCCTAACGTGGTAACTCTGGCAAATACCCAGTCTTTGAAGCAATTTATGGGTGACGCCTTTTGCCAGCAGTGGAATTTTGATAGTCTGTAACGGTAACAGAGTTTACTTGAATACTCAAACAAACAAGTGCTGCCATTTTAGGTCATATTTTAATTGATCAGTCCAGCGCATATAAAATTAATAGAGACTTTTTCATTATTTAAGGCGACGTGACATTGATGAGTTTACCTCATGATGTAATTGTGTCGCAGTATCATGTATTATACTACGCCTCTTGAAAGATTTTACCTTAATGATTTCTTTTTATGTGTATATAATTGAAATTATATAATATACTTCCTTTGCAATACTGTCATACTGTCTAGTAAATCGGATAACGGTCTTATCAAATTTACACATCGTGAAACATCGGCCAATCTTGGTAATTAATCCTCTTTAGACGACCATGGTTTGTCGGTAGGTTATCCAATTTATTTAGTAAAGAAGAAAGCAACTAATCAAAGAATAAATTAAAAAAATATAGCCTATATACATCCCACTGCTGGAAACAGACCTTCTCTTATTTGTGACAGGGTTTTAGGGCAAGGAAATGTCCGCCGCGCTCCCACATGCGTGTTGGTGAATTTCACGTCTTCTTAATATTACTTTTGTTCTTATTTTTCAGACGTAGGGCACACGATATTTTCCACGGGCGAGCACCTGGTAAATCAGCACTTAAAATGATAATTGACAATTCCATTTGGTACCAGCGATGATCGAGCTCGGGTTGCTCGCGTACTGTGAAATGTACAGCAAATGCTTAGCCCCTGAGCTACCACAGCTCTAATTAAATCTCATTTTTTTTGTTTCGACTTGAAAAAGCCAGTTGCAAATATTATTCAGCTTCAAGTGCAATAGAAAATAGCATAAAATATTGCCATTTCTCATATATAAGTTATGAGTAAATATTGAAATCGATAAGTACACTCAGTAAGATAGAGCATAATATGTTGTTTGTACGTGTCGTAAACTTTGATATCAGAAGCGAAGCTAAGGGGTGCAGTCTATGATCTAGTTAGTAAAATTCGTTTTGTATACATATTTTTTGCTGTGGTAGTTCCTGATGCTGGTTCTAAGTTTTACTAACAACCTGAGTCCGTCAAAAAGAGTTCATATCCTTATTTATAGTATTTCGTATAAATTATATTTTTAATAATATTATTATATTCTTTCTGATATTTCCGTGGGTGTTATATTAGGCGACACAGGGAAGCAAACCAAGAGCCAACCAGAGCCACCAGCCAAGCGTAGCACCTATGGCAAATATCCTTCTCATGCAGTTTCTAGGGGTAGGCGTATGTTCAGCAAAGTACTTTGATAGGTTGCAACGGTAGCGGTCACTATTACATTCTTTTTTTTCTTATGGGCATTGCAAGAGGCAACAGAGAGAAACTGAAACTGGAGATGATCAGCAGTATCTTCCTGAAAATAGCTAAAATTGATAAAAACAGCGGTTGCTAATCCACTTCCCATACTATCTACATACGCCCTTGAAGCAAGTATGGAAAATTTTCCCCCCACGGTAAAATCTATAGGGGAGACCTGTGTTCAGCATTAGACTTTTGATAGGTTGTAATGATGATGATGATGGTTACCAATACGTTTGGTTGTGAGGAAAAACATCATGATGAAGACTGCAGACCAAACACAGCGTAGTCAGAGTAAAGTGTGGTTTTCGTAAGAGAAAGTGGAATTCGTTTCTTGAAAGCTTCAAGAATAAATAAATCAGTGCCATTTTAATAAAAAGCTCATTAGTTTTAGACAAGTTATATTTTAATTAAGTTGTATTTCTTTCAAGATTTAGCTTCTCGTTTGCCTATTTTTTTTTTCAAAATAGTGCTGCAAAAGTGGGTCCGGCAAATCTGTTTAGAGATAGAACAATATTCCAAGGATTATGATATGCGCCAAACTGATTTGAAGTTATCCAAATCAAAGTGGGTGTTGTAAGAGCCGATGTAAATGAAACCAACCAAGACAGGAGTAGATGTAACGCCGTTTATTATGTAAGTAACTCATTCCTCACATGTTGGCTCATTAACCTACAGGTTTATGTTTATATTATTATTACATTTACCTACAAGTATATGCATCTTTTAAATTACTTGTATAGTTTTGACTAATTACCTTCTGTACGCGCATTAAAGTATCACGTCATGGTGGAGAGGCTGTGATTGGTCGACGTCATCGCGAGCCGGCGCAGTGGCATCACGTCATCTTTCGTCCCCTCTCTCTAATGTCATATATAGCTCACGCAGAGTTCGTCTTGTCAACACGCTTGTAAACTCTTAATTTGTTAATGAACAAAATAAAGTCACATTTATATAAAAGAAATAAAATATTCATTTCTGCGCATACATAAGTTTTGGTCCTTCGAGCCGGATATTGGAAACCAGCAGTTGGAAGAAACATAAAGCGGATTAATAGAGATAACGCAACCGGCAATCGCCTTCGGTCGCAGCACATTGATTTTGGTGAGACGTACCTGCCTGGTTATTTGGGAGGAGCATTTAGATATTGTGTATTATCCGTGGTTACTTTTTAAATTTCAGTGTCCCAGTTATCAAGTCTTATTTGCCAAAATAAGAATACCTATCACGCGTAGCAGATTGCAGTAGCAAAGGCCTCGTCATCATTATTGACCTAACGCCGGAAGTTTGAGAACAGCAACTGTAAGTACTCCTGTTTTTTTATAAATTGCCAAAATGCCTAACGGAGACCCAAAGTCAGGTTTATCAAAATCTAGTTCTTTAAGTAGTGATCAAATTAAAGAATTAATCAAAAAAAGGGGAACAGTTAAGGGTAGGTTAACGAATTTTCGAAAATATATTTCCTCTTTTATAGATAAAACATTAACTAATGAACAGCGCGCGGAGTTAAAATTGCGTATGCAAGGTGCATTAAGTCTTTATAAAGATTTTAATGAAATTCAGAATTATTTAGAAATATCTCTTTCGGAAAGTGATTTAGTAAAACAGTTAGAAGAGCGTGAATGTTTTGAAAGTCTTTATTATGGCGTCCTCGCTCAAACGCAATGTATGATAAATAAAGATAATGAGATGAATATTCCTAAATCGGCAAACAATAGCATATTTCAATCGGTTAAGTTACCTACAATTTCTTTACCTACCTTCGATGGATCATATGAGCACTGGTTAGAATTCCGCGACACATTTCAATCGTTAGTTCACAATTCTAATGAAATTACTAAAATTCAAAAACTGCATTATTTGAAATCTTCATTAAAAGGCAGCGCCGCATTAGTTATAGACTCACTAGAATTTTCCGAAAGTAATTATAGTTATACAGTTGCATGGGAACTTCTCCTTAACAGATATAACAATAACAGATTGCTGGTACACAATCACGTAAAATCCTTATTTTCATTACCGCTTGTTACAAGGGAATCACCTGGGTTACTAAGAACACTTATTGATACAGTGTTAAAAAATATACGCGCATTGAAAATACTCGGTGAGCCCACAGACTCCTGGGATACTCTAATTATTTACATGATTGTATCAAGGTTAGATCTTGCCTCCGAACGAGAGTGGGAAAAGGTGAAGTGTACATTTTATAAATCGACAGATGAATCTCAGGATAGTGTTATAACGTTAAATAATTTAATAAAGTTTTTACGAGATAGGGCTGACATGTTAGAAACGCTTTGTGTCACACACGCCAAGTCTGGCATACATTATGAAAATAAAAGACAACACCCTAGTTCCAGCGCTCATAACCACATGCATAAGGTACACTGCAATTTTAGTACAAACAAACCAAAAAATTACACAAAAGATTTATGCATTATGTGCAAAGCTAAACATAAATTGTATTCATGCCAAACATTTCTTGAATATGATTTACAAGATAAAATAAAATTTATACACCAAAAGGGGTTATGTGAGAACTGTTTACGTCCGGGACATGTGGCTAATGAGTGTAGGAACGGGCCTTGTCGAAAGTGTGATAAAAAACATAACACATTAATTCATACTGACAAAACCAGCGAACGACAATCACAAATTCCCACGTCGAAAAATAAGGTTATATCTCCTAACCTTTTAAATAGTTCGGTTGCATCAAGCAACAGCGATAATAGTAAAAAAATCATACACAACTCTGCACAGGTGAGCAATTCTCACATAGACGTACTAAGCGCGCTGACGTCTGCATCGCTGCCTATACTACTGTCTACAGCGGTCGTTAAGATAGCCGATAGCTTAGGTAACTATCATAAGGCACGCGCGGTGCTCGATAATGGCAGCGAACGTTGTTTCATAACACAATCGCTTTGTGACAAACTTAACTTACAATTAATACAGTCCACTCATAAAATAAGAGGTATCGGCGGTAACACAATAACACAATGTTCAAAAACATGCGATATCGAATTAAAGTCTGTTAGCGAGCCTTATATTACGCACGTAAATAAATGTCTTGTTTTACCGCAAATTACGTCTTCCCTACCGGCCGTGAATGTGAATATTGGTCAGTTTCGTATACCAACCGATATACAGTTAGCCGACTCAGAATTTTATCAAACTCGTTCGATTGATTTACTGATTGGTGCAGACATTTTTTGGGATCTATTATGTGAGGGTAGAATTCGCTTATCAAACGGACCTTATTTACAAAATACTAGACTAGGTTGGATAATATCCGGGCCTATTTATTCACAGAAATTAAGAAATAAAAATTATATTCATTGTAATTTCATACAATCATTTGACGCGCAAAATATAAGTATACAGTCTATAGACAAACAGTTACGTATGTTCTGGGAGATTGAAGACTTATCGGTAGGAAAGAGAGGGAGTGATGGATTGAGTGAAGAGGAGCGTTTATGCGAGAAACATTTTAAACAGACGACCACGCGAGACGTTGATGGGAGGTTCTGTGTACGCATCCCTTTCAAATTATCACCAGACTTTATCGGTGAATCTTTTAATCAAGCTAAGCGACGTTTTTTGGCATTAGAAAACCGCTTAAATACAATCCTAATTTAAATAAAATGTATAAAGCTTTCATACACGAGTATATGAATTTAGGACATATGACTAAAGTGCACACATACGGTAATCCCCATTACTTTATGCCACATCACGGTGTTCTTCGCGAAAATGCAATTTCTACGCGATTGAGAGTTGTATTCGACGCAAGCGCAGCGTCGACTAGCGGTAAATCGTTAAATGATTTACAACTCGTAGGGCCGCCTATACAAGGTGATTTAATTGCTATATTGTTACGCTTCAGAGAAAATAAATATGTTGCATGTGCGGATGTGGAGAAAATGTATAGGCAGGTACATATTGACAAATCCCAGCGTGATTTACAACTTATTATTTGGCGTGACAGTCCTAGTGACCCATTACAAATATACCAGTTAAATACGGTTACGTATGGAACTGCGTCCGCTCCATTTAGTTAGTTAGTTAAGTTGCCGATGCTTAAAACAGCTGGCGCAAGATTGTGATAACCCAATAGTGGCTAGGACAATTAGTGAAGACTTCTACGTTGACGATGGCATTATTTTAGCTAATACTAAATCTGAATTATTAGAACTATGTCGAGAGACATCTAAAGTTTTAAAGTCTGGGTGTTTTCATTTGCGTAAGTGGATTTATAACTTTGAGTAGGAGGGTTCCGCATATATAAATGGGGAATCTAAAGAATTCTTATTAAACAATTCGACACTAAATAAAACATTAGGTCTTGGTTGGTACAATAAAAGTGATGAATTACATTTTGCATCTAAGATCATCAACAACCCTAAAAATATCACAAAACGAATAATACTGTCTCAGTCCTCTCAAATATTCGATCCACTCGGCTTGTTGGGACCTATGATTATAACAGCTAAGATTTTGTTACAGAAGCTGTGGTTGCTAAAAGTTGAGTGGGATGAACATTTACAAGATGATATAGCACAGATCTGGAAAAACTTTGTTGATAACTTGTCAATCCTTAAATCATTACGCGTTCCACGTTATGTAATGGGTTCGAACCCCGAGCGCATAGAATTACATATATTTACGGATGCCTCACAAACCGCGTACGGTGCGTGCGCTTATATACGCACTGTCGATGTTAATTCATGTGTTGTCGTTAAGTTGTTATGCTCGAAAGGTAAAGTAGCTCCGCTGAAGCCTATAAGTATACCTAGGTTAGAACTATGCGGCGCATTATTAGGCGCTCGTTTATTTGAAAAAATAATTAATGCTTTACGGTCTAAGTTGGATAATGTTGTATTTTGGACAGACTCAACAATAGTATTGGGTTGGTTACGCATGCCTCCCAACTTACTTAAAACTTTTGTACAAAACAGAACCGCAGAGATCTTGGATTTAACAAAAGATAGGCCGTGGCGTCACGTTAGTGGTAAGGCGAACCCCGCTGACTTAATATCACGGGGTCAAAGTTTAGACTTATTGTGTGTCAACAGTTTATGGTTTTAAGGGCCGCAGTTCTTATATGATTTAAATTTGTGTGATACAAATAATACAATACATTTGAATGATATGCAATTACCTGAGATAAAATCGAATCTAATATGTAGCTCGTTATCTAATAGAATTAATAAAGAATCTGTATTCTCGTTTGAAAGGTTTTCTCAGTTTAATCGTATGCAGCGTTCGTGCGCTTATGTTTTAAGATTTATTTACAATGCGCGTTATAAGAACAACAAGCGCACCGGGCCGCTTACCGTTGATGAATTGAATGAATCTTTGTTACTATTGGCGAAATATTCGCAGCATGAGTCATTTCTAGATGTAAACAAATTGCTTTTAAACAGAAAACCGATTAAAGATAACGGACTATTAAAATTAAATCTCTTTCTAGATAGAAAAAATATTATCAGGGTTGGTGGACGTATTTTACAATCATTTAATTTTGATTTTAATAAGAAACATCCTATTTTATTGTCTTCTAAACATCACTTTACACATTTATTATTTAAGTATGAACACAAGCGGTTAATGCATGCCGGGCCGCAGTTATTACTATATACTGTTAGGGAAATGTGGTGGCCAGTAGGCGGAAGAAATCTTTCGAAAAAGGTAGTACATAGTTGTGTAAAGTGTACGCGTATGCGAGGTCAAACCGTTAAGCCTATTATGGGAAATTTACCTCAGGCTCGGTTAGATCCTGGTTTTCCTTTCTTATGATGTGGCGTAGACTATGCTGGTCCAGTGCTCATACTGAACCGTAAGGGTAGGGGGGCAAAGACTATAAAATCTTTTATATGTTTATTTATATGCTTCACAACGCGCGCTGTTCATTTGGAGCTTGTGAGTGATCTCTCGTCAGATGCTTATTTGTTGGCACTTAAGCGGTTTATTTCACGCAGAGGTAAACCAATAGAAATATATAGTGATAATGGAAGGAATTTTGTTGGTTTAATGCATGATTTTGCTAAATTATTATCGCAAATATCTAAAGACTTAGAAGAATACGCGACATCTCAAAGTATAAAATTTAAAATGGGTCCTCCTTATGCTAGTCATTTTGGTGGTTTATGGGAAGCTGGAATCAAGAGTTGTAAGCAACACTTGCGCCGTGTGATAGGTAACGCGCATTTAACTTTCGAGGAGCTGTGCACAGTCCTGGTTGAGATTGAGGCTGTGCTCAACTCCCGTCCTCTCACACCTATGTCCACGGATCCGCACGATTATCACCCACTGAGCCCCGCTCATTTCTTGGTAGGCCGTCCATTAACTTCACCTGTGTCTGTTGACCTGAATACTGTTCCAGAGCATCGTCTTACACGTTATCAAAGAGTCGAGCAGATACGCCAGTACTTCTGGAGCAGATGGTCTAAGGAGTATATATCTGAGCTGCAAGTGAGGACCAAGTGGACTGAGCATAAAGGCGATCTACAGGAGAACACTCTCGTACTTATAAAGGATGACAATCAACCACCTTTAAAATGGAGAATGGGAAGAATTATCAAAACGTTCCCTGGAAACGATGGTGTCTCCAGAGTTGCAGACATTAGAACAGTGAATGGTACTGTACGACGGGCATTTCCAAAAATCTGCCCGTTGTTTTCAGAAGAGATGTAATGACTGTTTGTTGAAAACACATGGTGCTTTCAAGGCCGGGAGCATGTACGCGCATTAAAGTATCACGTCATGGTGGAGAGGCTGTGATTGGTCGACGTCATCGCGAGCCGGCGCAGTGGCATCACGTCATCTTTCGTCCCCTCTCTCTAATGTCATATATAGCTCACGCAGAGTTCGTCTTGTCAACACGCTTGTAAACTCTTAATTTGTTAATGAACAAAATAAAGTCACATTTATATAAAAGAAATAAAATATTCATTTCTGCGCATACATAAGTTTTGTTTGTTTTTTTTTTTTTTTTTATATAATATAAATGTTTGTTGTTTTTTTTATATTATATAAATGTGACTTTATTTTGTTCATTAACAAATTAAGAGTTTACAAGCGTGTTGACAAGACGAACTCTGCGTGAGCTATATATGACATTAGAGAGAGGGGACGAAAGATGACGTGATGCCACTGCGCCGGCTCGCGATGACGTCGACCAATCACAGCCTCTCCACCATGACGTGATACTTTAATGCGCGTACACCTTCAGAATCATTTATAGTAAGAGCTTTATATTCAAGACAAAGAAAGGTTTTATACGTTTTTCCTGAAGTAAAGAAGGAAACTCCATGTAAATATTACTCAAGTTTTGATTAGAATGACGATGATATTCTTTTTTTGTCTATTGTATCTTCCACTTCACGCTTGTAGGCAGGCAGTCATAAAAACAACGAAAGTATATTCATATATTAGTAAAATCTCGTAAACATTAAAAAATGAGCAAACAAAAACTTTAAAACTGCTGAACTACTATCCAGACCAGTAATGGACGTGGTATCTAGAGCTCGATTCTCAATTATCTTTAGAAATAGAATGCTGATGTCTTAAAAGTGTGTCGCTATTGGTATGCATTCGGTCACAGTGTAAGCTTTTAATACTTGTGGCGGCTCTGTCGGCGCGCTGCAAGCTAAACATACCGAAGCCTAAATCACGCTATCAACATTCCGAATCATAAACAGCATATATACGAGTAGAACATCTCCGAACTATCACACGGAGTGTTGGCCGCTCCCCGGGCAGAACACCTTACCTGTCGGGAGACCTCCCCTTTTCCTTCCACGGCCACAGTGGTGACCCCGACGTGATATGAACACGCAATCAACAACCTTCGGAACCTACAACTTCAAGCCTTCGGTATTATCCTCAAGAACTCCTACCATTCACTACTGAGAATCGGAGTCTGCAGTCTTCAGTTCCTGCAAGCCAGTCCAATTTGTCTTCGTCTCGACTCACCGCAGATTTATAAGGCAGACTTCTGGCACTTGCTCTAGCACACCGTTCTCACCGGCATCACTTGCCAGTGCGTAGTACGCATGCATTCCCCACCGGCATTAAGGACGCACCGGCAATCGACTGCACTATCGACCTCTGGTCTGAGCAGAGGGGTGATGTGGCGGCACTGTCGTCGCGCCGCAAGCTAAACATACCGAAGCCTAAATCACGAATTCAACATTCCGAATCATAAACAGCATATATAGAACATCTCCGAACTATCACACGGAGTGTTGGCCGCTCACCGGGCAGAACACCTTGCCCGGCGGAAGATCTCCCCTTTTCCTTTCACGGCCACATACTCATCATCCAGTGCCGTACTTATTAGGGACGCGCTCTTCAGAAGCTCTGAAAATTGTTACAGCCAGTAACGGCGTCACTGAAATTGTATATCCTGTACTATTAAACGAGCAATTCTTGTGTATATATATATATATATATATATATATATATATATATATATATATATATATAATCGGGATCTCGGAAACGGCTCCAACGATTTTCATAAAATTTAGTATCCAGGGAGTTTCGGGGATAATAAATCGATCTAGCTAGGATTTATTTTTGGAAAATGTCTTTTTGTCCGTGTTTTAAGGCAATTAAAAACTGCTACAATATCGTTAGAATAAGAAGGTAAATTTTGACAGATTGTTAATGATTATAAATAAATAGCTTAATTGGTATAATGGGCGGTCACAGAATCGTAAAACCCCGGTTCGAGCCCAGACCGACCAACCGACTTTTTTAATTTTTTTTTTCAAGTTCCTTTCTTTTTTGAGAAAATCTATTTTTTCGAGCCCTTTTTTTAGTATTTTTTAAAAACACGAAAATTTAAATTAAAATAATTGCACTCATGATTTTTTATTCAAATAACCAGTTCCGTTTTTTCTATTATGTCGCTAAGATCAAAAAATATTATTTATATTTCATCAGTATGTAATTTGTATCTAAATATAATTTCCAAAACACACGAATTAAAAAAAAATCGAGTGAAAAATACCGAGCAAAGCTCGGTCAACCGGGTACTAACATTAAAGGTACTAGTGAATAAGGCTGTGAGAAACAAAATACAATTGTATACAATATATTTAATTATTTGGATATATTGATTCGGAATAAATATTCCGTATGATTAAGTGTTGGAAGCCCAAAAATATTCATCACTCCATTGCATCTCGTAGGTGTCATAAGAGGCGACTATAAGAAATGCTATAAGGATACTATGGCTTCCGATAGCTTCCTGTGGCGGTGTAAGAATATCCCATAACACCCCATATCATCCCACGGGTGTCATAAGAGGCGACAGAGGGAAATAAACCAGGAAAAGTGTAGAAACCTCTTCCTAATTACTGCTAAAAACAAATGCCAAGAGTGGCACCTACGTCAAACATCCTTCCTATGAGGCATTCTATGGATGATGCCTATGATGTTCTGCAGTGGACTTTGACTGGCTATAAGGGTAACTGTAACGGATAGATAGCTGTTTAATAATCTAATCTTCACCAGACGTAAAATACTCAGTCCTGACGGACTAGTGCAAGATATATGTTCCGGATCCAGAAGTTTATTCCTGTGGAATTTATGTATATCAACTCCCCATTTTTAAATATGTATATAATGTAATGAATATAATGTTTCGTAATATGTTTTCCCATTTTTTTCCAATTTTCAAAATTTCAAAATTCCAAAAAAAAATTATCCATAAAAAAAAATTAGAAGTACTTCATATTAATATTATTCGTATCTACGAAAAATCTTCTACAACATCTAGTTTGATCAAACTCAAAACAAACTTCATTATGTATTGATACTACAGCTCCAATTGTCGAAATCGTTATGAAGATACGGGGACAGAAGTTAAAATTTACATTTCACCTTACAATGTTCTGTATGAACAGTATGTGACAAAGTTTGTTAGCGCAACTGCACGTAGCTTTATATTATTAGAGTCACAGCTTATTGTATATTTTCCACAATTGAGAATAAGCTTCTCCTCATTTTAGAAAGAGCTTTTAGACAGTTCGCCGCGCCGCCCCGAATCATATTAGTAGATCCCTTCGTACTCAAAATATTTTAAATGTCCCAGACATGCGCCTTTTCTCAAGACTTATTCTTACTAGGAACTAGTATTCTCAATACGTTGCGAAGGATAATTCCTTACCACACTGTCCGATTTTTATTTTTTTTTTGTTAGACAGGCTTACCATATGCCTCATTTTTTTAATTATAAAATATATTGAAAATTTAGAAAATTGGTTAAGAGCTGATGCATTTAAAGAGTTTCTAATTCACAAAAGCGTATACCTAGCACGGTATGCAGACGAATAATTATTTACCACGTCAACCGATTTTTATGATTATATCCGTTTTATAATGATTTCTTATATTTACGCGAACACTACTCATTGATTAAAACTACTTTTACGGATTTTATCGCGTTTATTTTAAATTTAAATTATTTTTTTTTATTCTAGAAAGCGCCCGAAACGCCGGGAATTAAAAAAAAAGACGTGTGGCACTCGGGGACTGCCGCGGTAAAGCTATTGTATAGCATTTTGTGTCAACTTATGCAATTATAATTATTTATTTATTTTATTTATGCAGTATTTCTTTTTCTTTGATATTTAATTCAAGTTACACTTTTTGAGCGTGGTGACCGATAAGAAAACAATTTTTTTTCTATTGTTAAATAAATAAATATTAAACGCACTTTGTTCATTCATATTCAAAACACTTTATACACAAATTTTACAAGTACAGCTATTCACTGTTGTACATATATACCTATACACCTATATACTTTCTCATAAACAGCTGCTTATGTATTCGTCCGATTTCGGAGCAGCTCGTCTCGATTCGTGCGAGCTTCGTAGAGTCGTACAATACGTCTAGTTGCACGCACACAAACACCGTGTCGAAGACTGCCGAAAAGAAACGACGTTAGACAATGCACGGCCTTCAAGACACACCTCCGTGCCCGTCGGAGTGGGGAGCGTGAGGTTTTTTCGTTACGGAATAAATTTCTGGATTCGGTCCCTGCGCTCAAGGCCCGCGATAGAAGCTATGCAATAGCTTAACAAAAGTAATTAAAAATAAAATAAACACGATAAAATCCGTAAAAGTAGTTTTAATCAATATATCCGTTTTAGTTCTTTGAAGGTTGTCCGTATATATTTTTTTAGTTTCATTAGTCTAAACTTTATTGATGTTTTAAGTATTTTATTTGGTTGCATGTATTTCTTTCCATTTTATTTTTATTAAAAACTAGCGATCCAATCTGGCTTCGCACGGGTAATATCTGGATTTCGACAACTCCATTCACGCGGTCCAATTGTGTATTAAACCAGACAGGAACTAACTCAACACAAATAAAAAAATCATAAGTTCGGTCGAACCAGTTTCGAGTTTTTGTAACGGATAGCAATTGATTTTTATATATTAATATTAATTTCTATTATTTTTATTATTATTCCAAGACCAATTAATCATAAATATTTATTAAAAATGACCACATTATAGGTATTTACATAAAAGGGCATTTGAACTTCAAAGAATGTATCTTTGAAGTTTATTTGACCTGGTTTATTTGCCCGTTATTTCGTTTATTAAAATATGTGTTTGATGCAGTACACCCTAACGTTTGCCAAAGCAAAAACTATATTTTTGACTTTACATGTATTTTCATAAAAGCAAAGATCAAAGCGATGGCTTACTTTACAATTCGTTTTTAAATACTAGTTTTTTACAAGAAAATCAAAACAAAGAATAGTTCGCTCTCGTATGTGCTTTAACACGAAATGGAATGCATTAATAGTTGAAAATTATATGTAATTATAGGTTGGGTTGTTTATTTATTTATAATAAAACCTTATTTATTAAAAAAAACATATTACACAAACATGTCACGTCTGAAAAATTCATCTTCATGTGCATAGTATGTAAAAAACTAAAATTATAAAATCTTTAATGACATATGAGTCGTATTACACTTAGGACTTACAGTGGCGACGTAAGAGTTTCCACTACTCCATACATTGGATGTTGTAAGAGGCGACGGAAGGAAACTGAAACTGGAGATGGGCGGTTCCATATTCCTGACAAGTGAAAGCAATAAAAAGCTTCGGTTGCCAAAGCAAGTGAGGCAATCTATGGAGAAGGCTAAAGGAATGTTTAGCGTTGAGCTTTTGTTAGGCTGTAATTATAATTATGATGCGGAGAACTCGCTTTAAAGATTATTTTATATTATAAATAACTTGAGGTTTATATCGACATCAAAGCACTTGTTTCGTCGTTTTCTCTAATAGTACACACGCGCAAACACTTAATTTACAAAATTGCATCACTTTTACGAATCAAAATCCACTTCAAACCATTATTCAAGCGACAAAACAGTAGCGACAATCCGTCTACGGCCAAGTTCCCGCCAAAACCCCTGTGAAGGCGGTTGTCAACGATTTCAACCGAGCGGATAACAACGGTTGTTTTCGTTTTCAACGGTTGACAAACGCTTTTGATGGCTTGAAATGAATAAAAACATTTTTTGTGTAATAAGGTTTTTCTCTTTGGTAATGAATAAACCACAGAAAGCCCTATAATATATAGTATTCAATTTTCATTGAGATATAAGTAGCACATTTCCAAAAACCGCAAATATAACTTTGCATTTATACAAAATCTAACACTATGAAAAACAAAGTAATTTTTTGCTGGCGATAATGTTAGTGGTATTTGGACTAGACGTAGAAATCTATGCTTGTTAGTACGGAACTCTTTATAGACGAGCGAGTCCGAATTACACTTGGCCACTTTTTTCAACTTTTAGTTTCATTTTAATAAATTAGGTTTTCGTTTAAGCGGAGCTCTTTTATTTTAGATTTATTATATATCTATAACAATTAACCTGAGTAGGTAAAGTGTGTAAATACGATTCTTAAATTATAAAAATAATAATGGTAGTTGATCATTTTGGGTAAGTATTTATTTTTTTTTATTTTAAAAATATTAATCACACAAATAATTATTATAATAACATAATTTAATCACACAACTGACGCCCTCATTACTAATGTAATGGTGAAAGAATTTTCAAAATCGGTCAAGTACTTTACGAGTTTAGCTAAAAAAACATATACGTTAGATATAGTCAGTGAGAGATATAGTAAAGATTTTTCACCATTAGAATGCTATTATAACTATTGAATGCTATTATAACTATTGAAGAAGATCGGTCAAGTAGATTTTAAGCACCATTGCAAAAAGCGATTCAGCTTAGCCACCGGCTCACACAGTAATAGCATAACCATCCTTTTTCGTCTGTAGTCGGATAAACAACCGGTTGACAACGGTTGCGTATCAGCTGCTTTGGAAATATCCGTTGTAAACGTTTGCTTGACATCTATACACCAGATGGTAAGTGAGACTAACTATCAAGACGGGAGAGAATTATACATGACGCTCTCAGGTATACTCTCTATTACCTCACTCTTGTAGCAAGATGGGACAGAATCCTCCAAGACAAGAGAGTGATCAGGTTCGTTAAGAGATTTACGAAGCACGGGCTGCTTGTTCAGCACTCTCGCTTACGATAGCGAGACCAGTCTACTAGGCGTTATATTATATATTATGTTATACTATATATTATGTATATCTACAATAGCAATAGAACTCAGTGCCATCTGGTTGAATGTTTTTGTTATAATATTTTACGTATTTGCTTCTTATAAAAATAAAGAAGAGAAAAGTAAATCACGTACACAGTCAGACACAGACATATTATATGGATTTTAGAAACTATGTCACAATTTTGGTCACATATTTTAGCGAAACTTATATTCTAAAATATTAGATAAGGAAACCCTGTCATACTTTGTACTGACGAAGAAATATCAAACAAATGAATCCAGCATCGGACTGAAGTAATAAAATCCATAACAATGTTACGGTGTCAGTTAAGCTTGTCTTTATGGATGATCGTGGAGGGCGAGGGATTCAAAATTAGAATCTGCCTAATTTACGATCTCCATTGTAGCAATTTAACATTACGAGCTAGGTGCAGAGGAGTTTTAATATAAATTACCAATATTATAATATTTTTATCATTAAATAATCAAAACCCTAATATATTTTATATAGCCATCTTTGTTATGACTTAGAATGTTCTTTTATGACGCAATAGGATGTTTTTATATCTGGACTGAGGCTAAAGAAAATGGAAAAATGCCTAATATTACAGCAAATAAATTCATAATTAGTAAATTTCGCAATGTGCGAGCAGCTTGAACGACAGAAAAAAAACATCGTGGGTAAAACCTGCATGTCTGAGAAGCAGACACATTTAGATGCCACGTTTATCACTTCGTAGAGCCACGCAGCAGCTAACAGTATTACAGTTATAGCACGAATGGGTCGGCTCGACCGGGAAGGGACCACGCTCTCACAGATTATCAGCTTAAAATAGCAGCTTAATGCTGCTGTATTTCGTATGATGAGTGTTGAGAGTTGAAGACCTTCCTATTATTGGCGACGAGGCATTCCATCTTAGTTCTCAGGGGTAACACGTATGTGCATTTTGATTCTTAGTCAAGGATAAATGAAGATGCTCATTTGCCATAGCATCGCTGCTGTCAGGTGGATTGTGTGCCCATTTATTTTTCTTGATTAACTTGACTAACTTGACTTAAAATATTCTCTTTATTCTATAAAGAGAGTATTTTAAGTCCTCAAATATGCACCGAAGCAGCGCTGCTGACTAATTGCTTCATAACCCTCTCAGAAATGAGAGGAGGTTTGCGCCTAGCTTCTTTACGAACATATATGTATATTGTATATCTTAATAACATTCAAACAACCTTTAGAAACATAACGCTCGTGTTAATTAAGAAGTTTATTTATAAAGATAATTTAAGAGATCTAAGACTTTACACTGTCGTATACATTTCTAAAGCAGTGCCATTAAAGATAATGCGCTCTAAAAGTTGCTTCGAAAAATGGAACCGAATGTTAAGTTCAAGGTTTTGTTTTGTACAGAGTTGATGGTAAAGATAACTTTGTGGCTTAAACTTAGGAGTTGGAAAGGAAAATATCCGCAAGTAAAGTAGTTAAGTTGTGAGAAGTTTGTTTTCATGGTTAGATTGAGCAACAACACAAAGGATTTCCTGGAGGGAAGTTACTATGCGAGTGACATACACAAACACGCGATACTAGTTAACGCTAAACGAAACACCTTAGATAGTAGTTTATTTTTCATGTGAAGTGTTTTTATTTAGTGAATTTAAGCAATATTATATTATTTACGAAACAATTCCTTTAATAAATAAATGAAACCATGATTTTAAAACTAAGTTGTACTGTATCTACTCGTGTTATTCTAATACAATCTACATCTATTTTCATCTCGCTGTCATGAAATGCGGTATTTCTACCGTCAAGCATTAATGCGTGCACTATTGCTGTATTTGGTCTGTAGCATATCCAGAACCAATATTACTACAGGTTGTGAGGCATTCAATCCAATACTCAGAGAAGTCAACTCATCTATAGCTTCCTGTTTTATTAGAAGTGGGTCGCATGTGTCCATGGAATGACTACTTACCATCAGGGAAATTGTTAGCTTGATTGTCAGATCAGTTTGATTTTTATATAAATAAGGGTATCAACCGTAGCATTCAGTCTAACTAATGTCAAGTGAATGTTGTGGCTCATCGATGCCTACATCAATCATCAAAATGCAGATGTATTGTTACCTGAGGGCTAAGATAAAATGCCATGTAATCAAGTTAAAGACTCTTTGGTTCTCTACAGTCATCATAAGAAACACATCAGTATTATTCATTAATTAATTAAATGTTTAATTTTTATTGAAACTTACAACATCAGTGCAGAATCTACAGGTGGACGTATGCACGACGGACGGCATGGTAATTAATAAGGATATACCAATTGCAAATTTTAATAGTGTAAGTTTTTATCACGGTTGGAACAGTAATGAATACGGTAAGGTATTAAGGGGGCATCCCTTTATTTCCATTCTTTTAAAGGTAAAGAAAAACTTTAGTAAATACATAAACATAAACACTCACGACTGTCACCCAGAGGAGTAGGCAGAGACTACGGACCTCCATTTGGCACGATCCTGACATACTTCTCTCGCCTCCTTTATCCATATAGGTATTTACGTATACACGCTCGTTTGTTACGGGTACTCCTAACGTGGCCCATTTTAAAAATATCGCCAATTTGATCGATAAACTTTCGTATAGGGCGTCCCTTCCCGACTCTGCCGTTCACATCTGCCATATAAATTTGCTTTGTCACTCTTTCCTCATTCATTCTTCCTACATGACCAAACCACCGAAGCATTCCTTTCTTAATCCTGGTCACAACATCATTTTACATACCACATTTATCTCATATCACGCAATTTCTCACCCTGTCATAGCTACCCCTAGCATACTCCTTAGAGACCGCATTTCTAAAGCATTTATTCTACTTTCGTGCTTCTTGCCATACATAAAACACAGCGTTATGAATTACCATACGTGCCTTTTTTGACACATTCTGTTTCCTCATAATAGAGTGTAGAGCCCCATTCACTCTATTTCCCGCATTCACTTGTCGTTCTATATCCTTATCATATCTATCATCCCTGGTTAATACACATCCCAAAAACACGAACTCATCCACCTGCTCAATCAACTCCCATTCTATTCCTATTTCACATAACGTTTTATTTTCTTCTCTTTCAAAAACCACCACTTTCGTGTTACTTGCATTCATTTCATTCCCCTTTCTTTCTTTCGCCCAGTTCATTAATGTAACCATCATTTGCAACTCAGCCGCCGACCATGCAGAAATAACTTGAACATCGGCGTACAAAAGGCGTTTGACGGTTAACTCGCCCATTCTTAACCCACATTCTTCATTTTTCAAAGTTTGCAAACAACTGTCTATAAATATGTTGAACAGCCACGGGAAACTACACAGCCCTGTCTGACACTTTTTTGAATGCCAAACTAGTCGGAGTAGACCCCGTTGATCCAAACACTATTGAAACACGCTAGTAGTTGTGTCAAGACTGACGTTTATTTTTTAAAAAAGATACAAGTCACTCTATATTACCACAGAGTAAACATGGCTATTGCCATATCACACCTAATAGAGCTAGTATCACTATTTATTAATCTGTGCTAGTAGTACACATTATTTTGATAATCTATAACACCTCCACTTATCAAAATAATGGGAACATGGTATAAATTATTTATACAGACTTGTTTATTATATTAACCTAAGTAGGTACACAACTCTATCTAATATTTAATATACATCAATAAAAATAAGTAAACATCAAACAATGTTTTGTATGCCTAATTGTTTAACAAATTGGTTGTGTTTATTACTACTTAAACCTTTGGTTAAAAGGTCTGCTGGCATTTCAGAAGTTGACAGATAAACTATTTTAACAATATTATCAGCAACAGCCTCTCTAACAAAATGGTGATGAATATCAATATGTTTTGTTCTCCTATGGAACAAAGGGTTCTCTGTCAATTTTTGAGCACCTTGATTGTCATTGTACAGGATAATTGTATAATTACAGCCAAGAATTTCGTACATTAAGCTTTTTAAATAAATTGCCTCCTTACAGGCCTCTGATATTGCCATGTACTCACTTTCTGTGCTTGACAGTGCTACAGTTTGCTGTTTTTTGCACTCATATGATATTACAGCTCCAGAAAATTTAAAACAGAAACCTGTATAAGACTTTCTATCAATATTATTAGAGCCCCAGTCAGCATCAACAAAGCCTTCCAAATTTTTATTATCTTTAGTATACATTAAACCATATGATTTAGTTTTCTTTAAGTATTTTAATATTCGCTTTGCATGCCTCCAATGGACTGCTGCAAAACAATTATTAAATTCGCTTAAATAACTGATACTAAAACTAATATCTGGCCGTGTTAGGATAGATAGATACATTAAGCTTCCAATTAACTGCTGATAAGGATATTGTGAACTAACGTTACCGGACTTATCTAACTTCAAGTTAATTTCAATTGGGGTATCCACACCATTGCAATCTAACATATCAAATTTTTTAAGAATATTATCAACAAATTGCTCTTGATCCAATGATATGCTGCCATCTTTATACATCCTAACCCTCATACCCAAACAATTTTTTACTTGCCCTAAATCTTTAATTTTGAAATTTAACATTAAATCTTTTTTTAATTTATCTGTCATAGTACTATTATTTGAAAATATGAAAAAATCATCGACAAACACAGTTACAAAAATCTGCTCCTTGTTTCTCTTTTTACTATACAAACATGGTTCTAATTTTGACTTTACATAACCTAATGCTAGTAAACAATCATTAAGTCGTTGATTCCAGGCTCTGGCAGATTGTTTCAACCCATATATAGCACGTTTCAACTTCAAAACAGTATTACTTTTACATTTTAAGTTAGGAGGAACTTGCATGTACACATTTTCAGTTAGACAGCCATTTAAGAATGCAGTTGTTACATCCAGATGGGTGACTTTGAAATTTAATTTAACACTTATTGCAAATAACAACCTCAGAGTTGAGTATCTAAGAACAGGAGAGTAGGTATCACTATAGTCTACACCCTCTGTTTGGGTAAAGCCCTTTGCAACTAAACGAGCTCTGAATCGCACTTTGTTGTCACTTTCATGTTTCACTTTAAACACCCACCTGCACTGAACCACTCTATCTGCCTCCTTTTTATCCACCAGTTCCCAAGCCTGGTTTTCTTCAAAAGCTTTGAGTTCCTGCTCCATTGCTTGTTTCCACATTTCTCTATCTGGCCCTTTCATCGCCTCCTCATATGTTAAATCATCATTCCAAGATTTCTGCTTGTCAGCTATGCTAAGATTTGAGGAACCATACCTCTCTACTGGTTTTCTTGTACGTCTGCATGGTAACTCTTCTGCACTTAATTCACAAACTTCTTCCTCACCTAACGTGTGGTATGAGTCTTCTGATGGTAAGGACAAACTGGAAGACTCCGGAACATAGGTGAGATCATCCAAGTCTGAAGCACTACTACTTTCCTCTTGTATTTCTTCCTCCACTAATTGAGAATCCTGTATATCAGTCTTATATTCCTGCACTATTAACTGAGCATTATCTGGGGTTTCTTCTATTTCCATAATAGTCACATCCCGGCTCATAGTAACTTGTTTAGTTTCTAAGTTGTGTAATCTGTACCCTTTTACATTGTCTGGGTAACCAAGTAAGATATACTTGACAGCCTTTTTGTCCCATTTAAGTCTCTTATTCTTTGGTATATGTACCATTACAGGACTACCAAACACTCTGACGTGACTCAAATCAGGTTTTCTGCATGTCCATTTCTCAAATGGTGTAATATCTCCTAGACCTGAGGCCGGCGTCCTATTTTTAAGGTAAACTGCCGAGTTCACTGCCTCTGCCCAAAATTTTTTTTCTAATTTAGCCTCAAAGAGTAAGCATTTAGCACGTTCAACTATTGTCCTGTTGAAGCGCTCACAGAGGCCATTTTGCTCCGGGGTGTAAGGGTTAGTCTTTTGATGAACTATCCCTTGAGTTTTCAAATAATCTTCCATCTCTTTGGAACAAAATTCTCCTCCATTATCTGTTCTGAGCACTTTAATTTTATTTCCCGTTTGGTTCTCCACCAAACTTTGGTATTGCTTAAAGTACTTCAATGCTTGATTCTTTTCTCTTAAAAAATATACAAACGACATTCGACTGGCGTCATCAACAAAGAGAAGAAAATATCTAGCCCCGCCAAGAGATTTCGACTCCATAGGCCCACATAAATCTGAGTGCACCACCTCTAACAGGAATTCACTCCTATGATTGGCTGATGGGAAAGGCAAGCGAGACTGCTTACCCTCACAACACACAACGCAGTTGGATTTCTGGATGTTTGCTTTATCTTTATAGGATACACCCTCCACTGCACCATTCTTCATTTTCTCTAAGTCACTACTGTTGATGTGCCCGAGTCGCCTATGCCACAGTCTTGCTTCTGATGTATGTACTGCCGAAGCTGCTAACCCCACTGACTTCACTGTGTTTAGTTTGTACACTCCATTATTTAAACTTGCTACTCCAATCAGCTTATTCTGCTTATTGCGGATATTACAACAATTCTTTTCAAATGAAACTGTATTTCCATTTGCTATAAGCCGGCTAACAGATAGGAGGTTAGTTGTGAGGTTGGGTATATACAACACATTTTTCACATGAATGTCAAACTGAGCTTTGTTTACACATGTAGTTAATAGTGTATCGCCGGCACACATAACTGGCATAGATGTTTTATTCGCCACAACTATTTCATTTATCTCGTGTTTCCGCATATCCCGTAAACTGTCACGGTTCGCCGTCATATGGACACTGGCACCAGAGTCAATATACCAATCTTCAGTACTAAATTCTCCATTAAGGAATGCTACACTAAAAGCACCTGCTTCCTTAAGTTTCAATTCAGGACATTGGTTTTCATAGTGTCCAATTTTCTTGCATTTATAACACTTTGTTTACTTCCTGATGACATTTTTTTTGACTTTGACGTTGACGTTTGTCTTTGCTTGGAATGAACAGTGCTGCCACCTTTGGTTCGACTATTCGTCCAAAACGCTGTTTCCGGTCCACTGTTGCCAACATCACAAGACATATCGAGAAGCTTCGTTTTGATGACGTCTGCACTAATGGCCAAACCGGAGTGCTCGATCGCCATTATCATTGGCTCGAACTTTTCTGGAAGCCCGGCCAAAAGCAATGATGCAATCCACTCTTCATTGATTTCAAACCCTGTTCCCTTTAAACGCTGTGCCGTTTCAACCACTTGAGACACGTAGCTTGTCATGGATTCACTATTTTCTAAGCGGATGGATATCAATGTTCGCAGTAGACTGATTTTCCTAGTGAATCCGGTGTCATCGAATAGCTGCCGTAACTTGTTCCACAACGCGTTTACAGTTATCTCCGTCTTAATATGAGCGTACAATGAAGGGTCGATGGTCATAACAAGCTTTGCTTTAGCCTTCACTTGCTCACTGTCACTCAAATCCGGTGAAATATTGTCCAAATCAACGCCTTCTAACACCATTAAGTTTTTTACGGCAAACGCCCAGTCATCATAATTTTCGCGTCCTTTCAACTTTGGTACACTTAATAAATAACTGGATGACGACATGATTTCCAAAAGAAAAATAGGTTAAAACTACTTTAATAACACTTATTGACTTTGAAAATACGGGACTGGGCCCATAACCTATTGAAACACGCTAGTAGTTGTGTCAAGACTGACGTTTATTTTTTTAAAAAAGATACAAGTCACTCTATATTACCACAGAGTAAACATGGCTATTGCCATATCACACCTAATAGAGCTAGTATCACTATTTATTAATCTGTGCTAGTAGTACACATTATTTTGATAATCTATAACAAACACAAGCAAACCAACGCTCAACCCAAATGAGTTCAGTGTTTGCCATAACACAGTCCGGTCT
The DNA here is from genome assembly GCA_036936625.1 of Parnassius smintheus behrii. Classification (NCBI taxonomy): domain Eukaryota; kingdom Metazoa; phylum Arthropoda; class Insecta; order Lepidoptera; family Papilionidae; genus Parnassius; species Parnassius smintheus. The sequence continues at coordinate 41,317,429 of JAUPFT010000012.1, read as the reverse complement.
ACTCCGTCATAAGCCTTTTCTAAGTCCACGAACGCACAAAAACTTTCTGGTTTTTGTGCTTTCATGGACATGGAAAAGACTCTTGATCTGTACACCCTATTCCCTTTCTAAATACCGCTTGCACATTTGAAATTTTAGTTTTAGTAAAAAATTAAATTATTTTGGCCTTAAATAGAATATTCTTCTCGGGCAAGTGAACAAGAACTTAGTCGAAGATGCATCTTAACTGCGCGCATACACATTCGAGAATTTTATATTATTATACTAATTAACGATATGAACCAGGCTTCGCCTGGGTAGGATTTATTAATGTAGCGTTATTTAAATTTAAGACACTATAATTTTATCAATTTTTCGATTTCAAAAAAAAGTGTTGCTTAGATCACCTCTGTACCTGTTCTCGAAGGTTCATTACGATTGCTTTAGCCATTCTTAAGATTATCGGGGACAAATAAACAGACGCATAATCAGAAAAATAATTTTAAAGTAATTATTCATGTCTTAATAGTGTGCATGTAACCTTTAACACTTAGCTAAATAAAAAGCAGTTATTTTGATGTTACAGAACGACAATTCAGTTTTATTTATATATGTATAGATTACTCTTGGAATCGTGCAAGGTAATAAACCAGAAAAGTTCCTAGTTTGGTTATTACAGACATTAAAAACTTTAGTTTAAGAACGTTGCTTAAAGAAACTTATTTTTAATTAGATGCTTTTGTTCGTTCCATTTTAAAAATTTCCGGTATAGTGCCAGAAAATTTCTTACATATTGTTTAAAATTGAAATAATAAAATATAAAAATATATAAAATAAAATGTTTTTCGTGGTAACAACGATGTTGCGGCTTAAAAATATGTAATTTTTTTGCATTTAAACAATGTAGACAAGAAACTTGTATGATTGTTTAATATTCTCACGCGCTTAATGAAAGTGCTAGGACTCCTTCTCTGCCCATATGGGTAGGTGCACCCTGTTGCCAAAACAGTGCGTCCACATGAACTATGTTCCAGTCTGAAATGTATAGAGAGCCAGTATAATTACAGACTGTGAGGTATTCCACCTTAGTCCGCAGAGGTGGCGAAGCACCTGTTGCTTTGTTCTTTTGTTTGAAATTGGCTGCTGGTGTACCATCATGTGGACTGTTACGAGAGCCTGTGAAATGATGCAATGATGATGTGTCGTGAATTTGTATAACATAAACTACGAGTACTAAAAAAATTTAGTTCAAAGGATATATCACCTTACGTACAGGGTTAATTTGTCTAAGCCCGTAGAAAATGCTAACTGTTTCAATTTATCCCCACTAATGTGACCCTTTTGCAAATATTGTTACTTTAATTTAAAATGTTTTATGTAAAGAAAAGGGGGCAAACGAGCGTACGACTCACCTGTTGTTAAGGCGCTACCCTGACCAAAACCTGGCAAAAGTGCGTTTTTCAGAGACTATTATCTCATTAGTTATGAGAAATAAGCTACATCTAAAAGCACATTATTAATGTTCGATATCCTATCATCACATTCCACGTTATAATTTGTTTTTATATGTTATGAATACATTTAAAATCTACTTTTAAAAAATGACTAAAATTATTGATTAAATGCATCTGATGCTAAAGGAAATGCTCTAATCATTTGAGAATTACACTAATGGATAGATAATTTAAAAATCTATATTCTACACGTTTTATTTAATTTCTTAAGTTCGCTTATCTCTTTTAATTGAAATAATTCCAAATATTCGGGCGTATTTTTCCGTGATATATTGTAGCGAGAGCGCGTGGATTGTATGGGACCGAACGCTCAAGGTCTCTCGCTAGGGGAACCGCCTTAAGTGATTACTGCCGCCCATGAACAACTGTAACAACAGGCAAATTGCTGATGCGTTGCCGGCATTTTAAAAAGGTGGAGGCTCTTTTCTTGAAGGTCCCTAAGTCTAATCGGTTCGGAAAAATCTTTGGTGGTAGTCGATTCCACAAAAAAATTGTGCGAGAAATAACAATTTTTTTAATCGCATAGTGGTGGACCGTCAGTAATCTAGATGGTATGGATGGTATCGCGAGTTTTGTCGCGATGTGCGATGGTGAAATTATGCGGCTAGAATTACTCCGAACAATTCCCCAGAGCACTCGCATTGCAATACCTGTATGCAGTGCCAGTGAGTCAATCCGTTCGAAAAGAGCTCGGTCGCCGACGAGTCGGGCAGCTCTACGCTGGATGCATTCAAATGGTAGCAGCTGGCACTGGGGAATCCCAGCCCAGAGATAAGCAAGCAAGCACGCCAAGTCTTTCTCTTCCAAGTGACCACGAAACTGCACTTCACTCGATATGTCGACGCCGAGGATTCCGATACTGGCTGAGGCAACAAGGAAAGTGCCCTGAAACTGAGGAGATACAACGAATGGGTTCTGTTTAGCGGTAATCGCGCAAATTTGTGTCTTTTGGGTATTGAACTGGACTAGATTTAGATGTCCTCATTCCGAGACCTTGTTTGACAAAGTCACGACTTCAGACACGAGTTTACCCCGGTACTCAGTGACGTTTTCTTGAGAATGATTGGCACGACCAGTGTATAAAGCATCACTAATGTTGTTATTCGTATAGCAATGAATGTTACCGGTTTGCTACATGTCATTGATATGCAGAAGAAACAGCGTTTATGGAAGACTAGCGTTAACGGGTCGTATCGGAGCATGCACCGTCTACTACGACCTTGATGCTCCAATCTGCAGGAAAACTGGTGATCTAATTGCAATATTTCTAGAGGAGCCCATACGAAGGAAGCTTCGTAATAAGCGCTTAGTCCCAAACCCAATCGAAGGCCTCAAGCTTTCGAGGCGTCAAAAACAGATATCCTCTCTGACGTCCACACAAACTTCAGCCCGAGACACAAAGGAATGTTCTTATTTGTACCCCGGGTAGGATATTTACGAATGATCAGCCGGAGAGGACACCTGTGTCTCGGTTAGAAGAACAAGGCCAGCTTCGCGGTTTCCAGATGGTAGTGGACGGCTTTAAGATTTGAATGAAGTCCCCTAATGTTGCTAAAATTCGCGGATAGCGTGGCAGAGGGCGCCTTTGACTTATTGCTCCGTTTTCCCCTAGCAGGTTTAGTCTCGAGTGGAATTTCAATTTCTCGGCAGCCTGAGGACCCACGCTTAGTAAGGGTACGGTACCTTCAGCGTGGATGCTCAGCGAGGGATTCTCTGTTACCGGGGGTGCTGATACCTTCCGGCGATGGTATTTTGTTTAACTCTGCTACCATATTAAGGAGGGGGGCAAATTGGCCTCCGGCCACCTGCACTCACCAGATGAGATGTAGAAGCAGAGCTTCTACTTCACGTTGGTCTTCTGTGAGGTCGTGGTACCACCCTGGTTTGAGCCGGCCCATACGTGAAATAGCAAAGGCTGCCGCCTGGCTCTACCACTGTTAAAACTACTGTACAGATTAACGCAAACGTTACGCAATTAGTATGCTGTGCCGGCTTACGTAGTTGTCTTAAAACTTAATTGGTTTTGGAGGCTTGATTATAATTATGAGATTTGAATAGTTAGTTTTTGTTTTATAAAAGCACATATAAATTTTGTGATTTGTACATAAGTTTATTTTTCATATGGTAGACAAATGAACATGCAACTCACCTGTTGTAACCTAAGTTAAGTGTGCATAAACATCCTCATACCCAAAGGAATTTTAGGTTCTTGCTCTATAATATCTATTAATATTTCATTTTTAGGGCGTCCATACGCACCTCGCATGGCAATTATACTCAATGCTTGAACTTGCAAAATGAATAATGTATGTATGTGTGGATAGTATTTTTGCCCTGGACTCAATAAACCACCTAAATTTTTGGGTTCAAAGAAACCTCAATTTCCAGGAAGAATGAAGAGGAACGCTTATGTTTTGGAGGCATTGAATCCCACGAGATTGGCATCGCCTCGATTGGAGACCATCTGCAGTGAGAAATTTACATGCTCAACCATAGCTGCTCTTTCGGACTGGATTAGATCCCAAATGGTCTGAACACTCAGCTGATATTTTTCCACAACTGTGCTGTCATCTCCGTGCAGCATAATTGAATGCAGCAGGAAGAGAGTTACGGAGAGAACGGAACATTTAGAAACTAAGGCATTAGATTTCACGCTCACTCAAAAAGTCCTCCATCCGGCAGATCAGACCTAAAAGTCTGGCATGCCAAACCCTGTTAAAGGCTTTTGAGACGTCAATGAAAGCAGCAATTGCTGTCCATTAAAGTTTATTTAGGTATAAGAAAGTTACATTTCTTATTTTAAAATTTTCTTAAACTTAAGACAACTTGAACGGAATACTGATATTTTTCTAATTTTCAGAACCTTAGCAGCGCTACGCTTCAAATTTGCTATACTTTAATATTTATTTTTAATAAACTAAACAATACATAATGTTTCTTACAACAGTTTTATTAATGTATTCCATTAATCGAATGAACGAAAACTTTACTGTAGTGTATTTTCTGCAGTCTGATAACATTTATAATTGAAGATGGCGATCATTTTAAATGCGTTCTTATTTTTGAGCTATGAGTCATTAAATATAAAATAAGAGATATTAAAATGTATAGTCTCTAGCTCACTTTATTATTTCTTTGTCTATACATAGACAAACAGATAATAAAGTGACCTAGATATTAAAAGTAACTATGGGATGTGCAAACCATAACCGATTTTATAACGATACTGAAAGAAACATAAGGAAAACCTTTTACATAAACATTTTGATTTTTTCAAAATTTCAGTTGGAATTTGACGGTCATAAAAATTTGCGGTCACATTATGAATACTGCTGAAAGTACGTGCTAAGCATCAATATGTATCATATTAGTTAATTAATAAACATTGAGAGAAATGTGGGCGTAAATGTTAACGTTGACTAAGATCATTGCAGTGTGTTGAACTAACATTCCGTAAATATACAGTTAATCAAAGGATGCCATAGATCTCTAATTAATCCATATGTAAGATACTGTACAAAGGTTGGATGGAGCGTAGATAAGCGTGCTATTACTAATACAAAGCTTCAAATGGATTGTTAATTATACATATTATACTGTAAGGTAAAGTAAACATAAGGGTGCAATCTACAAAACAAACATATTTCATACTATATTATAAATGTAGTATGAAATAAAAGTCATCATCATCATCTTTACTTATACTCCTAAATACACAACTGAAGATAACCTCCCCCGAAAAATGTCATCAAACATCTTCCTGCAATTTGCATCCATTGACTTCCTGTATCTCTCCCCAATTTCACTTCATCTTCTTCTTCATCTTCCTCCCGGAGCTCTGAGGAGATTAGACGTGCTTTAACTGAACGCTATTTATATATAATTTTTGTATTGTTATAATTTGTGCAGTTTTGTTACAATATCCCCAGAAGACACTATATTGCTCCAGTTCTAATTGAGAAGAAATACTGAGTATGTCCAAACAATGTACCTTAAAGTATGCATGTTTTCTGCACTCATTGCATCATTTTAGGTCGCCTGCCTACTTGTATGATAAACTTTCTCTAAAAAACAACAAATGTAAATCTCTAAGGGATAGGGGATACCAGCTGAATGTCTCAAAACTGAGGTTAGTTGGTGCCAGAGGCTGTTTTAAGCATGCCGCAGCCAAAAAATGAAATGATTTACCACCGCCGGTTCGATCGTCGTTTAAGCACTCGCTGTCGATGTTCCGCAAAAAATGTCGCGACTGGCTGCTCCACAGGCAGTCACTGGCACTAACTGACTACAAGCTTGTTTAACAAAAGGCCCTTTCGGAAAATACACATACGTTAAAGTTTTATTTTGCTGTACAAAAGCTTAGATTTTTACTATAATTTTAAGATAAGATATCTAATACTATATTATGCAGACTACCATGCATGAATGTTTAGGCTATGGCAGAATACTGGGGTCTGTGAGCGTCCTACATTCACTGAGTCATAGAACATTTTGTCTCCAACTAGCATAAAAATAATTGTTTATGTTGGTGAATTCGTACTTCTTTTGAGACAAATAAAGACTTTTATTATATTAAGGACGGTCCGTCCTGCACTTCGCTTAAGGCTGCACTTCGAGAACCTTTCTTCCTCCTTGGTTATCGCCTCTGCGAGCTATTTGTACATATAAATATAAATAGCAGCTGTATTTAGTTTGGTGCATATTGATATAACATATATTAATATATATTAATATAGGATAGATGTAGATATTTATGGGTAACAAGCATCCTCAGATCGACTGCGTTTTTTATAGGATAGGGTGACAAACGGGCACACAGTTCACCTGATAATAAGAGGTTGCTGCGGCCCATAGACATCTACATGTATCCTCGAATGTGTGCTCGCTTTTATCGCTTATTCTTTAAAAAATAATACGGCCGGCCCATTGTCACTTCAGCTTACTATTTGTAAGGCTGGAAATAGTAATGGAATGGAAGTATACATTGTGTTATGGATGTAAGATTTATAATTAACGCGATAACATCCGAGTTAATGATACATATTTTTTTTAATTCTGAGCTTAATTCATGGATTTGGTTACACCAATCTTTCGACTAATTTTTCGATTCGATATTTCTATTTTGCAAATTGCATAACAAATTTCTTGATACACATCTTTTTTCGTTTTCTTTTGATCAATTCGTAAAAGTCCACTTCCGGACGCACACACATGCATGTTGATTGTAAAAGATTGTAGTTGCATATGTTTATGTGGTTTAAACTTATTTTAAGTGTTACTTAAAATAAACTAGTTTTTTGTCTTTTTTTTTGGAAAGGAGCAAACGAACACATGGCTCACCCAATAGTAAGTGACTACCGCGGCCGATGAACTATTGCAACACCAGGGGATTTGCAGATGAGTTGCCGGCCTTTTAAAAAAAGTAGACTCTTTTATTGAAGGTTTCTAACTCGTATCGGCCCGGAAAAATCTCTGGTGGTAGTAGATTCCACATTGATGTTGGGCGAGAAAAAATTTTTTTCAAAATCGCACAGTGGTGAACCGCAAATCATTCTGATGGTATGGGTGGTATCGCGAGTGTTGTCGCGATGTGCGATGGGGAAATTAGGCTGCTATAATTAGTCCGAACAATTCTTCAGAACACTCCTCGTGGTAGATGCAATAAAATACACAAAGAAATGTAACATCTCTGCGCAGTGCCATTGAGTTAAGCCGACCCGCCCACGATTGGAATCGCTCTGCGTTGTATGCGATCAAATGAAAGCGCTTTTTTATGCATTAGTTTATTTCTTCTGTGCAGTAGAATTTTTGTTCCTTCAGAGATAATATATCTATTTTTACTTTTTAGTCTTTTAGTGGAATTCAGCCCATCAATGATTTTTTATTCATTTTTAAATTGTATGAATTAATATTTTCACATTTGTCATATAATTCAGAACTTTCTATGTTTTCTTTTAACTAAGAAAAAAATTTCAGCATATTTTATTTTTAAAATCGTATCTTTGTGTTTATATTTAGACAATTTTTTTGGTTTTTTTAATTGGAATGTAGCTCTCACTAAACAATGATCGCTAGAGTAGTTTAGCTGATTAATTACTTCAATATTTGTTTAACCGTTTAACCCTCAGAAGACACAAGTTTGCGCGTTGACCACTAAAAAGAACCCTTTTGTCGTATCTGCTCAGTTTCAAGGCACACCCCTTGTTGCCTCAGCCGGTATCGGAATCCTCGGCGTCGACGTATCGAGTGACGTGCCTTTTCGTGGTCACTTGGAAGAGAAGGCCAAATTAACATCTAAAAAGCGTAGCGTGCTCAGTTGTGGGGGGCACTATTTCATGCCAGCACACAGCCTGCAGTTTTACAAGGCGCAGGTTCGGCATCGCATGGAATACTGTTCCAATCTCTGGGCTAGGCTCCCCAGTGCCAGCTCCTTCCACTTGACCGCATCAAGCGCAGAGCAGCTCGAATCGTCGACGACCGTTTGCTTTCCGATCAGCTTGATTCACTGGCGCTGCTAAGAGATGTTGCATCTCTTTGCGTTTTTTTCGCATCTACCATGGGGAGTGCTCTGAGTAAATGGCGCTAATATTGATTATTAATTTAAATCTTGAGGTGGTCCTTTTTATTTGTCACAATTTTAGGTTATATTGAAAATATTTTACTGAACTTTTCTCTAAGTGTTGTTTTCATGTCGATCTGATGGGATTTCATGACAGCGCCATTGAATCAATGAAAATGAAAGCGGATCAGAAAGTGCTCGGTCGCCAACGATTCAAACTGTTCTGTGCTGGGTGCGGTTAAATGGAAGGAGCTGGCACTCGGGGGCCGCGGCCTGAAGATGGTAACAGTATTCCGTGTGAGGCCGAACCAGCACCTTGTAAAGTTGCAAGTGGTGTGCCAGCATGAAATACTGTCCCGCTCTGCTGAGCACGCCGAACTTTATAGAGACCACTTTGACCTTCTCTTTCAAGTGACCACGAAACTGCACGTCATTCGATATATCGACGCCGAGGATTTCAATACCGGCTGAGGCAACAGGAGGAGTGCCCTACAACTGAAGAGATACGACGAAGGGGTTCTTTTAACGGTGAGCCCGCTAACTTGTGTCTGCTGAGGATTGAATTGGTGTTTATTTAGTCACCCTTAATCCGATACTTTGTTCAACAATGTCTCGACTTTAGACACAAATTTGTTTTGGTGCTCGGTGACGTTCTCCCGAGAAATATTAGCACGACAAGTGTATAAAGCATCACCAGTGCTGTCGTCCGCATAGCAATGAATCAGCAACATATCACTGATATACAGAAAAAGCTGCGTTGGTGATAGCACGCAACCTTATGGAACACCAGCGTTAATGGGCTTGTGATCGGAACATGTACCGTCTACTACGGCCTTGATGCTTTGATCAGTCAGAAAACTGGTGAACCAAAACCTCTTTCAACTTTTCCGAGCCTGGGTTTTTTATACTGCAATTTATAGTTACAGGACAAGTTACTATTAAATTGTATGCATTTTGAATTATTCTTCCTCCGTGGAGAGAGATTGAAAGCAAAATGTTCGAAAGAAACAAATCTTACGGAGCGTGTCATTGCATGCATCCCTTTACTTTGATTCCAATATTTCCGGCATAATGTACAAATAACATCTGTTTCGTGTTTTTGAGTTTTGAACTCGATATTGATACATATCGCAATATTTACCATACGGTAGCACATTGTAAATTTGTACATTTTGTTATAAATTTAAAATTACATTTACCGACATATTGATGAAAAAATTAGCGAACTAACATTCCACCCGGTGATGATAAGTGGCTCGAAGGTATAAGCACCAAAAAATCAAGGCACCTTTAAAAATGAAAGCTATAGATGCGTTGTCACCACAGCACCAAGATATAATTCGATTTAGCTTGTAATTAATTACAAACAGTACCGCTCGCACGCTTTTTGTCGACAGAATTAGGTTAGAGGGCGACCCATGTTGGTCATATATGATTGCAGTTTTGTTGATAGTTGATATGATTTAATACGGATTTCATTTTGTAATTACTAATGTGTGTTATTGTTCCTATCCAACATCCTTCCCAAAACGCTGGCTGGCTACCATGCGTAACCTTTTAAACGTGATCTTGTTGGCTAGATCCCAGTATGGGTGGTGCCTTGTTTGAAATTAGTATTATAGAGTCAGTATGGCTGTATGGGCGCCATCTATCGGCAATAATTGACAAATATTGATATTTATGTTTTAGTTTATCGTTTAAGTGAATATATTATAATTATTACTAAGTATTGAAATATCTGAAATATATAAGATTTAAATTGAAATCGTCATTTGTAAACATAAAGCCATTATTTGTTAAGGTCTGATATTTAGTAGACACTGTTTTGACAGTTTGAAAAATTTGAAGACGTTTGATGTTTCATTTATTATTTAAATACTCATTTTACTGTGTAAGTGTTCAAATTAATATCTATTAGCATTAATATTATTATTCTGTATCAAATTTTATTATTTTATACAATAAGTCTTGCTCAATTTCATTCAAATATTGCTTGCAGCGCCATCTTTCAAGAGACCATGTAAAACTAATGTTTGTTCAAATTAAAATAACAAATATTTATATAAAATAATCATTTTAAATTTATTTAAAGTTCTCGTATTGGGTATTTATATAGTATAACTAGCGTTCCGTCCCAGCGTCGCACGGGCAATTTCTGAATCTCAACAACTGGGCCATCTACCGGGTCCAAGGTGAATGTAAACCATCAAGGGACCCATTCAAACGCACAAAAATTGGATCGTTTAAAATTAATTCGGTCTAATCGTTTTTGAGTTAAAACGAGACTAACCAACAGCAATTGATTTTTACATATAGAGACACATCGTAAATAAGCTCTTAAAATTAAAATTTACTATTCTATTTTGTGGGATCGAACGTTAACGGCGATTGCTAAGCCAGTGAACTACCGCAGCTCTACTACATATGCAAATATTTTAAATTCAATCCTCCTTAAGATTTTTTTTTTATAGAAGAGGGGGCAAACGAGCATGCGGCTCACCTGATGTTAAGTGACTACCGCCGCCCATGATCAACCGCAACACCAGGAGAATTGCGGGTGCGTTGCCGGCCCTTTAGAAAAGAGTAAGCTCTTTTCTTGAAGGTCCCCAGGTCGTATCGGTCCGGAAAAATCGCCGGTGGTAAACTATTCCACAGAGAGGTTGTACGTGGAAGAAAACTTCTTGTGAAACGTACAGTGGTGGACCGCCAAGCATCCAGATGTTGTGGATGGTATCGGGACGTTTGCCGTGTAGTGCGTCCACGAAATTTGGCGGCTGGGATTAATCCGAACAATTCCTCAGAGCACTCCCCGTGATAGATGCGATAAAATACGCAAAGAGATGCAACATCTCTTCGCAGCGCCAGTGAATCGAGCCGATCGGAAAGCACTCGGTCGTCGACGATTCGAGCCGCTCTGCGCTGGATGCGGTCAAGTGGAAGGAGCTGGTACTGGGGAGCCCCAGCCCAGAGATGGGAACAGTATTCCATGTGCGGCCGAACCTGCGCCTTGTAAAGTTGCAGGCGGTGTGCCGGCATGAAATACTGTCCCGCTCTGCTGAGCACGCCAAGCTTTTTAGAGGCCAATTTGGCCTACCCTTCCAAGTGACCACGAAACTGCACGTCACTCGATATGTCGACGCCGAGGATTCCGATACTGGCTGAGGCAACAAGGGGAGTGCCTTGAAACTGAGGGGATACGACAAAGGGGTTCTTTTTAGCGGTTAACGCGCAAACTTGTGTCTTCTGGGGGTTAAACTGGACAAGATTTAGTCGTCCCCAATCCGAGACTCTGTTCAGCAAAGACTCGACTTCAGACACAAGTTTGTCCCGGCACTCGGAGACGTTTTCCCGAGAAATATTGGCTCGGCCGGTGTAAAGAGCATCACCAGTGCTGTCATCCGCATAGCAATGAATGAGAAGATCATCCACGTTTCCAACTGTGCAGAAATTTCTAAGCAGAACACATTCTTGTCGTGGTTGATTGTGATTTAAACTTAGCCTGTTACCTGAAATTTATTGTAGCCCTTCTCATAAAATAGTAGCGATTCGCGTTCGTAGGCCTTTGTCACAGGAAAGTACATTGCTAGACCATGGATAAGGAAAAGTGCACGTGAATTTATGTAACAGATCGGTATATTTTATCGCTTACTAATCAATTGAAAAAAAACTATATCATTTTTATTATTGTTGTATTTATATACTTACATTTTTGAATTATTTATTTACTTCTACAAAAGTATAAGTTTAAAAATTATACATAATCTATTCGCCATCTATTATATATAATATACTACTTATAGATGATTCTTATTATAATTAAAACCTTAATCAAGACTAGCACTGCAAGAGTTCAATATACCGTTAGCTCGTTATACATTAAATATTGGTCGTTAAGCAAAATTATTATTAAAATTGATATATTTCATAATTTTAAATAAAATAAGACTCGAGCGAAGGTTCTTAAGCGGGTACACGAAAAATATTACTCTAATTATTTTAAAATAAGAACGTTTATTACTTTCGTTTTTATAATTCTTATTTTAAATATATAATTATGTTAAATATTTCATAAGTAGATTCTGCAATTTAAATACGTATGAAAAGTATTTTATTTTCTAAAAAAGTGACAAACGAGTAAGCAGTCCATGATGATGGTAAGTTAATTTTGTTTCATATAACATCTATATCTATACTCGATTAAGTATCAAAATGCAGATGCCCTGTCACCTGAAATCGAATGTCTCATTAAAAGTGGAAAAGGTCTGCGGTTCTTTACTCTCATCACATGAAGCATAGCAGCATTTAGTTTGATTCCTATGAGGGTGTGGTCATTCCCTGGTCGAGTCGACCCATTTGAAATAGATAACATAATTAATTCTATAGACATAACATAACTGCAGCATGGTTCTATCGCATATAATTAATATAATTATAACCTTAAAAAAGCTAGCAAGTTAAATGGGCCCAAACCTACCCAATTTTCTAAAAGGTTTACGGAACAAGTAGCTTTCTTAGTACACGTTGAACGAAAGTAGTGGTTAGTTACTCATTATTATTAAAAAAATAAAGTATATTTTGAACAAGGTATATCACAGTAGTAGGGGAAATCTGCTAGTGTCAACCGCATAGAATACTATCATACATAATAGAATGGCTGTCAGTCTTGCTTTGTACGACGATAGGCGTCGCCGGGGGCACACATACAAGCAATCACGTCGTATTATCAGTAAATCACTACTACAACCTGATTCACTGTGTTGACAGATGGCTTTTAATACATATTTATTTGTAAATAGCGTGCAATTTGGCGTTTTCTAAATAATTTGCATGCGAAATTTGGAAACGATTGTATCGTCAAACACATCTTGTGTTGACATTTATGCGTGCGAATTGACGTGTTAATGGCATTTTAGTGGCTACACGGGCTCCACTCACTCCCCCATTCTATTAAGTACGTATTATAGTATTCTATGGTCAACCATGTAGCCTAATCGTTAGAGCACCTGCCTATTGACACTGCCGGTTGACGTACTTCGTGAAAGCTTTAAGTTAAAGTTATCTAAAACTTATACTTAAGGCTTAAAGGAATTTCACAATTTCTTTGCCAAATAATTAATTATTCTTAAGTATTTTAATATTATACTTTGAATTTTACCTTAATATAGTAAATTCTGAATTGTAAATAAACAATATTTAAAACTAAAACCAACGTTTATCGAAAGATTATATTGACATCTTATATTTACGCGAACACTACACATTAAATAAAACTATTTATACGGATCTTATTAATTAACTAATTTTTAAATCCCGACTACCTTAACTCCAAAACCTCATACAATTCACGGTTGAGTTCGAGACAAATAATTCTTTAGCTTTCGTAGACGTTTTAGTCATTCGAACACTATTGGTCACACTGTGTATAGGAAAAAACCATATCAAACGATATGTAAACGGTGAATCTCACCTTCATCCATCACAGTTAGCTAACGTGGGTAAATTTTTGTCTCTGTGACAGAAAATATCAGGCCACCAAGCTTCAATACGTCAAGCAAGTATTGCAAGACAACAAGCTTCAAGTCCCGCGCCTACGTCACAGTGACCAAGTGAAGCCGGTCACAGTCAGTGCCTGCTGTACTACCATTTAGGTACGTCAGAGGAGTCACAAACAGTGTCGGCTACATCTTGAAGCGAGCTTCCATTAAAACATTCTACAAGCCGCCTAAGAATATAATAGTCAATTCTTAACATCCATCAAGTGTTATATTCCTTTACACGATGCAGGAGTGTACAAGGTTGATTGTAAATGTGGTCCCTCTTACATAGGACAAACAAAAAGATCTATTAAAACCCGCGTGAAAGAACGTAATATAGCTAACTTGAAAAATCAACGCTCCTGGAAGTCTGCAGTCTGTGAACATGTTCAAGATCGTCACCACCATTACATCGGATTTTAATAAACCACAAATCCTCGCTAAAGAACACCGATTCTTACGAAGGATGATACGCGAGGCTATTTAAATTAAAAAATATACTAAATTTAAAGGATGGGTGCTGCCATCAGCTTGCGATCCTATAATTAATAAAATGATGCAAACCCATACATACCACTGCAAAACTTCAAGATACTGTAAGCTCGATTTCCGTAGATCGGACCAAAAATTAAAATTTAAAAACGAAATGTGGCCAGGCTAGCTATGACATTGGGACGTCGTACATCGTAGTCCCCGCGTGACTATAGGTGGTGTAAAGTGGGTGGTGTGGAATGAAAAATAAGTTAATTAAACGTGATAAAATCCGTATCACTAGTTTTATTCAATGAATGTTTGTATTAGCTAAGAAAGAAACTTTTCTACCGAGTTTTTAAAGACAACAGAGAATTCGCAAATTGCAAATTTCTCATGACTTTACTTTTATTTTAAATTTAAAAAATAACAACAAAATTTAATTAAAAAACTCAATAAAAACAACTAATTATTATTATTGATGTAATAAAACTATTTAAAGAGAAAATCATTCATGTCATTAATCCTATAGGGCTATTTTCTACATTTACTATTATTGCTAACAAAAAAAAATCTGGACCATGATTAATTAATTAAGCTATATTATGTAGCTTAGTACAACCTAAGTTTTAAGAAAGAAAACAGTGTTTGTCATCATTAGATTTTAAAATAATGGTGGGAGCTGCAAATGTATCAATGGCCTACAGTAAACTACATAAAATATCTGTCTGGGAAAATAAAATACTTACAAATCTCACTACTTAAAACAGGGGTACATTGAACAATTAAAAAGGAATTTAATAGTGATTGTAGTAAAATATTTTACTATTGTAATGTACCTGTTAAAAGATATCTATAAGTACATTATATGTGAAATACATAGTAAAAATGGTAACGGGTTTGTTCGGTTAATTTATCTAGGGTTTCATACGTATATACGTTAATAAGAATGGTCAGAGCACTATAGAGTTATGTTGACAGATGCATACAACAAAATAAAATTGCTGTAGTAAAAGGAAATTATGTAAAAATACTTAAGAACTTTATATATAAAATGTTATAATATGTATAGCAGTACTCTATAATGTGCATACGCTATTTAGGTTGCTATTAGTAAAATATTTATTTATTTATTTTATTCCTTATTGCACCAAAGATTTTGCACAAAAGGCGAGCTTAATGCTATATGGTATTCTCTACCAGCTAACCTTGGGTAGAACAGAGATTGAGTTATGGGCAGTAAAGTTGTGATGATCACATTCAATTCAAATATGTACATGCTACACATACATAATATATATAAATAAATACACATATTTACACATATATAACTCAATAAATTTATAAACAAATGACTATAAACATATAAAGTAAATGGACACAAATTTGTTGGTTACGGATACGATCGTGTAATTTTCTTTTAAAACGTTTTTGGCAGGTATTATTCGCAGGTCAACTGGCAATTTGTTCCAGAAGGAGATGGAAGATACTATGAAAGAATTTGACATAAACCCAGAATGGTGGAGAGGTAGTAGACAGTAATAAATTGTGTGAAGATCGGAGATTGAGAGAATGAGTGTCACTACGGATATGGAATCTTTCTTTTATATAAAGATGTGAGAAAGAATCAAGAATTGAAAACAGACTGGACAGCATTGGAAAATCTCTGCGCTGGCGTATAGTCAATCACTTTAACTAGGAGCGAAATTTTTATAAGTGAACATATTTGCACAGGCCAAAGATGAATCGTATGCAGTTGTTAAGCAACCTGTCCAACCTGCTTAGCAGCTCTTGGGAGATATTAGAGAGATAAACATCGGCATAGTCATATGAGATATGAATGAGTAGAATGAGTACGATGAGTAGAAGCTTAGTTCAAGGGGGCAAAAAGAACTTAAGACGATAGATGGAACGAAGTAAGCCTGTGACTTTACGACAAATCTCTGACACCTGTAACCTCCAACTAAGGGTTTGGTCAATAATTAAACCCAGATCCTTGACACTAGTGCAGAAAGGAATTACACAGTTTTCGTAGCGCATGGATGGTAGATCAGGTATGTCAAGTTGTGACACCAACGATGATAACCTGGCATTTACTGAGATTTACCGTTATACCAAAGCGACCAGTCTGAAATGCGTTGTAATTCCTGATTAACCCCTCAATCCCAATAAAAATCCCATGCAGTCGCATACGCCCGGCAAATTTCGAGCGGTCGCATGCAACCGCACCCACCCGCAGCACTTAAAACCATTAAAACTTTTTCAACAGAGGACGCTTGTAAGTATAACTGAAGATCGTCAGCATAGAGGTGGTAAGAACATTGAAGGTGGGTAGTAAGAGGATTGATAAACAACGAAAACAAGAGAGGAGAAAGAATGCCGCCTTGCGGTACACCTAGAAACAGATAGCATCAGTCGGAAAAATCCTGACCAGACTGAACAGCCTGCTGGCGACCGCAAGGATAAGAGGAAAACAGGTTCAGTACTGACGAGGAGAAGTTTAGGCGTGAAAGTAATCCAAGGAGTAAGTCATTATCGACACGATTGAATACGTTTGAAAAGTCAATAAGGACCAGAACAGTCTAACATGACCTCTCCTTGCCCTCTCTAAAATCTGCTGTAACTTGAAGTAACGCTGTAGTGGTACTATGTCCCGGGCGGAAGCCAGATTGATATGTACTAAGGTAGTTGCATTTAGAAATGAAAGAGGTGACTTGTTTGTGTACCAATGATTCAAGGGCTTTGGAAAGAAACGGCAGTATAGAAATAGGTCTTAAATGGGAAGATAGCGATGGATTTTGTACTTTAGCAAGAGGCAAGATAAAAGATTTTAGCCATAACTTGGGGAAAACATCAGTAGAGGGTGAGATTTTATGATTTGAATGAGAACTGAAGTAATAATATCGAGTATGAGAGTATCATAGATTTACTTACCTCATCATAGCCGATTGCGGAAGATTTCATTGAAAGTATGGCTTTTCTAGTATTATTGTCATTCACTGAACTGAAGTCGAAAAAATTACATGATGACAAAGGCATGGAATTAAGTTCCTGGAGAGTCGTAGCTTTGGTGGACAAATGCAGACGTGATGCAGAAGAAAAGTGTATGTTCAAGTCATTGAGTGACATATATGGGATTAGAGAATAGAATGTGATTTTCCAAATCCCAGGGAATTAAGGAACTTCCATATATCTGCAGAGGAGGAGTTTAAAATACTATTGTGGAAGTAGCGTCGTTTGGCTGTTCATACCACCTGATTACAGCGGTTTCGTGGTCGCTTAGTGTTGAAAGGGGCAGAAACTTCTTTCTGTGCCTACTTTCAATGGCATTTACATTAACAATTACATGAATAATTTGCTGCCGCAGTAATTTAAATGTTGAATAAACAAAATTCTTAAAGTTGATGTAGTCAAAACTTAGGTCGTTCAGGCTTAACTCCTTTGATGACCCCTCTAGTCTCGCTTCAAACTCATCTAACCTCTGATTAACTGTCTTTTGCTTGTTTTTTAAGAACTTCAAATATGTTTTCGATACTGAGATGTTCTTTAAGTATTGTACTAAACTTGAGGTTTGTAGGAAAAGTGGTAGCAGCTTATGGCAGGTATTTATTTTATTGCATATATGATATATAAGTTGACAATTATCATATATTAAATTCTATACACAGTGAATGTTAAAAGATGAATGATAAGAAACGAATGATAAATAGATTAAAAAAAAACTCCTAAAGTAATATATTAAGTATAGTTCCGCTTTTAGGTCCTTCAAAAGTGTCATTGTTGAGGGAAAGTCGGCGCACATCGGCAGAAGTGCCGAGAAACTAGTTCGTCTTCCTTCGGCAACACGTGTGAGTGATTGAGACTTCGCATACTCTATTTCACTTAATATACCATGATTAGATTGAAATTCTGCCCAGTATTTGTCTAGAGTATCTAACCTCCGTTTGATATAATCAGCCGTCTTTGGATCGGCACTATCCTTTTTAAAATTGGTAAAGGTCTGCTCTATGGCCCCGAACAATTGTTGTTGATTATCCAAAATATCCTCCATGTTGAACATAGTGATAATAAAAAAGGAAAGATCTTACTTGTTCAGATCTGCTCAGCTGTTTGCAGCTCACCGACTCCCGATGTTGACAATCCGATGATAGCTCACGTCTCCTGCTGGTAGCTCTCACTTGTGATGCACACTTTTTGTACACACACGCGAGTTTGTCGAAGGACCCAAAATATGTGAGGGCTGCGTCGGGACCCCCACGGGAAGTTGATAATTGATAGTTTATTGATAGGATCTAATTAAGCTATTGCATAGCTTCTATCGCGGGCCTTGAGCGCGGGGACCGAATCCAGAAATTTATTCCGTAACGAAAAAACCTCACGCTCCCCACTCCGACGGACACGGAGGTGTGGCTTGAAGGCCGTGCATTGTCTAACGAAGGAGCCCGGTTTACATTTTGAGAAGTGACAAGTGCGAGCGGCAATGACAAGTGACAAATGACAAGTGCCAAGTAGCAAGTTGGTGTTCACACATGTGGCAATTGGATGTCATTATTATGTGAAATCTGCGAGTGTGAAATTGGGTTGGTAATTGTCAAAGAGGCGCTAGCACAGCTTTAAGTTTAAAACTGGTATCTCATCATACAATTTTACCTTTTTTTGATTAAAAAGATGTGTGAAGTGCCTTATTGCAAAGATATTGGTGCACACCAATTTTCTAAAATAGTTTAAGTGAGAAAAATGTGTCTTAAAGCTATAACAAGGAAAAAATTTAAGCCTGAAAATAATATGGCTCCAGCCCTGACCTACAGGAGTCTTTAATTTTCTTCTTTTCTTGGTAATATGTAAACTTGATGCTTCTTAACTTCGCATATACCTACTTCTTTTGCGCCGAAACCGGCCATTCCCATTGATTGAGATATTGAGGGCATAGCAGCGTTTAGCATCATTTTATTTTTTTTAATTCAGCGATTTAATATTGTATAAACATTCGTGTTTCAATAATTCCTTGACAAATTTAATGTTATTGCTATCTGACCACTTCGTAATAAAACAAAATTATTATAAATACGAGTATGTATACAATATATATAACAAAAATATTTTATTTAATAACTATTATAACCAACACGTGTATGTTCTGACGTCGCCGCTAGAACGGGGACGGCGGTATGTGACTGAGGGGAAAGCAAGGTTAGCGCGGTGCAGAGATACTTGTCAGAGAATAGAGCAGGCCGCTATTCACTTGTTACTTTTCATTTCGCACTTGTCACTTGTCACTCGCACTTGTCACTGCCTGCTCACATGCACTAAGCACTTGTCATTTGTCACTTGTCATTGTCACTCGCACTTGTCACTTCTCAAAATGTAAACCGGGTTTAAGGCTTTTTCGTATTTTTTTACGCGCGCGTGTTTATATGAATTATCGTGCATCTCACTGAATAATGTTTCCCCCGGTGCGATGCGGGAGGACGACACTTACACACACATGCATGCGCGGTGACACGCGCTTATTCTAGTTTTGTTCGACTCATTGAAATAACACTAGTTTTTACGGAATTTATCGCGTATATTTAACTTTTTAAATACCCGACGTTTCGAACGCTTTACAGCACTCATGGTCACGGGCGGGACTGAGATGTTCAACGTCCATATGTCATAGTTAACCGCGGTTACCATAGATTAAAATTTAACTTTTGTTCCGATCTATGCAGTATGAACTTATAGTATCTTGAAGTCTTGCAGTTGTATGCTTGGGTTGGGATTTAATATTATTTATTATAGGATCCCAAGCAGATGGTAGCACCCAGCCATCTTCTCTATTGAAATTAGGATGTTTTTTGATTTCAATAGCCTCGCGAATCATCCTTGGAAGGAATCGGTGTTCTTTAGCGAGGATCTGCGGTCTATCAAATCTGATGTAGTGACGGGGGCGATCCTATCAGATTTGATAGACCGCAGATCCTATTGATGACTATTCGCCATTTTTGTTTGTGTACTGGTTAGGAACTCGATCAAAAATTTGATAATTTCTCCGTTTTTATACGTTATTTATAATGTTATTTTACATCAAATTAATTGTGAAGATATTTTCTTTAAGAAATATGTATCATTACGACGATTCAAAAACGTTTACATATAATAATTTACCTCGAAATTCACTATACGCGATTATCGTTTATTGATTATATGTTGTTTAAAAAGTATTTTTATCAGTTTTTTGTGTTAAATGGATGCTAAATATAAAAGAATGCTTCAGTATTGATAGCAATTTATTAACGAAATATCTGTTGAGATGTGTCTAGAAATTATTAATACCTATTTTTATTTATTTATTAAAATAATAAATAAATAAAAATAAGTATACATTTATCTATATTGAGTACTAGTTGTTCCCCGCGATCTCGCCTGCGTGAAATATGGATTTCATGGGTTTTAATTTTTTTGCGCGAAACCCTAATTCTTTTTCTAAAACAAAAGTAGTTCAAGTTATTCCTTACATCATCAGCTAACTGCCAGTGAAAGTCCCGTCAAAATAGATCCAGCTGTTTCAGAGATTAGCTGGAACAAACAGACAGACAGACTGACAGACAGATAAAAATTTTAAAAATTGTGTTTTTGTTACTAGTACTTTCATATGCATTTAATAAAAAGCTGTTGTTTTAACATTACAAACAGACACTTCAATTTTATTCATTTGTAGATATAGATATAAGATATTATTCATATTGGTGTCATTTTAAAGGGAATATCATGTACTATTATAATAATAAAATAATTGTCTCCAGTAAATATTATACTTTTCTTGTAAAACTCGAAATAAAAAATAAATACGATTTATTTTTATATTCACATATGCCTTATTTTCATCCTTTATTTTTTATTTGACCAATTTTCTTTTAAAATTAAATTCTGAATTCGTTGTGCTTTTTGAGAATATTTTTATTTGAATGTTAGGTAGGTACCCATATTAGTTTTTCAGTAGTAATCGTTTTTGTTGCGACAGTCTCGCGCGGTTGTAAAAAAAGTTACTGCGCGGACAGGTGGGACGAGAATCACTTGCGCGGCGCTTGAAGGCCGTGCATTGTCTAACGTCGTTTCTTTTCGGCAGTCTTCGACACGGTGTTTGTGTGCGTGCAACTAGACGTATTGTACGACTCTACGAAGCTCGCACGAATCGAGACGAGCTGCTCCGAAATCGGACGAATACATAAGCAGCTGTTTATGAGAAAGTATATAGGTGTATAGGTATTTATGTACAACAGTGAATAGCTGTACTTGTAAAATTTGTGTATAAAGTGTTTTGAATATGAATGAACAAAGTGCATTTATTATTTATTTATTTAATAAAAGAAAAAAAAATTGTTTTCTTATCGTCACCACGCTCAAAAAGTGTAACTTGAATTAATATCAAAGAAAAAGAAATACTGCATAAATAAAATAAATAAATAATTATAATTGCATAAGTTGATACAAAATGCTATGCAATAGCTTTACCGCGGCAGTCCCCGAGTGCCACACGTCTTTTTTAAGGATAGATGGGAAATGATACTGCGAGCACGCGTGACCGGTGTTGCTGGGCTTAATTAACACTATTCTAGACTCAAAATGCATTATTGTTTAACGCTAAAGCGTAAACTGCCGACGCCACAAAAATGTACGTGCTGCAGCCCGTACAACGTGCATTCTGGAACCAGAATTCACGTAATACTGGTCTCTTACCAACGCTGTCCAAGGGAACTTCTGTCAGCCATCTCTCACATCTCTGCACAGGGAAAACATCTCACTGCCCCTTGTCGCAAAGGACAAAGCCGATATGCTGGGCTTTCTCTTTGCGTCCAACTCGACTCTTGATGACGGGGTCATCACACCACCGACCATCCCTCGGTGTGAGTGCTCCATACAGGATGTGATGTTGACAAAACGCTCGGTGCGTAGAGCACTCCTCTCCCTAGATGTCAGCAAGTCAAGAGGGCCTGATGGCGTCCCTCCTATTGTGCTGAAGACGTGTGCTCCACAGTTGGCAGCGGTTTTAACGCGTCTTTTCCTGTATTCTTACTCGCTAGACGTAGTCCCGAAATCATGGAAGACAGCTTTCGTGCATACTTCTCAACTGGATGGAGAGAAGCCTGAAACTGAGACAACTTTTAGAGTATTAGAAAATTACATATTTACTATTGGATAAGAAAGTAGTATATGCTTATAATTTTAAAAATTGTAATGCAGTGTGCAATAGTTAATAGTGCATTACAAAAACTTTTAAGCAAAACAATAAAGGTATTATGATTTAAATTTACTACAACTAAATAATAATTATGGCGTACAATCTTACTCAAGGATTGATAAAACCACTGCTATATACATTAACAAAATAAAGAGGGTTCCATTCATTAATTATTGAGTTTATACGTGGTAGAGCCATGCTGCAGTTATATTAGTAGTATAGTTGTTGTAGCACGAATGGGTCGGCACGACCGGGGAAGGACCACGCTCTCACAGAATACCAGCGTAAAATAGTAGCTTAACGCTGCTGTGTTTCGTATGGTGAGTGTAGAGACCGGAGACCCTTTTTACTGGAAACGAGGCATTCCATCTTAGTCCTCACGGGTGACAACGCATCTGCATTTTGATTCGTAATCGAGGATAGATGTAGATGTCTATGGGGCGCAGCAACTACTTACCATCAGGTGGGCTGTGTGCTCATTTGTCACCCTATCCTATAAAAAAAATACAATTCCTTCAATTAATGAAAAATATTGGAAATGATATATTCGATCCAAACTTGAGCAAAGTAAACAAAGTACAGTTATAGGAAATCTTTCAAGTGTATTCATCAAGATCATAAACCGGTGTCAAAGGCTGAAATTTGATCAATTAGTATCGAGAAATAATAATACTGATTTCTTATATTTACGCGAACACTACACATTGAAATAATACACTTTTTAAGGAATTTATCGCGTATATTTAACTTTTTAATACCCGACGTTTCGAGAGCTTTACAGCACCCATGGTCACGGGAAGGACTGAGATGTTTAACGTCCAGATGTCATAGTTAACCGCGGTTACCATAGATTAAAATTTAACTTTTGTTCCGATCTACACAGTATGAACTTATGGTATCATGAAGTCTTGCAGTTGTATGCTTGGGTTGGGATTTAATTTTATTTATTATAGGATCCCAAGCAGATGGTAGCACCCAGCCATCTTCTCTATTGAAATTAGGATGTTTTTTGATTTCAATAGCCTCGCGAATCATCCTTGGAAGGAATCGGTGTTCTTTAGCGAGGATTTGTGGTCTATCAAATCTGATGTAGTGACGGGGGCGATCCTGTACATGTTCACAGACTGCAGACTTCCCGGAGTGTCGATTCTTCACATCAGCTATATGTTCTTTGACGCGGGTTTTAATTGATCTTTTAGTTTGTCCTATGTAGGAGAGACCACATTCACAATCAAGCTTGTACACTCCTGCATCTTGCAGAGGGACGTTACACTTGACTGATGGTAAAAACTGACCAATCTTCTTCGGCGGCTTGAAGTATGTTTTGATGGAAGCGCGCTTCAAGATGTAGCCAATCTTGTCAGTGACTCCTCTAACATATGGCAGTACAGCAGGTACACGCTCGACTGTGGCCGGCTTCACTCGTTCTCTGTGATGTAGGCGCGGGACCCGAAGCTTGTTGTCATGCAAAACTTGCTTGACGTGTTGGAGCTCGGCAGCCAGGTGTTTACTGTCACAGATCCCTCGTGCTCTCGGAAACAAAGATTTACCCACGGTAGCTAACTGTGAAGGATGGTGGTGAGAATCACCGTTTAAATATCTATCTGTATGGGTCTTTTTTCTATACACAGTATGGCTCAAGGTGTTATCAGGATTCCGAATTACTAACACATCTAGAAAAGCTAAGGAATTGTTTGCCTCTAACTCCATTGTGAACTGAAAATGCAGTTACTTTATCTAAAGGAAGAATTGTGAAAGTGTCGTCTACGTACCGCTTGTAGAATCTTGGATTTATGGGAGAAGTAAGCAGGGCTTTCTCCTCAAAGTCTTCCATGAATATGTCGGCGACAATGGGAGATACAGGTGAGCCCATCGCCACACCATCTACTTGCTTGTAGAACTCCTCCTTCCACAATAAGTAGCCAGATGTAAGGCAGTGTCTGAGTAATACTGCATATTCTACGGGCATGTTGTTTTCTTCCAGCCTTCTAGTTACAATTGAGATGCAGTCTTCAACAGGTAAGCATGTAAACAACGACTGCACATCAAAACTGACCATAGTTTCATTGTCTGCCAGACGCAGGTCTTTAATCTCGCTGACAAAATGGTAGGAATCCTTTATGTGTGCTCTTGTGTGTCCCCTGAGCGGTGAGAGTATTTTCGCTAAGTGTTGAGCCAATCTGTAAGTTGGTGAATCGATTTGGCTCACTATGGGACGTAATGGAGCATTGGGCTTGTGTATTTTTGGTAACCCATACAACTTTGGTGATTTGGCGCACGTAGGTATTATCCATTTTACGTCCACATTTAATTTTTCGGAGTGTTTCTTTATGAGGTCACTAGTTGTTTTGAGTGTGCTATTTGTTGGGTCGTTTTTAACCTTTTTATAAGTACTTACATCCGACAAAAGTTCTTGTATTTTAGAATTATAATCTGACGTATCCATGACTACCGTGGCGTTTCCCTTATCTGCGCGGAGAATCGTAAGTTCTGGTTTATTGCGTAGGTTCTTTAACGCTATAAATTCGTCTCTGGGAAGATTCGGTTTAGGCACTGTACATCGACGTAACATAGACGAAATGTCTTGACGTATCGCCTCCAAATCTTCTTTCCGCATATTGTTTTTAAATAAACAGTCCTCGACGCTACAGATAATTTCTTCGTACGGTAATCTGCGCGGACTTATAGCGTAATTGAGTCCTTTGGATAAAACCTTAATTGTTGCATCATCCAGTGTTTGTTTTGACAGATTATAGAACGCGATTAATCTATGATCTGTGTTTGTCAATGGTTGCTTTTGGTTCTGGCATTGATTCGGATGTTTGACATTTGATTTGGCCGTTAATTTTTGATATTTTTCTATATGTTTGTTTTTGCATTCGTTATATTTACTGATTTCGCGTTTATTTAATGTTTCCATGCAAAAATTATAATCAAACGTCGTTAAAACTTTCTTTAATTCACTGGATGATGTGTCTATGGATTTATTGATGTCATATAGATCGGAGCGTTTTTGTTGGATTACCGCCCGTAACAACTTTTTACTCGCCTGATTTAAGATCTTAGCGCTTCCTCGAATGTCCTTTTTGGTGGATATTTTGACACACGTAGGAATGAGATTATGGTCTCGGCATCTCTTCAAGAAATTTAAGGCTGTTAGATATCTTGCGCGCTTAGTCTTTAGATCTTCTAATCGGCGTATTTTATTTGCAATTACCAGTCCGTACTGGTTCACATAATGATTTCTTATATTTACGCGAACACTACACATTGAAATAATACACATTTTACGTAATTTATCGCGTATATTTAACTTTTTAATACCCGACGTTTCGAGAGCTTTACAGCACCCATGGTCACGGGAAGGACTGAGATGTTTAACGTCCAGATGTCATAGTTAACCGCGGTTACCATAGATTAAAAAAATAATGATACTATTACATACAAAACGATGGTATTCTGTATGCTCGTCTATGTCGACGTGACCCAGAAAACAGATTGGGGACGATTCTACAAATTTTTGTAATTGAAGTGAAAACTTGTTTAGCATCGTTGTGATTTGAAAGTCTATAAAACAAAAAAGCGCTAAAAAGGAGACAGACATATAAATTCATAAGATTTAACGTGGGAGAAAATGAGATAGGAAGCATTATAGCTCAATGCTTGCGAGAAAAAAGTCGTAAACGCCGCCGAAACGGCGTCGCTTACGCGTTTTGTTCAACAAGGTACGAAAATGGCGTGTGCTTATGGAATAAACAAGCAGTGAAGAACGGCCAAAACTCAATTTAGTAATAGGCAAATTGATATAAATCTTTTAGTAATTAGTAAATAGTATATAAGCCATGTCGAAAAGAGTATAAACATTCGAAGGGAAATTAATCTACCCGTCGTAAAAATTAGTGGCTGTCCCGTACTTTTAAAAGTACATTAACAATGTCGAAGACTTCTTTAGATATTTTAAACATGGTAGGATTAAAATAAGTAGTTTAAATAAAATACATGAGTCCAAGTAATACCAATTTGATTGACCATCAAAACCGGTAGTAGATAGTTTCGTGCGTTTTGCATCTGTACAGTTCACTTTTCATAATCTATGATTTTCATATAGAAATGGAAGCCACGTGGCAGCGGCAGTAAGCAGTAAAAAAATAAGAAATACAATTAACCATATTGAAAAAAAAATCATTAAAAATTCATGATTTCATAAATAAAGGCCATCTAGCGTCAATTTACGTTCCATCTTGGATGTCAATCAGTTGTTCGATAAAATGACTACCGAATGAAGTGGCGCTATTATAATTTTACTCGAAAGCCAAAAAATATAATATCTATGTGTCTAATATATATTAAAAGGATTGCTACATTTATTTACCATAAATTAAGCTTTCTTATATTTTATACCGAACTTGTAGTTTAAATTATAATATTAAATAAATCATTTGCCGTAAAGTATTTGTATTTCATATTTCATTTCATTTGAAGGTTTCACATCAGTCGCGTGTGAGCAGCGAGCAGCTGTTAAAAATTGAGTGCATAGAACTATAATAGGTTTTTGTTTTGTCCACATGAACGATAAAAGTGAATCTAAATGCGAAGGAATGTTAATTGTATGATTCTCTGTAAAGCCATGTTAAAAATTTGTTATTTTATAAAAATGAATAATTCAAATCTTAAACACTATTTCGTTTATTACTTTAATCTCATAAGCATCTCATACACACAGTAGGTTAGGTACTATTAGTGAAGCATTTTGTAAAAGTATGGCACTCGAAAATTCATAATTAAAAGTTATAGTGAACTCTCCTTTTTTAAATACTATAAATTGTAAGATAATAAAATTATTACTTCTCTATATTACCAAATTTGTAGTATGTGGAATATCATTACTTGCTGGCTTTATGTGCTTTTTTAAGTTAGGTTGAGTTATAAAAATAGATTTAATAATAAATAAGTTTTAGATTATTTAAAATCAAAAAATTTCAATAAAGATTTGAGATTACAGAAATTTATAAATTATTATATCATAAAACTAGTAACAAGTTTAGCTGTGATGAGTCACAGGTTATAAAATTTATTAAAATTTGTCCTTCAATAGGTATTACATTTATTCCAAGCGGAGCTCGGGTGTTTATGATAGAACTTTTCACCAGGGTTTAAATGGGAAACAACAAATGAATATATATTATGTATAATATATATTTGAGTTAATAACATATATTATCTTTATTTATCTTTATTTTATAACATTTCATTATTATAAAATAAAGTTGCCCATAAATCGCATTCAATTTAGGATAATCCTAAATAAAAATAGAAACCTCATTTACTCGTATTTTCAAAAACTGCAATACCATTATATCATTATTTAGAGATTTGAACCCAAGTTTAAAATTAGCCTACTCTTTAAAAAATTACCCTCAATATCGATGATAGTTGATATATATATATATATATATATATATATATATATATATATATATATATATATATATATATATATATATATATAGGTCTGGATCGCCTATATATCGATATTTTTGGTTGGGTCTCGGTTAATCGACATTCATCGGTTTACCGATATGTCGTTGCATTCATACACACGAGCTCGTACACGTAAAATTTATTATAAAATTAATATAAATTATCTTTATTTTATAACATTTCAGCTTGAGCCTTTGCTGTGAATATTTTAATAGAAAACATAACACAAGATAGTGATAAATTTAATGTTACGTAATTCAGAAGAACCCATTTAGAAAAGTATTTCTCAAGTTATAAGATGTTAAATTAGAATTTATTAAAATTAAACTAGAGTAAATATTCCTGTTTTTTTTAAGTCATATCTCTTGTACGGGGCCACTTCTGCTGCAATCAAGCTGGCCTTATAGAAATGTTATAAAATAAAGATAATTTATTATATGTTATTAACTCAAATATATAATATACATGCATAATCTTCACATTCACATCTTCAATATTTTTTAAAATGAAGATTGAAAATGTGTTCATTCATTGGGATTACAATTTGCAACCCTGTGTTCAAACATCTACGAGTTGTAACGAATGTCTCGGACCCGGAGAAAGTATAATTAAGGGTACACTAGTCGCTTATTCTTCCATACAAACGTAGTCCGGCGATAACTCCACTGTTTGATGGTGTACGTTCAAAATAAAAAATGATTTCAATTTGTCTCATCATTATCTAGCCCTGTATGGAAACAAAAAAGTAAAAAAGAGTATATTTAAAAGTTATAAGCGTCGAAAATTCCGAATTTCAACACTATTTTTAACACATCTTTGGGCGGAAATAAATACCATAAGAAGAACGAAAATTGCAAAACAGTTACCATACAAGGATAGATTAGTTGTTCAAAAATGCAAATAATTTTATTTTAGACAGATACATTCAATAGATTTTTCGTGACATCCAGACTACCAAAGGTCTGTTTATAAAATTTCGCGCGCCCGTTTTTGTCATAAAACATCTTGCCTTTTGCTACAAATTGTTTCCCCGATCAGTGGGACGGACGGAGGGGGGACGCAGCGCGCACTCACACATACTCACTAGGTTAGCCGCTGCTATCTATTTATGGTTGTAATTACCTACATATCTACATCTTTATTTAGAAAAATTGCTTCCTTTTTTGTTCGTGTCCATTGCTGAAGCCGGGATGAATATAGCTGCTAAAATGTTATGTTATGTTTTTTTATATTATGATATTTGTATATTATGTTATGTTATGTTATATACGTTATGTTGAAACAGGTAGGTACATAATAATAAACTTTCGATACAGGTAGTACATTAGGTAGGTACTTAACTACTTTAATTTGCTAACTAATGAAAACATCTCATAGATAAGCACGATTATCGAAAATCTTAAAATTATCTATTAATTTAATTAGAATAGGTAGTTTTTAGATTTTCGTGCTTACGTATAGGAATCTCATATCTTAATATACTTACCTAATGTTGAAATGTGTAGCTTTGGCTTTTTTTGATCGATAGTAATATACTATATAGGTATTTAAATCTTGTAATCTCGGAAGCTCGGAAGTCCGATTCGCACTTGGCAAAATATTTGTTTATATTTAACCTTACCTCAGACATACTCATATTTTTTATATATAATTTACTATACTACTATATAAGCTACTACTAAATAAAATAGTAGTAGCTTTGCTATGGTATTATAGTATATTTTGGATTAGATTTAATTTATTACAGAATAACCTACCTTAGATATTGGGTTATGAATACAGATAAGTACACATAGGATTTAGTTTCTAAGTTATACCTGTATATTTTATAGCCTTCGTTATGAATAGCATAAACTGGCCAAGCCCCCTAGCCTACAAACGTTTCGTAACGAATTTCTTTCTACAATCGCGCCTTTTATTTGTTTGGACTGACCACCTGACTCGTTCAGTGATGCCATTCCCATACAGTGTTTAGTTTTCAACTAGCGTTATCTATCATAAAATAAATAAAAATTTTATTCATATTTCGCTAATTGTGTCTGTACTGTGAATTTGATTTACAATCGATCTCTAAATTGTAGTTTTCTTCTAATTACTTACCTTGCCTAGACGTGTTCTTTGGACTTCTGTAAGGAAGTCTATGCTGTTAGTATTCCGTTTATATATGTTACTATTTTGATAGACGTTTGTGCTTGTCCCTGCAGTGACACAATGCCTATTGTTGATAACTTTCTAAGTACTAAGAGAATATTTCAAATCGCTATTGAACACAAACAATCAATAAACAATTTACAAACTAACATTTTTTTTTATTTAATTAACCTATATAAAAGCCACACTCACATCAAAATCGCGCTGTCGAAAAAGCAGTTATCCTGACACTGGCTGACATATACTTCGGGGTTGGGGAGTTGTCTGCGGGCTATTATAGCTAACTAGCTATGGAAAGTAAATACCTATTTAGAATACATAGTACCTACAATAATATTTGCATAACCTACAGTAAAATACAAAAACATAAAGAAAACATAATTATGTTACACTTTTTTGTGTTTGTTTTAGAAATTGTTATATTTTTTTCAAAAATGTTTTTTATGTTACCGTTTTTAGTTTAGAGTTATGTCCCTTTAGTGTGTACAGGCGTGATATTATATTGTGTGATTGCGTAAAGAATGCATAGATAGGCGATAGCAGCAATCGCGGTTGATTTGCTGTCATTTATTGAAGAGTGCCCCCGATTTCTCCAAGATCCCATCATCAGATCCTGATCTGATCATCATCGATTACCGTGGGATTATCTGGAAAATATATCCTTTCAAACAAAAAAAAATAATTTTCCAAATCGGTTCAAGCATATTCGAGATATCGGGGGACAGAACATACATAAACAAAAACCAACGAATTGAGAACCACCTCCTTTTTTCGAAGTCGGTTAAAAAGTAGGTAAAAACAAATCAATGTAATTATTATATAGTAACAACATCTACTTAAGTTCACATAAGAACTTTCATCATAACAACTAGGTACATAAATTGGTTTCATAATAATTACGTTTCACACAGCAGATCCTAAGTTACAATAACACCAATTTGCTTTCTCTCTCCTTTCTCTTTTTAAAATACGTTATCCCCACAGTAGGATTTTCTCCAGTATCGTGGAGGCGGTTAACAAATATAAATTGCACAAGAACAAACATCCAGACCCGGAACAACTATTTGTAGTCCATACAAAATATTTGTTCCGTGGGGGATTCGAACCCGCGGCAGCTACTCATTGCTAAGCTATTGCGGCACGAAGCTCACGATTGCCGTTTGAGTTTATGTTATTATTCTAAAACTAAAATGAATCGCATAGGTACCTAGGTACGCGATGATGCCGTCGCGCATTGTGTCACTCAGGAGTGTGTATGTGTGTGCGCACTAGCTTCTTACTGCTCATCACAGCGTCTATCACTTTCGCACGTAATGTCGGCTGAGATAGCATGCATTTTTGCCCCGCCCACCACTTAGTTCGTGCCATCGACTAGGGCAACCTTAACGGTCTTATTCCAAAAAAATGTTTTGGTCCTGGTTTAAACCAAGACTAACAGATCCAGGTTTGTTACGGTATTAACTTTAGCACCAGTATCAAAATGTATTCTTATTCCAAAACGCAGACAGACAGATGTTTAAACGAACTTATCTTAAGTGAAGTTGAATCATAATTAGATCCAGCTCCTTGTCCAAGACGGTAATTAGAGCCAAACGCCGGGGGGGTTTAGGGTTGCTCATACAGTTCCTTGCTTTAAACACAATAACATTGTATTTAACGGACGGGTTGAT
Organism: Parnassius smintheus behrii; assembly: GCA_036936625.1. NCBI lineage: Eukaryota > Metazoa > Arthropoda > Insecta > Lepidoptera > Papilionidae > Parnassius > Parnassius smintheus. The sequence goes on along the minus strand of JAUPFT010000012.1, from coordinate 41,285,849 downwards.
ATATTGTGTGTTGCAAATTTTCAGCTCTTTCAATATTTTAAGGTGCTTGGATGTCTTGATGACAAGTTGTAAAGAATGTCTCGGACAAAGAGTTTCGTATAATTATGATTTACCTTTAACTATTTATTTAATAGTGATATCGATGAATATGGTTAAAATAACCGATGTTTGGAATTGCATGCCTTCTTTATTATTTTAAAATAATGATCATTAACGGCAATTTATTTTGTAAATTTTTCCATTTCACGATAAAATCTTAAAAGTTTTAGGTTAAAATAAAGTCCAGATCACTCCTTTTATTGCTCTTTATCTATTTGTGAAGTTTCATTACAATCGGTCCAGCTTTTTTTCTATAGGATAGGGTGACAAACGATGACGTGTCGAACAAATTGATGGCAAGTGGTTGCTGTGGCGCCTTGTGCCGCATAGACATCTACATCTGTCCTCGATTACGAATCAAAATGCAGATGCGTTGTCGCCCGTGAAGACTAGGATGGAATGCCTCGTTATCAGTAGAAAAGGTCTCCAGTTCTCTACATTCACCACACGAAACGCAGCAGCATTAAGCTACTATTTTATGCTGGTATTCTGTAAGAGCGTGATCCTTCCCCGGTCGAGCCGATCCATTCGTACTGTAACTATAATACTAATATAACTGCAGCATAGCTCCACCACGTATAAATTCTCTTTGTCTGTCTGTCTTAAAGATTAGCTAAGACAGAGAGATAGATGGTCAATCAGGCGGACAAACAGACATACATTTAAGAAAATGTTAAGCCATATTTTAATGGCTTACAAATACACCATTCAATTTAATACGGCACTTATTTTGATATCACAGACGTATACATTTTATTTAGATGTTGAGATTTAAATTAAATATAGAACTAATGATTTCTTATATTTACGCGAACACTACACATTGATTAAAACTACTTTTACGAATTTTATCGCGTTTATTTTACTATTATTTTCCATATATATTTCTATATATTTCCAGCACCCATGGTCACGGGGGACTCCTCCGTGAGTTCCCCGTGACCATGGGTGCTGGAAAGCGCCCGAAACGTCGGGAATTAAAAATAATAGTAAAATAAACGCGATAAAATCCGTAAAAGTAGTTTTAATCAATAAATATTGAACTATTACATTATATTATAAAAAAGATATTTTTAATAAAATACTCCACCTGATTGTAAGTGGCTGCTACAGTACATAGAAAGGAAATTTATTGAACAAAGGCTTTAGATGCGTTAGCACCTCTGACTAAAATGAAATGCCTCACAACTGTAATTAAACTGACTCTCTTTACCCTTCAGACCGTAACACAGCATTGCAAGCACTAAAATTGGGCGGCGGAAGTAGGTAAAAAGGTTGTAAAAATCCAGACGGGCTCCTAGACTAAATAGGAGTCCGACTACTAAGATACCTGCCAAGATACGGGGAAGTACTCCCAAAAAGAAAAAAAAAGAAAATAATAAGAAATAATTTACATGAAATCTTTTACCTCTTTTAATTCTATCTTGATATTATATATATATATATATATATATATATATATATATATATATATATATATATATATATATATATATATCTATATTACATATAATAAATCTGTAGAAAAATTATTTGTTCACGATTCACGCAAAAACTACTGGACAGATTTCGAGGAAAGTTGATGTGTATGCAGTAAATGATGGCGTATAACATATAGGCAACTTTTTATCCGCTTACCGAAGAGTAAAAAAGAAGGGTTATGATTTTTTTTGTTCAAATTTACTGTCGTAATGATTGGGGTGGTTCTATTAGCCATAAAGAGGGTTTAGCTGTACGTATTACGTATTTTAAGTCCATAAAAAAGTGTGTGTGAGTGTGAAAATGAAACTCATCGCGTAACCAACCAGAAAGTGCAAAATAACGTCTACCGGGCCATCTAGTACATAATATAATATAATAACGCACTAGTAAGTTTTTACTTATAATATTCTAATAGCAAATACTACAGGCCTAAAATGCATGTGTAGATAAAATCTAAAATAAAAGGTCTGAATTGAAATCACTGACAACTAGTGCGACAGTGGCATCCGTCATAAATAATTCAAACGGTCATATGAATAAAATGTGAAGCTTTTCATTTGTTTTTCACAGATTTATTGCGAGTATGTATGTAGTTGACAAGTGAACGGAGCTTGTAATATTGAGTTTTGTATTTGCAATTTTTTACGGTGTTAAGTATATTTACTGCCCCATATCGCAACGTGGGTGTCGCATGAGACGACAGAGGGAAACAAAACAGGGGATGGGCAGCAGAATCTTTTCACTGCCACGCTTGGCAGGTGGTGTTGACAAACCACCTGCCAAGCGTGGCAACAACGGCAAATATTCTCCTTTATAAGGCAGTCTGTGGGGAGGCTTAAGTTCAGCAATGGAATTTAATAGGCTGTAGTGATGATGACGATGATGATTTGCAATATTTAATAATGTCTTCCAGACTGAATATCGGTCAAGGTTTCTTTCAAACATAATGGAAATATTGGTACTAATATACTTTTTTACCTAAGACAACAACAACAACACGACCTAAGATACTACTTTTATGTTAAAAATTAATTGTTTTAACATAAAAGTAGTATCTTAGGTTGAAACCTTGCGGTAACATAATCACTAGTTTAAAACGTTCAAACAGTTTTAACCTAGCTACATACAATTACATACTTATATTTTTTTAATTAAAGCTATCCCCGGGGGTTTTACTTGAAAATTTATTACAATAATAATAAACAAGCTAGTAAGGCGTAAGGAAGTGACGACCCCATCGCCCGCTGACGTAACAGTTATGTGACAAAACCGCTACGTCAGCGCAGTCAGTCAGCAAAAATTGAAGGTGCAAAGGCCCGCTTGTGCACATGGCCCCACCATGAAACGGCGCCGGGTCTGGGTGTCTCCCGTTAAATGTCGCCCACTTATACGGATGATGGAATGCGCGCAAAGGGCCCCTGCCTGGAGGTCGCCAGGGCGCGTCTGGAGCTGGCGCTGGACGCTACTGCATGCGAACCGCCAGCCGAGCGAGAGGTGCTGCACGACCATCCATCAGCCCCTCGCATCCATCATGCCCACCATCTGGCTCGGTGTCGCGGGCCCAGCAATCGGCACCCGCCACTGGTGGAGTACGCCGCATGCGATGGACAATCAAAATGAATACCAACGCACTGCGGGCGTATTTTAGGGCGAAAGGGGGAGAAGTTGAAGGTTTGGCATACCGGGCTAGGATGCATCGTCTTTTTGCTGAGCTGGAGCCATCTATAACCGTCACAGAGCAAAACCTGGCAGACCGAGTTCGGTATATCTTGCGCTCAAATATATTTGATGTCGCCGAACTCTAACGGCTACGACGTGAGGCTGTTCCTTCATCGGGTGAAAATGCTACGGCTGAGGATGCGGCGCCACAACTTGCAGAGCAAACGGCAAACGTGAATGCCGCCGTGAATACCCTTGTTGTGGTTGATTCAAACGATGATTTAAACAATGGCCCAGGAACTGGAACTAGAGCAAATGAGGAGTACATTGGAAGAGGCGATTGTGGAAACGCGCAGTACGCCTCTCGAAAATCAACCGCAACTTCCCCACATAGCCCTAAGCAAGTGGAATCGGGCTGTCGTGAGGGCTCTGAACCCAATGCTGGTGACCTATTTGGAAGCCAGCCGGAAACTTTGCGAGACGGACTCAATTCTTTTTGGCGCCGCACTGGCAGTCTGCCGTATTATAGGCGCCAAACTCTCCACGGTTGGACGCGCTACTGGACAAAGTAGTGCTATCCCAGCCTGGAGAACAAGAATTGAAGAACGTATCGCAAAGGCTAGGGCCCTCATCGGCAGACTGATATGTTTCAGGTCAGGCAATACCAGGCCAAGGATTGTGCGCACCGTCAGGATGGCGTTTGCTGGGAGAAATGTTAGTTTGTCCCAGCCGGATATAATGCAAAAACTGACGGAGCGCATAGATGACCTGAAGCAGAGAATCGCTGCTTTGGGAAAGCGGATTCGGCGATACACCGAGAGGTCGACACGGTTCAACCAGAATCGTCTCTTCCAGAGTAATCCGAAGAGGCTTTATAAGTCATTGGAGCGACCAATGGTAAGTGGAACGGGCCCAGCACCGAATCAGGCCGACATGGTCGCATTTTGGCGCAGCCTGTGGTCAGAGCTCGAAAACCACAGGGAGGGCCCTTGGACGGAAGTTGTGGCGAGTCAGTGGGCGGGTATAACGCCCATGGACCCCGTCATCATAACGCCGGATGACGTAGCTGAGGCGGTCCGTAGGGCCCCGAACTGGAAAAGTCCGGGGCTTGACGGGCTGCATCACTACTGGCTGAAGGGGTTCATGGTGTCTCACGCTGTGCTCGCCCGACAGTTTCAAGAGGCTCTCAACCAGAAGTCGCTCCCAAGCCTCTTCACTACTGGTATCACTCATTTGGTTCCTATAGACCAGGGTACCACAGACCCGAGCAAATACCGCCCCATCACGTGTCTACCGATCATATACAAGACACTAACATCCATTTTGAGCGCGAGAATCACTCGCCACCTGGACTCAGGTTATTTCGCGCGCTTAAAATAGATGTCGGGGCGGCGGTCGTGGAACCAAGGAGCCACTTCTCATTGACGCAGTCATTGGCAAAGTGGTGAAACGCAAACGTCGAAACTTCTCCGCCGCTTGGATAGACTACAGAAAGGCATTCGACTCGGTGCCCCATACATGGCTAAAGAGGGTCCTCGAGCTGTACAAGATTGACTGTACAGTTCGAGACTTCTTCGGGCAGTGTATGTGGCAGTGGAGTACGATCCTCTATCTTCTAGGCGAGCGGATGATGGCTGCGGAAAGCCACATAGGGATAAGAAGGGGTATCTTCCAGGGCGACTGTCTGAATCTAATCTGGTTCTGCCTCTCTTTGAACCCTCTCAGTACTTTACTGGAGGCCTCCGGGAGGGGATTTAAGCTTCGGAAAGGAGGTACAAAAGTGACCCACCTTTTCTATATGGATGACCTCAAATTATTCGACTCCAGTCGCTCCCATCTTATGGAATTGCTAAACATCACTTGTGAATTTAGCAATTCTATTGGAATGGAGCTGGGGACGGATAAGTGTGCGGTTCTCTATGTTAAAAGGGGAGGGGTTGCTAACTCTGAGCGCATAGACTTATCTATGCCCGTCAACTTAAGAACCCTTTCCGAGGTTGAAACATACCAATACCTGGGTATGTCACAGAACATCGGTGTCGATGAGGCTGGTATGAAACAGTCAGTTTGCGACATATTTTATGCATGCTTGACCAAAGTGCTTAACAGCCTTTTGTCCGGTGTGAATAAGGCACACGCATATAACGGCTGAGTCATGCCTGTCCTCATGTATACCTTTGGCATGCTCAGGCGGACTCAGACTGAACTTAACGTCCTGGATAGAAAAGTCCGCACTACCATGACGTCCCATAGGGTGCATCATCCGAGATCGTCTCGCATGGTGGGCGTGGCTTCCTGAGCGCGCTCACCATGCATAATCGCGAAGTGTGCAGCCTCCGTGATTAGTTCCTGGTGAGATCGGATGATCCATTCTATAATAACGTCATTTCTAGCGATAAAGGGCTTATCCCTCTATCTTTAGCCAAATAGCAATGGCAGGACCCGGCAGTACAAAGCATTTCCGACCGGGAGACTATATGGAAGGAGAAGGAGCTACACGGGAGGTACTACAGGGCTCTACGTAAGCCCTTCGTGGATACAGTCGCCTCCCTCAACTGGCTACGTTTAGGTGACCTTTTCGGGGAAACCGAGGGTTTTTTCTGTGCAATACTGGATCAGGTTATTAAGACCAAAAACTATTGGAGATACATCCTAAAGGATGGCACCGTCGACGTCTGTCGAGCTTGTCGCCATCCCGGTAATTCACTTAGGCATGTCATCTCCGGTTGATCGGCGCTTTCTAACTCTGAGTGCTTGCTCAGGCACAACCTAGTTGCCAGAATTCTACACCAGGAGCTCGCTCTGAAATACGGTCTCGTGGACCGGAAACTGCCGTAGTGCATGTACTTGCCGGAAGCCGTGCTCGAGAATGATCGCGCCAGGCTCTATTGGGACCGGGCCGTCATCACAGACAGGACTGTTCTTGCGAATAAGCCTGACATTGTGCTGATGGCACAGTCACGGTTATTTTTTATCGACATTACCATTCCGTATGACGAGAACCTCGTGAAAGCCGAAACAGATAAACGAACAAAATATCTGGACCTGGCTCACGAGGTAACCGACATGTGGGTTAGTCGTCTCTGCAAATGGGCTAATCCCAGTCAGCCTCTCGGGTCACCTGAGGCGACTGGGAGTCCATGACGGACCGCTCCGGGCTCAAATGCAGAAGGCGGTGCTCCTCGATACCGCCCGCATCGTCCGCCGGTTTCTTTCCCTTTCCTCCTAACCTTCGGCCGTTTGGTCTCCCCTGCCGAGGGCTTCCATCTGGTTGGATCTTATTAATTTATGTATTTTTTGTATTTATTTCATTTTATTGATATTTATGTATATTTATCTTTTCATTTTAACTTAAAATTATATATTTAGAACCCAACCAGATGAGAAAATTATATAGATACCCCAATAACAATAATATTTAACGTGCTCCTGGCCGAATTTCGATCACGGCGGCCTTTTGCAATGAGCTATCTGCAAATAACAGGATTAAAAAGTAAGAGTATGCGCGCAAACACAGGTGGAATCTTTATACCCTCACTCTCATAGTCCGATGGTACGAAAACTGACACGAACATAGAGAAGTCAGGCGCAGGGCTAACGGCTTCATGCGCTTTATACGAGACGGAGGTAAAATACCGCCAGTTTCCTGACTCCAAGCTACTACTGAGAATTTCTTGACAGAATTGTATTCTGTGAGAAAAAGAAGAGAGAGAGAATATGCTGGTATTCTGTGAGAGCATGCTTCATCCCCTGTCAAGGTGAACCTTTCGTCTTACAACAATATTATTATAGTTGCGGCGTGACTCTACCGCATATAGCGAATAGTCCATAAACCGAACCGTATTATAGCTCCCACGACTATTTATATATTAGAGTTAAGGAAGAATAAGTTAAAGTAGTATAATTAAAGTCGTAGCAAGAGTAACAAGTCTTTTTTTCATTTAACACCTTCCAACATTACAGCCAAACCCGCAACCTGTAAAATAAAAATATAAAGTCTTTATTTATTTATTTATTTATTTCTACCTCTGTCTTTACAGGCATTCCTAATACGACAGTGTTGGCACATAAAACTATCTAATTTAATAAGTACAGAACACAACTTATCAACTATTATAACACAATACATATAATGTCACTTTTGTGAATTCACCCAAGGAACAGCAGAATAAATCTATACCCTGTGCTACTTTATTTAGAGTGTGCAGCACTCGGGTCAGTGGGGCCTCCTTTAGAAGGTTGGTGCGTGCGCGCGGTACCGCGAACAGCGGCGGCCGCTTCCGGCGCCACACGTACCTGTCCGGCACACACAACTTAATTTACTATCAATTTAATAGTCAATTTACTATCCCAAATATTTTTATATATGTTATAAGAAAAATTGCTTTGATAATTTTTACTGAACATCCGTTAGAAAGTTTGATTATGGCAGTAAAATTCACTTTACTGGCTGTTTCCGCAGTTTAACTAAACTACATTCTTTGTTGTGTACAAAGTACAAACCCCTATAAAAGTCAAGTGCAGTCACAGCCATTATGTAGTTTAGAGCTTAAAGAAATTTATTTGTAAAAAAAACTTTGCTTTCTGCCTTGCAGTTGATAATTATTTAAGAAAAATAAATACGTATGAAATAAAACTTATTTTACTCAACACAATCGCAATTTAACTATCTGGTAGGATTCCTTTACTAGTAGTGTCTGGGTAGTACAAAGGTGTAGTACATCGTGCACTGATGAGTTTCGGTATTTGATAATAGACCTAGATTGTAGTAAGAGTCTCGAGTCTAATAATAAAAGGTAAATATGGATATAGTTTCTACAAATGTTTAATGACTATTTGTGTTAAAAATAAAAAGAAAAACTATTTTAAGTCTATTGAGAGGTATGAGATTTCCTGACAACTCCTGTAGTACAACTTTTACAACACCAAAAATTAAAGATAAGGTGATTAGTTATCCATGTCATCACCATACGACGTTGTTCTATCTCGTATTTTTAAAATACGAAATCTGCCCGCGTCTTGCAGGATTGTAGTAAGACTATGTAGAAACGTCTATATTATTATAATCTCTGCTATTGTCACGTTTCCTGTAACAGATGTTAACTAAGCAATAAAACATGTCCGAATAAATTTAAAGTGTGTTCAAATTATATCGGTGTTATGAAATACAAATCTTTTAAAAACATATCTCTAACGTACAGATCAATACAATATATATATATATATATATATATATATATATATATATATATATATATATATATATATATATATATATATATATATATATATATGCTTATCGTAAAAATATCCTCTAACCCTTATATTCCTAGGTTATGGTAAGAGGTGACAGAGAGATATAAAAGCAGCGTCTTTCCGATATCAGTTCAGAAGTGAAAACTGAGGTTGCCAGCCCGACTACCAGGTGAGACAACAATGGCAATATATGAGGCATTGAGGCAATGGCTATGGGAAAAGCCTATGCTCAGTGGACATTTTGATAAGATGTAAAGGTGCCGTTTGTTAGGTTGTAGAGCTCTTTATATTCCGTCCACACTCTCTGTATTCCGAATATTCTATCTAGGTCACTTTTATTACATAGATTGTTAGATGGTTTGGTCCTCAACATTGTTTAAAAATAAACCTTTACTCGTAAGCTCCATTGTTTCTGGCTGCTCCATTATCCTGTAAACGCGTCTGAGTAATTCCCTAAAAATATGCTCGCACAACCAGTTAGCATATAGCGGAGATCGAAAGACTTTGAAAAATTTTAATTAATTTAATTTCTTAAAAGTTACATAATTAATAAATTCAAATAATATTTACAATTACAAAAAGAAATTGAGCGATGTGTATATGGTGCCAGACTGCAAGACTTCTTGCAATCTTCTTCCAGGTAGGCGTACTCATCGCTTCCAAGTGCGAGGAATTTAGATTTGGGAATAATGGTTAAGTTTATGTTATTTGCTTAGGTGCTATAAAAATTATATTGTTAGTAATTAAATCTAACATGTGGTCTGTCTGATTTCCATATGTTTTATGTAATTCTTCCGAAGTGGTGTTATTTCAGTTGTCTTAGCACTTGCGTATAATGCTATTAATTTTAGCGATACTAGATTCAAGTGACTTACATTATAAACACAAGCAAGGTTGAAGGAATCAGTCTGTTTCAGAATATGATCTTGTATAAGTAATAGAACCCTTCCAGGATGATAGTGAGATTCACCATTTAGATATCGACCGTCATCCTTCACAGTTAGCTACCGCCGAGCTTCAGTACGTCAAGCAAGTATTGCAAGACAACAAGCTTCGGATCCCACGCCTACGTCACAGTGACCGAATGAAGCCGGCCACAGTCGTGCGCGCGCATGCTGTACTACCACCGTATAATAGAGGAGTCACAGACAAGGTTGGCTACATCTTGAAGCGAGCTTTCATTAAAACATACGACAAGCCGCCGAAGAAGATTAGTCAATTTTTACCACCCATCTAATGTAACATTCCTCTACAAGATGCAGGTGTGTAGAAGCTAGGTTTTGAATGTGGTCTCTCTTACGTAGGTCAAACAAAAAACATCCATAAAAACCCGTATGAAGGAACATATAGCTGACGTGAAGCACCGACGCTCCGAGAAGTCTGCAGTCTGCGAACATGTTCAAGATCGTCCCCAACATTACTGATAAACCACAAATCCTCGCAAAAGTACACCGATTCCCACCAAGGATGGTACGCGAGGCTATTAAAATTAAAAACATTCTATTTTCAATAGAGAAGATGGATGGGTGCTGCCATCTACTTGGGATCCCATAATTAACAAAATTAAACCCAAACCCAAGCATACCACTGCAAGAGTTCATGATAGTGTAAGCTCGTTTTGCGTGGACTATCTCTGACATGGGGACGTCAAGCATCTCAGCCCCCCCCCCCCCCCGCCCTCCAGTGACCACGGGTACTGTAAAGCATCCGAACGTCGGGAATTAAAAACTATGTTAAAATAGTTGATTAAACGCGATAAAATCCGTAAATAAAGTTTTATGCAATGAACTGAAACTCACACACATGTTGCAGGGGTGTCGCGCAGTGCAGGCAGATATTTAAATTAAAATAAATATTTTCCAAAATATTACTAACCTAGTTTTTAAGATGTCTTTGTATGCTACTAACAATATTATGGACAACAGTCTGAAATAAATCAATTTTATTTATTTTATTTATTTATTTAATAAAATAGTAGCTATAGTAGGCATATTATTAGGCTATACAAAACAGAAAAAAAAACTAAAATCGGTCCTCCTTTGCAGATGCAGCATCAAAATATTGACGCAAGTGGTCATTTTATGGAAAATTTATAAATTACCCTTTATCTTTTAAACCAGGTAACTTGGGTGTAGGATTTTTTTTGAACAGTCCTTCCATGGTCTACAACGCCCTTTCGTGTGATCGTTACATTCTGGGACAAACTGTATACTATATGTATACTGTTTGATGATTTTTACTGAATATCAGAAAATACGATTCGCTTAGAAAGTTTGTTAAGGCAGTAAAATTCACTTTACTGGCTATTTCCGACAGGTTTAACTTAACTACTTTCTTTGTTGTGTACAAACACCAATAAAAGTCAAGTGCGGTCACAATTCTTATGTAGTTTAGAGCCTGATAAAATTTATTTGTAAGAAATAAATAACATTGTTTGCTGCCTTGCAGTTGATTATTATTTATGAAAAATAAATACGTATGAGATAAAAAATATTTCACTTAACATAATTGCCAATTAACTACCTGATAGGTTTCCTTTACTTCCTAGTACTGTCTTGTTGGGTAGCACACTCTAGCCTACCTCTGTCCAAACTGCAGCGCATCGTGCACTCTTGAGTTTCGGTCTAGTGGGTACAGAGAGCCTGTACTTTTACAGGCTTCGAGGCATTACATCTTAGTCCTCAGAGGTGACAACCTATGTGTAGTCTTCTTTGTCTGAATTTTGTTGAGGGTATCCAAGTTTGCAGTAGCCACTTACCATAATGAAGCTGTAAATTCGTTTATCACTTTAAATCTAATCATTATCATCATCATTATTATTACAGCCTGTAACAAGTCCGCTGTTGAACATATCCCTCCTTCATCCATCGATTTCCTGTATTTCTTTATAATATCATTCCATCTTAAAGGAGGTCCACCCTACACTTCACTTATTTGCTAATCGCTTTTTCGATCTATATATCGGTTAGCTGTGTCGGTTACTCTGGTTCTTCTGCGGATACCTAATAATCCAGCATTGTCGAGAACCGGCGTTTTCTTGGAAAGGGTTTATGTCCATTATAGGACTTAAAGGCTATTGATGTTTGATAGGAATTATTTATTTTTGATTAGTCAGTAATAGTCCACTGCAGGCAGTTTGACGAATTGCAGCTCTTGACATCTCGTACCTTTAACGCCGGTAAAGAAGTGTTGATGTTCATTTTTTATATGACGTATCTATATTACAGCCTTTCGAATGTTTACTGCTGAACGAAGACCTCCCTCATACATTACGAATATATTTTCCGTAATTGCAACGCTTAGCATCTTTCATTGTTTTGCGTTATTAAGAGAAAGATGTTGTTGTCCATCTCCATTTTCATTTCACTTTGTTTCCTCTTATGAAACCCATGGGATGATATTATATGGTAGTGACTTCGCTCAAACGAGGTGACACAAATAATTACCGTTATATCTAGTAAATATAAATATATTACATCCACACATTATGAATTTCTCCTATATAACTCCTTCACGATATAAGTTCATGCATAGATCGTACATGTAGGTACTTCCGTAAAGCCGCTACAATTATTTATAGACCATACATATAGTATGTGCGGGATTTAAGCCCGCGGTCCGCAGCGAAACGCTTAGTTACTGCTATACCAAGTGATATTAGAGAATTAATGTTAATCATACATTTTAATACCTTTTTATAGAATAAAGGTGAAAGCGTGCCCTGGTGCCCACAGTCTTTCCGGTAAGTGGACGCTGAGACCCATAGACAACTACATGATTGAGAATCAAAATGCAGATGCATTATCAACCTTGAGGACTAAGATGGGATGCCTCGTTTCTAGAAAAAAGGGTGTCTGGGTCTATACGATCACGAATAAGACAGCGTAAAATACACAGTCAACACAAGGTCCTTCCCTGGTTGAACCGAATCATTCGTGCGACTATCATAATAGAGACAAAGCGTCGCTCTACTACACTCAAAATTTGTGTGCATTTTTGTGTAAAATAAGAGTCATGGTAGCTCAGATGGTTAGCGCTCGCTGTACATTTCATAGTATATGAGCAACACGGGTTCGATCACCGCGCACACTGGTAAGTACTGTTAAGTACTGATTTAGCACGTGTTCTGCGGTGAAGGGAAACATCATATTTCGAAGTCATGTGAAGTTCGCCAACAGGCATTGGGGCAGCACGGCGGACACTTTTTTGCCTTAAAACCCTCTCAGAAAAGAGAGGCGGCTTGTGCAATGGGACGTATATAGGCTGTCACCTTAACTTTTATGTATAAGATAATATTTGTTACTAAAAATGTATAACATAAACAGATACTACACGATCTTGACACACCTGTCTCGATTATTTCACAATATAATAACAAATATTTAATAAATAAATTTGACGATACACTTCCGACCCTTTGTATCTGATAATAAAAGTACAAAAGTTAAATAAAAAAGCAGTGATATCGAAACCCTGTGCTTCGTGTCACAGGCAATAACATGTTCCCGGTAACAGATGGTCGGATGGGGGCGTAAATGCATGTTACATTACATATACGTACGAGTATGGACTCGGTGAGTGAAATTCAGTTTCTGTATTATATAATTTTTTTAATATCTACATGAAATATGTATTATGCATATTTTAAGTAGATTGCTATAGCTGCGCTCTGAATGGATGACTCATTGGGCGACTGAAGCTGAGAAATAAGAAAAAATTTATTTCGAACACATGTGAAGTTCGCCAACACACATTGTCGCAGGGCGGCGGACACCACCTTATCCTAAATCCCTCTCAGAGGGCTATGCCCAGCCGAGGGACGTATATTGGCTGTAACTTTAACTTTTATTTGTAAGATAATATTTGATAGTAAAAATGTATAAGAAAATCAGATATTACACGATCTTGACACTCCTGTCTCGCTTATTTCACATGATACTTAGTCGGGTCACAGGTTCTCTCAAAACCTTATTATTAAAAAAAAAAACTAGCTAGATGAACTTCAACAATTTAAAAAATATAACGTTTGCGCTTGCTGAAAATAAAAAGACAATAATTTTCATTCATTTTCAAATATGGAGCGGTCGAAGAAAGAACATAGAGTAGCGGTTATCGCGTTGCACCGCTGTGGTTACGCGCCAAAAGAGATTTTCAAAATTCTACAAAAATTTTAAATAACCCTACGATTTGTTTATCGCACTATCAAACGATTCACTGAAGATTAAAGCTTCGAATATCGTAAGAGGACCCGCCGATCTCGTACAATTAGGACATCCGCGATCATCAAAGTGAAGGCGCAAATCCAACGAAATCCTGATGGTAAACAAAAAATCTTAGCTCTTGAGATGGGCCTAAGCGGAATCACGGTCAACAGAGTGATCAATGAAGATCTAGGACTACGAGCTTATCGTAAAAAGACCGGACATTTTTTGAACGAGCGTTTGAAAATAATTAGGCCGGATAGATCCCTCTTTTTCAAACAATATTCAAAAACAGACATTGGATATTCCAACAGGACTCTGTATCTGTACCAGCTCATAGGGTACGAAGCACGCAAAACTGGTTGACCGCCCATGGAATTGACTTTATCGGACATGAAGAATGGCCCTCTTCTAGTCCAGATTTAAGGCCACTGGACTATAAGATATGGCAATATTTGAAGAAGAAAGTTTGCGCTAAACCTCATCAAAATTTGGAATCACTCCGAGCATCTTTGGCCAAAACATCGGCAGAAATAGATATACTCGTACGTATGAAGTGTAACTATGTACTACTGATAGTTTAGTTGCGTTTTTGATCGATCGATCTTCTGGTAACGCTGGTTGGTGAAGAAGAACTAGTTCGTTTTTGCTTATTTTTATTATTTATCTACGAGTATATATTTATATATTATTTTTATCATTTTATATCGCTATATAAATATATATACGCATTACCATATATATTGTTCATAAAAAGAAAGGCTTATTATGAGTTTTGAGTCGTTCAATTATATTGATTCAAGTAATGATTCCTTTGTGACACCTTACTCAGAAAGCGGCAGTAGTGACGATAGTTTTCACAGTACAGATCTCACTCCTCTAAACGAAGTCATATCTTCTCAATTCTCAGATGTTCTGAAAAATTTCAATGTTATTCATATTAATGCCCAAAGTATTCCGGCACATTTTCCAGACATGCTTGCATCATTTAACACTAGCTTCCTCAGCGCTATTCTTGTATCCGAAACGTGGCTCAAACCATGTTTACCATCTACCTGCTATTCACTACCAGGATTCAATCTTATTCGAAATGACCGAGTAGGCCAGAGTGGTGGTGGGGTAGCAATTTACCTTAGATATGATATTCCTTTTAAGATTATTAAATTGTCTACTCATGCACCCTTGCCTAATGAAGCTGAACATCTCTTGTTGGAAATTATATTATCTAACACCAAAATCTTACTAGGCGTCTTTTATAGCCCATCCGTCCATGTAAATTATTTCCCTTCATTTGAGAAAACACTTGAAGATCTGACTCCTCTATACAATCATATTATTTTTATGGGCGATTTTAACACTTGTATGTTAAAGAATAATCACCGCACTAAAAAGCTGCGCTCTATTACTGATTCGTGTAATTTACATATTCTGCCACTTAATGCTACACACACCTTGCCTAACTGTATTTCATCCCTGTTAGATCTTATCATAGTTTCATCTCCTGATCACGTGTCAAAGCATGATCAATGTGCAGCTGTGGCATTCTCTCATCATGACCTCATCTTTCTTTCATATAAAATACGTACTCCTAAACTTCGAGGCAAGGTACTGATGCTACGGAATTTTAGTGGGATGAATATAGAACGTTTACAAGACGATTCCCGGAATGCTAACTGGTCTGCTGTATACTCTGCAGATTTTATAGTCTTAAAAGTGGAAACATTTAATTACATTTTGATTGACCTTTATGACACCCATGCACCAATCAGACCAGTTAAAGTTAAACACTCCCCTGCGCCTTGGCTAACAGACGATACTAAATCACTGTTAAATAAGAAAAATAAAGCTAGGCTTATTTATAACAGTGATAAATCGGACCACAATAGAGACAAGTATAGGAGCATACGGAATCGCTGCAATACAATTTGTAGAGACGCACAACAACGCCATGTTCAGAGATCAGTCGAGAACGGAGACCCTGCAAAAATTTGGAAGTTTCTCAGATCTATAGGAGTCGGAAAATCTAAAGAATCTACTATTTCGAATGAAGACGTTGACATTGAATCATTAAATCAACATTTCTCATCTACCTCTTCGTTTTCAAACGATAATATAAAATCATATACTTTAAACAATCTGTCCAAAGCATCAACTCCTAATTTCTCGCCGTTCACCTTGAATCAATTTTCCGACTGTGATGTTAAAAAGAGCGTTTTGTCCATATCGTCAAGTGCCATCGGATGTGATGAAATTAGCCGTAAAATGATCGTCCCCCTGATTGACATTATGCTCCCTATCTTAACTCATATTTTCAATTACTCCATATCCTCTGAATCCTTTCCTCGAATTTCGAAGGAAGCAAATATCATTCCTTTTCCTAAAAAGAAGAACCCCTGTTCTCCCTCAGATTATCGACCTATATCTATCCTTCCATTCCTTTCAAAAGTCCTTGACCGTTTAGTCTTTGCACAACTTAACCTCTTCCTAAATAAAAACTCCCTTCTTGACTCCTTTCAATCGGGGTTCAGACTTGGTCATAGTACGGTTACAGCGTTACTTAAAATCACAGATGATATTCGTTGGGGTATGGACCAAAAGCAGCTCACATTACTTACGTTACTGGATTTCAGTAATGCTTTTAACACCGTCGATTTTGATGTATTGCTGAGTCTGCTACGCTCTATTAACATATCTCCAGCGGCAATTGAATGGTTTCAAAGCTATTTGCGTGGCCGCCGGCAGCGGGTTACGGTAGGGGGTGCCACATCTTCGTGGTGTGAACTAACTGCTGGTGTACCACAAGGTGGCGTGTTGTCTCCTCTCCTTTTTTCTGTGTTTATTAATTCTGTTACTTCACGAATTTCTTCTCTCTACCATTTGTATGCAGATGATCTTCAAGTTTACTCCCATACATCACTCCAGAACCTTCCCAATGCCATCAATGGCACTAATATGAATCTTGCTGCAATACATGATTGGAGCAGGTCGTTCGGGCTCAATTTAAATCCCAATAAGACCCAAGCCATTATTATTGGAAATAGCACTGTAATTTCCAGAATTTGTTGGGATTACCTACCACCTATTGTTATTGATGGTGTTGTGATACCTTTTAGCAAATCTGTAAAAGACCTAGGATTACACATTGATCAAAATCTTTCTTGGTCCCTACATATTAAAGAGTCCAGTAGAAAGATGTTCGCGGCATCATCTTCCTTACGACGTTTGCGTAACTCATTACCAATTTCTACTAGAATTTTACTGGCACAGTCCTAGTTACTCCCTATCCTTGATTATGCTGATGTATGCTATTCTAATCTTACTGAGGATCAATTAAATAAACTTGAGCGTCTTCAGAATTTCGCTATTAGGTTCATATTTGGCCGCCGCAAATATGATCATGTTTCTGAGTTTCGTACTAAGCTCAAGTGGCTTCCTATCAGACTTCGTCGGAATACTCACATTCTATCTCAACTGTACTGTGTACTATTTGATCCTAAAACACCGAAGTATTTAAAGGAAAAATTTGAGTTTGCGGGTGCAGATAAAGATCATTCCAGATTATCCGATAAACTTATTTTGCGAATGCCTGCTCACAATTTAAAAATTTTTAATTCTTCCTTTTGTGTCAAAGCAATCATCATGTGATATTGATAAGTTGTCTACTCAAAAATATCGATAGCAGTTTTACACAACGCAACAGTTCCTTCACAGGAAATACAAGAATTGTTTGACTGCCCTAACATAAACGAGTTTAGTAAATATCTACCACATAATATACAACTAAATATTGTCCACATAAACTTGCGATCAATAGTTAAAAATTTTTGTCTGGTTTTACAATTCATTCATTCGTCTATAATTGATCTCGACGTTATTATATTAACAGAGGTAGGAATTTCTAAAAGCAGTAATCTTGTTCAATTATTTAATATTCATGGCTATGAAATGTACTATAAGCTTCGTGAACAGCGAAGAGGTGGTGGCATTGTTATGTATATAAAAAGTACCCACAAGTTTCAAATTCTAAATAATATATCACTAAACCATTGTGAATCTTTAATAGGTAAATTATCTACGTCACATCAATACACGGCACTTATTTGTTCATTGTATAGACCACCCAAAGAAAGCAAACACTTATTTATCAAAGAATTGAAAAAACTGTTGTGTAAGGACGTTTTTAAATGCTCGGATTTATACTTACTGGGTGATATAAATATCGACTTAAAGTCGCATGATAACATACGAGAATACTATATAAGTTGCATGGCCGAATGTGGACTAGCGAG
This sequence comes from Parnassius smintheus behrii, assembly GCA_036936625.1. Classification (NCBI taxonomy): domain Eukaryota; kingdom Metazoa; phylum Arthropoda; class Insecta; order Lepidoptera; family Papilionidae; genus Parnassius; species Parnassius smintheus. Next base: position 41,267,863 of record JAUPFT010000012.1, on the reverse strand, counting down.
TGCAATATCAGATTACACTAGAATCGAAAACCGAAAAGATATTATTACGCGGAGTTGTATTGATCATATGTTTGCAAGAACGCGCTCGCTAGACCTTTATTCGGCCGCACTCGGTACTGTAATGGCGGACCATCGTATGGTTGTGTTGTCGTGCATAGGAAGCGGAGTTGCAAACATTATACGGGATGGTGCAAAAGTTAAACAACTAATTGATTATAATATATTAAAACAAAAATTAAATGAAATTGATTGGAATGTTGTCGATACGATGTTATGTCCGATAGAGATTTATAATTATATTAAAAATAAATTCAACATGTGTTACGAACTATCAAAATATACACAAAAAATAAATTTAAATAGCAAAAGAAACAAAGAATTATGGATAAATAATAAAATTAACAACATGTGCCGAAAAAGAGATTTACTTTTTAATCAGTGGAAAAAGGATACGAATAATTATATACTTAGATTAGAATTTAATAAACAGCGAAACAAAACTCAAAAATTAATTGAAAAATCTAGAAACAAATATTTTAATGATTTAATTAATAATAATAAAATGAATAAAAAGAAAATGTGGGATATATTAAATACGCTTACTGGTAGAGTCTGTAAGTCAGTAGATGAAGCTGTAACCAAAGCATTCAAGAAAAACAATCTAACCTTAAAAAATATAGCCAACAATTTTGCTAAAGAATTCTGTGAAAACGTCAAGAAAATTTTGCCTGGATGCAGCAAAAAACTTATGTCAGAATCTGAATACATATTTCCTGAAAACAAATCTATGTTATTTAAAAAACCTACTAAGCGCGATATACTAACTATTATAAAAAGTTTAAATGCAAATAAATCGGCTGGTAATGATGGAATCCGATGTTTTGACGTTAAGATGCTGAGTGACAAGATTGCTAATATTGTAGTTAAGCTGATAAACACTAGCATAGCAGTAGGAAAATATCCACAAGAATTGAAAACTGGCACCGTAAGACCAATTTATAAAAAGGGATCACATAGTGAGTATGATAGCTATAGGCCTATAACAATACTGTCAGTCATAGATAAGGTAGTCGAAAAATATGTGGCTCAGCAAATTCACAATTTTTATACTAGAAACGATATATTATCAAATGCTCAATACGGCTTTCAATCTAAGAAATCAACTACTATATTGCTGTCTAAATTCACGGACGAAATAAACCAACACCTGAATGATAAAAAACATGTCATATTATTATTCATTGACTTTAGTAAGGCATTTGATACTCTTAGGCACGATATTCTTATAAAAAAACTTGACAATACAGGTATCCGCGGGCCAATATTACAATGGTGCCAAGATTATCTCAACGATAGAAAATATCGGGTTAAGATCGGCAATGATTTCAGTGACGAAATATTTGTAACTACTGGAACAGCACAAGGCTCCGTGCTCGGACCCTTGCATTATCTAGCATACGTGAATGATATGGAAAATGTAATAAAACATTGTTCCATTTATCAATACGCGGACGATACATGTCTTATAGCAGTCGATAAGGATCTAGATAAGGCCGAACACCTTTTACAAATCGACTTCAATAACTTATGTAAATGGTCTCATGATGTTGGTTTAGTACTGAATGCTAGTAAAACTAAAATTATCCATATTCGATCTAACTACCTACGCAATTTTGATAAGAAAATAGAAGTAATTGCGCATAGTCATCAGTGCTTGCATGATTTTGAAACAAATAGGACCGGGTGCAAATGTGAATTGTTAGAGCAGGTTCCCCGTTACAAATATTTAGGACTAGTAGTCGATAACAGATTTAACTGGGGTTATCACATCGACTTAATATGTGAAAAACTGAGAGCAATGCTGGCCAAATTTGCTATCTTGAAATACAAAGTACCATTTAAAATATTACTAAATTTATATAATGCACTCGCAGAGTCAATCATTTCATATGGGATTACTAGCTATGGTAGGACGTTTAAAACATATTTGGACAAAATATACAGCCTACAACTTCGGCTTTTAAAAATAATAATACCTGATAAAATTAAAAAATCAATATGCTGTGGAGACGATGTATTAGCTTTATTTAAATATTGTGAGATATTGCCAGTTCATATTAAAATAAAAATGTGGTTATTAATTGAACAATTTACGAACAAAGAAATACAAATAAAAGTGAATCATAAAACAATGACACGGAAAGTAACTCAATCAAAATTAGCATTACCAAGAGTTAGAAATTATTACGGAAAACGAACGAACGCGTATTTAATACCAACCATCGTTAATGATATACCCACTAAAATCAGATTAGGAATAACGGACAAAAACTATAAAAATAAATATAAGCAATACTTTAATTCTTTACTTTAATAACAAGTTATCTAATTTTAATGAAATCAAACCTAACATAATATCATATCGATAATCGAAACATCCTGTCTATAACACACTCAAGTAGCATCAGCCGGCTGTCCGCCAGCCGTGCCGAGCTGCTTATCTATAACCGGTTCCTTTATGTCCACTTGTTTGTAAACAATGTACCTATACTTTATACTGTTAATACTATATTTGATATTCTTATTAAATAATAATACGTAGAAACTAATGTCAACAGATTGCTCAAAAGTGTCTCAACATCCAGACAAACCCGTAAGGGTTTTTGTGATGTTTAAATTGTGATTTTATGTATTTTTTTTTCTTATATTAAATAAATAAAAAAAAAAAAAAAAAAAAAAATTAAATTATGGAACTCGCTGCCTTTAACAATTAAGAAAGCCCAAAACATTGAGTCTTTCAAAAAAATGGTTAAAAATTATTATTTAAATATGTGTTCTACTTAATATATTTCATTATCATATCTACTATACTTGATAAGGTTTGTGTATATATGGTATGTATATAATGTGTAGCTATAATGTGTTATAAAAATATTTATAAATATGTATATATGTGTATGATTATGTATGTATATATGTATATGTATGTATGTATATATATATGTATATGTATATATGTATGTATATATATGTGTGTTATGCATGATTTTTTATCTACTATTTATGCACACTTCTATATTTTTGTATGTAAAAAATCTCCTTCACCAAGGTTTGCCTGGAAGAGATCGCTGTTTAGCGATAAGGCCACCTAATTGTACATAAATTTATCTATAGTTTGTTGTTCTTTGTATTATTGTGTGTGCAATAAAGAGTATTTATTATTATTATTATTACTCGTATGTGTGGTGCGTGCTGCGATTAACGATTGGCCGCGGGCGTGTATAGAAAATAGGGGAGGACACTTTGAATAATGTAAATAAAATGGTATTCTAAATTAAATAACCTTTCATTTCATATGTAATTTCTATACAATTATCAAAAGTGTATCATTAATTTTATACAAAGTTTTTGACAGAACTTATGACCTGACTAAGTAAATAACAAATAATTAATAAATTAATTTGACGACACACTTCTGAGACTATAACTGATAATATAGGTATAATAATTTAAAAAAAATAGTCTTATGGAAACCCTGTGCTTTGTATCACAGGCGATGTCACGTTCCCAGCAACAGATGGTCGCCTGGGAGCGTAAATGCATGTTACATACACGTACGAGGACGTACGAGTCCGTAGGAGGGAAATTCAGTTTTAGTATTGTAGAGTTTTTTGATATCTACGTAGAAGTCTTCTATGTAGTACAGTCTTATGTTGACAGATGGCGCCTACAAGTAACAATTTTAGTTGCGGTTGCGGGAGCAAATCTTCAAGGTTATTAGGGAATGTAATGCCGAGTCTCCAAACGCCACTAGAATTACGAGCTGCACGCTGCTGCTATCATATAAGTAACTAATCTGCAGAATTGAAAGGCAAGTGTGGCAATAATGAATAATGAAACACTGGTATTTTCTTTAAAGCCGTATGTTGTAGAAGAAATGTGTTGATTAACAATATGCCATACTTATCGATTTTGGATTGCGTTGTTAGTGCAGTACTGTAATTGCAAGCGCGACTGGCCCTAGGTTCGAATCCCGGTCAGGACAAAATCAGTTATTGGGTTTTTCTATCGAGAAATTCTGAGTAGCAGCCCGAAGTTGGCTAGCTAAGTTAAGTGTTTTACCTCCGTGTCTCATAAAACACAAGGGTATTGCGTCTGATATTTGTAACGGATTACTATCCCATCGGAATATGAGAGTGAGGGAATAGAGAGTAAACCTGTGCTTGCGCACACACTTATGCACTATAATCTCATTCTCGGCAGATAGCTAGTTTCAAATGAGACTGGCCGTAATTCGTTCTGGAGAATATTATCGACTTTATCTCCTTTGGTGTATAATGATTAACGATAGGGACTTGTTTCTTTTTAATAATGATTAATTTCTCCTTACAATAAACCCACGTAGTTTTCTTATCTATAGATATAATATTTCATCAGAAACGCTGGCTTCACCTAATAATCAGAGTAATGATTTCTTAAATTTACACGAATATCACCAAACACAGTGAATATAACTATATTTGGTAGATTTTTCCGCTTTAATCATAGGCTTGTTATACTGCCGATGGCCATAGTTTACAGATACTGTAAGCTCCCTCTGCGGAGATCCGTCGTGGCTCTAGGTTTTTTTTTATAGAAGAGGGGGCAAACGAGCATGCGGCTCACCTGATGTTAAGAGACTACCGCCGCCCATGATCAACCGCAACACCAGGGGATTGGCGGTGCGTGGCCGGCCCTTTAGAAAGGAGTAAGCTCTTTTCTTGAAGGTCCCCAGGTCGTATCGGACCGGAAAAATCGCCGGTGGTAAACTATTCCACAGAGAGGTTGTACGCGGAAGAAAACTTCTTTTGAAACGTACAGTGGTGGACCGCCAAGCATCCAGATGGTGTGGATGGTATCGGGACGATTGCCGCGTAGTGCGCTCACGAAATTTGGCGGCTGGGATTAATCCGAACAATTCCTCAGAGCACTCTCCATGGTATATGCGAAAATAGCTCTAGGTGCTGAAAAGTACCCAAAATGTCGGATACGGAATAGAATATTTTATTCGATATATTATATTACAAGAATTTTTATTGAAAGAAATTTATGCTTTTACCCCTGTTTCGAAAAAACTTATGTCGAGAAGAACTACAAGAAACCCATAAATGAAAGAATAATCTTGAAAAGTGCCAGATCGAAATATTAAAGTACCTACTGGAGTTAATCATCTTTATTCAGTCTAATTACAGGACAAGTCCACAGCTGAACATAATATGCCTTCCTCAAGAAAAGCCACAAATTACCGATTATTCTAATTTTTATAATGAAAATGTCAGGAGTATGCATATGCATAGCTTTCTTATAATATATACTCTAAGAAAAATGCAGCTTTTACCTAGTTCCGTAAAATACATTATTGTAATAAATAAATAAATTGGTTGAACCTGCAGGGCATCCCTGGAACTTCCCGCTAATTTCAAACGCCAAGCGCTCCAAATTTCACCAAATTATGTTGCGAAATGTCGAAGTTACGTTAATAAAAAACGTTTTTTTTTCAAATTCTTTCTCCGTCGAAATCACACGAACGAATGAACCGCTTTATATTTTCCTAACGGCATTCGACGTCCTTTTTATTGGTTAATAGCTGATTGATTTTTGAAATCGATCGGTAAAGCCGTTAAGTTATTCAAAAAAAAAACAGTTTTTCAAAATTTTTATTTTAGAGATTTCTCAAAATCTACTCGTCCGAATCAGTTCATATTATTACCAAATCTATTCCACATTGATATCGTTAGAATGTTGCATCTCAATCGATCAAGACGTTCATAAGTTATGAAAGGTTTACATACTTACCGTGCACGTACACGCACACGCACATAGTACATTTTGTTCATTTACATCGGGACAGTCAAATTTTGAGGATTATACAGACGGATAATATATTTATTATGTGTATCCTGTCATAATTAACATAAATGTTTTATGTGGCCATTGTAATAGTTGGTAAAAGAATTCAGTGAGCTTTGCTCTTGTAAGTCTTAATTTAATTTTGAATATAACTTTTAAAGATCATGCTATCTAGCACTTAGAGTATTTGCCACTAAGTTTTAGGTGGTAAATCAGCACTTAAAACTACTATAATAAAAATAATAAGGAGTTACTTTGCGGTAATCCATTAAATTAGAGATAGTAGGTAAAGTAGTATGAAATTAGTGGTCAATTAGTGGTCAGCCACCGCTGAATCTACTTCCACTGAGGTTGATGTGTTTGTGTCCTTACTAGTGTATTGATGTTGGGAGTAGTGATATTGACATTAGTTTTGACGGTGACAGTGCACGCAATCGAATGAGCGGAAGGTGCTCTTCAAACTAAGAAAGATATTTTATTTTATTACGCGTATCGTAGCTATTTTTTTTTACATTTTTAACTTATAATTACAATTAATAACTACATAGGTGCGTTGAAAGAAAATATCATAATGTAACGTAATCCCATATCCGCTTTACGAGAACACGGACGGGTTATGTGGGCCTCTCATCGCTTAAAATCACACGATTTTCCCATTCGTCGTAGGTATACGTAGATAAGGGAATGGAAACGCATAAGGCCTCATCCGTAAACCCGCAGCGCCAACAGTCCCTTTTTTAACATATTATAAGTTAGTGCTTAACTACAATACTACTTTTTTTTTTAATAGGACAGGGTGACAAACGAGCACACAGTCCACCTGATGGTTTGTTGCTTTGGCCCATAGAGATCTACATCTATCCTCGATTACCATAGTGAGGACTAAGATGGAATGCGTCTTTTCCAGTAAAAAGCCCAAAAAGGGTTCTCTACACTCACCATACAAAACACAGCAGCAGCAGCAGCAGCATTACGCTACTATTTCACGCTGGTCTTCTATGAGAGCGTAATCCTTCCCCGGCCGAGCCGATCCATTCGTGCTACAACTATACTACTAATATAACTGCAGCATGGCTCTACCACGTGTAAAAACTTGGTGTTAAGTAGTGATGAAGCCCGTACCCTTGGCCGGCAGATTATGCCACTCTTTTGCTGTTACATCACAATGGACTTCAAAGGAAAACTGAATAGTGCACAGTATATTTCACAGTTAATAGCTTTCGACTTCCGTATTTATTTATTTATAATTTGGCGCCGTGATCAAAATTAACCAGGATTGGGTAGATGGATTGATGAAAATAGTTCTAAAAGGCTCGCAACTTTGAAATTAATATTTTACATCTAAAATGTTTATTCCACTATATACCAATATAAAAAGCCACAAAATCGTCTATGCATTTTTACTACACCTACGGTATAAAATAGGCTAATGAATTACGATACGAGAGTTTTGAAAGGACTTAAGCAACACGCCGATCATCAGCTCTCATATGCATTTACAAAATCCCAGATAGGTCGAACATTCGAAATTAAGTAAAAACTAAATTATACAAGCTTTTTACATACACTCGCTAATATAAAAGCGAGTTTAAAATTATCAAAAGGATTTTGTGAATTATTTAATTCAACATACCCCAATTTGTGTTTACTAATTTTATATAAATACTAAATTGTATTTTCAATTGTATCGATACTGGAACTATCTCTTATGCTTTATCTGACATCTCACATTGTTGAAGCAGTAGCCCATCGCCAATCCAGGTATTGTACATCTGATGTACTCGTAAACGAGATGGTTTAACTGCCATATATCGGTAACAGGTCAGAACACCAAACGCTACGCTGATCTTCACCCCTTTGTTGCCGACAATCACACAACTGAACGAAACGGTTTGTTGCGTCGTTTATAATACGTACAGCAAAAGAACGGAATAATTTTCCAGCATCATTTGTGGGAAATAAGAAAGAACTTCAAAATAAGCGTAGTAAGTAAGCTTTTGTTAAGCTACGTAGTCGGTGACCTTTATCATTTACTTTAGCAGCATCACCACTTTTTATCAGGTGGGATAGTATAAATAACATTATATATATATATATATATATATATATATATATATATATATATATATATATATATATATATATATATATATTATAACAGTTAAAAATACGAAAAAGCTTACTATTTGCTTAGCCAGGAATATGTCTTCAAAATATTTGTAAACAAAGAGTTGTGTGTAAAAGTTCGCCATCGGCAGCCAACGGAGGCCTGTGCCCAGTAGTGGGATGTATATAGGCTGTAACTTTAACTTTTAAATTTATGTCTCATAATACGTAAGGAATAATATACTGAAATCTAATTTGGAATTCCTTAAGAGTAACGTCTTTATGTAAGCCTATATTACCTTATAACTAAAATAAATAAAATCATTATATTTACTTACTTACTTACTTATCTTCACGCACAATCCCTAACGGGGTAGCCAGAGAGAACAGATCGCCAAGTGTCACGATCCTTACATACATGCGCGTCTAGGTATACGAGTACTCTTATTAAAATCATTATATGAGTTCCTTTATTGAATTTTTATCACATTTTGTATATTTTCGGTAATTTGGCGTTCCAACTAGCGCAAATTTCTTTTCATGCCTTTGTTCTGTAAGCTCCTATTTTGTACAAGTTATATATTTTTTTATAGGAAAAAACGCGACAAGCGAGCACACAGTCCCTCTGATGGTAAGTGGTTGCTGTGGCCCATAGACATCTACATCTATCCACGAATTGCGAATCAAAATGCAGATGCGTTGTCAGCCTTGAGGACTAATATGAAATGCCTCCTTTCCGGTAAAAAGGATCTCCGGTTCTCTACACTCATCATATGGAACATAGCAGAGTAAGGCTGCTATTTCGCGCTAGTATTCCGTGAGAGCGTGATCATTTCCTGGTCGAGCCGACCCATTCGTTTTACAACTACTACTATACTAACTATTAATATAGCTGCAGCATGGCTCTAACACGTATAAGTGTCTACTGTAGCCACTCAAGTTGCACGCAAAATATAATTAAATAGTAGCTTTATAGAAGACGGTTATTAAAAACATATGGACAAAGTTATTAATGCTAGGATAGGATATGCAACTTGAATATTTGACTTAATAACTATTACGGGGGTTAACTTCATATTTTACCCATTAATTGTTAGATTTTCTGACACAACGTTACAGTAGGACAATAACTGTCAGTGTGGTAAACAGGAAAAGGAGTGAGTTAAGTTAACACACTAGTTACACATACACAATATTACTACTAGACCCGTACGTTATAATTCAGTTTTCGGTTAGGTACTTACTGATATCTGAATAATCAAAAATTTTGTGTCGATAATGCTACGATAATTATGACGTGACTATTACTAAGTTTATGTTTTATGATTTAAAAACAAAACCTAGCAATCCTATAGACATTACTAACATTCCATTAACCACTCCCGGTAAGCTTAAAATGCTTGTGTTAGAAGCGGTCAATAACAGTAGTCGAATGACGGATTCGAACCCACGACCTTTTGCCATTAAGCTATTGTCGTTTATATACAAGATTAGCGGTCTACCTTGGCTTTGTACGGGTGATTTCTGAATCTCGACAACAGCCCCAGCTACCGGTCTAAATATACTTTACGAGTTAATCTCATAACTACCAAATATACAGAATTTTTTTTTATAAAAATCGGTCAAGGCGTTCCGGAGGTATACCACAAACACTGTGTCACGACATTTTTACTATTACTATTTTACAATGTTACTTTTTTACAAGGGATTTCTTTAATAAAATGCGCGTTAGCTCCGAAATAATTATGTGTAGGCCATATACATACTTTTTTCGTGTGGCATCGAATATCCGCGCCTGTGGTGACGCACCCAAACGCTTAGTTACTCCTACTGTGCTACTAGACATGTGTCAATCATGCATGATTCGTTTATTTAAGCTAGTAGACTTAAAAGTATTGATGGTTCATTCATTTGTTTTTGAATGTACCAGTACAACCAATCACAAACAATTGACGGTACCTTTTTAACCCACGATTTGTTTGAATTATGAATGAGCCGCAAACCGACAGAATCCCGAATGATCTGAATAATCAGGCGAATCGAATTAGCAATGCAGACTGCAGAGTATCAGGATCTTCATTATTTTAGTGTTTTTTATTATAATATAAATTAATGAGATCCATTGAAAACCGAAAATTTTTACATTTATTTGCTACAAAATTAAACATTTACCTATCTTATACTTGTATAAGGTGGTTGGAAATTATCATTAAATAAATCATTTATCATGAAATCTTTTAAAGTGATATTTTTAGTAAACTCTACGAAATGATATTTTTAACAAATAAATATAATAAAATATAAAATAATTTTTGATTTAGGTAACAATATTATAATACAAAAAACCCTTAAATAATAATTACTCCTGATACTCTGCAGTCTGCATTGTTAATACGATTCGCCTGTTTATTCACATCATTCGTGATTAGGTCGGTTTGCGGCTCATTTACAATTCAAACAAATCGCGGGTTAAAAAGGTATGAACCATCAATACTTTTAAGTGTACCAGCTCAAACGAACGAATCATGCATGATTGACACATGTCTACTCACAGAGTACTAGAGCCTGAAATGAATGATTGAATTGAATGATCGATCCGAATGTACCAGTACGCATGACGAAATGTACTAGAACGATTCGGCCGCTAGAAATTAATGATTGACACATGTCTATGTGCTACCGAACCGTCTATTAATTATTGATTCTTTATTAAATGTTTACACTTATTCAAATATCTATATATTTTTTCATAGCTTAGGATAACACGGCAGGTGACGGTGCTAAAACCTAAAAGATAATATTTACATACAAGGCTACAAATTCATCCTGCATACACAATTACTCCCTTGACACTTTACTTTGATGTGTGATTCAGAGTATCGCCTCTTTAGTCCCTTTCAAATTGTGACCTTTTCTGAATTTTGCAATCACGACAAATTTCTTTCATATTCATCGTTATTATTATATTCTATTCCACTCTTTATTACGCTATATTTGTTTCCCCTTTTATGTAGTGTTTGCCTTTTTTTAGCTATAAGTTGTACATAGTCTAACGCCTGTAAATGGGGCAGGTAGAATTCAAAGAATTACGAGTGACTTAGACCACGTTTAGACAAAAATTATGGGTATGAAGAGAAGTGATATATGGCTAGTCCATTTTTTACACCGTCTGAAACTCAATATCACATTGTTTGCTCCTTACAAAATGCTAGACAAGTTACTCACCATGCTTATTTTTTAACTATAAATCTCAGAATAACACGGGACTTAGAAGTTTCAAAATAATGTGGCAAGAACATGACGTCACAGTACATAGTTATCGATTATGCTGGTATGAAACAGTCAGTTTGCGACGTGTTTTATGCACGCTTGACCAGTGCTTAACAGCCGTTTATCCGGTGTGAATTAGACACACGCATATAATGGTTGGGTCATGCCTGTACTCATGTATACCTTTGGCATACTCAGGTGGACTCAACGCCCTGGATAGAAAAGTCCGCACTACCATGATGTCCCATAGGATGCATCATCCGAGAGCGTCGGTAATGAGGCTGAACTTGCCGCGAAAGCATGGTAGGCGTGGCTTTCTGAGCGCGCTCACCATGCATAATCACGAAGTGTGCAGCCTCCGTCATTACTTCCTGGCGAGATCGGATGATCCATTCTATAACGCGTCATTTCTAGTGATAAATGGCTTTCCCCTCTATCCTTAGCCAACGAGCAATGGCAGGACCCATCAGTACTTATCATTTCCGACCGGGAGACCGAATGGAAGGAGAAGGAGCTCCACGGGAGGTACTACAGGGCTCTTTATGAGCCCTTCGTAGATAAAGTCGCCTTCCTCAACCGGTTACGTTTCGGTGACCTCTTCGGGGAAACCAAGGGTCCTATCTATGCGATACGGGATCAGGTTATTAAGACCAACAATCACAGAACGCTATTTACTCCTATCGGAGAAGAACGACAACTTCATGCAAAATATAAGAAATGTGATATATACCCACTAGCTAGATCTATCGTCAGCCTACCTGCACTTGTCTCGTGTGGCGGGAAAATTTGAACGTGGTCTTTTTTGTTTTTTTTTTTTATTTGAAGTATTTTTGGGTTTCTTATCCCAGCGCTTAATAAAAGAACATAAATTACAAAATTTCTATTTATTTATTCAAAATAAAAATGCAAATTAAAATTAAAAAAACATACATAACTTAAGACATTTCTCCAGCAGCTTAGTTCTTTCCATAAAGACATTCGATGAGTTTAAACATGAAAAGAAAATCAATATTGATTACAATATTTCAATTACTTATGTAAAACAATGATAAACATAATATATAAGATTTACAATCATAAATGAAGTGACAATATGCACAATCACAACTCACAGAATGTCTACAATAAACAAAATATCAATATTTTAATTAAAAACCACTTACCTAATTAATAAATAAGCGCCTACTCACAAGTGCAAAGTGCAATATCCACAAATAATAATTTTGTTTTGATAACATTTGGTTGTCGTCTATTTCCCTGAATTAACACTAAAAAATATGTCTCTATATTATATGCAATATATTAAGTATTAAATGCGGAATAATTTTAATTCAAAATTATAAAACATATTAAATATTAGATTGCAAATATTTTCCTTATGATATTTTAAAAATTTTCATATAGAGTAATTTCTTTTTCAGGTTCAACATTATCTGATATGCTTTGATATGTTTGTGGTTGTTCTTCAGTGGGTATATAGTGTTGTCCTCCTAATGTTCTCTTGTCTTTTTGTAGATCCTGCTTGTGGTTTTGCAGCAATCACTTGCGAGGAAACAGCTTGTGATTCCACAAAATAAAATGGGAATACACTTTGTCAGTCTGGAAATAAATAAAAACTGAAATAAATTATAGTATAATAAACATATTATATAAAATTAAATTAATATTACATTCCTTGACATTACTTTCATAGTAAACCAGTCCCTACTCGTGGCACTACATTACCCTTCTACCAAAACAAAATAAATTAATGGATCTTGTTCATCCAATTTCCCCTATAATACACCTACTATTACACCTAGTATAACAAAATAAGATAGTAAATACAATAAATATGTGAAGAAAAGAGAAGTCTTGTGTGTATCTATTGTTTGAGAACCATTTGACGCATGTATTTCTACTGTGTTGTACAAGTTGTGCCTTTAAATTTTATAGGTTTAGGACAAAATGTAATTATTCATAGAATGTGATGCCCGAAATTTCTTAAGGTTTTTTGTTGTTTTTAAAATAAATATTTGATTGTTAAAAACAATATGCACAGTGTTGCACTTTTAATATACATTATTATTTTATTATTACTTACATAGTAAGGGCTTGTGCTAACTTTATAGACTTCAATCCTTTGGATACTTTGTCCTATACAATTATTGTAAATTGGTTGAAGGCATCAACAGGATTCGAACTAATGTATATGTTCTGTCCATCCATGTTAGATCCAGATGATGGTCATATAAATTATCATCACCATAATAAAAATGTTCTTTACACAGCATTCTGGGCTCATTATGTAGCTTTATCTAGAAAGCTGAAGTAGTATACTGCTCTTGGGAAGGAATGTAATATTTCACTCACAATTTACAACTGAAAACAAAAAATAAAAAAGTGTTTAACGGTGGTTTATGGATAGACACGGCTTAGACGTTGTTTAAATTTAAACAGCCGCAAACCCTTGTTAAACTAAAGTCTAACCTATCTTTCCGTCAGTTCAATATTTTTATTTAACGTGGATATAATTGATTTTGTTGATTACTTCGATGAAGACGACATGGATAACTATGCGGAAATGTTCCGAGAAAGTAATACGGTTCGTGTGAGGGTTAATCCGTTTGAAAAATACGACGACACCAAGTTTAAAAAAAATGTGGGTTCAGCAAAATTTTTGCTAGAAAAATATTAGATCTTGTGAAAGACGATATCCCGAGTGATTCTCCTGGTAACATAATAGATCCAACAGTGCAAGTTGCTTGTGCATTACGGTACTGGGCTCATCATCAAGTAAGTTCGATCCCACCAAAAACATTCTGTAAAAAACTAGCCAAGTCTCGATGGAGCTGCTTGTTTATCTCTAAAAAGTAATGAAATCTAGACAAAGTCGTGCCAAGTCTAAGCTTCCTTACTGCGATTTCTTTATTATTATAGTTAATGTTGTGTGACTTGGCCGTTGAAGGGTACACAAGGGTACAAAATCAGGTGCTACATGACACCCTTGCACCAATCTGTCGCCAGAACCGCTATCCATTGACGATGGAAAATTGCCACTTGGAAAACGTTGATTGAATACCCGAGGTATGATCTCAAATTTTGACTTAATAGGCAATAATTCGTGAATCAAATTATTAGCGAATTTTACTACCAATTGTTTAGGCTTTGTTTGGTCTTCCGGGTCCTACCTCACTTTTTGTACAACGCCTAATGACCCATTCACTAAACCTAAACTAACATCAATATTTATCCTAAGCATTACTTTAGCTCCCTCTTTAATGATTATAGTTTCTTCCAGTCCAGCAGTCATCGACGCATCATCTTCATCTTTTTGTAACCACGCCCGGGCTTTCGTTATCATACATTTTGAACAATCCAAGGAATCTTTAGCAACTAACTTTATCTCGGGGTGCGGAATCGCTTTTAACATAGCATTTTTTGACTGCATACACACATTTCTAGTCGGTAGTAAACAAACAGTATCTTCTGGTAAGTCTAGTGTAATTTGTTTATTTAACCTTTCTCTTACTGAGCCCGCCGTAACAAAAAACAGCTTTGTCACCTCAGCTGGCGGCACTTGTTATAAACATTTATGTTTCTCACGTATGTTTAAAGAGGTTTTTGTTACAGTTATTTAAAGACGATAAGATTTTCGATAAGTAGAAACAATAACCATAACATCTAAATGTTTATTTTATTTTGTACAGCTCTTTGTTTCTAACGGATCTTGATAAAGTGTACTTACTGACAACAAATTTTATTTTATGAATGAAATATCGTGTTTTTATTTTATTTTTATGTCCTTACAATCAATACAACATATTGTTCCTAAATGAACCGAAATTATGCATGTACGAGTAATAATTCTAATAATTCTACTTTTTAACTTGCAAACATTTGCTAAAAATTCGCCAATAGACAGTTTGCGCGCGCTTTGTAACCTCATTTTCAAAACCTTTTTGTGTATATATTATAGCGTCTTCCTTTGTTTTTCTTATACAATCATATAGATATAACATTTAGCAATGATTTAGCAATCATTCAGCCCAGCAGTGGGACGCTATAGCCTAGATTAAATTAGATGTGTCCCACTACGCTGGATTTTTGCAATGACAGTAGATTTTTATGTACCAATGGTAGAAGGGGGCATTACCATATCTCTAATACAGCTAAGACCAGCTGAGGGTTCTTCATCAGATACTTTAGACCTTCGATTTTTGACATCAAATGAAGCGGCCCACCAAGTTGAATATTTTTTTGTAAAGGCGGTATGTCGATCTCTTCTAATAGTTTGGTTGGGCTCTTGTGTTTTCTAATCAGGGTCACCAGGTAATCCAGATGTTCGATTATCCTAGTTTTTATAGTTTTCCCTTTATGTGGCCATTAAACTCTGTACCAAATTTCAGCTCTCTGAGTTTATGGGAAGTACTAGTTCTATTCTGATGATCATGAGTGAGTGAGTGAGTGTCTAAAATGCGAAACTTTGCTTTCGCTTAACTTCGGAACTAAATGACCTACAGACTTGAAATTTTGGATTTTAAGTATGTGATTATAGTTTACTGGATGACGAAAATTTCTGCGTTCTGATATTATCCAGAGGTTCTCAAATAGGGGCCTGAAAATGCGGCGAAATGGTTCCAATAAAGGATGATACGGCAGTGTTTGCTTCCCGCTCGTCTTGGCGGGGGCACTGCTGTGCCCCCCGATTCATACAAAATTAATCTATGCTTACGTGTGGTGTCGGTAGAGAAGAAAAGCTACACCCAGCGGCCTGTATGTTTGCCTATTATTTGCAATTTTATTTGTTTTTGTTCATAAATAAAACAACTCATGAAAATTTAACAAAAGATAAATATAAATATATATGTATATATATATATATATATATATATATATATATATATATATATATATATATATATATATATATATATATATATATATATATATATGCAAACCAGTGGCTTCTATAAGGAGAGCTACTATTCAGAAATCGAGGGGTGTATTCAACTGAAGCCTAAAGGAAATTTTTAACAGTAATGTGCCAGTAACACACAAAAAATAACACACGAAAAATAAGCAGCATATTCGAAGCTGCTGATGCTCTAAACTACGCCAAAAAACTGAAAAGCAAGTGGGCAGGGCATGTGGCGAGACGGTCAGACGAGCGATAGACCAAAAGGGTGACACGGTAAGGAGGTCCAAGTAGAAAACGTTGCAGAGGAAGATCGCTTACGAAATGGGTGGATGATAGACGCAAAACGGCCGGCCCTAGCTGGATGCAAAAAGCCAAAGATAGTGAAAATTGGGACTCTCTAGACGAGGCCTTGCAACTACATTAGACATGTGGAACGTCTTGCAGAATCAAAATAAAAAAAAATCAAAAATCTTTATTTCACAACACAGTCGTTTGTAACTGTAAACAGAGGTTGGGACCATCCTAATAAGTAATAATAATACTTGTGCCAGGTGGCCCCGCTCTTCCTTACTTTACTAAATATCTTTAAATGTGTTTGTGAAGACAATTTGGAAAAACACTTATAAAATAATTAATGTTAACATTAGTTTAGAGTGAAAAACAAGGCAAAACAACAATCAATATTTTCAATTTACATATTACCTGAAATACATTAATTCTGAATTTTAATAAAAAAAGCATGAGAGCGTGTTCGCACGCGCGCATGTGCGTGTGTGTGTGTGTGCGTGTGCGTGTGCGTGTGCGTGTGCGTGTGCGTGTGCGTGTGCGTGCGCGCGTGCGCGTGCACGTGTGTGTGTTGTGTGTGTGTGTGTGTGTGTGTGTGTGTGTGTGTGTGTGTGTGTGCGCGCGCGCATGTGTGTGTGTGTGTGTGTGTGTGTGTGTGTGTGTGTGCGTGTGTAAAAATATATGTGTATTGTGTGAGTGTGAATGTGTAAGTTCGTATAAATTGTCATAGTTCTCGTTCACCAAAACCTATTTCAACATATCAACATAATAAATATAAAATTAATTCAATTAGCATATTGCAATAAACATTCTGTGTCGTTATATGTTTTAGTATATAAATACTTTGTAACTATTTGTTTACATTTGTGTGTGTTCAAGTGATATAAATCCAAATCTTTGTTCAGCCTATTGTAGAGATGAGCAGATTGCGATAAGAACTGACGCTGAGCAAATTTGGTTTTTACGTATCTAGTTACTGCTACCCTATCTTTTCTTCTTTTCGTCATTATTGCTGAGTTAAAAGGCAAAGATTTGTGTGTCCGTAAAACTATTAATAGAATATATCTATCTATTAAACTATTAATAGAATATATCTGTCTTATTGAAAGAAGCTCACTCAACTTGTAAAGTTCTTCAGTTGGAAAACGAAATGGCTTAAAATACATAACTTTGAGTAAACAACGCTGACTTCTTCCGATTTCTAATAATTTTGTTTTAGCTGCAAAGAATAATTAATTATAATGATTTTATCCTCTGCAAGATGCGGGAGTGGACCAGCCATTGTGAATGTGACCCCTCTTGCATAGGTAAAACAAAAGGATCTTTAAAAACCCGCGTGTTCTTTATATCTAATGTTCTTTACATTTATCTGACATGAATCGCCAACGCTCAAGAAAGTGTGCAGTCTGTGAACGTGTTCAAGATTGTCTCCACCATTACATCAGATTTGATAAACCACAAATTCTCACAAAAGAACAACAATTCCTACCAAAGATGTTATGCAAGACTACTGAAATTAAAAACCATCCTAATTACTTTCCCTATTGAAATTAGGAAG
Organism: Parnassius smintheus behrii; assembly: GCA_036936625.1. Classification (NCBI taxonomy): domain Eukaryota; kingdom Metazoa; phylum Arthropoda; class Insecta; order Lepidoptera; family Papilionidae; genus Parnassius; species Parnassius smintheus. The sequence continues at coordinate 41,249,855 of JAUPFT010000012.1, read as the reverse complement.
ATGTATAGGTGCTGCCATCTGCTTGGGATCCTATAATTAACAAAATTAAATACAAACCCAAGCATACCACTGCAATACTTCAAAATACTGTAAGCTCGTTCTTCGTAGAACGGACTGAAGAACTGAAACTGAAAAAGAAACTGAAGGTAGCCGGGCTAACTATGATATTGGGACTTCAAACATCTCAGTCCCCTCTCGTCGGGAATTTAAAATAAGTTAATTGCACGCGATAAAATCCGTATAAATTGTTATCCAATTAATTAATTACAATAATAGGATTAAGCTTAGTTTACTTATTTCGTTATTTTTTGCAAGAAATAAAAGGCTTTTTTATTTATTTATATTCTATCAAAGTGTGGTCCTTTTCCGTTCAAGCCGACCCATTCGTGCTACAACTATATTATAGCAGCAGCATGTCTTTACCACGTAAAAACGATGTTTTTAATAACAAACAAAAAATTGCACCAATGCTAATGAGCTTAAAATTGTTGATATTGATTTGTTCGCGTACGCGTAGGCATAACCAAAGATTTAAATAGTTAGATGCGCCTTCATCTTGTAAACTGTGGCATTGTTTTTGGATGTGTTCGTTTGACACTGAAGCGCACACACTAATGCAATAGTGTCATATCTTATTATCTTACAGAAATTGTGTATACTACTTTCTCTGTCGCGTAAATGAGCACTGATTCCGAATGAGTGAGCTCACTCATTTGAGAATGTACACATTTCGGAGTGGTCACATACTATGGTGAGGGCGCATCTAACTATTTAAATCTTTGGGCATAACTAACTGTTGTAGCCGCTTTACATTTTTATGACTAAAAACTGCGTTGAAACATGACTCAAGAACAAGAACGTATTCTATAGCAGGGAAGATATGAATTTATTGCTACGACTGGCAGATGAATTGGCAATTCAAATTTTATAGATCCATCGTAGACACTGTTTCCTAGCCAAAAAATTAGTTGCATCACATTTTCACTGATTTTCACTGTGCTGTGTGTTTTTTCTGTGCGTATACGTTATCTCTGTATGCCCTTCTTGCGGAACCTAAAAGCACGTTAAATAAAACTAATTTTTGGTCACAGGGGACCATGGGTGCTGTGAAACACCGGAAATGTCGAAAATTAAAACTATCTGAAATTAAACGCGATAAAATCCGTAAAAGTAGTTTAGATTTAAAGCATAGGGTTCGCGTAAATATTAGAAATCATTATATTATAAACCTAAAGGAATCGTGCCTTTAGTTTAGACACACCTGGATTGTGTACATCGTATTTGTTCTCAAACATTTTATGTAAATCTGCAACTGTGCAGTTTTAAGCTGCAGACGCATAGTCCTGTTTCTATCGATAAAACTATACGTTACTTTTATAAGCAGTACAGTACAGTGCAGCATATTTGTAAACAAACAAGTTCATCTCGAGAGCGCGTTGCCTTCGGTCGTTAACATGGACAGGTAGGAAAACGTAACGTTTCGTGCAGGCGCTTGTGTCATATTGTGCAGCCTACTTAACCTAAAAGCACGTTGAAAAAAAAACCAGCGTTGTTGGGTGGGTTTCCAATGAAGACTATGTGCGTGAACAGCGAGTGCGTGTGCGCAGACGTGATTGCAACGCTTGTCCGAGTCCACGCATACGGTTTCGCACGGGAACATTGTGTCATATTTACAAATTTGATGTGTTGTTTTCTAAATATATATTAATGTTTAATTTACTTATCTAATATTGTGTGAGTTGGCTGCGGTAGTAGAAGTACTGCTGTGGTCAATTCACGTGGTTGTTAGCTGACACCGGAACTCCTTTTGGTTTGCTTTGCAAAACGTCTTTTTAATTTATACATATAAATAAAATTCAAACTTCGGTATTCTTAAATAAACTGCCTTATTTTAAATTCAGGGGGTTATTTACGTGGTTAATACATAAATAACTATTTGTCAGAAATTAATCTCAAATTTATTTAAAATATAAAGAATATTACTCGATAGCAAACTTTCTTTACTATTAGTAATTATTCCGGAGGTAAGAGGTAAATTAATAAAAATAATAAATGTGTGAGAGCGGATGATCAACTTGCTCTCTTGCTTGCGCAATTTAATCATTATCAGAAGTAAGACAGCGTACGGCACTAAACATTCAGTATAGAGCAATAATACAGCTCGACCAACCGTAATATGTCCCCGCCACTGACCTCTATATATGTACATATACAAGTACGCTGGACTGGCTATACAATACAAAATGTCTGTGCAAATTTGAAGCGCCACTATAGTAGGCCTGCCATAAATTCCGAGACGCCGACCGGGACATTTAGAACAGAAATAGGGTAAATCATGGATTATACAAAAACACTGGTAATATTTAAGAAAATTTAATCAAAAAATAAGAAACTCTTACACTACGTCCTTTTTTTTTGCCCATTCATATTTCTCTGTACTTTTAACCTTTTTCAGTAATTCCTTTTCCCCTTTGACGTAATTATAAAATTCCGTGCATGACATTTTATAATTATAAACGCATTGAATGATGCTTTCGATTGTGCTTACACTGAGTGAACTTCGTTCTTTCGTCCACTGCGCTGAAATTAACGAAAACACTCGTTCTACGTGAGCATTGTGGCCTGGGATTGCAAAAATATATTGACACATTTTAAGAAGATTTGCTTTTCTTTCCAGTTCTTCGGTTTTTTCAAAAAAGTGTTTCCATTTTGCTTCCATATTTTTAGCTTTCCATTCATCGCTGATTTCACATTCAATAAACGATTTTAAGTACATAAATTCTTCATACATTGAATCATCTATTCCTATATCCTTTTCATTTAAATATTTTGTAGTTTCTTCTACTTGTTGCCATTGAGGAATATCATTTAAAATCATCCAAGCGAAAACATCAAATTTTGTCATCGGCTCTGTCCACTGTTCGAGATAACATATAGCAGTGTTAAAGAAATCTCCTGTTTCTTTGTCAAATGTTTCGGATTGACTTGTATTAATTGTGCCTTCATTCTTTAGTTTGTTATAAAGTTGTGTTGTTTGATTGCCTAAATATTTATTTATCAATCTGTCACTCAACTGTTTTTTTGTATCCTGTAATACATTTTTCACTTCAACAATGGTAATAACTGATTTTTCAATCTTTTTAATTTGTTTTTCAATCAGAAATGCTTGACTGTGCACAAAAAGTGTGTAAACTTCTGATAAGGGATCAGCAAAAAAATCGACTACAGCTTTTGGGGCTTTTGCTTCCTTAGCGAAAAATTCTTTCAATGGCAGCCATAACTTTAGTATGCGTTCAATTGCTGGAAGTAGTGAAAGCCACCGACTTCTGGAATGTGAGAGTATATTGTTGTATTCTATTGCTGCTTGCTCACAAAAATCTTTAAGCCGTTCCACTCTTACAGTGAATATGGAAAAATACTTGAAAATTTTCAGAACAATAGACTCCACGTCAATCGACATCACATCGGCAGCAGTGGACGCTGTATTGTGCAGAATGTGCGCTGGGCAACCGATGCCTTCAATGTCTTTGGACAAAATCTCCTTTAATTTAAAAAAAACATTGTTAACTCCGTACCTATCTCTTCCGCCAAAGTTAGTGTTTGTGTTATCCCCGCTGAAAGCAACAATATTTTGTACGGGGATGTTCTGATCCTGCAACGATTTTATACAAAATGAAGTGATTGTATCAGATGTTTCATTCGGCAATGAGTCTATTTTTAGTAATTTAATTTGCAGTCCTTCTTTTTCCGTAAAGTACTGTATCAGCAGTGGAAATAACTTTTCGGCTTTGTGATTGCTAGAATCGGTTGAAATGCCGTAAAAAGGAACTTTTTCGACTTCTGTTTTAATTTGCGCGATCGAGTGTGGAGCTAAAATGTGTTTAATGATAGCAGTAGATTTTGTTCTTGCAGTTGATTGTTTTGCTGCGATACTTGAATCAGGATACATTACGGCATTCAGTTTTGTCGTACAATCTAAAGAGCTAAACGATTGGTGGTGCTTTACGACTTTATAAGCTGTGGTCAGTTCGGCAGCGCATATTAACATGTCTTCGGCAGTACATTGCGTGATCATTAGGGCCCGGATTAATATGTATATATAATATCAAAATATGTACATTTAATATGGACTTAAAATCCTAAAATATGGAAAAAATATGTGTAATAAAAGATAACGACATTGTACATTAAAACGATTTCCTATTAAGAAAAAACAAAAAAAATACGATTTTACTTAGCTTAGGTTCATTATTATTTAAATTACAGTATATAATTACGTGTTTCCTTAAATTTTCTGTTTGGACGAAATAATGCTTTATTCTAGCTGAATGATTTTTCATCATAGGATGTGATTGGAGCTTATTTAAATTTGCATAATTCTGCAAGTGAGTAGGGCACATCTATGGTGCCTTCTAATGTTCCACACAGCATGCTGTTGATTTTCTTTAGGATCCTTTCCTAAAGAAAATCAACAGCATGCTGTGTGGAAATCCTTTGTTTTTTTTTCAGTACATAGAGTAATTTTTGCCTCGCTACTTCAGCAACGGGACCTTCTGATTCTAAAAATATTTTCGATAGTCATCAAATTATCATTTAGAGAAGTGGAAGAATTTTCGAGTGCCTTTATATGGTATGATAAAAAGCAATAATTAGTGTTTATGTACATAAAGCAAATAGTTACGTAGGGTAATCTTGGAGAAGTTCTTTTGAGATTGAAATATCAGCAGCTTTATTCTCCAATTCAAAGATAATCATTTTGATTTCAGTGTAATACTGGGCATAGTATTCATTTGCTCTCAGCTAAGTTCCCCAGCGGTTCAGCACTGGCTCTAGCGGTAAAGAAATGTCGGGATACCAACTCTTTAAATTTTAAGATCCTGCTTGCTGCTTTCAAAAACTTTTTCTTTACGTTTCATACTAAACTGTCAGCCTTTTTAAACTGAGACCTTATTCATTCAGCAAATCTATTCATACCATGAGCCAAGCACTTCATATGAATAATTTTTGGATACAAAACTTGTAGGGAATCTACAGCTTTTACCATACAAGGAGCAGCATCACTAAGTAGCAAGACAACTTGGTCATGTTTAACTCCATAAGGCCACAAAACTCTCATTGCATCATTAAAAAGCTTTACTGACGTTTGGTGGTTGCATTAAAGAAGTTCTTCACACGCCAATAAAAAGGATTTGCTGGCATTTTCGTCATCTAAAACTAATTTTTAGTCATTTCACATACCTTCTCATCAACCTAACATAAAATAATGAAGATATGGATAAATTTATTTAATTTCTTGTGGAATATGGATTTATACTTGAAATATGGAAAAATATGGAAAATAGAAATTGCATTTTCTTGATCAAAATATCATAATATATGTAGAAAACATATTCAAGAACAAAAACCATTTCAATTAAAAATATGGATTTACATATTAATCCGGGCCCTAGTGATCATAAATGTCGATATATCTCTAGAAGTTGATGCAACTGATAATTTCGTCTTGTGATTTTTACTTTGGATATGGTCTTTGACACTTGACTTACCGCCGTGACTGACAGCTATATGAAAGCCGCAAATTGAACAAAAGGCTTCATAATCATTTCTTCCTCTTTTAATGAATGACCACTCTTTAGTATAATCGTCCGAAAACAAACACTTTCTTTTTGGCATGACTTTTTAGCAAAATACCAGACTGGCAATAAAAAAACTAAACTACGAAATACAGGATAACGCGCAGCGCAAATTAAGTACGTTGTTCTCTAAAGCAATCAAACGAAACACTGCGACGACGCGTGACGTTCAAGGCGCGAGGGCGGAGGGGCACGCGGCGCGGGACGCGCACGTAGTGTTGCCAACTATACTTTAAAATAACGTATCTTACGGTATTTTGCTTGATTATACTTTATACTTTTGAATAAGAAAAAAGTATCTAAAATACTTTATTCTAACTTATGCGTGAAATATTGTGTGAATTGAATGAAAGCAAGAATTCTGCCAAATTTCTGAATTTAACTCAGTCCATTACTCAGAATTTCCAATCATTTTATACTTTCACACATACACAGAACAGAATAACAACAAAATACATTATCATACAACTTTCGAAAAATCTGTACTGTCAGTACAGTCAAGTGTCAGTCAATGTCTCCAGTATATATTGTACTCTGTACTCTATGCTCAACGTTTGTTGTTTCGGTGGAATAGTAATAATTATAGTGTATATAACCGTCTGAAAGGAATATACGTTATTTTCCTTTGAAAAAGTTGGCAACCCTACGCGCACGTGTTAATAATCAAAGAAGGCAGCTAGGCTCGCTCGCTCGACTCCGCTCCACTTCAACCACTCGCCGATCGCAGACGCTGCACTTAACTACACAGGGGTAGCTTGCGAATTGTGTGCACACCGGGACAAATGACCTGTTGACCGGGACACCGGGACACAACGCTTCAAACCGGGACATGTCCCGGTGTACCGGGACGTATGGCAGCCCTACACTATAGGTCATCTTGAGAATTAAAATTGACATAATATGCCAAAGTCTGTTGTCTTATTTTAATTGTCTTATAAATTTGTATTTTGAAATTTTAAACTAAAAACGATAGTGTTTTACGTTGTTTGATTGTGTATAGATTTAGTTACATAATATATTTTTTTTATTTAAGGGTTTCCGTAATCTGTCGAACTCCTTACCAAAAGGAAAGTGGTACAACATTCCACAAGTAAGTGAATTTGCAGCTATATTAAACAAATTAAATATATTTGATAATATATGAACTCAAAAATTTGTTACTAATCTTAGTATCATAATTACCAACATGTTTGGCTGTATATTACAGATTTTTGATAAACAATAAAATTAAATAAGGTTGTCAAGTTCCTTGTCTATAATACTTATCAATTTTCTTTCTTACCCATATCTGTTAGCAAAAAAAGGCGCCAATAACAGATAGTTATAAAATGTTTATAAGTTAACAGGTTTCCAACAGAAACTTGACCAAAATTATGGCTTAATAGCATAAATATTGTGAATTGGCGTCCAAAACAAAATGATAATCTTTGTTCTAAACATTTCACAGACGACTGTTTTATTAGACATGAGAACCGCACTACTTAAATAATATCGGTATACGAAGTGCGGTATACCGATAGTATTTCCTGATAGTACCAGTACCAATAAGTATAAAAGTATTAGAAGGTTATTTCGAATGTTTTTTTATTTCTTCTCTTCTCGTTTCCTCCCAAACTCAAGAGCCATAGCCAAGTGTAGAAAGGTCGCTTGATGATCTCGTGACACGTTGGATGTGCGTAAGCGGGCTGCGGCTAGAGAAGATTCCTCTCCCTGTACCGCTCTAGTCGAAGTTACTCCCCTACTAACCCCTCGTACAAAATAATGTTGACAGCCATTCTACTGTGTATTATAGTATTCTATGCTTTAAGCTATAACTTACAATAATAATGGTGTGATACAAGACATAATCCCTATACGTGTTATCACGGCATGCCAAGATTGAGAAACAAAATAAAATCAAACTTAAACTAACAGGCTCATAAATCTAGCAAATCAAGAACTATAACTTTTGAATATCAATCAAAGGGGATGTCCTTGAGAAAGTCTTTCAAAACATTTCTAAAACGAACCAGGCCAGAGTTGAAGATGTCAAGGTTGGTAAAGCGAAGGCTATAATTCTCATAAAGTCGACATAACCTTGATAGGGGTTGATTCCGGGAGATATTATTTCGCGATAAGGGTATATCAAATATTGGAGTTGTGTTTTATGTTAAAATTTAACAGTTCCAAGACCTCGGAGCTGTCCAGTTCAGAGTGTATTATTTTGTGTAGGTTAACTAGGTCCAACTCATCGCGACGGAGGTGAAGTGGTGTCATGTCAAACTCTTTAAGCCTCTCAGAAATTAGTGCAATATGATAAATGAACGAATTGTAATTTCCATTTCGAAAATATTTAAATAAAAAGTAGAACAACACATTTAAATTGTTCTACAAATAAAGTATGACCAAAAATACTACATGAAATAAAGTTTTTAGTCGGACCGCAGCTTTTAATATAACTTTACGGCCGGTTTTCATTTCTGTGCCGCGCTCCGCTACATGTTTACGCCTATACTGAATTAGGTTCCGGACAGTCTAATAACGACTATAAACAAAGTTGTTTATTTACTTATGCAGCGCAATATGGGTATGCACTTTTGTTGAAATATTTTTGTGAACTAGCTATGCCCGCGACTTCATTCGCGTGGAATTAGTCCTTTTCTTAAGATAATTTACAGTGATTTTACTTTTATTTATTAATATTAATTAAATAATTATAATTTTTTACTTTTAACTATCGCGTAGATCTATAAATACATTATTCAGGATAAAAATATTGTTATTCAGTTAAGCAGAAAAAACAAATGAACTAATGTACAGACCCACAATAAGAAACTAATTTGGCAAACTATACGCTTGGGTTCCATATAGTAAATAAACAACAAAATGACCGCAATAGCGTTTTCTTGTCTTCTCTCTGGTCAATACTTTGTTTCTATACATAAACATAAACACTCACGCCTGTCACCCAGAAGGGTAGGCAGAGACTACAGACTTCCATTTGGCACGATCCTGACACACCTCTCTCGCCTCCTTCACATCCATACACCTACGCATACATGCTCGTCGGTTAAGGGTACTCCTAATTTGGCCCGTTTTCAATAAATCGCCAATTTGGTAGATAAATTTTCGCCTAGGACGTCCCTTTCCGACTCTGCCATTCACTTCTGCAACATAAATTTTCTTTGTCACTCTTTCCTCATTCATTCTTTTCATATGTACAAACCACCGAAGCATTCCTTTCTTAATCCTGGTCACAACATCATCTTGCAAACCACACTCTTCTTTTATTACACAATTTCTTACCCTGTCGTTCAGATTCAGCCCTAAAATACTCCTTACAGACCGCATTTCTACTGCGTTGATTCTACTCTCGTGCTTCTTCTGCCACACCCAACTTTCACCACCATACGTTAAAGTAGGGACCAACACAGCATTGTGAATTGCCATAAGTGCCTTTTTTGACACATTTTGACTCTTCACAATAGAGTGTAGGTCCCCATTTACTCTATTTCCCGCATTCACTCGTCGTTCTATATCCGTATCATATCTCCCATCCCTGCTAAATACGCAACCCAAATATACAAACTCATCTACTTGCTCGATCAACTCTCCTTCTATTCTTATTTCACAAATAGTTTTACTTTCTTCTCTTTCAAAAACCATAACCTTCGTCTTACTTGCGTACACTTTCATACCCCTTTCTTTCAATGATCTGTTTATTAATGTAACCATCATTTGCAACTCGGCTGCCTACGACGCAAGGATAACTTGATCATCGGCGTACAAAATGCATTTGACGGTTAACTCACCCATTCTTAATCCGCAGTCTTCATCTTTCAAATTTTGCAAACAACTGTCCATAAATAGGTTGAACAGCCACGGGGAAGCCACACAGCCCTGTCTGACACCTTTATGGATGTCAAACCAGTCGATCAAACCAGACGCCGTTGATCCTAACACAAACACTAGAGTCCCTATAAAGAGACTCCAATGTCTGTATCAAGCCAGCGCTCAACCCAAATGAGTTCAGTGTTTGCCATAGCACATCCGTATCCACTCTGTCATAGGCCTTTTCCAAGTCCATGAACGCACAAAAAACCTTTTGGTTTTTGGCCAAAAACTTCTCCACGATCATGCGCATGGAAAAGACTTGATCTGTACATCCCATTCCCTTTCTAAATCCCGCTTGCACATCCCAAATTTTTCCATCAGTTTCTTTCATGACCCTTTCAATCAGTACCTTAGCATACAGTTTTCCCACAATGCTAAGAAGGCTGATGCCACGGTAGTTTTTACAGTCCTGCTGCGACCCTTTTCCTTTATATACTGGGACTATCACGGCTTTGCACCAGTCTACCGGTACCCGCTTCAGTTCCCAGCATAAATTAAACAAGGTGTGCAGCAGGCCTGCCACCACTTCCTCTCCAGCCCTTAGCATTTCGAGTGCCTTACCTGCTTTCATGCTTTTCATTGCTTTCATTATTTCATCTTTACTTATCTCGCTACCTGTTTTCTCTTCTTTCGGAGTTTCTACTTCAATTAGTACGCACGTTGTCTCCTCACTCATAAACACGCTTTCAAAATATTCCTTCCATCTCTTTAAACTCAAAACTTCATCATTCAGAATATAGCCCTTCTCGTCTCTTATAACATTCATCATAGGCTGTTTTGAATGTCCCCTGGCAGTTCTTACAAGTTTCCAGAACATTTTAATATTTGCCTAGAAGTTATCCGATATTCTTCTATCATTCTTATCCGTTATTTCTTGCGTTTTTCTTTCAACTACTTCTTTTACTCTCTTATTAAGATGTTTAAAGACTGCCTTTTATCTTTCAATATCATCATTCATACCGCTAGAATTACCAGCCATTGTTGCTAGTAAATCTAGCCATGCTCTCCTCTTTGCTTCAACTTCCATACGTATCTCATCATCCCACCATAATGTATTATTTTTCCTTTCATTCTTTCTCTTACTAACACCACATAACCTTTCTTTACATTTTGCCATACATTTTCCAAGTCTAACTCCTTCATACATAATTCATCCAAACCACTTATATTTTCTTCCAGTCTACATTTGAACTTGCTTTTCTCACCTTTATCTTGTAACCTTTCTGTTCTAATACGCTGTAACGCAGTGGTACAGATGATCGATGGCGCCAACGCCTGAATAGATCATTAATTCGGCATAAAACCAAATAATGATCCGTTCCTACGTTAGAACCCCGGTAAACCCTTGTATCCACCACTGCGCCCCCCAATCTTTCATCCACAATTATGAAATCTATCATGCTTCTATCGTCACCTCTTTCCCAAGTATACGTGTGAATCCTCTTGCGGCGAAAGCAAGTGTTCGTCACAAAAAGATTCTTTTCCATACATACGGTGAGGATACTTTCACCATTCTCGTTTATACTTTCATCACCAAACGTTCCCATTATCCTTTCATAACCAAGCCTCCTCACCCCAACCCTTCCATTAAAATCTCCTAGCATAATAATATTTTCATTTCCCTTACACTTCATTAACACCATCCTTACTATTTCCCAAAACTGCTCTCGGATATAAGTGGGCTTAGACATGTCTGGGGCGTAGGCCCCTAACACAAACAACTTCTTTAAGCACACTTTCATTCGTATCTATAGCAGCCTTGGGCTTACACATTCATACTCTTTCACACATTGGCCCATTCTTTCTGAAAGGATGATACCTACTCCCTGGCATGCCCGCTCGATCTCGTCTACACCAGACCAGTATGCGGTATACATACCATGTGTAGTGACATCCTTTCCCTTCCTTTTCGCCTCATTTACACATAACACATCTATTCCTCTATCATACTTCATCAATTTTATCATTCATTGCCCCACATACATTCAACGTAGCCAGACGGGCCTCTGCAATCCACTTTTCGCCCCTCCGGGAGACAGAACGTGACGGGTGGTGAACCTCGTCGCCGGTTTTCCTCCCGGAGATTCTTCGCACCCCTGCCCCATTAAAGGGGCGCCGGGAACTCGGGGCCATTTCTTTTATATAGTTCTTCATGGTGCGAAATACGGGGTAGTATATTTTACGCCGCTACCAAGGCGTGGAGCCGAGTCTGTGGTATCGGCTTGTCGCTCATTTAGCACCACCCGGGGGACACGTGTAGGGTGGGCCTAGGAATAGGTGCCTTCGGATACGAGCGACTTATCCCCCTGGTTTCTATACCTACAAAAAATTAATAAATAAGCAACCATATTGCCATAATATCAAAAATATTTAAAATGAAAACTACAATCCAATGCCTATCTAGGGTATGTTCCGAAACGTTTTCAGTATACTGCCGAATACAAATGACGTCATCAGTTGACACTATATTGTACTGGCGCGTCGCCGCCATATTGTGTCGGATATCCGGCCATAATAAAATAATTTTTAATTGTGTGTGCGCTGAATGAAGCATGCCAGAATTTGTCTTTATTTATTCAAATACAAAAAATTATAGAATAATTGCGGATATCTCAATTAGGAGCACAAAATGACAAAATAATCGCCAACACTTTTACAATATTGCGCAAATGTATGACGTCATATACAGTCCTATGTTTTGGAACGAATCACCAGTATAACGCCGATTCATGACGTCATTTGCATTGGACAGTACACTGGGTTCTCCTCCCGGTACTAAGAACATACACCTAATATTAAGTACATAAATAAACTAACAAAATAAATGAAATCACGTTAGTGTTCCATATAGTAAACCACGTTCACGCATTATGTCTCTACCTGCAAAAGAATTATAAATAAAACTAAACTTAACCGAAGAAAGTTTTTGACTTTTAAATAATAGGTGGGATTAGGTACAAAATCAGTTGGGTTTTCTATCGAGTAATTCTCAATTTGGAGTCCGGAGCGGTGATTTTAATAGTGTTTCAACCCTGAGCATTAATGAGAAACCACAGCCGTTGTATTATATTGTATATAGCATGTAACTTTACTTAATACACGTACACGCGGGAACTTTGCAGAATTTAAAATTCTATTGTCAATTAGTAAAACTCCATATTCAAAACTTCAGTTAACTCAGAAACCTCAGTAGCAGATACAGAAAGAAATGCTAATTATTAGAAAAACTTTATAAATAGAGAAGTGAATGTTCGTCTACCAGAAACATTTTGAAATGGTTTAAATCCTTTTGAAAGCATAATTCCTTTTCACTCAAAGGAATTCCAATAATGCTGCGATTCAACCGCAAAAAAGTATATGTTTTAAAGCGAAAGATTCAAAGATTAAAATTAAAACGGAATTCTACTTTCTCGGTTAAAATATGCTGTAGGAGTACTTTTTTGCAACACTCTTTCTGTTTGTGTGTGATTTTATTAAGCAGTGTATGCTTAATAAAAATCTACTTGCAACATTTCTTTATCCGGGAAGAAAATACTTTTAATGACGTGTGAAACAAAATATTTAGGGATTCCGTTGTCATAAAATAGAATACTACATTTGTCATTCAATGAAGTTTACAGTTAATTTTTTTGACAAATGTTTTTTACTTTTACTAGTGATCAAAAAAACCTTTGTACTGGAAAGAATCAGCAAGAAACCCAACATTTGTAATACAAGTAAATTGTGCAATAAAAATATCATAATATAATGTATATGGAGCCTTAAAATTTTGCCTTATTGATTCAAAATCTCAACATCATAACTTGACTCTTATATAGTGATGTCCCCCAAACGAGTTTCAAGAAACAAGCCATTTTGCGCAGGGCAGAGTTATAAGTGCACGGGTGTGTACGCAAACACAGGTACAATATCTATACCTCCACTCTCATACTCATATGAGACAGCAATCCGTAACGACTTAAGAAGGATCAGGCGCAGAACCAATGGCTTTACTTGCTTTCCGAGACACTGGATAAAAAACCTAACTTTCTGAATAATGGGCTGCAACTGAGAATTTCTTGACAAAAAAAAACCCAATAACTGATTTTGTCCAACTCGGGGCTTGAACCTAATACTACATAATCAGCAGTCACGCTTCCGATTACTAGATTAACGACGCAATCAATTAAATTCTATAATTTGTTCAAGATTATCATATACAATTTAATTATTATATGTACATTAATAAAAATAAAAAATTAATAAATTTTGTCTATTATATGTACATTATAGTTTAACACGTGCTCGGCGGGGAAGGAAAACATTGTGAGGACTCCTGCATGTAAAGTTTTTTGTGTTTTGTTTAAATATATTAGATGAGGTTTCTTGAACTAGCAATAAAGATTTTCATATATTAAGTTGGTAGTTATGTTGGAAAAACTACGCCTGAAGTTGCTGATGAGTATGCCATATACCAATGAAGGTTGTGCAACTAGGTAAGTCCAATTTCTTCCCAGAGATCAATAGAGGCATTCAACTCTGGGAAGCGTTCAGGAAATAACAATATGCTAGAGCGTTGCCACCCGTTTTGTAATGCATTTATAAACATGAAAAAGCAAAATTTAAACCAGTGCATGTTGCCAGTACTTAAAGATCCCAGACGAAAACTGACAACTGATAGGTACGAAGGATTCAGCAGAGCGGCAATCCAAAAGATGGAGTGACGCCCGGTAGGACGATGAAGTGTTTTGGCATTACTTGAGGAAGACCTAGGTTCAACAGTGGACTGATAAAAGGCTGAAATGATGATGAGGACGAATCGGATATTCTCTAATTTGATCGACTGAAATTCAACGATTAAAATCATTAGTCATACTCTAAATAATAGAGATAATCCATTCCCGCAATATAGCTACACTCTCTACTTCCTTACTCTTACAGCTTCCTTCTTACTTCTCAACAGTATAACACGACTTGTGAAATATTACACGCAGGATCAACGGCTTAAAGTGCTAACCGAAGTACGGGTATGAAACACCCCCAACTTCCTGACTCCAACTGCTGCTGAGAATGTCTTGACAGAAAAACGCAATAACTGAATTTAGTAGATTTGTAACCGGGACCTCATGATCAGCAGTCAAGCTTACGATCATTATAACAGCGAGGCAGTCGAAAGAATATAAAACACTCGTCATACAGCTGACTTAATCCGAGACTATTCTATTTTTTAACATTAGCGTAATTCAAAAAAATTCAACCTCTACAAAATATATTTCAAAAACAAAACACAATTTAACCCGTGACGACTAAGACACAAAATTTCTTAAAATTGACATTAACATTTTAATTTAATACTATCCTGTATAAGTTTCCCTCAGAAAATTTCAATATATTACGTATTAACAATGTATTTCGTTATATCAAAGCAAATAATTGAATAAGAGAATATTTCGTATTTCTTGATAATTTAAATACTTGCCTACTTCAATATTCTCAATTATAAATTTTGTAGCAAATATATATTATATGTATAAATGTAAGTAAAGTAGTCATCATTTTCATCATTACAGCAATTCACAAGTAATGCCACAAATCACGGTCCCCCCAAGCAATGCCACAAATCAGGGTCCCGAGTAACCTGCATCCATCGGCTTCCTGCGTGTCTTACCAGGTCGTCACTCCGTCTAGTGGGGGGACGTCCTTTACTTCACCCGCCAGTACGAGGCTGCCACTCGTAAACCTTTTTTCCCTATCGGTTATCGAGTCTTCGAGCTATATGGTCGACCCATTGCCACTTCAGTTTACTAATCCGTTGGACTATGTCAGTCGCTCTGGTTCTACTGCGGATATTCTCATTTCTAAGTTTTTCAAGCAGAGAAACTACGAGCATAGCCCTTTCCATAGCTCGCTGAGCGACTTTGTGTTTCCTCATACGGCCAGCATTGAAGGACCACGTCTCAGTTCTATATGTCATCACTGGCAACACGCACTGGTTGAACAATATAGTTTTGAGGTTTTGTGGTATGCCTGTCGAAAAGATGTGTCGTTATCTTCCGAACACTGCCCAGTCGAGTTGAATCTGTCGATTAACCTCTCGGTCGAAGTTGAACTTTCCTAGTCTTACTATTTATCCTAGGTAAACATACTCGTCAACAAATTCGAGCTTAGTGCTCCCAACAACCACCAGCGTAGGTGTGACGTGATTATTAAACACGATCTTTGTTTTGTCCAAGTTCTTCTTAAGACCTATCTGTTCGAAGACACTGTTGAGGTCATTGAGTATAGTGATTTGGCTCTTCAGCGATTCTGATATAAGAACTATATCGTCGGCAAATCGGAGGTAAGTGATGTACTCGCCATTACGTTATTCGGATTAGCACCGTAGCACCAATGGACAAATACTTCAGCACTTCGATATACCGACAGTTAACTTGGCACTGCTGAATGGACTTCAACACCGACCAAATTTCGACGAAATCAAAGGCTTTCTTATAGTCCATATACGCCAGGTAAAGTGGCAGATTTTACTTTTTGGTCTTCTGTACAATTTATCGTAAGGTATGTATGTGGTCTAATGGTACTAAATTCTTTTCGGAACGCGGCTTGTTCGGTCTGGAAGTAGTCGAGGCTGCGTTCGAGATGATTCGTAATGACTCTCGAAAACAGGAGGTAGACGTGGCTCAGAAGTTAAAGCGTTTTGTCATTATCACCTTTCTTGTATAATAAGGCCACCGCACTTCTAATCCACGCTTCCGGAGTAGTACCGCCATGGAGTACGAAATTAAAGAGCTTCTAAAGGACTTCAAGTACCGGTTTTCCACCCGCTTTTAGAAGCTCCGTTGTAATTCCATCCTCGCCCGAGGACTTGCAGTTTTTAAAATATTGGAGGGCCATTTTAATCTCTCTCAGACTGACGTCCGGGATATCATCGGAATAGTGTCGGATAAGACTTACTCTTAGATCGTTACTCACACTTGAGTGTGGCTCCAACGACGAGGTGTACGTAAACGACAACAATACAATAATTTTATGACTAGTCTTAGTATTTTCACTGGCATCATCACAGCTCATTATAAAAGTTTTTTTATTCTAAATTTATTTCTTCTTCATTTAAATCACGTGTATTTGCAAGCGCAAGTACTTGCTCGTAAGGCATTCTTTTTCAACGCTTTTTACGTGTGCTACAACGTACATAAGGGAATAAACAGAAATGTCACAAACCGTCAGTGAATTCAATTGTTTGTTTTTTATTTGTTATAAATATACTTTGTAATTAAATAACCTTGTTATATTTACAACCTTATGTTCTGTTGAAAAATATATTAGAATAGCGTGAACAAATAAACCAATCAGAAAGAAAAAATAAAGAAGGACTTTTGGAAAATTAATAATTTAAATCGGCTAAATTAAGAAAAATATTTTGAGGACATATGCAGTCCCAAAAATAAGGTCAGTACTAGTATGGGATATTTTCCTTGTCCTGAAACAATTTTAAATGGATTTTATCAGGATCTATGCCAGCTGTAAGATGAGTATTTTATATTTTTTCGATTTCCCCGCTGATATAATGATCGTAAGCGTAACTAATGATCATGAGGCCCTAGGTACAGATCTACTAAAATCAATTATTGAGTTTTTCTGTCAAGACTTTCTTAGAAGCAGCCGGAGTCAGGAAGTTGGCGGTATTTCACACACGTGCTTCGTTAGCACATTAAGCTGTTGATCCTGCGGATAATATTTCAGTAGTCGTGTCATACTGCCGTCACATCGGACTATAAGTGTGAGGGAATAGAGAATGCAGCTATATTTGCGCACAGACTTGTGTACTATAATCTGTTCTGCACACGGCAAGCATTCGTGACCTACCTCCATATTATATTTTTATTTCACTTTTTGCTTTTACATTTATATAGACTAAAATACCTTAGATGTAGTTTCAAGACCTTAATTAAATTTTATGTAGAATAATGAGAATTATAACAAGCTAGCATTCAGTCCACCCGATAGCCACTAGAAGGCAGATCAGTTTAGAAGGGATAGTATTAACGCCCTATTATGGATACCGTCAGTGCCTGGAGCTTTACGGGGCTCGAGATTTTTGATGATGATCTTGACCTCATCAAAGGTAGAGGGGGGGGGGGAAGAGGATCATGCATTGGTGATGTGGCGGGACATGACCCAGCGAGGCTCTAGCACATCTAAAATGGGCTTGAATTTTTAAACCGAATAAACAAAAACAGCTTTGTACAACTAAAAAGTAACTCGAATTCGCTACCGCATGAAATTGTATTGTTTCACGAGAAAGTTAATAACATGTTATTCGTACCAATTTTCACAATATTCGCTTTTGTAGTAACATAATACGAACATTCAAAATAACTTTGTAATTGTATTTAGATTGTTCAAATTTTTGAATAAATCAACTGCTAGTTGCTATACTCATTAATGATTAACCACATTAGTTCTTCATGTTACATTGGATGGTAAATTCTTGGTAAGTTTGTGATACACAGCCTCGTACCGGTAAGCCAAGTGTAGAACTAGATAGAGAGGCGAGTAAGATATTAGTGACTGGTAAGATATGCAGGAAGTCAATTAGTGCAGGTGGCTCAGGACCATGTTGTGTGGTATTCACTGGTGGAGACTTGCCTTCAGCAGTGGGTCTTAAGCCCTGTAACGATAAAGATGATTGTTACTTCATTATCTATCTATCTATATATATATATATAAAGGCCTTATCCTGAATGGCTGACTGACGGATCAACGCACAGGTGTGTTCTTTGTATGACGTAGGCATCCGATAATAAAGGATTTTCCGTAATTCTATGCCTAAGTGGGTGTAAAACGGGGGCAATGTTTGTATGGGACAACGTGATTCCTTGATCCAATATACTTCAAATTTTGCACAAACATTCTTTAACTGCAATGATGAAAGAAGTGTTTCGTATTTTATTGAAACTCATCGCCTAACAGGGTTAAAAAGGGATAGAAATTTGTTTTTAGGGTGATTTGCATCGAACTTGATATTAATACTCCTTAGTGCTTTTGATTTAAATTGCATATTATTTTGACACATGTATGAAAACTCAAAACGTTAAACTCACATAAAAGCTTGGTGCAATGCAATACACTTTATAATTGGAATGTCAAATATTAAAGAATAATATTTAAATCGGATTAGAGTTTGAAATTTCAATTTTATTTGTTCTTTGATTATTTGAATGAAAAACTTATCTTATGTTTCGATTTTCCTTCGAAAATTCCTTGGAAATCTATTTGCGAATATATGCGATTACTGTACAATTTGTTTGGAAGCTCATTTTCTTCCTTTACCAATTTTTAATGTTTTGCAAGACTTTCATTCGCCTACTTATTTATACAATTATTAGAAAGATGCTTCTATCACGGTCAGCTGTATGTAGCATGCTCCGGAGTGGGCGCACAGAGTAGCCATCAAGGATCTCCTAGGTGTGCGTTGCTTGCAGTTATACAGTGGCTGCAAATAACCGCCGGTACGACAAACTCCGCCGAACGTTGAGTCCCGTGATTCCGTGAGGCGTCGAGGTCACCGGCCCCTAGGTGATTCTTGGCACTTTATGCGTTTCGTGCATTCTGTGCCTAGTCGCGCATTAAAGTGCCACCTTTGCACTTCCCCCAACCCTTTTTCTATAAAAGGGGTAGGCAGTGCCCACAGTGTGGAAAGTCTCTATAACAGCATCACCACCATCCGCGTCGTGCATCAACACCTACTGCCGATCGTTTGGAAGATAGATAGGGCCTTAGTTAGATTACCGCTGACGCTGACTGTTAGGTTAATATGTCAGGGAACGATAAGGGGGAACCTCCTCCGAGATCACGGAAACCACCGGACCGGCCAGGCGTACTAGATAGACCCATCGCCTACCGCGATATTTTTAACCCGGAGAGGATGAGAGTTGTCTCATCCTACTCCCAAATACCGACCCGGAAACCTTCGTCGCCGGGTAAGGAGTCCGCACCTAGGGTTGCACTCTCGCCCATCGTACCTGAGTGTACGACTGGGGGTGAACCGCTGCCCTCTCAGCCGCAGCGGCCCATGAAGACGCCACGAAGGCACACACCACCTGAGACCGAAGCCTCCCTATATGAGAAGAGGCAGCGTGTTGGACAATCATCGGAGCCATCCTCAGCGTCTTCGGATGATGAGGAGCCCCAAGCGGCGACTAGGAAGAAGGTCCACACCTCACCTTCTAAGTCACCATCACCACCGCAACAGCCACCATCCATCTCACCGGACCGACGTAGTCACGACTCGGCCCAGTTTGAACAAGGAGGTGAGGAGTCCTACAGCTGGGGCTCGACAACATATGCAACCCTAGCTGCATCAGCCGGAAGGTCATCCCCGGTACAAACTACCAACCCGTCCGGGTTAGCTCATGATGATGGACAGCGGCCATCAACGAGCTATGCCCACATGGCTGCGGCGCCTGCAGTACCACGACCGCAATCGGCGGAGCAACCTCAGAAAACTGAGAAGGAGAAGGAGAAGATGAGATATCCGCCGATTGTCGCAGAATGCCTCCCGGACTGGACCAGGCATTTTAAGGTCCTTAACGAGAAGCTGGGCCACCCACCTAATGCCCGTCCGTTCGGGAAAGGAGTTAGGTTCACTCCACAGAGCCCGGATGAGTTCCGTACCATACAGAGGTACATGGTAGAACTCTCCGAAAAGGATAAAACCATGTCGTGGTACTGTTACACACCGACAGAGGAGAAGCCCACCAAAGTGGGCATCCGTGGCCTGCCTGTGGGCACAGACGCAAAGATGATTGAGGAGGCTATTCGGGCAAAAGGCTTCCCCATCAACTATGTGAAGGCCATACCACCACGTAGGGGCAGATCGGGCTGCCTCTACTATGCACAGCTGGAGCATCTGAGCCTGGAACGGCTACAGCAGCTATACCAACTCGACGAGCTCCTCTATATGAGAGGAGTCGTCATCGAAGCCTGGCAGAGGAAGACCGGACCGGCACAATGCCACCGTTGCCAGGCTTTCGGACATGCCTCCGCTAATTGTTTCAGGCCAGTGAAATGCGTTCGCTCCCCCAGATTCGCCCAAAGGCCGTCACCATACAGGAGGACGGGTGGGCTACCATCACCAGAGGGAAGGGTAGGCAACCAGCCCCCCCCCCTGTAGTACCATCAGAAACGGTTGGTCCCACAGATCAAAGGGCAACCACCGGGGCGACTCTCCGACCTCCTGCCAACGACGCCACTGAGAGGCAAACCTCCCGGAGGAAGAGGCGGAGGAACAGGAGCAGGGGAACGGAGCAGCCTCCTCCTCAGGCTGTGACCACCTCTACCCCTATGACCACAGGACCAATAGCCTCGCAGGCGCAGGTTGCTATAAGAACACCAGCACCATCTACGGCAGGTAGAGCACCAGAAAGGGCCCTGCCAGAAAGCAGAGCTCGCTCTACACACAGAGCGCGCTCAACGCAAAGAAAGACCACAACTAATGCCCCGAGACCAGTGCCTTCACAGCGTAGTACAGAACGCAGACCACCAGCGACCGGCTTCGAGACGGCTGATGCCATCCATAGATTGGTAGGCATAGCCATCGAAGTCGGTACACAAGTCCTGGCCGACATAAGGGCCGGGACTGATCCCGTTACCGCCGTCATGAAGGCACTGGCATCGCTACTGGCAAGGCACTACGGAGGATAGTAACCTGCGTCTGCTTTATTGGAACCCGGACGGGATTCGCCAAAGGATCCATGAACTCCGCACTGTCACCCAGCAACAGGACATCCATGTAATCTTGCTGGGTGAAACGAAATTAAGACCAACAACGCATCTAAAGCTGCCTAATTACCACAACTATAGGAGGGACGAGGTCGATCCTCAAGGGGTCGCTTATAGAGGGACAGCGATCCTGGTGAGGAGAGACATAGTCCACCAGGAGCTGGATCTACCAGACTTCCAGACGATGCGTTCAATCGGCATAAAAATGGAGGCGGCGGGCGAGGAACTAAGGATCTTTGCAGCATACCGCCCGCCAGGGACTCCATTTCACTCCTCAGACATCCGGACGGTAATTGAAGGTACGGCACCCACCATCATCGCCGGGGACCTGAACGCCAAACACCCGGCGTGGGGGTCCAGAGTGATCACCCCGCCGGGTCGTGAACTCTACGAAGATGCAGAAAACAATAATTACGACGTTCTAGGTCCCGAGGAACCGACGCACATTCCTAGCGACCCTAGGAGGCGTCCGGATGTATTAGACATCGTACTCACTGGGAACGTCAACTACCCAGTAGTGGTAGAAGTGCTGTATGACTTGAATACACAGCCCCTCCCGATTCTGATAACCCTTGGCACTAAGGCAGTGACTTCACCGCCCAGAGCCGTCAAGACCAAGATCGACTGGAGGCTCTACCACCAACACCTGCAGGAGAGACCTCCAGGCCATACACCGATCAACTCAGCGGACGACGTAGAGGCCGCTGCAACCAGAATATCCACGAGCATCAAGGAGGCCCTCAATGCGGCCTCTACGATCGTCCCTCTCTCGGGAAGGAAAGAGGAGCTGCCGCTAAAGATACGCGTGCAGCTAAACCATAAAAGAGCGCTGAGGAAGCTCTGGGCGCGTACTCGCTGCCCTAGAGCAAAGAGAAAACTTAACACCTTGTCGGACGAACTGTCGGTTGCAATACAGGCCCACAGAGGGGAGGCCTGGGAGCGGCGCATATGGAAAGCTGATGAACAGCACGCGTCGCTCTACACATTGAACCGGCAGTTAACGAAAACTCGACCACCTGTTTGCCCGCTGACCAACAACGCGGGCATTCAACGTTACGATGCCAAGGGCAGAGCGGATATCCTAGCTGAGCACTTCGAGGAGCAGTTTATGCCGAACCCTACAAGTGCGGAGTTCCTGGAATCCCATACACGGAAGGAAAGCCGCGTGCAGGAGCTCCTGTCGTCGCCCGCGCCACCGCTTGCAGGAGAGTGGTTTATTTCCCCCGCCGAACTGCGGAGGACAGTAACCCGCCTGCAACCGAGGAAGGCGCCGGGGCACGACGGGATTACTAACGCTGCACTACGACAGCTGCCCAATAGAGTCCTTGTAGAGATAGGTCGGCTCTACAACGGAATATTGCGGACATCCCACTTCCCGGAGGATTGGAAGAAAGGCAAAGTCATCGTCTTGCCGAAACCCGGGAAGGACAGGCGTAGAGCTGCCAACTACAGGCCGATCACGCTGCTACCGCATATAGCTAAACTGTGCGAAAGATTACTGTTAAAACGTCTCCGCCCGTGCATCCAACTTCGGGCGGAGCAACATGGATTCAGGAGGGGTCACTCAACAGCAACACAGCTGACCAGAGTGCTGCACCTGCTTGCGGCCGAACACAACCGAGGCCGCATATCGTTGGGCGTCTTTCTCGATATCGAGAAGGCGTTCGACCGGGTTTGGCACACAGGATTACTCTACAAGTTAGACGTACAAACAAGTATCCCTCCTGCTATATTGCGGCTAGTGGCGTCTTTCCTGGAAGGCAGGAAGTTCTACGTCTGCGTAGAGGACGCCGAGTCCGCAATTAAGACCATATCAGCTGGTGTGCCACAGGGCAGCTGTCTATCTCCAGCCCTGTACGCGGCGTACACTAATGACATACCTACCCTGGCAGGACACTTGCAAGAATGGGAGGACGACGTCAAACTGGCGCTGTTTGCGGATAACAGCGCATACTTCACGTCGTCCAGAAGAGCCCACATAGCAGCTGCCAGGATGCAACGTCTGCTGGACCTGCTGCCATCATGGTTGGATGAGTGGAGGATGGCCGTCAATGTTAGCAAGACGACCGCTCTACTCACTCGCCGCTATAGAAACCTACCACCACCGCTAACCCTCGGAGGCCTCGGAGGAGGAGGAGATCGCATATGAGAAGGCCGTGACCTACCTTGGATGTCGGATTGACAGGACGTTGCGTATGACTGCGCACGTCGACTCTGCTATACGCAAAGCTCGATGTGCGCGGGCAATGCTCCGCCCTGTCCTGACATCCAAGTTACCGAGAAAGTCGAAGTTAACCATTTATAAAACCTACATAAGACCCCTGCTAACATACGCTGCTCCGGCCTGGTATGCACTCCTGAGCGATTGTCAGAAGCGGCGACTTCAGGCCCAGCAGAGTTTGTCATTACGAACTATAGTCGGTGCGGGTCGTTACGTCCGTAATGACGTCATAGCGGCCAACCTTAAGATGGAGAACCTGCATGAATTCGTAGTCCGGCTGGCGCGCGGTATGTTTGACCGTGCCGACAACGGACCACATGAACACCTCAACGGCTTCGCGCCGTTGCATGCAAGGCCGCCGGACGGGCGACCTTATCCAAGAGAACTCCTCCCTATACAGATTAGGGAGTTGAGTAAATTCCACAATGCAATTTAAACACAATTATTAGATAACCACTTTTTTACTATAATCTAACCGACTGCGATAATAGTCGTTATAACAACGCCTTCAACATCAAGGCGCCCAGGACCGGCACACTGTAGTGTGCCGTGAGGAACATCCGGGTAAAGGAGTACACCCCGAGGCTCGATACCTGCACGGCTGTATGCCTGCAGAAGACAACAACGACAGAGTAGCCTGGTGATTCTAGCATCCGAAGTAAAAACAAAAAATATTGATTACAAAGAAATACTGAACTAGAGGTGTAGTATTTCGATTTCGTTGTAAAAAGATAATACCCCCGTGTCACTTTCACCACATTAAAGGCTAGGCTTCGTTTTCATAAAATATAACAAAATATTATTTTATTTTCATGTTTCTTTAACCTATGAATCCCTGTACTATAATAAAAGTTGTTATATTTTATAAATATTCAAATATTTTAACATAATACTTCATGTTATAACAGAAATAACAAAAATACGTAAAAATCAATTCAAAATTATATTAGTACCATTTTTTCTACGCATTATAAGACGACAGCAAAAACCAACAATATCTTTTCTTGGCTACTACTTACAATTAGCTATTTGTTAGTAATATAATATAAAAGATGCTGTGACACATTTATGCTATAAATATTGTTGCGTGAATAAGTCAACGTCGTACACTAGCGCCATCTAGTGTCAGGAACGAGAGCGAGGGGAGCTTTGCAGAAAATGACATCACAAATCTTTCAACCGACAGCGCCATCCGAAGAACTAAGTTTCTAGAAAATCTACACTCAAACACTCGTCGCTTTGCGCGCATTTACTTGAATATTCCGGATGCTTCATTGCTAATTTGTATATATAGGCGCTGCAAGATGCGATCGGGGCAGTATTGGATTTGGCGAGACAAGCGAAGCTTCGGAGCGGAATAAAGTGAATTAGTGTGTTTAATTATTAGTGTTTTAAGTTTTAATTTGTGTAAAGTAAATTAAAGTGTTAATTTAGGTAATTTTATCGGCAATTTTTACTGTCACGAACCTCAAGCTCGTAACAATATTATGTACTGTATACAATAACCGTAATATTACGTTATAGTTCATGATGATGATGATGGTGACGATGATGATTACATTATAGTATAGATCAAGTATACATCTACATCCAATATTTACAGTTATTATAAAATAAACTTAAGAGTATAAGTCTTTTGAATCGTTTAAAGTTATTCTGATGCCGCTCTAACACGATGGAAAGAGAGAAAAAGAAATTTAAGAGTTTGTACAAAAACAGAAACTATAAAATGATTGACAATATCAAATAAAATTATAGAAGAAATTTAAATAAACAAGGCCACAAGACTAATCATAGTTTCTTATACCTTTAAATGCCCAAACGTTCGTTTTCTGTTTTTTTAACCCGTAGAGGATCATTATTAGACATATGCCTTAGCATAACCGGTAGGGCATTTGCTGGAGGATTCGCCACGATCGCCGTATCAGACATCTCGCACCTTTGATGCTGCCGCTCGGCGCCGGTCTGGGTATTCCACGTCTGACGTAAGCGAGAAAGCTATGCCGCTATATCAGTAACATTGAGATCTTTCTTGAAATTTCTATAGACACCTCAGAACGTCGTACGTAACGTAAAAGTTAACACACCACAACTCTTCAATTATGTACTACACTACATACATTTAGATTACTGACAACCAAAATGTCATCAGAATAAAGTACTTTTGTATTCAAACATATTTGGTTTTAGAAAACAATTGGTTTTACGTGATGGAGTCACGCTTCAGCTGTATTATTTTTATAGTAACTTGATATGTTACTCCACAGTACAAAACATTTTATATAATTGTTTAGTTTATTTGACTACAGCAACCCCTTAATATTAGATGTACTTTAAAGACATTAATTAATTCGCAAATATCCGCATAAAAATACAATGATCTTACCTGGATTGAAGAGCGCCTTCCGCCCTGCTTGCGCTTCCGCCCTTCCTCAATTGCGTGCAATAATCCCGTCACCACTAATCCCAACACCACTACTCCCGGCACCACTACACACAATAAGGAACGGAGGGCGGGAGGTGCTCTTTAATCCAGGTAAGACACATCAAAGTATTTTATGCGGATAGTTGCGAATTAATTAATGTCTTTATTGTAATGGATTTCCGCAAAGTAACGCCTGATTCTATCAATTACATTAGATGTACTGTGTATGGCCGTTTGTAACCCTTAAATTAAAAATCTGTTTGTTTATATATATTTTTTTTTGCGCCCGAATCAATTAAAGGGCTACCCTGTACGTAGGGAGGCGGAAAATGCATCACGCATACCACGACAGCCGGTCTATCGTGGTTATGAGGGACTCACTGTCCTACCGGGGACCCTAAGTGATACCCTCTAAAAACCGCCTTCGGGGACAGGCAGCCGGCTGATTAAGCTGTATTGTGCCTTATCGTGAGCGACCCTCTTTTGGGAAAAGAGGGCGCAGGTGGCTACGAGCCGCTGAGGGAGTGCCTACGAAGGCAAATTAATATTAGTTAATACAATAATTTAATTTAATTAGAGTTAGCCTGAGCCGCCAGGAGGTGGTTCAGGTCGTTTGTCAGTTTATTAGGCGGGTCCGAGAGAGATTTTCTCGGCCTGCGGACTCGATAGCGAGAGGGGGGTGGGGCTGCATAAGTAGCTGCCTCACGAATTAATTGGTTTGGATGCGACTCTGAGGCTTGGAAGAAGTTCTCAGAGAGTTTTTTTTAAGAAATTGTTGAATTGTTGGGAGCTCTAGGTGCCGATGAAGGTCGGCATTACGGACGTACCAAGGTGCGTTCGCAGCTCGACGACAGAAAAGGTTTTGAACTATATGGAGTTCATTAATAATATTAGGGTTTGCGTGGGCAAAGACGGGGCCCGTATACAGACCTTATAAAGGGTACGCTTGTTTCGAAGGGACATTTTACTGTGTCTGCCCAACATACTGTTGAGCCTACTCAGATAAAACCGTGCGTGACGGGTTACTCGTTTGATGTGGGGCCTAAAAGTGAGCCCTGTGTCTAGAGTGACACCTAAATATTTGGCGGTCGTATGCCAGGGGACAGGGGTCCCTAGCATACGTATTGGAGGTTTTTAAGACGGCGTTGTTTATAGTCAAAGTGAACGGCGGAGCTCTTCTCCGGGTTCACATCGATGCGCCATTTTTTGAACCAAGCTCCTAGGTCATCGACTGACTTTTGGATCTTGTTCCGTATAAAGGGTAGTGAGATGCCTTTACAGTATAAAGCAGTGTCATCTGCGAAGAGGGAGAGCTGAACACCTTTCGACGGGATGGGAATGTCGTTGGTGAACAGGATGTACAGCAGAGGAGCAAGTACTGAGCCCTGAGTAACACCAGCCTTGATAGTTCGCTGTGAAGATAGCGTGCCTTCGTGTCTGAAACGAAAGGTACGATGCTTTAAGTAGGAGGCCACGAGACGTACTAGACGATCAGGGAGACCTATTTTGTAGAGCTTGTAGATAAGGCCTGTATGCCAGACTCTATCGAAAGCTTTAGCTATGTCGAAAAAGACCGCGATAGTCTTATGACGACGAGGATAGAAACCGTTGAGGATGTATTCCAAAATGCGGTTAACTTGTTGGGGACATGAGTGTTGGGCTCGGAAGCCGAATTGATGGGGAATGATAAGAGGGTCACCGTCTGTGGGAAACAGATAGCGCCTCATACGAGTTTGGATGACTCTTTCGAAGAGCTTGCCCATTGCCTTGAGGAGGCTAATGGGGCGATGGCTGGAGGGGAGGTTGAGAGGCTTGCCTGGCTTGGGGATTCCAATCACAGTTGCCTCTTTCCACGTAGTGGGAAAGTAACTAAGGTTGAAGCAGGCGTTGAAGATAATAGATAAAAAGGTTAACACCTGCTCAGGAAAGTGTTTTAGGGCTTGGTTGGAGATGCCATCCGCGCCCGGAGCCTTTTTAGGCCTAAGTAAGGACTTAAACAAGCCATCAAAGGTGATGAGGGATGAAATCTCTTCATTGGACACAGAGATAGGTTCGGAGGTCGTGGGGGGTGAGTTTCGGCGGCGGACCTCATCCTCCACTGCCTGGACGTGTGAGGGGTTGACGGGTTGGGAGCTAGGCGAGCATTGAGCGGCAGTGCTATCTGCAAAGCACTCAGCCTTTTCCTCGTCCTCGAAGGCAACCGTGCCGTCAAGACGGGAGAGAGGGGGAGTGTGGGTGATAGCGTCTATGGGGAGGGCTCTGGCCATCTGATAGTACGCTGTATGAGATGGAGAGATATTCTTAATGAGTTCACTCTTTTCGAGGTCTCGAAATTCAGAGAGGCGGAAGCGGAGTTCTCGTTGAAGACGATTGGCCGCGCGCCTATATTCGGGGGTGGGATATTTTGCTGCTCTCCGGAAAGCAGCTTTTTTGGCTTT
The DNA here is from genome assembly GCA_036936625.1 of Parnassius smintheus behrii. NCBI lineage: Eukaryota > Metazoa > Arthropoda > Insecta > Lepidoptera > Papilionidae > Parnassius > Parnassius smintheus. The sequence continues at coordinate 41,221,502 of JAUPFT010000012.1, read as the reverse complement.
TAATAGGTTGCTAATATGTAGGGGAAGCCCACTATTGTTAGCAACCGGGACGACCCTTTCGTTCTCCTTAAGGGAGGATTTAATAAGGGTGGAGAGTGAATCGACCGCGGTGTCGATTTTTTCGGGACTGTCTAAGTCCGACGGTAGAAAGATGGTAGAGTCCTGTGAGTCCAGAGCTTTAGCTAGGGACTCCTTGAATCCCTTCCAGTTAGTGAAGGTTTTCGTATGTGTTTGGGGAGGTGGCTGATGGCCAAGAATGAGGGAGACCGGTCGGTGATCGGATCCTAGATCGTCTAGAGTCTCGATTGCTCTGAGGTTGAGAGAAACTCCTTGGAGTAACGCAAAATCTAGTACATCGGGGGCGTGATCGGTGTTATCGGGAAAGTGAGTAACACCGAGGGGACTATGGACGGTAATATCAAGAGACAGCGTGATATCGAGCAGTATCTTGCCACTATGGGACGTAGTGCGGCATGTACATTCAGTGTGCTTAGAGTTAAAATCTCCAAACATAATGACTGAATTGCCTAATGATAAAATGGCCTCAAAATCTTTTTTGAGGGGATGGGTTCCTGAAGGGATGTAACAGGAGGCTATGAGGATGGACTGATGTCCAGTCATAGCTAGCCTGCATACCGTGGCTTCCATGTTGGTAAGCTGCGGAGCAGAAATGGGCGAGCAATGAAGTGTCTTCTTGTAATAGATGGCCGTTCCGCCGCCTCGACGGTCGGGTCTGTCGTTACGAAAAAGAGAGAAGTTTTTAATAGAAAGGCCTTTAGCGTCCTTGGTTTTGAGATTAGTTTCCTGTAGGAGGAGGAAATCGACTTCACGATTCCGAAGAAAGAGCTTAAGCTCTGGAAGGTTATTTCGCAAGCCGCGAATATTAAATGATACAAGCGATAAACCCTTAGGTTTGATAGGACCGTGAGATTTTGGTAGATTAATTTGCACTGACATTGAAGTTAAGTTAATTAGTTAACTTAACTTACAATGCTAACAGTAGATTATTATGTTCTGCAAGAACAAGGAGACGTTCTTGGGGGGACTTCGCCGCGCGCAGTTTGCGTGCTACTACGGTAATTTCTCTAACGTCAATATTCCTAATAGCGGAATATAGAGTGTTGTAATCATCAGGTGTGGGCTCTGCCTCGTGGGCGTAGGAGGTTATCCGCGGTGGGTCTGCCTTTTTGGAGCCCCAGGGAAAGACTGGAGGCTGCATAGGCCTGGAGAAGCCCGGAGGGGGCCGAATTATGCCCTGAGGGGGCCTAGAGGGACCCTGAGAGGGTCGAGAGAAGCCCTGAATAGGCTGAGAAGGGCCCTGACGGGGCCGTCGTTGGAGGGCCGGGAATGAGCGGTTATTGACCGGCGGTGGAGCTTGCCTACTAGGGCGAGATTGAGGTGCGCGGGGGCAACCCTTATAATTAGCCGGGTGTCCTGTCTGCTTGCACAGGACACATGCGGGCGGGGATTCGGCGTCTTTGGGCCGGGGACACTATTTTGTGTTGTGGGGTTCTAGGCACTTTACGAACCTGGGTGGGGCGGAGCAGTTGGCCGCCGCATGGCCATATAGTTGGCAGCGGTGGCACTGCGCTGGGAAACCGGGCCTATGTGGGGGCTCTACCTTCACCCTCGACAGGCCACACACTGTGCGTACCTGCCGGAAGATGGCTTTAGCCTCCAGCACGTTCGATAGGATTACTAAGGCAAGGTTGTATCTCTTGCCCGTTCTGTTGTGCATTTTGTGCACTGCTTCTACGGGAAAACCTTGGGGCTTAAGGTCCTCAAGGATTTCCTCGTTTAAGAACTCGAAAGGGACGCCGCGGATGACGGCCCTGACTTTACGCTCTTCAGGGAGAGCGTAAGTGTGGTAGGAGACTCGTTCGGCTGTGAATAGCCGGGTGATTTGACGGAAATCCTCGATTGAGCTTGGGATGATTTTGATCGCCTCCCCGAGGTTGACGGCATGATCGTACTTGATACCTGCGTCGTAGCAGGTTTTTGACAACTGGGTGAATTTTGCCTTGTCTCTTAGGAAGACAGGGGGCGGGACTTGCTTCTTAGCAAGGACTGGAGTACAACGAGAGGCTGGTTTGGACAGTGTGGGGATGTATAGTGACATCAGTGGGACGGCGGCAGCGTCGAGGGCTGCGGAGGTTGTAGGAGCGGCAGGGGCCGCTGAAATAGGGGGGGTACGTTTTAACGCGGCGCGCTTACCGTTGCGCTTGGAGGTGACTGTGGTGAACGTGGACTCCCCGGTTCCGTCGGAGTCAGAGGACTCCGATGAACCGGAACCTGAAGTAGTGGCGGGCCTCTTCCGGGAGGTCGGCGCCGAGGACTCGGAGCATGCGTACTCCATTTCTAAGGGGGCAGATTCAAGGGGGGCAAAGGAGTTTCTCGTTTCGAGGTATGACGCGAGTACTGGCGGCGGATGGTGTGCCTGAGGGGCAGGGAGGGGAGCCTGGGCGGCGATGTTGGCGACGAGGACCGTCTCATTGCCATTTAAACCGTATTGGTTTATGAGGGCGGCGAGGGACTCAGTGAAGATGGATGTGGCCATTTTGGGGCAGTGAGCTAAGCTCGGTAAAGATGAGGGCGGGTTCCTGTTCTCGGGAACAGGGACTAGATCGCGAGACGTACTACTACACACTATACATGTAATAATAATGCAAGAACAACAAGAAAGAAAATAAAGGAGACAGTAAAAAAAATTGAAAGAAAAATTGAAAATGATAAATGAAAATGATAGATGAAAATGAAAAGCGGAAGTCAGTCAAACCTCCCTGCCCGAAGACAGGGGGGCAAGAGCTGTAGCATGAAAGTGACTCACCAGCCTCGACGCTGTTCAGCGTTAGCAGGACAGCGGAGGCGCGTGAGAGCGAGACAGCACTACCGTACTGTACGGGAGCGCGGACCACCAGGAGGGGACCGTCCGAGAACGATGCCGCCGGCGGACTGAGCACTGCGTCGGCGCTGTACAGCGCGAGCGGGACAGCGGAGGCGCGAGAGCGGGAGAGCACTACCGTACAGGAACGAAAGCGCGGACTACCTGGATGCTATCGCTCGGAAGCGATGCCACAGGCGGAATCTGTTGCTCGCTTAATTTTATTTCACTTTTCGGACTTAAATATACAATTTATTACAATGTCGTCAGAAGTGTGTACGTACAAATAAAGATAGTGATATTAACCTAAACTAATTATACGCACTACTTACAATAAATTGAGGATAAGTTTCACCACAATTCAAAATATTGCAGTAATATAATTATGATATGCCGGTATTTTCTGAGTGCGTAGTCCTTCTCCGGTCAATCCATTTATATCACAGTCATAAAATAAAAGAATAAATAATAAAATTAAAAATTAAAATTATAAGTTAAGTACAAATAAATTAAAAAAAAAAACAGATAATAACAGCAATTTCCTAATGTAGCCAAATTAAGCATAAGACTAATAGGCTAGTTGGTGGGACCACATTTCGGCCTAGGGGTCCCCGGTCTGGGTAGGTACCATCCTCTTACCTATTTCTACCGCTTATTGTGTGTGTATGTGTAGCCGTGGTAGGAAAATGGGAGATTTCCCATCGGGCAAGGTGTCCTGCCCGGGAGCGGCCAGTGCTCCGCGTGATAGTTCGGAGCTATTCTATATATACTGTTTTTGATTCGGGACTTTGATAGCGCGATTTAGGCTTCGATGTTTTGCTTGTGGCGTGATGACAGCGCTGAAACATGTGCACTATTGTCACTATTGTGTTCAGATCTGAAAAGGCTTAGAGAGCGAGTATAATTACAGGATGGATTTATCTTAAAATGGAACAGCGTATCTGTAGCTTCCTTTATTTGAAGTTGGTGGCAGATACGAGTTATTATGCAACATCAGCCACTTATCAACGGATGCGCTGTAAGTTCGGCTGTCACTTCAATTTTATTAAAAAACAAAGATTAATGGTGACGACCATTATATTAACAAAGAAAAAAGGTTTTGGATTAACTCGTACGTTTGGGGGAATAATTTATGAGGAAAACGTCAGTTGTGTGATTTCTATTTGCTATCTGTGACTCATTTATTTTTAAATCTCCGGGACTTTATGGACATAATTAAATTGAATAAGTGGTAAATAGTTTCACAACTTAACATAAATTATAGCTATTTAAAAATTTCTAAATAATCGTTATTTTTAGATAACTTTTAAATACTTAATTCGATCTAACAACTCATGACTTCATAAACAGAAACTTTTTTATTCAATATGGATAACAAGTAATACTTATTGAGTCATTTTTTTCATTGCCACTGGTTCGCAAAAAAACTTCTGTTCTGGGAAGAACCAGCAAGAAACCCAGCGGGACTATTTTTTTTAAATAAGAGTTTACAGTCATGTATGCTTTGAGTATTCAACCAATATGTTACAAATAACAACACTAAATAAATTAGAAATAGCTTGGTAGTGATCACCCTTCCCAGGGGTTATTATCATCTATAGATTCCTGAATATTATAACCCTTTTTATACAAACTTAGACTTTAAACTTACTTAGTTTTTGAACTTTGTGTATGTCAAATTTTGTACCTATATTTTTTGCATAACAATCTTTTGCATTAAAAAAACTGAGTAAAATGGCGTCAAAAGAATCAAAATCGAACGAGGCATTTAAAGTTATAGCCATTCAAACTTCCTAAATAATAGTTCTTTTAATATAAATTTATTGAAAGATTTTCAAGCGTTTTAAGCTCAGAGAAAAGCGACAAGTTCCAGGGTTGGCCTTCCGGTCAACTGTTTTTCAGTTTTTCTATATGAAAAAGATTAAAAATAAACAAATATCATAATTTCTTAAGATGTTTTTTTTAAATATCATCTCTTTACCTTTTAACGTTTCTAGTTAAAATTGTTAAGTACTATACTTACTTTTTTAAACTAGGTACATTAAAAGGAGAAGAGATGATGTTGATTGATGATGAGGTGATGATTTTACTATAACTCTTTAAATGACATTCTAGCTGTTCATTTGAACTTGCTATAATTTTCTAAAGACCAAATTTCGGTCTCGACGGCCAGCCTCAACGGTGACTAATCATCTGCTAGGATAGGGTTGTAGTGCCCCAGTTATTTGCGCTTAAAGCTAACTCCCTATTCTCCCTATTCTCTATCTGCCATAGTCCGATGGGATGGCGAGCCGACACGACCGGAGAGAGATCAGGCGTAGGATTCAAACAGGGGTGAAAAATTAGACGTTTAGTAAATGTTTGATTTTTTAAATCTTTCGAGGCGTTACTTTGCGGATTCCATTTTAAAGATGTTAAAATTACTGAACTAAAATCCGGGTAAAAAAAAATATTCTTATTTTCTTGGAAAAGCACTTTCAACTCTACCTCAATTGGGTGCACTACCCCGTCACAACAAATCACCGTCATCACCAATACTCCAATCACCACTACACTAGTAATAGGAACACTAGGAAAGACATACCACAGCCGATAATACGATATTTTCTTTCGTATTATCAAATAGAATACAGAATATTCAAATAGAATGTTAGAGTTTAGAAAAATACCGAAAATCACCGTTAATTATTAACGTAACCACTAAAATAAAGCGAGGTAATCAACAATGCAGTTCGAAAATAAAGGGATAAAATTTTTGTACACTCAGTTTTTATTTTTGAACTTGTTGCATACATTGCCTTCAAAATTTAGAAAAGTATACAATGTAACTTTACTTTTGGTTTTTTTTTTGTATATTTTCGTGTTACATATAGTATATTATACAAGCATGACATTTATAGTTTGTAAATTTTTTGTACAGTTGTTAATGTGTTGTCTTACTAAAGTAATTGCCGCGGTGTAGTGGCGGCGTAGAGAAACCACCACCTCATATCATCCCATGGGTGCAGGTGCAGAAGTTGGGCAATTAATTTATAAAATCATACAAAACGCTCTATAAGATACAGATCACTTATATAATAACTAACATAAAACTTAAACATTGTAAAAGAGTCTGCACTAACTCATAAATAGCGTAGATTTTAAGTTAAAGCAATATTAATAAAGAAATAATTTATCCAAATAACCCTCTTCAGAAAATGTTTTTCATAACCTGGCCAGTAGACCATTAGTTTCTGCTTGGAAACTAGCATGAGTTGGTACCATCCTCTCATATTTTTTTGTATGTAGCAATTAAATGCCTTCGAGGTGACGACGTTTCATACTTGGCCAGGGAAGTAAAAGGGGAGATCTTCCGCCAGGCAAGGTGCTCACCCGGGAAACGCCCAAAGCTCCGTTTTTTATGGAATGTTGATGACAAACGAGCACACAGTCCACCTGATGGTAAGTGGATGCTGTGGCCCGTAGACATCTTCATTTATCTTCGATTTAAAATCAATATGCAGATGCGTTGTCACCCCTGAGGATTACAGTGGAATGTCTCATTTCTGGTAAAAAGGGTCTCTAGTTCTCTACACTCACATTTGCGACATAGCAGCATGAAGCTGCTATTTTACCCTTGTCTTCTATGAGAGCCTGGTCCTTTCCCGGCCGAGCCGACACATTCGCTTAATGTACTTACTACTTATCCTTTATTTAATTGTAAAATTATTTTTTCACTATAAATATATAAATATAGACAATAACAAGCAAAGAACTGAAAACACGACCAAACGGACTAGCAAAAAACTTTTCTATTAAACTTACTTGATGGGGCAAACCTATATTTTTAATCTAACGGACTAAAATGGGAAATAATTCCAAACTTTTTCTTAGCTTCGCTAGTCACCTTGGTGATAGCTTCGCCGGTCAACTTGGTGACAATACTTTTTTTAATTATATTTATTGGAAAAAAATAACCCATACTGATTTCTTATTAACGCAAATACTACACATTGAATTCAACTAATTTTACTGATCGTATCGTGTTATAATTTTATTTTAAGTGAAACTCATTAATTCAGGCAACGAAATCATTTAACTGTGTCTTTACCTAAGGAAATAATCTTGATAAACTTCAGTGACAATCAGTGTGTCCATAAAATTGAGAAAAAAAAAGAATCTCAAGCCATTACCAAGTGCAAAGTTAAACGACCCTAACGTAAAATATTAAAACACAATAAAAATCAATAAGGAATTTCTTCGAGCTGTAAGATTGAAAATATGAATATTTTAGAAACATCAGATTATCCACAGTTCGACAATTCTAACCAAAATTATGAAACGCATACTTATAATCGTTACTATAATTGTTTTTATAAAAGTTGTGTAATAAGAATACCAATTCATCAACAAGATATCTAGTTTTACCTTCAGCAGGTGCAATATACATCGAGAGAAAATTCTGTGTACAAGATTCTGCTGAAGAAACCAAAACGAAAACAGGTCATCTAACTTATAAAGCTTGGTTGCGCGGAAAAAACCATTGGATTATTATATTTGACGGTAGAGGTGCCAAGCCGCTTGTTCCTTTCCGACAAAACGATATCATTCATACCCTCCTCGATCCTCCATCGACACATCGGGGTGGTGGGGTGGGAGGGGTAAGAAGATGATTCTAGAATGTCACGTAATCATCGGGGCCGAGGACATATAAGGCACGCGCGACCGTTGCGCGTCCTCTTTCCTACCGCGCCAGTCATTGGAACAACAGCTCTTTCCACCGCAGTCGTCGCTGAAACCACAACGCTTCTCTCCCGACGCACCCCTGGGGCCCCAGAGTGTCTGTCTAGAAGAAGTTCCCTCACCTCGGGTGAGATATAGTCGCGCACCGCCTCTCTCCGGAGTGTTCCAGAAGAAGTTCCAGAAGTTGCAGCTATAGTGCTCAACAGGATAGAAGAAACCCCGGTGAGTCAACACTCCTTTATTTACTGCCTTATATAGTTTAACCCGCTCCAATTTTGTTGTTCTCCTAATCAGGCAGGATTCCTTTTCAGCGATTTGGCACAATAATAGTTTTAGTTTAGGGAAGAGCGAGTGCATTATACCGCATGCTATAGTAGTCGCTTTACGTAAGCGTAGAAGCATCCGCATATACAGTCCACTTTAGTTAATATCTCGCGTAGTAGGTTTAAGGTTCGACCGGGGAACTAGACTTCGGCAGCCTTAAACACGTGGCTCCACCATTTTATGGTCACTTCGGCAGGATTTTGGTCGAATTGTTGAATTAATTAATTAGATAATGCACTCCAATTTATAGAATAGACTTAAATAGTGTTCGTTTAAATTTAAATTTTGATTAGGTACTCGCAAACAGAATTATTCGTTTTATAGCGCTCGTATTTGATTAAATTTAAAGCCTATTAAATAATTGAAACAGTGTAATAGGAACCGTTTGATACGCTTACCCACAATCTTGATAAAATTATTGAGTCTAGCAAATGACGCGTCACCTCGACTCGCTGCGCAGGTGTTCGATTTAATTACGTAATACGGCATACCGAGTGTCCATCCTTTATTGTTTGTGCGTTGTGAGATTAATTGTGATTGATATAACTTTATTATAATAGTTTAAAATGGCAGTTAGTGGAAGTGAAATCAAAATTAAAACGCTTTATGCTAAGAGGGACATACTCTTTTCGCGTATGCAGAATATAAGTGATTATATAAAGAACATTCATATAGAAGCAGTGCGGGAAACTTTTTTGACCGAAATCGAAACGATAGATTCTCTACGAATAGATTACGAAAAAATATTAGACCAAATTAATCATTTGGAATTACAAATCGACCCGAAATACATAGTGAACTACCAACCGCTGCTGGCATTCGAAGATATGTTGTGTCGCGTGAAGAGAATTGCGAGATCCCTATCTCAAAACGAAGCAAAGCCGGAAAAACAGGTACGTCCAAGCGACTCGATTAGGTTGCCGCCAATAGATATTCCGGTATTTAATGGTGATATTAAGACGTGGCCCTTCTTCTTCAGTAGTTTTCAAAACAATATACACAATAACCCATCGTTATCGGACGCCGAAAAATTATATTACTTAATTAGTAAACTTAGTGGCAGGGCACAGTCGATCTGCTCTGGTTTTACACCTACAGCAAACAATTACCTATTAATATTCGAAACGCTTAAAACTAAATATGAAGATAGGAGAATGTTAGCTTCCGAATATTTGAACCAGATATTCGATCTTAAACCTATATCATCCGCGAACATCAACGGCTTAGAGCAATTTCTAGATAAATTTGTGGCATCGGTGGCTGCACTTAAGAATTTGAAATTTAATGATCTTATGGATGTGGTGTTTCTCCATATTGCACTGAAGAAGTTAGACCCCGACACCGTGCGTGCGTTTGAAATGGAGCATCGTAGCTCGGAGATGCCTTCCTTTCATTCATTAGCATCGTTCGTGCGAGATCAAATAAAGGTGATGCAGCGCTCTCCGAACGTTAAACAGGACAATAAAAGGTGCGTCGACCGTAGACAGACGCAACCATCTAAAATAGCAGGGTCGTTAACTTACGTAACCGCTACGACAACATCACTCCAGCATACTTGTTTAGTATGTAAAGATAGACACGGTAATTTATATAATTGTGCGACTTTTCGTAAATATTCACCAAGCGAGCGTTATAAATTAGTAAAGACAAACAACCTATGTTTGAACTGCTTAAGCGATAAGCATTTAGTTGCAAAATGCAATTCGAGTTCCGTATGTAGCAAGTGCGCCAGGAAACATCACACGCTATTACATTTTGAAAATAGCAATATAGCGGCGTCAAGTAAAGCGGATAAGGAATTCGCCCCTACTAAGGTCAACGATTCTAGTGGTCGACTTGGTGATGTCGCTCTGTGCTCATTGGCAAATATGGGAGCACAACCTCCTTCAACCGTGTTACTGGGTACGGCACGTATTTTGGTTAGGGATTCGCGTGGAAACGAACAAAGCGTCCGTGCACTGCTGGACAGCGGAGCCCAAAATAGCTTTATAACGCGACAGTGTTGTCAGCGCTTAGGCTTAGTAATAAATAGGTCACTTTCATGTCCTGTAATTAAAGGCATCGGAGGCACTAGTAAATCAACACAGGGATATATAAATTTAAAAATTTATTCTCGGATAGATCGTAATGTTAACTTTGATATAAATGCACTAGTAGTAGATAGGGTCACTGAACGGTTGCCAACCGTTTCGGTTGACACCTCGGCAATGATTGAATTTAAGAATTTGACTCTGGCGGACGACACTTACGCCGTTCCTGGAAACATAGACATGCTCATTGGAGCATCGCTTTTCCCTTATCTTTTGTTAAACAATAAGGTCAAGGGCAACTCCTCGCATACCGCGCCTTACGCACTGGAAACCGTATTGGGATATGTTATCCTTGGCTCCGCCCCCATCATAGATAGCATTTCGGCAACATCCTGTTGTTGCACCGTCGCTGTCGAACCCCCCGAATTATTGACTCGCAATTTTCGGGAAATAGGGGAGGGGAACATCCCGCGCTCGGATAATAAATTATGCGAAGGGTCGAGAAGCAAGACGTTAGAGTCTGTTGTTAGTAAACCTGTTGTAGTTTCGTCGCAGCCGAAGGGAACGCCGAGTAGGGATAGCCCTGGAGCTAGGTTTACCGACACCGCGAACAAGGCCCATATTAGCAAGATTAGATCGCCCCGCAACCCGTCAGGTGACATATTCAGTGCTCGAATCGATCTAGTTAGCGGAAGCGCGCGCGGCGCGGATCGAGGTCACGGTCGCGGCGCATGGAGACACCGAGCCGCTGCGACAGAAAGCGTGCCTCACTGGAGGCTACGGAATAGACCTGCTGAGGCCAATCTTGATTGGCGGGAGGAGGTGAGACTTCGCGAGCAACAAGCCATATGCAGTGTTGTTCCGAAGCGTTCATCGCATAGTTTCACCGCTTATTAATAATTATAGCTTAGTCGCTTAGAAATTGCATACTTGTGATTGGATAGTTTTATTATTTAAATATTAGTTTGTCGTTGATAGAATTATATATTGGTATTTCCTTAGTGTTTGTTTAGCTTGTTGGTGTTCCGTAAAATTAAAAATAAAATAGTACAGTTTAGCCGCGCCACAGCAATACGCTGTGTTATATTTAAATCATTTTTGTCGTTACAGTGTAGCCTTTGTAGTTTAAAGTCGATAAGTAGTGTTTGTTCGTATGTCTTAGCATCCGATTACAACTATGCCGAGTCGCTAGTATTGCGTGAACTTCAACGTGCGCACTTCTCTGAAGAAATTAGAAGATTACAATCGAATAGAGCTTGTAGTCGCGCCTTTCAACGCCTTAAGCCATTTTTACAGGGTGGGATTGTAAGGGTAGGTGGACGCTTGTCCAACTCGCAATTGAGTTTCGACCAACGGCACCCTATTGTTTTACCGCGTAAAGACCATATCATGAACTTATTAGTCGACTACCATCATAAATTGAACTCGCACGCTGGCCCCGACTTGTTGATGTCGATTTTGCGTCAGAATTATTGGATTCTTTCTGCACGTAGTTTAATACGCAATCGGGTGCACAAATGTATAGCTTGCTTTCGGGCACGCCCCAAGCCGTCATTTCCGGAAATGGCGGAACTTAGATCTTGTAGAGTAATACAATCAGTAAAGCCCTTCACGCACACCGGGTCTGATTTCGCTGGTCCGTTTAAGGTCACGCTCACTCGCGGGCGTGGTATAAGATCCACAAAGGCTTACGTCTGCATTTTCGTATGTCTAGCTATTCGAGCGGTGCATATAGAACTCGTTGGTGATCTAAGCACAGCAGGCTTTATGGGTGCATTTAAAAGATTTCTTTCCCGCCGTGGCCCTGTAAGTAGATTGTATTCGGATAACGGTACGAACTACGTCGGTGCAAAACGTATTCTATCGGAACTACATGAGCTCTTAGCTAGCAAATATTATAATTCGGAGTTCGCTCACATTCTAGCCGAGAACCGCATTGAGTGGTCTCTGAACGTCCCAGCCGCGAGCCATTTTGGGGGCAATTGGGAGACTAATATCAAGAGTCTAAAGAGTCATTTATACCGAGTAATAGGAGATCAAATTTTGTCCTTCGAAGAGCTAAGTACGGTGCTCGCTCAAATTGAATGCGTAATGAATAGTTGCCCACTTTGTCGTACGTTGTCTGGTGACCCCTCGGAACCGCTGGCTCTAACTCCAGCACATTTTTTGAATTTAATGCCTTTAAAGTATTTGCCAGCCGCAGGTATGGATGAGAACAGACTTAGCATTTCCGCACGCCACAAATTATTAGATCGGTTAGTGCAATCGTTTTGGAAACGATGGAGGATGGAATACTTGCATACTTTGCAGTCTCGGCAAAAATGGAACACAGCAACTGAGCCTTTAGCTGTAGGAACTGTAGTTGTGCTCACCAAAGAGAATACGCCGCCTCTCCACTGGCCGTTAGGAATTGTCGAAGAGGTCTTTCCCGGTTCCGACGGAGTAGTTAGGATAGCTCGCGTTAAGACCACGGTTGGGTCTTACTTGCGTCCGGTTGTCCGTTTGTGCCCCCTGCCTCTTCCATAATTTAAATTAGCTTTCTAGATTAAATTGTAGTTGAATTTAAGTAATCTTAGCGTTAGTTAGTTATTTTGTTAGTTGATCTTAGCTCTAGTTGTGTTAGTTAATTTTGAAGGAAATCCTTCAAGGGCGGGGGAGATGGTTGCGCGGAAAAAACCATTGGATTGTTATATTTGACGGTAGAGGTGCCAAGCCGCTTGTTCCTTTCCGACAAAACGATATCATTCATACCCTCCTCGATCCTCCATCGACACATCGGGGTGGTGGGGTGGGAGGGGCAAGAAGATGATTCTAGAATGTCACGTAATCATCGGGGCCGAGGACATATAAGGCACGCGCGACCGTTGCGCGTCCTCTTTCCTACCGCGCCAGTCATTGGAACAACAGCTCTTTCCACCGCAGTCGTCGCTGAAACCACAACGCTTCTCTCCCGACGCACCCCTGGGGCCCCAGAGTGTCTGTCTAGAAGAAGTTCCCTCACCTCGGGTGAGATATAGTCGCGCACCGCCTCTCTCCGGAGTGTTCCAGAAGAAGTTCCAGAAGTTGCAGCTATAGTGCTCAACAGGATAGAAGAAACCCCGGTGAGTCAACACTCCTTTATTTACTGCCTTATATAGTTTAACCCGCTCCAATTTTGTTGTTCTCCTAATAAGGCAGGATTCCTTTTCAGCGATTTGGCACCATAATAGTTTAGTTTTAGGGAAGAGCGAGTGCATTATACCGCATGCTATAGTAGTCGCTTTACGTAAGCGTAGAAGCATCCGCATATACAGTCCACTTTAGTTAATATCTCGCGTAGTAGGTTTAAGGTTCGACCGGGGAACTAGACTTCGGCAGCCTTAAACACGTGGCTCCACCAAAGCTATTTTTTTCAATTTCAAGATATTAGATATGAAATGAATGGAGTAGAAATAGAGCATGTGAGAAATGTTTGAATAATATCAACAATGAAATCTTTAGTATCTATGATTCATCATCATATCATTACAGCCCTTCACAAGTCCACTGCTGAACATAGGCCTCCCCCAAGGTATGCCACAAAGCACGGTCCTGGTTCACCTGCATCCATCGACTTCCTGCATGTCTTACCAAGTCGTCACTCCATCTAGTGGGAGATCGCCCTACACTTCGCCTACCGGTACGAGACTGCCACTCGAGAACCTTTTTATCCCAACGGTTGTCGGTTCTTTGAGCTATATGGCCGGCCCATTGCCACTTCAGGTTACTAATCCGTTGGGCTATGTCGGTCACTCTGGTTCTACTGCGGATATCCTCATTTCTAAGTTTATCACGCAGAGAAACTTCGAGCATAGCGCTCTCCATAGCTCGCTGAGCTATGCTTCATATTTACTTTATGAGGAGATGAGGCTGCAATCTACGATTAGTGGAATGAAATCTTTATTATCTACGAAATTAAAGCTGCAGTTTTATGGAGTTAAACGTATACGGATTTCATGATCAAGACGGTATAATTCATGACTTACTACCGTTATACAAGCTATTAGGGTTCGTAAAGAATTATAGAAAAATAATAACTAATTGTAAACATGAACTAATACCCGATAGAAATAGTACAAATTGAAACAGTATTGTGTCTGAAAAAGACGATTCTGTTAAAGTATATTTACAAAAAGTGCAATAGCGTTGAAAAGGTACAGGAGTTCACAGCTGGTTCCTTAAATCCCTCTTGAAAAGAATCACTTGAAAAGGAACCAGAGTTGGGACAGAGGGAGGTCGTTTGTTCCAGCTGGTTCAGCAGCGGATTTCCTAACCTCCTATGACACCTACGTTGGGTTCGGGAACAACGTATGTGAACCTCGCAACGGAGTAACACACAAGGGCGTCAACCTCTTCCTTTTCTTCAAATAGGTTCAGGCGGGGATTACGGGTCTTCCGAAGTCGTCCCGGTCCCAACGCCTTAATTCTTCGATATGTGCCGCAACAGCGACACAGTGGACTGTATTTCACTTTTAAAGGATTCCTTGGGAATAAAACAGCAATTATCTTCAAACCGTTCCGTGAGAGAGTAATATTAGTAATTACTTTCCCTATCACTTTTTCTTTCTTGATTATACTGCTGGTGCTGAACTGTCCCGAACTTTCCCGAAGTTTTCCGAACTTTCTTCAACTTCCCCCGAACGAATTGCAACGTTAATTGTCTTCTTCACGTGCCTTAAGGCACATGGAGGTCTCGGGCCTCGGGGTAAGCCCCCATTACCCGTGCTATCCTCGCGGTCCACCACTATGGACCGGTCCTGGGAGCCTTCTATTGGCATTGTCGGTATCAAATTCGGATTAGTCCGTAATCGGTAAATTTTTTCGTAGTCGGTTAAGACTACGAAAAAGGGAGGTTATCCAATAAAGTCAGAGTTGGCCTATCAGCGGCATTGAGGGTTGTTACTCGACTCTCTAATCGATATAGAGAGGAGTTCTCTTGGATAGGGTCGCCCGTCCGGAGGGCGCGCATGTAGCGGCGCAAAGTTGTTAAGGTGTATGTGTGGCCCGTTGTCTGCACGGTCGAACAATCCGCGCGCCAACCGGGCCACAAATTCCTGTATGGTGTCTATCTTCAGGTTGGCCGCTATAACGTCATTCCGGACGTAGCGACCCGCACCGACGATGGTTCTTAACGCCATATTTTGCTGGGCCTGCAGTCGGCACCTCAGAGGCTCGCTCAGAAGCGCGTACCAGGCCGGAGCAGCATAGGTGATGATTGATCTGATGTAAGTTTTGTATACACGCACTTTGGTATTAAGTGGTAACTTGGATGCCAGGACCGGACGTAGCATCGCCCGCGCACATCGTGCTCTGCGGACGACGAGGTCGACGTGCGCAGTCACGCGCAGCGCCCGGTCGATCCAGCACCCAAGGTAGGTCACGGCCTTCTCGTACGCGATCTGCTGGCCATTGAGGGTTAATTGAGGTGGTAGGTTCCTGAGGCGGCGAGTGAGCAGAGCGGTCGTCTTACCAACGTTGACGACCATCCTCCACTCATCTAGCCATGGTGGCAGCAGGTCCAGGAGACGTTGCATCCTGGCAGTGGCAATGTGGGCTCTTCTGGACGAGGTGAAATAAGCGCTATCGTCCGCGTATAACGCCAATTCCACGTCATCCTCCCACTCTTGCAGCCTTCCTGCCAGGGTAGGGATGTCGTTGGTATAAGCCGCGTACAGGACTGGAGACAAACAGCTGCCCTGAGGAACGCCGGCTCTGATGGTTCTGGTTGCGGACTCGGCACCCTCTACGCAGACGTAGAACTTCCTGTCTGCCAGGAAAGACGCCACTAGCCGCAACATAGCAACGAACGAATTGCAAGAAAACTCGTTTACTGAGCTACCCCAGAGCTATACGCGAAAGAGAACCGCGCCCTCTGTGCGATTACACCACTTAATTACAGCAATTTGTACCATCACTCTTTCACGGTTTGCTCAATATCTTTATTTGTATAAGACATACATTTATAGATTTTACTTATAAAGATAGCACAAAAAAATATCTATACTATGATATACATTGCATTTTTATATCACAAAAAACCTTTTATTTATTCAACAAAATATGCCTATTTTACAACATATGCACCAAGTTAGAATTCTTAAATATCTAACATATAAATTTGAAACAATGTTCTTCACTTGAAAATATAAATATCTTAATTAATACAATAGTTTAATTTACATTTTTCCTATACATTTCACTATTAAAAACACTTTTAAATTTCTTACACAAAACTGTCAATATTTCCCTAATCCAAAGGAATTTTTACATGAAAATAACACAGAATTCACCTATTTTGCTCATACAGTCAATCTGAAATATTTTACAAGTCAATTTTACATAAATTGCTGAAATTTGCAAATATTCAAATTTTTACTTCTTTGGACCTCCTAAGTTAACGTGCGGCTATGAACTCACGCTATTTGAACAACTAATTCTCACACGACTTTCAATTGTCGGCAAAAATGGCAAATTTAGCACACACTACTATCAACCAATACTAGGTGAACAACTGATTCTACACGACTCCCAAATTGTAGGAAATCTTATCAGATAAGGTAAGGATAAGAATAGGATATCTTATCAGATAACATAGACAAAATATTTCATGAATCAGTACATTGAAAATAGACATTTTGTTTTCATACAAAACGTATCAAACTCATATAAGATAATACTTATGCAATTAATTTCCATTAATTCTATTTATTCACAAAGTGATCATTTCGACCGGAGAACAAATCTTGGTCTCTAACTTTACTTTAATATTCCTTTAAATTAACATTACTGAGAAGGTGATTTCAACCGGGGAACTGAACCCGAAAACATAATTTATATCTTAAAAATTCCCTATATGAATTTATTAAAAAAATATTACTAAGAAAACGACAAACTAGTCCGGCCTGGGAATCGAACCCAGGACCTTCCAATCATTAATTTGATATTTCTTTAAGATTCAACTAAGTGTTTTCTTATTAGAATATTATTGCTCGATAATTTGTTTTTAGAAGCTATTCGTAATCGGTTAACTAATAAATTGAAATATTCTTATAGGCGCGTCGCCAACAGACGTATACCTCATATTAAGGTATCTGACCAGCAAAAGCTTACTTTAATGAAACATTTAGAAAAAGACAATTCTGTTCTAACGGCATACAGAAATTGGGATAAATACGAATATCCGTTATTACCACAACCTCCTAAACATGCACGGTCTGTCAAAAAATACTTCACAGAGAAACGGTATATATTATATAATTATATACCGTTTCTCTGTGATATATGAGGTACATAATTGTATATATATATATATATATATATATATATCATCATCATCATCATCATCATTACAGCCTTTCACAAGTCCACTGCTGAACATAGGCCTCCCCCAAGTAATGCCACAAAGCACGGTCCTGAGCCACCTGCATCCATCGACTTCCTGCATGTCTTACCAGGTCGTCACTCCATCTAGTGGGGGGTCGCCCTACACTACGCCTACCGGTACGAGGCTGCCACTCGAGAACCTTTCTTCCCCATCGGTTATCGGTTCTTCGAGCTATATGGCCGGCCCATTGCCACTTCAGCTTACTAATCCGTTAATATATATATATTTATTTATGTACCTCACTCGATGCCTATTAATGTAGGTATTACCTAACTTGATACCTACTAATTAGGTGCTCATTAATAAATAGAACCGACTGCCAAATATTTTAATGGCTTTCAGGTACATAAATTTGGATCGGTTTGTCTGTCAGAATAAGAAACAAAACATCTGTCAGTAAACAATATTATCGGATTCTGCAGTTCGAGCTGTCATATCGGGTATTAAGCGGATGGAATCAGTGGCTTTAGAAGTGATGCAGAACCCCCAATTATATGCTACTGGTATATTCGAAGCTAATATGAATATGACTCAGTATAATAATAAAAATAGAATTTAAATTATTGCTTTGACTGTAGGGGATTTGGGAAGGTTTTTTATAGCGGGGATTTTTACAGAATTTGTGGCAAACTAATTTTAACTTGATCCCTGCATCCAAAAGTTTCCCATTCATACGCCACTGAGCTGTTTTTGAAACGCAGGACAAAGGTCGAACTCATTGTGTAGTATTAACATACTTTTATATTATTATTACATATTTGTATTATTATTTTTTTACTTCAATTTTTCGTTTTTTGTTAATTTGCATTTTTAAGTGTTGTGAAAATTTTCCGTTGAATTTTAAACTAAATTTTAAAATTATGTTTATTAAATATTCAATAAATAATATTATGATTAATGTTAATATATATTATTCAATCATAATATTACTTATAACATATCTCCCATACCCTACTACATCATCAAGAATATACGCGTCTTTTACAATAAAATTAATTTTTAACTGATAAAAGTTATTATAGTTTAAGTGAATTTTTTAAAGATGCGAATAAATAGTAAATGTATGCTTAATAAATATAGAAAGTAACATGTTAGAGTAGTTATGCTAAGAAATATGATACTTGGTATTTTGTTGTAGTATAATATGATATTCAAAATTAGCTAACCTCTTTTAAATTGCAGTGCCCCTACGGGGTGTCATAATGTTTTTCTTGTTGAATGCAAATTCTAATAAATGAATATATAGATATTTAATTAAAGAGTGGTTTAACCTAGAGGTTGTATCTTATAGCTTTTGAGAGATGACTTAACGTCATATCTCAAAGACAACTTTTTTAACTTAAGGTGGCTTGTGACGGGAAACAGTACCAAAGAAACGAGAGGTCAGGTAGTACTATTAATAATCCTGTCCCAAGTGAAGATTAACGCAAATCCTTCCTACAAAGGGAGAGGCTAAGCCCAGCAGTGGACTTGCTAATGAGGAAAAATATAATAAAAAAATCCTTTATTTAAACAACATAATTAAAATTGGAACTTAACATGTATATACAATTCGTTAATTTAATATCACAGTTTATATCAAACTAACAAATTTGTGTTTATTTTTATTATATAATATTTTGTTTACTTAACATATTATGTACATTAACTGTTGATTAGAAAAATATACATGAGCCGTGAAAGCTTAGGAATTGGACTTACATTTTAAAGTGGGTACGACCTGAGAGGTCTATAGAGGAAATTTGTGCTCCAAGTTCAAACTTCCCAGTGGTAAGCTTAGATTATGAAACTGAAAAAGAGGAAAAATCATCATTAAATTATAAATTACAACAAGACCATCCCATCGCCCATCGCAGGTTCACAGCCACAAACACGATCCTAAGAAAATAGGAATAACAAAAAAAATTTACGTACTTACAACAATGACGTAATCAATTTACCGATTTATTTTCTTCGTCATCAAAGCGGCTCAATATCATCTGCGACACACTACTCTGTTCAGGCCTATGGTTAAAAAACGTCATTCACGCGTTGGTTTTTTTTAGCTACCAAAAGCGATGTATCTCAGACATTGCACCATCAGTCTTCTGTTACAAACGTTAGAGCCTATAAATATACATAAAAATTATTATTAAAGTTCTAGTTTATCTGTGATACACAAACTTCAAATGTAATAGGGAAATGTCGCTTTTATCTATCATAAGAATTAATTTAACATTTGAAGTGACTTTATTATCATTTTATCAACGAAAATGAAGAACAAAACATTATTCATTTTAAATAATATCAGATTATGAATTGGGTGCTATAGTTCGTGCCAAATCGATTGAGAAAAACGGACATTGACCTTTCGGTCGTTTAACCAGGGGCTACATACCTTCAAAATATAGGCACTTTTTATATGTAGTACTTTCTTTATTTATAATGATTTTTTATTTTATTTTTTATAATCATTGATATAATATATATTTATTAACTATTATTAAAAAGTTATGTAAAGATCGCTGAAGAAGAATAATTATCTATTGTTATAAAGTACATTATTCATTTAACAACAAAAAGCATTAATTTATATCATTCGAGTGATAGCGACACCGAATAAGTACGTACTTATTCAAAAGATAAAACTTCATTTTCAATATTATATAAGAACTTTATTTTTATTCGGTGCATGCGGGCTGGCCCAAAAAAGTGACGCATCTCTGGCAGCCATTGTCACGTTTCTTTCAGAAAAAACTGACGTAACGCGCGTTTTGTTTAATTTAAAATGATGAATTTGCAAAAGCTCAATATGGTGATTATTATATTGCTTCAAATTTTTTTTACATGAAACTCTTATTAAATGAATTGCTGCGTTACTTACCTTAAATTGAAATATAAAATGTATGCATTTTTTGCGATGTACCGTAAGATTTTACGATGTTTATAGGAACCACAGACAATATTATTTAAGAAACAAAAAGAAACAAAACATATGTGCTGACCTAGAGGTGTGACTAATATCAATATTTAAATATTGTTATCACATCTAATCCTTTGGGCTACGTCGGTCACTCTAGTTCTATAGCGGATATCCTCATTTCTGAGTCTATCACGCAGAGAAACTCCGAGCATAGCCCTCTCCATAGCTTGCTGAACGACCTTGAGAGTCCTCATTATGGATTAGTAAGCTGAAGTGGCAATAGGCCGGCCATATGGCCCGAAGAACCGATAACCGATGAGGAAGAAAGGTTCTCGAGTGGCAGCCTCGTACCGGTAGGCGTAGTGTAGGGCGACCTGGTAAGACATGCAGGAAGTCGATGGATGCTTGATGCAGGACCGTGCTTTGTGGAATTACTTGGGGGAGGCCTATGTTCAGCAGTGGACTTGTAAAGGGCTGTAATGATGATGAAATGATGATCACATCTAAATTGAGATTTTGTAAGCTACGCCTTTTGACACTCGGCTCATATCTGAGGTCATCGTCTGTTTTTCTCAATCGTTTTGACACGAACTATAGTTAGCTGCACGGTTAAAAGAAGCGTTGGTCAGAATGCGTTATGATTTTTTCTTACACATTTATTTTATAGTCTGACTTCTATTTTTACAAAAAGTTTATTTTTTATCCATTTGAGTGGAAGAAGGAATAACACATTCTAAATGTCCTCTAAATAGTTACGCTAACTCGGAAGATGTGGAATTTTCTCACCAAATTTGTATGGGTTTATCCCTGAAGTATAACTTATTTAATAAAAATTACAAACATACAAAAAACGTTTAGTCGTATTTTGAACTTCTTCGTTTTTCGTTGAAGTCGGAATTAAAGAAAAAGAATAAATCGTTTTTGTCGTCCATTAGTCTAATGTACAATGGGTACGACAAACCTGTATAAGTCGGTGAAAACACAAAAACATATTTGCATTCACTAATCAGAGTAAGTTTCCGTACAAATTATTCAATAAATAGTGTTCACGTAAAATTCGTGTTGGCAGCGGCCAATGTTTAGTAGTATGAATGTTTAGTAATGTGAATTATAGACAACTTTTCTACAGATTTTATATGCATACATAGTTGTTGTGTATCAGATTTTCATTAATATTAACATATAATTAAAATTAATGTACAGAACGGTACCAAAGTTTAACAAAGCATCACAAGAAGAATACGCAACTAATTAAATTCCGCTACACCGTCTTTCCTCAAATTGCTTCTAAATTCGATAATTTGCTTTAACTCGTTTAGTCGTTATACTTGTGATAAATTAGAATTAGAATTTGCTTCATTTGAGATTAACTCCATGGATGTAAATGTATTTGCGTTTCAATGTACATAGGTCTGCATAAGGTGACATTTGAAATTAAAAGTAGTGTTTTAGAATTAAATTAAATAAAGTTATTTTCATAGATAATAAATAAAGATGTCTGTAAGTAAAGTTGCAAACCTACGTTGAATTGATTATATGCCGTAATTTATATTTAAGATAATCGTCATAGATAATTTATTTTATAAATTTTTCAATTTTACAAAAAATCTCCAAGTTTTTCGGTAATAGTCTAGATCTCTTCAGGTGTTGCTCTCTATCAGCTCGTGAAAGGGGAATGCCCAGTCTTGCAATGCAATTAAAACAATGAAATGGTAAAGGAATTGCTTTAAAAAAAGTCGGGGTTTTGAAAATATTTGAAGTTTTTATTTTCACAAATGCAGTTTTTTTTAACAACTATTTTTATCGATTTTATCGCGTTTTATTTCTTTGATTTTTAATTCCAGACATTTCGGGTGCTTTCCAGCACCCATGGTTACGGCAGACTGAGGTGACCGACGTCCCAATGTCAGTGTTAACCCGGAGTACCTTCAGATTTTTAATTTTTATTTATTGTCCGATCTACAGAATGAACTTACTGTGTCTAGAAGTCTTGCAGTGGTATGCTTGGGTTTTTAATTTCATTAATTACAGGGTCCTAAGCAGGTGGTAGTACCAAGCCTCCTTCCTAAAAAAGAATTTATATATTAGATATTATATAGAATTTATATAATAAAATACACTTTACGACTAATAGTGATGACTTGCAATTCTAGCCCTAAGTAAAGATCCAACCATTAAATCTTATATGCTCACCATAATAGTAGCGAGCTTGCTTTAATTGGTATGTGACACAAGCAATTAATATTAAGTCGCTGTAAGTTAAAACAGGAAATTCCCTAACATTTTAAAGTCACATTTATATTTCTAAAGTCTGCCTGCCCTAGCTCTATTTAGATTGTTT
This sequence comes from Parnassius smintheus behrii, assembly GCA_036936625.1. Taxonomy (NCBI): domain Eukaryota; kingdom Metazoa; phylum Arthropoda; class Insecta; order Lepidoptera; family Papilionidae; genus Parnassius; species Parnassius smintheus. The sequence goes on along the minus strand of JAUPFT010000012.1, from coordinate 41,198,900 downwards.
TCCCTAGCATACTCAAAAAAATCATTATTTGTCTCCATATTTTGATGAACTATTTCAAGTATTTGAGCCGCATCATCCCTGTCCCTTATTTTTGTGTGGAATTTATTAACTATAGCAGAAGCCACAGCAGTCTATCATCAAATGTGTAGAAGCCCTGTTAAAGTAATTTTGATGAAATATTTTAAATTCAGTTTTAAAAATGCCATTCACCACCTCTACTACCCATATCGACACATAGTCACGGCTCTGGATTTATTAGCATATCTTGTCATTAACTGAGATTCACCATCTGCTGGAGACATTTCTGCGACCCTTAGACATCCACATCTATCCTCGATTACAAAATGCAGATGCGGTGTCACCCGTGAGGACTAAGATCATTTTCTCGTTTCCAGTAAAAAGGGTCTCCGGTTCTCTACACTCACCATACAAAACACAGCAGCATTAAGCTACTATTTCACGCTGGTATTCTGTGAGAGGGTGCTCCTTCCCCGGTCGAGCCGACCCATTCATGCTACAACTATACTTCTAATATAACTGCAGCATGGCTCTACCAAGTATAACACACATACATAGTACTTGTCACTATGTATGTTTGTTATCGCAAAATGTAGTTAATCACAAAAGAGACATACTTGCAATGCTGATGGAACTGTTACAACCTGGTAAAAAACATTGTGCTTTTATATAATTAGTTAGCAGTACACTGTGTGATGTATGATCTAAGCTTTGTTGTTCTGGGTGCAATACATTACTCACTTCAGATTGCAACGAGGACGGACTAGATGATTCAGATGGTTCCCGTTCTGCAGTTGAACATGATGCTGTTCTATCAGTTTATTGCCAGCAATTATGATATACACGGCATGACAACTGAAATAATGTAAAATACAAAAAATGAAGTCAAAGTGAAAAAATAAAAATAAAATAGATTTATTTCAAACTCAAATATAAATAAAATATTTATCAAGTTAAATGTTACTGCACAAGGACGGATTTAATGCCCTATATTATTTAATAATTAAGGCCTGACAGACTACCAGCAGTCCAAAAACAATGAAAAATCAACTGTCTCCTTTCTTGGTAGTTGATAAAACTGGTCAATCTCATAAATAAGCTAGTATGTTTGTCAGATATAGCTAGGGCAGATGTGAAAAAATAAAACAAGTTCTTGAGTTGATATAAAATCAGTGTAAAAACATGTATAATTATCAGATATATGGATCACATTTAATAAATTGAAATGTTAAACATGTTAAACACTTACCTCACGTAGCGCAAATAGTTCCTCACGTGGAAAATCGAAGACAAACAATGTGTGTGATCTTATTCTCATAAGTGTCAGTGCCACAGTTGATGTATAGATGTTCAAGACGAACTATTGGTGCATTTTGCGAGTGCCACACTACACGTTCACTGTACTCGAAACTTGTACCTAATAAAGAAGCTACAATTATTATATTGATATTATTCAAGTAAACTCAGTTATAAAGCATTTCTTAGAGGAAGACATACCACATCCTGATATGTACCAACTATTTACCTGCTGTGTTCGAACCAATTGTTGAGAGATCAACAATTGCATTTTACTTTTACAACAAAACAATAACACGATAACACGTAATTTAATTCTTGTGACATAACAGTGACAGCGGCCTACCTGTCGGATACGATGTTGCCACTTAATTGTCATAAAATCTATGGAATGATATCGATTTTTATTCGATTAATAATATCATAAAAAGAATAATCTTTGACGCGTTTTAAGTTCTGCACGCTTTTTAAAATATAATTTCCTTTATTTATTGAAACTCTATTTCAAATGTATTTTTAAGAACAGTTAGCTTGTGCTGTATTGTTTTGTTATGCTTTAGAGAATTCGTGGTAAATCAGCTGGAAATTAACTTCTTGAATTATCATAACATGATTCCGTTTTAAATGTTATGTTAAAAACAGATAAGAATAACAGTTAACTTGTGCAGTAGCGTTTTGTTATACTCTAAAGAATTCTTGGTACATCAGCTAGTAATTCGCTTGTTTAATTATCATAACTATAAATGTGAAGGTTGTCAATGAATTCAACCGAGCCTATAACAACGGTTGTTTTAGTTTTTAACGGTTGACTGCCGCTTTTGATGACTTGAAATTAATAAAAACCTATTGTGCGCAATAAGTTTTTTCTCTTTGGTAATGAATAAACCACAGAAACCCCTTTAATGTATAATAGTCCTTTTTTTGATACAAGTAACACATTTTAAGGAACCGCAAAAACAACTTTGTTATTTATACGAACACTATGAAAAACAAAATAATTTGTTGCTGGCGATAATGATAGTGGTATTTTGACTCGATTTAAAATATATGCTTGTTACTACTGAACTCTTCATGGGCCTGCGAGTCCGACTCGCACTGAACCACTTTTTTTCAACATTTAGTTTTATTCTAATAAATAGTTTTTTCGTTTAAGCGGAGCTCTTTTACTTTAGGTTTATTACCTCTTTATCTATAATAATCAATCTGAGTAAGTAAAGTGTGTAAATACGATTCTTAAATTGTAAAAATAATAATTGGATTTGAACATCTTAGGTAGGTATTTAGTTTTATTTATTTAGAAAATATTAATCTCACAATTATTTATTGTAATAATATAATTTATCACACAGCTAACGCCCTCATTAGCAATGTAATGGTGAAAGAATTTTCAAAATCGGTCTAGTAATTTTTGAGATTAGCCAAAAAACGTATTCATTGAAAGTAGCGCCCTCTATAATAAAATTAACCCTATATTAGATATCTAAAATTATACATAATAATCTAGTGGTGAAAGAATTCTTAAAGTTGGTCAAGTACTTTACGAGTTAAGCGAATAAAATATTCTTTGATAGTAGCTCCCTCAATAATAAAATGCATCCTACGTTTTAAGCACCATAGCAAAAAACGATTCAACATAACCTAATCCGCACACACAGTAAAAACATAACCATCCTTTTTCGTCTGTAGTCGGTAAACATTTGGTTAATAACGGTTGCGTATCGACTGCTTTGGATAAATATCCATTGTCAACGGTTATTTTAAACCTATATCATAACATCGTAATAATTATCGAAAGATCATATAAGCATTGTAATAATGACACCATAAGTAATCGATCGAAAAGGGGAATCGATTTTTAATGATTTTTGTGATTGGCAACATTTTTTATTTTATTCACAGACTAATGAATTACGTATTTACCTAATTTTATTTTTATCTTTTCGGTACTTTTAATTTGTGCAAAAATATTCCCATTGTTTTAGGATAAATGAATACCGCGATTAATAACCATAAATAAAGATATATTTTTTTAACAAATGCACATTGTTGGGCGTTCCATGGCCTAATATGGGCATCCCCCTTTCATCACATTCGGTTCACACATTCTGAAGATATAGCCCGGAGAGGCAGACAGATAAAGTATTTGGAAATGGTTTTTCATATTATACAAGATCGCAGCTTTTCAAAATTTACTTCTAAACACATAATATACTGCCTCATATGGATATTTGTTACATTTGCATAGTGTTGCAGGCTGGTAGTAATACAGGGCAGTTATTTCGATGTTGTAGACATACTCTTCAATTTTATTTATATGTATAGATAAATATAACGAATTAAACAGGCAGCGAAGAGGGTCGTCAAAAATGTGCAACGCTCAGTACTGCAATCGTCAGTTTACCTGCTAAGCGTGGCATTTATGGCAAGTTATTCTATTTTATGGCCGATGTAACTAGCCCATGTTTAATACTGGGAACACATAAGAAGGAAACATTAATCATTGATTTTCGTTTCATTATTTAATAAATTATAACAAGTGGTCACTACGTGGGCGGAAACGGACAGTAATTCATTAAAATTTAATGTTTCTATATTAAGCAAGCTGTATTTTAATTTCAACTACAAATTGCGTTTTTGGACACAGGCCTCTTATTTTTGAGATTGTTATCGAGCAATAAATACGCTGTCCTGCATCTGTGCGTATTGGGGGACTTAACATTTCGTCGTAATATTTTTTTCATGTCTCATATCCGTATATCAATCATCACGCAACATCCTTGTTTTCAAGTTTTGAGGAATATGTGACAAGAATATGTACGTAATCTCCCCAAAGCTGCGGTCAAAGTGGAACTTATTTTTTTTTCTATTTTATAGTAATCGGATGAGAAACGAGCAAAGTCCACCTAACAGTAAGTGAATGTTTGTGACGCACCTACATTTATCTTCAATCAAAATTCAAATCCATTGTCATCCTTAAGGACTAAAATGGAATGCTTTATTTCTATTAATAAGGATCTCCGGTTCTCTACACTCATCATGTGAAACAGCAGAATTAAGGTGCTATTATTTTATGCTGGTACTCTGTGAGGACCTGGTCCTTCCCCGGTCGAGCCCACCCATTGATGCTACAGCTATAATATAGCTGCAATGTGGCTCTACCACGTCTTTATAGACTTAACTTTTATTTAATTTAATTAAAGATAGCCGGTTAATATGGTAATTTTCTTATAACTCAAAAACTACAGCTTTGTTTGCATAGATGGCTCTGTGATATGATAGCTCTTTCTCATTCAATCAAACAATTACATAATTAAACGAACTTACCTTAAGTGAAATTCAAATTTTATTATATGAAGAGCTTAGTCTGAGATAACTTGGTAGTATTGTACACCTTGCTCGATGAACGCGTCCTTTTAGAGTAGATGTAAAACAAAAAGTTGCAACACGAACGCAACCTAACGCTTCTCAAATGTCATTCTTTTTTAGAGTAAATATTAAAATCTATTGTTTACTTGGGTTAATAAGTTGCAAACTTATTAAGTGCGGTGGGTACCACCGAGAGGGTAGTACCGAGAGTTCGAGTATAGATTTTCTAGAAACTTAGTTCTTCGGGTGGCGCTGTCGGTCGAGAGATCGGTGATGTCATTCTCTGCAAAGCTCCCCTCGCTCTCGTTCCTGACACTAGATGGCGCTAGTTGACTTATTCACACAACACTGCCCCCTCCTAAGACATGCTCGTCCCGAGCATTATCGGTCCCATAATAACGCGCCAAGCAATCCACATGGACGATCTTAGGAGTCCCTCTTGCGCCTTTCTGTATCCGGTAGGTCACATCGTTGATCCTGGTTACAATCCGGTACGGGCCGTCCCATTTAGCTTGAAGCTTAGGTGATTTCCCTTTGCTGCGGACTTTTGTGCAACCACACTAATGAACCTTCGTTGAACCCTTTATTGTTCATTTTTCGGTCGTACCGGGTTTTCATTTTTTCAGACATTTGCTGGCCCGATTGTCTGACGTGCTCATAAATGTCATTCATTTTGTTCCGCAAGTCATTTGCATAATCGGTTATACTGCGTGGGGCATCAGGTGGTATCCCGGTGATCAGGTCCGCAGGCAGCCGTAATTCTCTTCCAAAGTTTGCGAAAGCTGGTGTCACTGCTGTACTTTCGTGAACAGAACTTCGATATGACAACAAAAACGGTTGTATGTGCTTGTCCCAATCTCGTTGCCGATTGTCTACAACTTTTGCTAGGTACCTCTCCAATGTCTGATTAAATCGTTCCACCATTCCATCAGATTGCGGGTGATAAGAAGTCGTTCTTGTTTTATGAGTACCCATAACTCGGCAAGTTTCCTGGAATATTTGAGACTCAAAATTCCTTCCTTGATCGCTGTGAATCTCTAAAGGTACTCCAAAACGACAGAAGACTTCATGAACTAGTTTATCTGCAACTGTTGAAGCTTCTTGATATGGAATGGCGAAGACTTCTGGCCACTTAGTGAAGTAATCCATCACAACCATGAAATACTTGTTACCGCTTTCACTCTCCGGAAACGGCCCCGCCACGTCAATGGCTATTCTCTCCCATGGTGCACCCACATTGTACAACTTCAATGCACCTCTACTACGAGTCTGAGGTCCCTTTACAGCCGCACAACCTGTACATTTGCGACACCAGTCCTCGACATCGTTTCGAGAGTGGACCCAGTAAAACCGTTCTCGGATCTTCAGTAGAGTTCGTTTAACTCCCAGATGGCCTCCTGAACAATCATTATGGTACAGCTGTAGAACATCCGGTACTTTAGCTTTAGGGACAACCATTTGCAAATGACAGCTGTCTCCCCGAACGTTTTCCCATTTACGACACAGAACTCCATCCTGAAGCAGCAAGCTGTCCCACTGGGCCCAATAGCTTTTAGTGATCGAACTCATCGCTGAGACGTCACTCCACTTGGGCTTGGGAGCACTGGCCTTTATCCATTCCAGAATCGGCTTGATGTCCGGATCTTCCTGCTGTGCATGTCGTAAGCTGTCCTTCCACTCGTTGCTGAGGTGGTCTGCCCTGAGCATTCTCACGGATACCACTTCCTTACTCTCTTGCCTAGTACAATGTTTGCAATCTTCAGGACAAGGTTTTCTTGACAATGCATCTGCGTTGCCATGAGATTTCCCGCTGCGATGTTCGATCTCAAAGTCGTATTCCTGCAGTAGTTCAATCCACCTCGCAACTTGTCCTTCTGGGTTTTTAAACTGCAATAGCCATTTTAGTGCAGCATGGTCAGTTCGTAAGTGAAACTTTCGTCCCAGAAGATATTTGCTAAAATGCTGCAACGACTTTACCACAGCGAGCAATTCGCGTCTTGTGACACAATAGTTCCTTTCCGGTTTTGACAACGACTTGCTGAAGTACGCTATCACGACCTCTTGGTCACCACTCCGTTGAGACAGCACACCGCCTGTTGTACCAATGTCCCCTTAAATATATAAATAATGTAATATGTTCCTTGGTGTACAATAAAGTATATTTTACTTTTACTTTACTTACCGCCAAGTCCTATATCACTTGCGTCTGTGTCAACTATAAATTCTTTGCTTGCATCAGGGTATCCCAAAATAGGTGTTTTGCACAGACGGTCCTTGAGCTCCTGGAATGCGATATTGCAACTTTCATCCCAGCAGAACTGTCGCTTCTCCTCGGTTAGCTTGTGCAGAGGTTTGGCTATATCTGCAAAGTTCTTCACGAATCGCCGGTAATAGGAGCACAAACCCAAAAATGCTCTAACCTGCGACTTGTCTTTTGGAACCAGCCAATCCTTGACAGCGGCGATTTTCTCTGGATCTGTGCGGATACCTTCTTCCGATACTACAAACCCCAAAAAGTTAACTTGCCGTTGGAATAGTGAACATTTCTTCGGGTTCAACTTGAGGTTGGCACTCTGAATCTTCATAAGCACGCGTTCCAGGTTTTGAAGGTGTTCCTCAAACGTACGGCCCACGATGATGATGTCATCCAAGTAGACCAGACAGGCATCGCCAATTAGCCCGGTAAGTACAAGTTCTATCAGCCTTTCAAACGTTGCTGGAGGATTGCACAACCCAAACGGCATTACTTTGAATTGCCACAGACCCTTTCCCGTCGAGAACGCAGTTTTCTCCTTGTCCTTAGGGTCAATTTCAACTTGCCAGTAGCCACTTTTTAGATCCAGCGTGCTAAACCATTTTACTCCTGTAAGCATGTCCAGCGTGTCATCAATTCTTGGCAAGGGATAGCTGTCCTTCTTTGTAACGTCGTTCAGACGGCGGTAATCAACACAGAACCGCATGCTGCCATCCTTCTTTTTCACCAGCACCACTGGCGAACACCATGGACTAGAGGAAGGTTCAATAACACCATCCTTCACCATTCCTTCAATCATGGTTTCCACTTCCTTTTCACGTGCTACCGGCAATCGTCTTGGCCGCTGACGGATAGGCAACTCTTCACCTGTGTTTATTTTGTGTTGAACTAAACCAGTCTTTCCTATGTCGGCATCGTTTGATGAGAATACATCGGCGTACTCGAGTAACAACTTCTTCGCCTTGACCAATTCGTTCGGGGACAGAACACTGCGACAGTCTTCCAAAAGTGTGGTCACTCTCGTTTCTGCATCCTTGCTGGGGGTCCCACTCGATATATATTGGCACCGACGTAACCAATCCACTTCCTCACAAGTACCAATTAATGTGCCTTTTTCTATAATCTGGTCCCGGTCGCAAAGGTTCAGCACACGTACTCCTGAGATGTCAGTGGTCCTGACCAAGGTTCGAGCTACTTTCCATGGAAGGTCATTGTTTACCCTTTCCACAAGTACACAACGGTGAGCTTGCTCAGCGTTTCGGGGAAGACTAACCGGAACAATCGTTTCCGATCTCGGCGGAAGAACAATCTTCTTAATGCTGTACACGTTCCCTGGTAACGCACCTTCCATAAAAAGTTCCTCCTGTCCACATTTCAAAACACCTTGCTTAACGTCGATCTCACAACAATTATTCCTCATAAAGTCTAGGCCTAGGATGCAGTCGTCCATTATATCGGCCACGATGACATTATGCAGGTAGATCACGTTGCCAAGCTTCAACTCCATCTCCTTCTCTCCACGGACGGGTATACGCTGACCGGTGGCTGTTACCAAATTAATGCGTTCTCGGTTGTATGCGGAGTCCCCAAGGAACTGACTTATAAGTTGGGAACTAACAACCGTACGAGAGGCTCCAGTGTCTATGGTCAGTTAACACGGCATTCCGTTTACCTCGCACTTGATGATTAGACTGTTCCCATCATGGGTTTGTGAGATCGAGATCCTTGGGGTTCTTTTAACATCAGCCAGCACCCGCCCCGCAGTTCTGGCTTTTACTCGTTTCCCTGCTGCTGCTGGGCGGTGCTGTTGGCCGCACTACCCTCCTGGGATCGTTCACCTTCCCTTTCTAGGGTTCGCTTAGGGCAGCTGGATCGAAGATGGCCCTTTTCCCCACAGCCATAGCACCTAGGGCTGTATCCTCTGTTGTGGTCGCGAAGTGTAACTGCTGCAACCTCCCTGACGCGATGGGAACGATGATCCTGCCGCACGGCTTCTACCTCCAGTGCATGGGCCAAGGCGTCCTTAAGCGTCTCGTGGTGCCCGAGCCTCACAGCACCTCTGACTTCCAGGTCACGGATGCCGTCGATGAATGTCTGCACCAGGTTCCCTTCAATGAGCGCAGGTACAGACCGGTATGCTTTTCGCACCAGCTTCTCCACCTCTAGAGCCCACTGCTGCAGGTTTTCGTTGATGCGCTGCACGCGATCCTTAAGCTGCGCACGAAAGACGTGCTCCAGGTGAGCGTCGCCATATCTCGCCTCCAATGCGTCGAGGAGTTGCTCATAAGTCACTTCCTCACCGAGAGCTTCCAGAACTGTTAAGGCCTGGTCGCGCAGGCCTAGTGTGAGAGCAGTCATGGCCTGATTTTTATTCCAGCCATTCGCCTTCATAACAGCTTCGAACTGGATTTTGTAGGCTGACCAGGAAGAAGTCCCGTCGAATGGTGGCACCTTGAACCCACGTAGCGAAGGTGTAGTAGCTACTACGGGAGCTGTTGTTCCATCCCCCAGTTTGAGGTCGTCCAGCGTTTTCTTCACGTCAGCCATTACGTTGTCAACCCGATTGTTTACTTGGTCGATTCGGGTTTCGGCCTCCGACAGGCGGTTGTCATGTTGAGCAACCTTATCCTTCACCTCCCGTATCTCTTTTCCGAAGATAGCGTGAAGGTCCTTCATGAGGAGCATCTGCTCTTCCTTATCGCGTTGTAGTTGCTCTTCTAACCGACGGGCCTGTTCCTCCTGCCGGCGGGCCTGTTTCTCCTGCCGGCGGGCCTGTTCCTCCTGCCGGCGGGCCTGTTCCTTCTGCCGGCGGGCCTGTTCCTCTTGTCCGTTCTGCAGCTGCTCTTTCAACTGACGGGCCTGCTCCTCCTGTCGGCGAGCCTGCTCCTCCTGTCGGCGAGCCTGCTCCTGCAGCATCACCATCAGAGCACCTAAGTCAGGTGCCACAGACGTAGAAGCTGCTGACGGACCGGCTTCCGTGGCCGGCGGCTGGCCCTCAGACATCTGCGGCGTTGCACCACCAAATCTCCTCTGGTCCGTCTCCTGCTGGCGTTGACTTCGGGTACGGACACCCTCCGTTTCCTCCTTAGGTAAAATCGGCATTATTTTATCCCACTTCTGACACCAATTGTTACGAGCTTGAGGTTCGTGACAATAAAAATTGCCGATAGAATTACCTAAATTAACACTTTAATTTTCTTTACACAAATAAAACTTAAAACACCAATAATTAATCACACTGATTCACTTAATTCCGCTCCGAAGCTTCGCTTGTGTCACCGAGTTCAACTCTGACTCGATCGCATCTTGCGCCACCTATTTATTTAAATTAGCAAAATATCCGGAATGTTCAAGTAAACACGCGTAAGGTACCGAGAGTTCGAGTATAGATTTTCTAGAAACTTAGTTCTTCGGGTGGCGCTGTCGGTCGAGAGATCGGTGATGTCATTCTCTGCAAAGCTCCCCTCGCTCTCGTTCCTGACACTAGATGGCGCTAGTTGACTTATTCACACAACAGTATCAATATAAAATAATAAAGCTTTCGCCGCACAAATCCCAGGGTTTTCTTTAAAATATGGTAGGTTTAACATTAGCTGATGTCTTTCAGGAGCAGATGTTTTAAGTAATTCTGAAACTAGTGTTGTAACATGTTTCTCAGTCACACTTACATCCCTTAATTTAATTAAAGGTAGTGTTTGTATCCTTTGCCCAGTGCTAAGAGCAATCAACATAACACATTTTTTGGTAAGTTTATCTAAGGCAAGTGATTCAAGTGGATACAATTTTTGCAAATAATTTAGGACTATTGAAGGGTCCCATGTCACACTATATTTTGGAGTTTGCGGTCTAAGCCTATATACTCCTTTAAACCACCTTTTTATTGTTTTATCTGTGACGACTCCGTGGCGCAGCGGCTTAGCAATGAGTGGCTGTGCTGGGGGTCACGGGTTCGAATCCCGCACGGAACAAGTATTTGTGTGGCCTACAAATAATTGCTCCGGATCTGGATGTTTGTCCTTGTGAAATTTATGTTTGTAAACTGCCCCCACGATACCGGAGAAAATTCTAGTGTAGGTGCAATGTTTTTATATAAAAAAAGAATTGTTTCATCTGTTTTTAGATGTGATCCTATTATTAAGGATAGAGTTGATCTGTGGCAATTAGGGGTCTGATAACTGCACCCTTTATTATATAACTCTGTTAAATATGCTATTATATTAGGCACTGATGGCCTATAGATTTCATGTTTATTTTGCATACAGTAATGGCACCAATGTTTTAAACATGTATTATGCTGTTTTAATGTATTTGAGGACAGAGATGCTAACATCAATTCGCATGCCGATTCCGGGTTTTATTTAATTGGAACGCTTTCCTGATAATATGCTTTAAGGTTTACTGCGCCGACACCAGATAATGGGAAATGGTTTAGAGAATGAATGATGCTTTCCTGATAATATGCATGCCCCCAGGGTAAGTTGTGCATGGAGTGGGTGTGGTGTCCTGGGGGCCTAGACAAAATCCGTTTTCTGTAAGCGTTAACGCCAACGGAAAAATCTAATTGTATGTAGTTGACATTTGCTAACCAGATGTCACGTGATTGCTGCTTAATTGGTAGACAAAGTCAATATTCCTCATACGGAAAGGAACGTCGAAGTGAGCGTGACACGTTAACGACAAAAATGTTCATCAAAATGGTAGACAAGTGCCACTTTTGACAAATTACAATGATATTTTGACGTTTCCGCAACACGCTATATTAGCGAGAGATCGGACCCAGACGCTAACGCTAGAAACGAGTAAACAGTGATATTTTTGTGTGTCTTTAATCCAAATTCATCGTCATTATCATCATTACATCCCTTCACAAGTCCACTGCTGAACATAGGCCTCCCCCAAGATATGCCACAAAGCACGGTCCTGAGCCACCTGCACGTCTTACCAGGTCATCACTCCATCCAGCAGGGGGTTGCCCTACGCTTCGCCTACCGGTACGAGGCTGCCACTCGAGAACCTTTTTTCCCAACGGTTGTCGTTTCTTCGAGCTATATGGCCGGCCCATTGCCACTTCAGCTTACTAATCCGTTGGGCTATGTCGGTCACTCTGGTTCTACTGCGGATATCCTCATTTCTAAGTTTATCCCGCAGAGAAACTCCGAGCATAGCCCTCTCCATAGCTCGCTGAGCGACTTTGAGCGTCCTCATACGGCCAACAGTCAAGGACCACGTCTCGGTTTTGGGTCATCACTGGCAACACACACTGGTTGTACAGCTTAGTTTTCAGGTTTTGAGGTATACCTAATTCAAATTAATTAGTGTAAATGCATACTTTGAGATTATTATGGGCAGCTAATATTGAAACAGCATTGCAGAGACGTTAAACAAGAGTAAATCGTCGTAAAATGGTGCAAATTGTGGAGATGGAGGAATTGGAATTTGTTCATCGTTTTAGGTTAGATAAACAAAGTTTTTGGCGTCTTTGTGATGATCTTCGACGTTTAACCTCATTGAAAGGTACCCGGGAAATTAGTTAAGAAATCAAGGTAAGTTTTGTACCTACATAAAACCTTTCAAGAGTTATGTACTTAATGTCATTTCACAATGAAATCATGTTTCAGGTTTTGTGTACTCTTAGCTTTTTAGCTCCGGTTTCATATCAACGCATTGTTGGACTAACGCAGCATTTGGTACAAAGAACAACTAGTAGGTGTATACGTCAAGTTGTCGAAGCATTGAGCCATCCAGCCATTATTAATAAATGGATTCTATTTCCAAGGTCGCAACAACAACGAGCCCAAATAAGAATTGAGTAAGTTATGAGATGACAAAAGTATTTAAGTGTAAATACATGCTTGAAATACTTTTTATCAGTAGGTAGCATATTCCTGATGTACTTTACACTAAACACTATACCATCCTTAAGGCCAATAGGTACTTAGAAAATGCCTCATTGAGCCTTTCATGCACACAAGGTTGAAAATACTAGTTAAAACGTCTGTCCTTTTAAAAACAAAAAAAAAATAATTAAGTATTATATTTTGCAAAATGAGACGATTTAGACTTCCGGGTATAGTTGGATGCATAGACTGTACCCATGTGGCAATAGTCAAGCCATCAGATGAACAACATTTATTTTTTAATAGAAAAGGTTATCATTCATTGAATGTACAAATGGTAAGTTTACATTTGTTTGTGGCTCAATTATGTAAAAATAGCTTTAAATAGTACTGTTACCATCTAGTATCGAACAGAAGAACTAGGCTTCTGGAAGCTGACTCTCGAACTTTCGGCGCTTTGTCGATCGGTGCGCGTATTTACTTGAATGTTCTGGATGATTCGGTACTAATGTGTATTTATAGGCGTTGCAAGGTGCGATCGAGGAAGTACTGAATTTGACGAGAAAAGCGAAGCTTCGGAGCGGAATAAAGTGAATCAGTGTGATTAATTATTGGTGTTTTAAGTTTTATTTGTGTAAAGAAAATTAAAGTGTTAATTTAGGTAATTCTATCGGCAATTTTTATTGTCACGAACCTCAAGCTCGTAACAATTGGTGTCAGAAGTGGGATAAAATCATGCCGATTTTACCTAAGGAGGAAACGGAGGGTGTCCGTACCCGAAGTCAACGACAGCAGGAGACGGACCAAGGAAAATTTGGTGGTGCAACGTCGCAGACTCCGGAGGGACAGCCGCCGGCTGCAGGCCCGTCAGTAGCTCCTACATCTGCAGCACCTGACTTAGGTGCTCTGATGGTGATGCTGCAGGAGCAGGCTCGCCGACAGGAGGAACAGGCTCGCCGACAGGAGGAACAGCTTCGTCGGTTAGAAGAGCAGCTGCGGGGCGGACAGGTTGAACAGGCCTGCCGACAAGAGGAACAGGCCCGCCGACAGGAGGAACAGGCCCGTCGGTTGGAAGATCAGCAGGCGGAACAGGCTCATCGGTCGGAAGAGCAGATGCTTCTCATTAAGGACCTTCATGCTACCTTTGGGAAAGAAATAAAGGAGGTGAAGGATAGGGTTGCTCAACATGACAACCGCCTGTCGAAAGCTGAAATCCAAATCAAGGAAGCTAAAACCCAAATCGACCAAGTGAACAATCGGGTTGACAACGTGATGGCTGACGTGAAGAAAACGCTAAACGACCTCAAACTTGGGGATAGAATTACAGCTCCCGTAGTAGCTACAGCACCTTCGCTACGTGGATTCAAAGTGCCGCCGTTCGACGGGACTTCTTCCTGGTCGGCCCACAAAATCTAGTTCGAGGCCGTCATGGAGGCAAACGGCTGGAATAAAAGCCAGGCCATGACTGCACTCACCTTAGGCCTGCGCGACCAAGCCTTAACTGTGTTGGAAGCTCTCGGTAATAAAGTGACCTACGAGCAGCTCCTTGAGGCATTGGAGGCGAGATATGGTGACGCTCACCCGGAACACGTCTTTCGCGCGCAGCTTAAAGATCGCGTGCAGCGCATCAACGAAAACCTGCAGCAGTGGGCTCTATAAGTGGAGAAGCTGGTGCGGAAAGCATACCGGTCTGTACCTGCCGCTCATTGAAGGGAACCTGGTGTAGACATTCATCGACGGCATCCGCGACCTGGAAGTCAGAGCTGCTGTAAGGCTCGGGCACCACGAGGCACTTAAAGACGCCTTGGCCCATGCACTGGAGGTGGAAGCCTTGCGGCAGGATCATCGTTCCCATCGCGTCAGGGAGATCGCAGCAGCTACAGTTCGCGACCGCAACAAAGGATTCAGCCCTAGGTGCTATGGCTGTGGGGAAAAGGGCCATCTACGATCCAGCTGCCCTAAGCGAACTGAAGAAAGGGAAGTTGATCGATCTCGAGAGGGTAGTGCAGCTAACGGCACCGCCTGGCGGTGGCAGCAACATCATTCCCCTCACGCTAGGGAGGTTACAGCAGTTCGCGACCACAATAAAGGATACAGCCCTAGATGCTATTGTTGTGGGGAAAGGGGCCATCTTCGATCCAGCTGCCCTAAGCGAACCCTAGAAAGGGAAGGTGAACGATCTCAAAAGGGAAGTGCGGCTAACATCACCGCCCAGCAGCAGCCGGGATACGACTTTACTATCAGACATAGCAGCGGGAAATCTCATGGCAACGCATATGCATTGTCAAGAAGACCTTGTCCTAAAGATTGGAAACATTGTACTAGGCAAAAGAGTAAGGAAGTGGTATCCGTGAGGATGCTCAGGACAGACCACCTCAGCAACGAGTGGAAGGACAGCCTACGACATGCACAGCAGGAAGATCCGGACATCAGGCCGATTCTGGAATGGATGAAGGCCCGTGCTACCAAGCCTAAGTGGAGCGACGTCTCAGCGATGAGTTCGACCACTAGAGGCTATTGGGCCCAGTGGAACGGCTTGCCGATTCAGGATGGAGTCCTGTGCCGTAAATGGGACAGTGGTCGAGCAGACAGCTGTCGTTTGCAAATGGTTGTCCCTAAGGCTAAAGTGCCGAATGTTCTACAGCTATGCCATAATGGTCGTTCAAGAGTCCATCTGGGAGTTAAGCGAACTCTGCTGAAGGTCCGAGAATAGTTTTACTGGGTCCATTATCGTGACGATGTCGAGGCTTGGTGTCGTATATGCACAAGTTGTGCGGCCGTGCGGGGACCTCAGACACGTAGTAGAGGAGCACCGAAATTGTACAATGTTGGTGCACCATGGGATAGGACAGCCCTTGACATTGCGGAGCCGTTACAGAAAGGCGCAAGAGGGACTCCTAAAATCGTCCATGTGGATCGCATGGCGCGATATTATGGGGCCGATAATGCTCGGGACGAGCATGTCTTAGGAGGGGGCAGTGTTACCATCTAGTATCGAACAGAAGAACTAGGCTTCTGGATGCTGATTGAAGATTCGGTACTAATGTGTATTTATAGGCGTTGCAAGGTGCGATCGAGGAAGTATTGAATTTGGCGAGACAACGAAGCTTCGGAGCGGAATAAAGTGAATCAGTGTGATTAATTATTGGTGTTTAAGTTTTATTTGTGTAAAGAAAATTAAAGTGTTAATTTATGTAATTCTATCGGCAATTTTTATTGTCACGAACCTCAAGCTCGTAACAGTACCTACAGAAACATATTCATAGGATTATTATACATGTTCCATAATTTTTTCCTGTCAACAGGTATGCAACAGTAATTTAAAAATTACTAATGTAAATCCAAAGTTTGGCGGAGCTACCCATGACTCATTCATATGGACATCTAGCAGAATGGAAACATTTACGTGACAATTGCACCAAAATGGAGACAAGTGTGGTTATTAGGTAGGTTAATAAATAATATGGTACATTTTTAGATAACACTTTTGTTGAAAACATTTTATTCACAAAGAATTATATTGTTGCGTAGCAAATAATTATTACCCAATGCAAATATTTATTTATGTATTTTTAGGCCATTGCTAATGACTCCTATATTAAATGCAGTTCATGGCTCACTTGAAGATATATATACTCAGCGACATGTACAAGCAAGAAACTGTATAGAGCGCTGTTTTGGTTTGCTAAAGTCACGTTGGTGGTGTTTATTAAGACACAGGATGACAGGACCTTGCATTATCATGGTGCATTAACCTGTGGTAGCTAGGAAAATTGTACTTGCCTGTTGTGTGTTACACAATATGACTTTAGAGGCAAATTTACCTCCTCCATCTATTATGGAAGTAGAAGAAGATGATGCTCAACCTGACAATGCATCTGATAGTGTTGGTGCTGCTAGTGATCAAAGTGAGCTACTCCAAGGCAGGGCAGTACTGAATAATCTTTTATCCAGACTTTAAAAGTATTTCTTAGTTGTTAGTGTGTAATGGTATGCATTATATGATTCGTGAAAGCAATGTAACAAAACCTTATTTCAAAGTTGAAGGTATATCAAAATTAAAGGTCAAGGTTTTCTGTCAGATATGTTTCATTAATAAAATTATACACTATCCAAATTTTGTTGTTCAATTAATTTTACTTTAGTAAGTAGTAGATATAGAGTTATATAATTTTGTTTTTGTAATTTTAATTTTATCCTTTTGCTGTGCCCAGGGTCCATGTTTTGTATATCCATGTCTTTAAATATGATTATGAACAAATAAAATTTAATTAAATTATGCATGGAATACATGTCACAGTTTTTGGGCTGATTTTTCAATAGCTAGATTCCTCAGATGAAAATTATCTGACTATTGAGGATATAAGGGTAGAATATTGATGTTACTTAAATTCTAATTTGGTCTAGTACTTGTACTAAAGTATTTCTTAGTTGTTAGTGTAATGGTATGTGATAAGTAATTTGTGAAAGTATGCAATGTAACAAAATCTTATTTTCAAGTAGATCAAAATTAAAAAAGTACTTATTTTCTTTAAAATATTTTTCATTATTAGAATTTTACACTATGCATTATTAAGTCTAAATTAAAAAATGAAAACAAATAAAAAGTATATAATATTAATTACATAATACAGTCAAATAAAATTACATTAGGGAATAAATTACGTTACTTAAATGCTAATTCGGTCCCAAATCACGAGTCTCCAATAGTGACATTAGAGCTGTTATTTTTAAATTTAATTGTAGAGTGTAGTCACGTAGGTCTGCCTCTACGCGGGTGCGGACTTCTTCGAACCGAACACGCTCTCTGTCAAGCTGCAGACGTTGTGCTTCTATTTTTGAGTCGTTTAGTTTCAAGCTCGTGTTGACGCGCATCCCTCTCCCTTTCGAAACGCAACCGATTCTCCTATACTGCCACAAAACTCGCCGGTGGCTCGGTCAAATGTTGTTTGTCGCAATTGTTGGTCTGTCTTCGCAGTATAGTATAGTGTTTTTCGCTGAAGTGACGACGAGGTGTAGAAGGGCCGGCAGATATCGGCGACCTTTCTGTGAACACAGATGAAAGCTATAATATACTAAAGAAAACTAACAAAAAATGGTGGTGGTGGTGGTTCTATCTATAGTGGCATTGAAGTTATTTAATAATGTTGGTAGTTTCAATAACTCATAATAATGAATATTCAATAATTTAGTAGTAGGTATCCTAATACCTTTACAAAATTAATTTTGTAATATTTACCTCCTTGTATAGTTCTACTATTTGAATGTCCTGGCACAAGACTCACAGGATGTACTGGTGGAGGTGTTACATCTGCTGGCATTGTTATGGGTGTATCTTCTGCAGCTGATGGTAATGCCAAGATCTCAATTTCTGCTGGTGATGGTATCCTCACTGCTGTATCAGCTGTATAGCTCACTTGAGGTTGAGATGGTTCCTAAGCACAAAAATATAACCAGTTGTTGACCAGAAATATGCAAGTTTTGTATGAAATCAGCAAAACAAGAAAAAACTAATATATGAAAGGTTTACTTACTTGAAGGCCTGCTTCTTGTATGGCTTGACTTCCAGTAATTGCGGTGGCCCCAATTACGCGTAACACCCTTTCCTCAAGTCAACTTAATGGTTTTCCCCTACCAGACCTACCACCAGTGCCACGAATGTCCCGATTTATAAGGGAGGCTTTCTTTTTTTTTTAGTTTTCCAGTCAGACCATACCTGTAGCACAAAATATAAAATAATACATTGAAATAAATGGTCTTCATAGGTACCTAGGTAACAGCAGTACATACTTTGTTTAATAATTAATATCTTATTACCCTTTTCCATTTGTCAGATGTTTCACTGAGCTTAAAATTTCAGCTAACTCTTGCCACAGGCATTCACTTCTTACACTTCCTTGAAGCCCAACTTGTGGCCTTAAAAGATCACCATAGCTAAAAATAATATTCATAAGATTAGTGTACAGTGAGAATAACAGCCAGTAAACAAAGTTTACTATTAACATTCTAATACCCTGTCTAAAAAACAAGTATTAAGGTTTGGAATCCAGTTTATCTTTATAAGAATAACAAAATGTAAGAACCAGTCATATAAGTGCACCATTGTGAGGTTGTTTACATTATGCATTCCATATTCTCAAGTAGGTCCAATACTAGTTAAAACAGGGAGTAAAAATTTGAATAATCACATAATTTATAATAATCCTATTGACATCTGTGAACTATTTAACAATTATTTTACTAAATTTACAATACAAAAAAAAATACTGACTATGAATACATAACTCACTTAAAATACATTAAAACAGAAGTAAAGTCTATATTTATTCAGTTAATGAAAGTGATATTATAATCAACATTAAATCCTCTAAAGATACAAACTCTACTGGATATGATGAGCTGAATACAGAAATAATAAAAATAACCACTCCCTTCATAGCAATGCTTTCTACACTGTTAAATAGATCCTTTGAACAAGGTGTTTACCCGGAACACTTAAAAATATTTATCGTAAAAACGTAATATAAAAAAGGTGATCATACTTATACGGGTAACTACAGACCCATAACGCTTGTACCGATACTTTCTAAAGTTTTCGAGAAGGCTATAGTAAGAAAAAATTGCAAACTTTTTAGACAAAAATATTATATTATCATCTTATCAATTCGGCTTTCAGAAGAACAGCTCAACGACATTAGCGTGTTTTCATTTAGTAAGAAAAATTGTTGAAGCACTAAATAACAAAATGTCAGTGGCATCTATATTTTTAGACATGAGCAAAGCTTTTGATCATGTATGCCACAAACTTTTGATCAAAAAGCTTGAAAAATTCGGTATAAGAGGTAAAGCATCTGACTGGATACATAGTTATTTATCAAATCGCAAACAACATACGGATATCAATAAAACAATAAACAACATGAAAGTAACTTTTAAATCTGCATTAATTAATAATAATTGAGGTACGCCACAAGGATCGGTTCTTGTTTCGTTACTCTTCTTACTTTACATAAACGACCTACCAAGGGCAATTAGTCAGGAGTGCATATTATTCACAGATGATACAACGCATATTATAAAATGTCAAAATGAAAATGAAATACAATAATTAGCCATGGAACAATTTAATAATGCTATAAATTGGATGGAAAGTAACAATCTAAAAATAAATGTTGATAAAACTAAAATAATCAAATTCCAACCATGTAATTATACCTCTAGCAATAACAACAATATAATTATAATAGAAATTCAGCAAGTAAATGCAACCAATTTTTTAGGCATACTTCTAGATAAAAGTTTAAATTGGAAAAATCATGTTATAAAATTAATAAATAAACTAGACAAATTCGTTTTTGCTTTGCGATGTTTAAGACTTATAGCATCTCAGAAAATAGCCCTTATTACCTATCATGGATATGTATCATCTCTTTTACGATATGGATTGATTGTTTGGGGAAATTCCGTTTATGAGGACAAAGCATTTAAAGTCCAAAAAAAATGTATAAGAGCGTTATGTGGTGTCGAATTTTATGAAAATTGTACACCATTATTTAAAAAACTAAAAGTTCTACCGTTGCCTTGTCTTTACATACTAGAAATAAGTTTTTTTGTGAAAAAGCATCCAAACATATTTCCATCACACAATGAGGCGTTGGGAAATGAAGATAGCCGAATTATAGGTAAATTAGATGTACCACAACAAAGGCAATTAAAATATTTAACAAGCTACCAAAAAATATAAAACTATTAAATAATAATAACTAAAAGAACTTTAACTCAATGCCTTTTTGACTGTTGTTTTTACTCCGTAAAAGATTTTCTGACATATAAAATAGAGTAGGTATGAAAGTGACACTATATGTATTTATGATTATGTGTATATGATATTGATTCAATTAAGTTTTTTTCCTAAGTCTATGATTTGTGAATAACTTTGAATAAGTTACAATAGAGATGGAAATATTAATTAGTTTAAAAAAACGCCTGTTAGTCATAAAAATGTTAATGTTTTACTAATTTCTGAATAATTGAAGCCTTAGTCTTAAGTTATATTTCACAATTTATTAATTATGTGCTGTTGTGCTGTATTTATTGTTATTAAATTGACATAATATTTTTATATTGACATCTTATTGCTGATGTAAAAAACTAAGAATTGATAATTAATAATTGTGCTGTTTCTACGCCGATACTGGTAAGACATGTAAATGTTCTACAAGTTATAACGCAACAACTTATTGTACCATGTCTCTGAAATAAATAAACAAATAAATAGTGGTATGAATAAATGAAAAATTCCAGAAAAACCCTACCTTTCCATAAATTCTATTAGCAAAATAAATTGTTCGGGACTCACACAAAGTCTAGAATCCATATCACAGTTCTTACAATATCTTCACTAACTTTTTTGTAATAAAACACTTCAATAACTTTCAACACAACACTTTTGAATAATATTCTAACTTCTAAGTGCGCGTTTGCGTATGACAGTGACAGATACTGACGCAATTGACACTTACACACTATTCCATAGACTAATTAAAGAGTGTTTCGGGTAATGCTATGGAATGGGCATTCAGCGGTCCATTTGTAACTTGTCTACCAATTTCAACACGCTAACGTCAAATGCTTAGCGTGAGCAGAAAACGCTTGCACAGGAAACGTTTGGATTTTGTCTATGCCCGCTGAAAGGAGAAGATAAGAGTTCTGATGAAGGTTGAAAGTAAATTACTTTCGAGTCTGTCATTGATTTCATCATAGGACACCGGGGCTGAGCAGTCCAAACAGGGAAAATAATGATGCCCCTTGCCTTTTCATTATTAATTTTTAGAACTGTTTTTAAAAGAACTGAAAATGGTGGAAATGCATAAAAATAGAAATCAGACCATCTTAATGTAAATGCATCTATATTCCAGGCCTCTGGATCTCTTTGCCATGACACATATTTAATGCATTTTGTATTAATCCTAGATGCAAAAAGGTCAATGTCTGGCTGGCCAAATATTGTAACAACCCTGTTAAAACTATCATCTGATAGTTCCCATTCAGCATCTATATTCCTATTTCGAGACTCAAAATCTACTTCTTTACTGTCTTTTGATTTAATGTAAGAGGCAAAACCCATATCATTCTTTTCTCACAAAACTGCAAAAAAGATCATGATAAGTAGTTGCACAACATAACATTTTAAACCAAAGTATGCTGCTAAGAGTTCTAAATAATTTATATGGTTTTGTTTATCTTTAATAGATCAAAAACCTCGTGCCACTTTACCATCACAGTGTACTCCCCAACCTGTACTAGAAGCGTCAGACCAAATTTCTAATATAAAATGGTACTGTTTTATTGGATTAATCTTATTTTGCCACCATTATGGTGTCAAAATCTAACTTCACATTTTCATTTACTTTCATTTGTTTTTCATAATCTCCATTTGATCTTTGTAAAGCTATGTATTTCTCCCTCTCAAATATTTTTGTATATACAAATCCATATGATACTGCCATATATAAATACAAAACTACCTACCAGGGCAGCAAATTCTCTAGTAGAACAGTTGTTTAAATTAAGAAATTTATATATGGCAGATAATAAAGATTTCTTTTTATTTTCTGTGAGTTTGAATATAATTTTTTGTGTGTTTATGACAAAACCTAAATATTCTCTTTCTTGTGATGGAATTAAATTACTCTAAATTCATTACAAAACCCAAACACTCTAAATCTACAGTCAGTACAGAGTTTTGTATGTGGTAGAGTCATGGTGGAGTTATATTAGTAGTATAGTTGTAACACGAATGGGTCGGTTCGACCGGGGAAGGACCACACTCTCACAGCATACCAGCGTGAAATAGTAGCTTAATGCTGCTGTATTTCGTATGGTGAGTGTAGACAACTGGAGATCCTTTTTACTGGAAACCAGGCATTCCATCTCAGTCGTCACGGGTGACAACACATCTGCATTTTGATTTTTAATGGAGGATAGATGTAGATGTCTATGGGCCACAGCAACCACCATCACTGTGGACTGTGTGCTCGTTTGTCACCCTATTCTATTAAAAAAAAACGGCCTTGTGAACATTGTCTCTGCATATGAGAGTCCTATGCAATTAAGATCATCTAAATAGGCAACATTTATGTGGCTTTGACCTCTGAGATGTTCTACTATCGGTTTTAATAATTTTGTAAAAGTATATGGTGCAATAGACAATCCAAATGGTAAACAATTGAACTCATACCAGATTCCTTTAAATTTAAAACGTAAAAACCTTCTGAAATCATCATGAATACTAATTAAATGTATGCATTATGTATGTCTAATGTACACATATAACCGTCCTTAGTCACCATTTTGCATAAGGTACGAATATCTTCTAATTTGAAGTGTAGAGGATTTATGAATTTTTTTAGGGATTTAAATACAAAAAATACTAGATAAATATTGACCTTTTACAGGAATACACTGTGCAATAGCATGTAATTTTATTAACTTTTTTAATTTCTATAGGCATAATCTTATTTTCTAAACCTGACAACCCATCATTCAGTGGTAAGCAATTTTCAGTTGGATTATCAAGAAAAGGAATTTCATAGCCCTATATCCATGATAAAATGGTGTTATTTTTTGTAACCTTACGCCAACAGTTATAAAAATGTTTAATTCGACCAGCAAAATGTGATACCTTTATGAGTATTTGGCTGTTGTCTCTAATTCCTTAACTGTGAAGTTGACTGCAAGTCACTACCGGTGCTTGGACCTTGGTCGCCGGCCGTTGAAAATTTTGATTTCCTCTAAACATCTTCCTCTGAGTCATCTTCATCTGGGAGGGGGATAGTAGTTTTCTGTTACAGTATTTTGCCTTGGCTTAAAAGGTTTTTTGTATAGGTTTCTTTAACAGGTTTGAGGCAGATTTTTAGAGAATTGTTTCACTCTTTACACATTCACTCAATTTTTCACCAAATAAGAATTTATCCCTTTTGAGATCACCAAGAGTTTTGGATATAGTTTTATACAAATGTGGTAATAATAGATTCTTTCTAATCACTATATTTTCTGAGTGAAGGTGGGCTAGAGCTTTGGCTGCCTCTGTCATGTTTTATATCTAATTTATTAAATATTTGTTTTAGCAACTTATCTATACATTTTAATAAAGAACCTGTGGCTAATCCTAATAGATTTTGGTGGTTTTCAATTTTCTTCTCTCTTCTTTTAACTGAATCCACATGTACAAAATGGCATTTTCCGGTATTAACTGTTCTTTTGTATATTCTTTGATAAATGTTTCAAATTCTTCCTTATTCAAACCTTCCATCAAAATACCTTTGACTCTCTTATATATCTCAGGGTGTATTGGTTGACCACGAGAAGATTCAGTATTAATCGGAGGACCCATGACTTCTATAATATCCTCTTCTAACTGTCTTCTTTAACTTCCATTATTTCTACCTGCTCTTCCTCCTCTGGTTCAATATTTTCAAGAATAATCTCCTTTTCTGATTCAATACTTTCCACTGAAATTTAATAATTATAATAGTATACATAAAAGTTACAGCATACATACGTCACAATGCTAGGCACCAGCCTTCCCTTATTTCTGAGAGGGTTTTATGGCAAGGAAGTGTCCGCCGTGCTGCCCCAATGCGTGTTGGTGAACTTCGCATGTCTTTGAAATATTTTTTTCCTATTCCTCGGACATGCAGGTTTCCTCACGATGTTTTCCTTCACCACCGAGCATGTGGTAAATCAGCACTTAAAATTGTAATTAACAATTTCATTGGTGCTGGTGGGGATCGACCCGGGTTACTTGCGTTCTGTTATATTTACAGCGAGCATTAACCATTTGAGCTACCACGGCTCTATTATAGTACATACATTGTGCAAATTTTCTTATATTTGCCTTCATTTTACTCTCCCATTGTTTAGAGATGTAAAGCCCATAAATTACTTATAGTTTTTTACTATAGTACCAATGTAATTGTTTAATAGTGACACTCACTTTAAGGTTTAAGGGGTCCACATATTAATGGCATGACATAACTATTATCCCCACAGGATAAGTCAAAAGCGACACTCGCTTAGAGTATGAGTATGAGAGTTTGTGACATATTATAACCTGGCATATTATGACTGGCCGACTAATCCCCACAGGAAAGTTGTGACTATGCCCCACGGGGTATAGTCTCAAATGTTTATACACAGAAAATTGTATGTTTTGATTGGAGGATAAGTAAACCTTATTTTTAATTCCCTATAAAACATTCGCGGTCTAAATGCCAACATTAATGATCTTTTAAAACGATTTGTTTAACTTTGAAATAGCACATAATATATTATATCTTTAAAGTTCCATATAAATCGGTTAACTTTCAATAATTTTATAAAAATTTGAGTCATAATAAAAGCAGACTTACCAACATCGCCAAACTCATTTTCGTTTCTATTATCTTTTGAATATTCGTCTTTACGTCTTTTACAAGGTTCATATTTCTTCTTATATTTGTTCAACTTCCTTTCTAAACGTTCTTCTTTTGACTGCCTTCGTCTTTAAAGGCATTTTAAACCAATGTAAAAAGAATAACTTGTACAAAATCTTTCGAAATTTACTGCGCAAACGCCAAATGATGATCGTTTATCAAGAGCGGCAAAACGAATGACATTTGAGAAACGTTAGGTTGCGTTCATGTTGTAACTTTTTGTTTTTGACGCGTTCATCGAGCAAGGTGTAGACGATACTACCAAGTTATCTCGGACTAAGCTTGAACATAATAAAAGTTTCTTTTCTAGGTTGATTCTCTAAATGTTCCGTATTGTCGCCAAAGCTAGTTTCCAATGTTTTTTCTGAATATATTAGTTATATCATACAATTTTGTGCCTTTGTTTCTGTCCTTCTTCTAGTTTTTGTTTTATAAGGCTCAGTACCTTATTAGTCATATTTTAATCAGTTTAAGTACATTTTACCCATACGAGTAGAATACTATAATACACAATAGAATGGCTGTCAACCTTATTTTGTACCGAGGTTCGGCGTCGCCGGAAGCACACATACAAGCAATCACGTCGTATTATTAGTTAATCACTACTACAAACCCGATTCGCTGTGTTAACAGATGGATTTTTATGTGGATATTTATTTGTAAATAGCGTACAATTTGGCATTTTCTAAATAATTTGCATGCGAAATTTGGAAACGATTGTAACGTCAAAATACATCTCGTGTTGACATTTATACGTGTGAATTGACGTGTTAGTTACATTTAAGTGGCTACACGGGCTCCGTCCACACCCCGTTCTATTATGTATATATTATAGTATTCCATGATTTTACCCTGAAACTGCGGTTGCCAACCCGCTCGCCAAGCGTGGCAGCTATGGCAAATATCCCCCCACATGACTGTCGGTATATCGAAGTGCTGAAGTGTTTGTACAGTAGGGCTACGATGGCTATCCGAGTACAGAACCAGAGTTCGAAACCTATCCAACTGCAGAGAGGTGTAAGACAGGGTGACGTTATATCCCCGAAACTCTTCACCGCTGCGTTGGAAGACGTTTTCAAGCTACTGGACTGGAAAGGATACGGTATCAACATCAATGGCGAGTACATCACTCGCCTTCGATTTGCCGACGATATAGTCCTTATGGCAGAATCGGTGGAGGACCTTGGCACTATGCTCAATGACCTCAATTGTGTCTCCTAACGGATAGGTCTTAAGATGAACATGGACAAAACAAAGATCATGTTCAATGTCCATGTCACACCTATGCCGGTAGTTGTTGGGAGCACTATGCTCGAAGTTGTTGACGAGTACGTTTACCTGGGACAAATAGTCCGACTAGGTAACTCCAACATCGACCGAGAGGTCAATCGACGGATTCAACTCGGCTGGGCAGCTTTCGGGAAATTACGACACATCTTCTCGTCAGGTATACCTCAATCTCTGAAAACTAATGTGTACAACCAGTGCGTGTTGCCAGTGACGACTTACGGATCAGAGACGTGGTCCTTCACTGCTGGCCGTATGAGGACGCTCAAGGTCGCTCAGCGAGCTATGGAGAGGGCTATGCTTGGAGTTTCTCTACGTGATAGACTCAATAATGAGGATATCCGCAGTAAAACGAGAGTGACCGACATAGCCCAACGGATTAGTAAGCTGAAGTGGCAATGGGCCGGCCATATAGCTCGAAGAACCGATAACCGATGGGGAAGAAAGGTTCTCGAGTGGCAGCCTCGTACCGGTAGGCGTAGTGTAGGGCGACTCCCACTAGATGGAGTGACGACCTGGTAAGACATACATTAAGTCGATGGATGCAGGTGGCTCAGGACCGTGCTTTGTGGCGTTACTTAGGGGAGGCCTATGTTCAGCAGTGGACTTGTGAAGGGCCGTAATGATGATGATGATGATGATGATTTTACCCATACAATATACTTTATATTCGTTTATACTTTTTAGGCTAACGTGAACAACATTCCTACTCTATACTCGGTGATAAATCTCTAGAAAATCTTAAAACATATTGCGAGCACACGATTAAATGAAAACCAAAGTTCTACGCAAATATCGCATGCAAGAGCCGGAGTTAATTAAAATTTACATCACTCCCTTTGGTTTAAAATACGCCATTTCGTAATAAATTCAAGGGTAATTTATTTTGTACAAATAAGACACTTCTCATTTGTACAAAGTAAATTACCCTTGAATTTACACTACAATCTTTGTATCTTGTTTTCGAATTTGTAATTTGATTTTCAGTTAAAAATAACGTTCCACGTAACTTTCGTACGCGAATCTACTGCCCATATCTCCTCGTGGGTGTCGTAAGAGGAGATGGGAGTGTAAGAAACAGGAGACAGGTGGCACCATCTTCGTCATATACATAACTCAAAATTATTTAAAACCGCGGTCGCCAAAACGCTTGCCAAGCGTGGCAACTGTGGAAAATATCCCCCCATGAGACAACTTACTGGGGAAGCTTAGGTTCAGCAGTGGACTTCTGATAGATTTTAATGAATGAATGACTACACATGATAATTGGATTCCGCATCCCACAGCCCGCTAATTATAAATAAATTTAACCATAGAAGGCCCTAGTTTTGTTGTCACCTCTTAGTATTTACATATAATATCATAAATACTTAGTTTTATATTTAACTAGCTGTGCCCCACGGTTTCACCCACGTATATCACGTGTGTGAGCCGCGAGACATGACATGACACCTAGTTCAAACATTATGGATAGCAATGTATGGAAAAATGGCAAAATTAATGGAGTACTTTTATCTGTCAACATATGTAAGTTATAGAGCAAAGTAAAATTTTATTCACTGTCCCTCCCCCTTCAGAACATCCCGCCCCCCGCATCCCAGAAAAGCCCCGAAGCGCGGTTTTCCAGTTTTAAAGAAAACCGTCCACAATATATGAAAAGTGTGTAGGTGCGAAATTACACTTGATGAATTTGCTATAAACCTCTTATACTTGTTAATCAATTAAAGTTTCAAAATAGCTTAGCAACGTGAAATAAAAGAGTTTAGAAGTAAGTTGTATATTTTTTAAAATATATTAATTTTTTAAAGCTTTTATATATTTTTCATTTTAATATAAACATTTTGTGGTATTGTTACGAGCTTAGGGTTCGTGACAATAAAAATTGCCGATAAAATTACCTAAATTAACATTTTAATTTACTTTACACAAACTAAAGTTAAAAACACTAATAATTAAAAACACTAATTCACTTAATTCCGCTCCGAAGCTTCGCTTGTTTCGTCAAATCAACTCTGCCTCGATCGCATCTTGCGCCACCTATTTATTTAAATTAGCAAAATATCCGGAATGTTCAAGTAAACACACGTAAGGTACCGAGAGCTCGAGTATAGATTTTCTAGAAACTTAGTTCTTCGGGTGGCGCTGTCGGTCGAGAGATCGGTGATGTCATTCTCTGCAAAGCTCCCCTCGCTCTCGTTCCTGACACTAGATGGCGCTAGTTGACTTATTCACACAACACTGCCCCCTCCTAAGACATGCTCGTCCCGAGCATTATCGGTCCCATAATAACGCGCCAAGCGATCCACTTGGACGATCTTAGGAGTCCCTCTTACGCCTTTCTGTAACGGCTCCGCAATGTCAAGGGATGTCCTATCCCGTGGTGCACCAACATTGTACAATTTCGACGCTCCTCTACTCCGTGCCTGAGGTCCCCTCACAGCCGCACAACTTGTACATGTACGACACCAATCCTCGACATCGTCACGATAATGGACCCAGTAAAACTGTTCTCGGACCTTCAGTAGAGTTCGTTTACCTACCAGATGGACTCTTGAACGACCATTATGGCACAGCTGTAGAACATTCGGCACTTTAGCTTTAGGGACAACCATTTGTAAACGACAGCTGTCTCCTCGACCATTGTCCCATTTACGGCACAGGACCCCATCCTGAAGCAGCAAACTGTCCCATTGGGCCCAATAGCTTTTCGTGGTTGAACTCATCGCTGAGACGTCCCTCCACTTAGGCTTGGTAGCACGGGCCTTCATCCATCCCAGAATCGGCTTGATGTCCGGATCTTCCTGCTGTGCATGTCGTAGGCTGTCCCTCCACCCGTTGCTGAGGTAGTCTGTCCTAAGCATCCTCACGGATACCACTTCCTTACTCTCTTGTCTACCACAATGGTTGCAATCTTCAGGAAAAGATCTTCTTGACAATGCATCTGCATTGCCGTGAGATTTCCCGCTGCAGTGTCTGATAGAAAAGTCGTATTCCTGCTGCTGCTGGGCGGTGCTGTTAGCTGCACTTCCTTTCTGAGACCGTTCACCTTCCCTTCCTAGGGTGTGCTTAGGGCAGCTGGACCGAAGATGGCCCCTTTCCCCACAGCCATAGCACCTAGGGCTGTATCCTTTGTTGCGGTCGCGAACTGTAGCTGCTGCAACCTCCCTGACGCGATGGGAACGATGATCCTGCCGCACGGCTTCTACCTCCAGTGCATGGGCCAAGGCGTCCTTAAGCGTCTCGTGGTGCCCGAGCCTCACAGCAGCTCTGACTTCCAGGTCGCGGTTGCCGTCGATGAATGTCTGCACCAGGTTCCCTTCAATGAGTGCAGGTACAGACCGGTATGCTTTTCGAACCATCTTCTCCACCTCAAGAGCCCACTGCTGCAGGTTTTCATTGCTGCGTTGCACGCGATCTTTAAGCTGCGCGCGAAAGACGTGTTCCAGGTGAGCGTCACCATATCTCGCCTCCAAGGCCTCAAGAAGCTGCTCATAGGTCACTTTCTTACCGAGAGCTTCCAACACAGTTAAGGCTTGGTCGCGCAGGCCTAGGGTGAGTGCAGTCATGGCTTGGCTTTTATTCCAGCCGTTCGCCTCCATGACGGCCTCGAACTGGATTTTGTAGGCCGACCAGGAAGAGGTCCCGTCGAACGGCGGCACTTTGAATCCACGTAGCGAAGGTGCTGCAGCTACTACGGGAGCTGTTGTTCCATCCCCAAGTTTGAGGTCGTCCAGCGTTTTCTTCATGTCAGCCATTACGTTGTCAACCCGATTGTTTACTTGGTCGATTCGGGTTTCGGCCTCCAACAGGCGGTTGTCATGTTGAGCAACCTTATCCTTCACCTCCCTTAGCTCCTTCCCGAAGGTAGCGTGAAGGTCCTTCATGAGGAGCATCTGCTCTTCCAACCGACGGGCCTGTTCCTCTTGTCCGCCCCGCAGCTGCTCTTCCAACCGACGGGCCTGTTCCTGCAGCATCACCATCAGAGCGCCTAAATCAGGTGCTGCAGGTGCAGGAGCTACTGACGGACCGGCCTCCGTTGCCGGCGGCTGGCCCTCCGACGTCTGCGGCGTTGCACCACCAAATCTTCGTTGGTCCGTCTCCTGCTGGCGTTGACTTCGGGTACGGACACCCTCCGTTTCCTCCTTAGGTAAAATCGGCATTATTTTATCCCACTTCTGACACCAATTGTTACGAGCTTAGGGTTCGTGACAATAAAAATTGCCGATAAAATTACCTAAATTAACACTTTAATTTACTTTACACAAACTAAAGTTAAAAACACTAATAATTAAAAACACTAATAATTAAAAACACTAATTCACTTAATTCCGCTCCGAAGAGCCGCTTGTTTCGTCAAATCAACTCTGCTTCGATCGCATCTTGCGCAACCTATTTATTTAAATTAGCAAAATATCCGGAATGTTCAAGTAAACACGCGTAAGGTACCGAGAGCTCGAGTATAGATTTTCTAGAAACTTAGTTCTTCGGGTGGCGCTGTCGGTCGAGAGATCGGTGATGTCATTCTCTGCAAAGCTCCCCTCGCTCTCGTTCCTGACACTAGATGGCGCTAGTTGACTTATTCACACAACAGTATTTTAAGGTGACCTCAGAAACATATTTTACAGCGGCTTTTTAGTGTTCATTTTTTCTCAAATCAAAAAGCATAAAAAATTTTTTTGGCCGACTCAAACTAAACCACTAAAAATAATTTTCATTTCGAAATGTATTTCTGTAAGTCTCAAAAGTCATTTTAAAAATACAAAAATGTTTTATTGACTAATGTATTAATGTTTAATGCCGCATCCAGTCCGAACTACATTCTACATCCGTGTAAGTTGATTGTTGGGTACTCGTAAGCTTATTTTTATGCGTTTTATGATAAAAAAATATATTGTAGCCTATGATTTTGCTCATAAAATATTGTAAATAATCGATTTAAGGTTAAAATAAAACAAAATTGAACTATTAAAAAACTTTGTTTCATTGAGAAATATGACTATTTTCACTTTACTCAACATCTAATTACACTATTTACTTTGGGACTTCATTAAATTTATGCAGCCATTTATAGAAAATTCAAAAATGTATACATGTTACATCACACAGAGTATTTGATATGCCAGAATCAAGAAATTTGCGTTAAGACGGACTGCACCCAATAAGCCGTCCATTTAATCAATTTTACTAAACAGCTCAGCAGTCAACGGAGTAGGGGCGTTAGAGTCTATGCGGCTAAGAGGTTATACATTTGATTAAAACTACTTTTACGAATTTTATCGCGTTTATTTTTGCTCTTAATTACTTTTATTTTTAATTCCCGACGTTTCGGGTGCTTTCCAGCACCCATGGTCACGGGGAACTGAGATGACTGACGTCCCGATGTCATTGTTAAACCCGGAGTACCTTCAGCTTTTTTAAATTATTGTTTATGGTCCGATCTATGCAAAATGAACTGACTATGTCCTGAGGTCTTGCAGTGGTATGCTTGGGTTTAGTTTTAATTTTATTGATTATAGGATCCCAAGCAGGTGGTAGTACCCAGCCTCCTTCTCTATCGAAATTAGGATGTTTTTTAATTTCAATAGCCTCACGTATCATCCTTGGTAGGAATCGGTGTTCTTTCGCGAGGATTTGTGGTCTATCAAATCTGATGTAATGGTTGGGGCCGTCTAGGATATGATCACAAACTGCAGACTTCCCGGAACGTTGATGCTTCACATTTGTTTGTCCTATATAAGAGAGACCACATTCACAATCAAGCTTGTACACTCCTACATCTTGTAGAGGAATATGACACTTGACTGATGGTAGGAACTGACTAATCTTCTTCGGCGGCTTGTAGAATGTTCTAATAGAAGCTCGCTTCAAAATGTAGCCAATCTTGTCTGTGACACCTCTGACATACGGTAGTACAGCAGGCACACGCTCGACTGTGGCCGGCTTCACTCGGTCACTGTGACGTAGGCGCGGGACCCGAAGCTTGTTGTCGTGCAGAACTTGCTTGACATGCTGAAGTTTGGCGGCCAGGTGTTTGCTGTCACAGATCCCTCGTCCTCTCTGTAACAAAGATTTGCCCACGGTAGCTAACTGTGAAGGATGGTGGTGAGATTCACCGTTTAAATATCGGTTTGTGTGGGTCTTTTTCCTATTCACAGTGTGATAATCATATATATATAATCATTTGTAGTGTTCGCGTAAATATAAGAAATCATTATGTAAACCAGTACGGACTGGAAATAGCAAATAAAATAAGCCGATTAGAAGACCTAAAGACCAAGCGCGCAAGATACATAACAGCTTTAAATTTCTTGAAGAGATGCAGAGATCATAATCTCATTCCTACATGTGTCAAGATATCCACTAAAAAAGACATTCGAGGAAGCGCTAAGATCTTAAATTAGGCTAGTAAAACGTTGTTAATAACGGTGATTCAGCAAAAACGTACCGATCTATATTTCATAAACAAAACCATAGACAATTCGTCCAGTGAATTAAAGACAGTTTTATTGGCATTTGATTATAAAAATTGCATGGAAACTTTAGATAAACGCGAAACAACTAAATACAATGAATGCAAAATTAAACACATTGATAAACACCATAAATTAACAACTAAATCGAATGTCCAACATACGAAATCGTTGACCACAGACACGAATCATAAACAACGCGCTGTCTACAACTTATCAAAACAAACACTGGACGACACCACAATAAAAGATTTGGAAAAAGGTATTAATTTCGCAATAACACCGCGAAAAATACCGTATGAGGACATTATCTGTAGTGTTGAGGACTGTCTGTATAAAAATAATATTGGTAATGAAGATTTAGAGGCCATACGTCAAGACATCTCGTCTATGTTACATCGAAGTTCAGCGCCGAAATTAAATCTTCCCAAAAATGAATTTAACGCGTTGAAAAACTTACGCAACAGACCAGAGCTTACGATTCTCCGCGCGGATAAAGGTAATTCTTAAGGTTAATTCTACGGTTATAATGGATACGTCAGATTACAATGTTAACCCTTTCAGCGCCAGAATATTTTGGTATGTTTATGCTGTATGCCGTCATACATATAAGCAGCTACGAGATAAATCGTACTTGGCATAGTAGAACATAAATCCATTCGAATAAGCCGACTACGAGTATATTCGTATAGGGCTATCCTCGTAGTCGGTAAAGAAAATGGTATTCTTTTGTAATTTGGCGGTAAAACAGGAAGCAACACGACAGGTTGCTTCGTGTTCGGGAACTAGACACAAACTAACAGTGCAACTAGTTTCGGCCAGCGGAACTTCAACAATCAACCCGTAAGGGTAATCCAAAAGTTGTGACATCGACAAGGCTGAAGAAAGGTGAGATGATCTGGAGAAGAAAGGGGGAAGTAGCTGTTTGCAAGTGGAAAGACAAACGCGATTTTTCTACCATTTCAAATATGCACAATCCTGAAATGATAAATATCAGAAATCGCAGGTATCAAATTAAACGAAAACCTAATATTGTTGTTGATTACAATAACGGAATGGGAGGAGTAGACCACTCTGACCAAATGATTTCATATTATGAGAGCATGAAAAAAACCAAATACTGGTACAAAAAGTTCGCTATTCACATTTTTCAAATGTTTATACATAATGCTGCAAGAATACATAATGGTCAATCTGGATTGAACAGATCGGAGAGAATACCTCTACTGAATTTTACTGAAAATGTTATTATCTACTTGTTAGGCCAAAAGTATATTGACTATTCTGAAAGACCAGGGCAGCCCAAAGAGTTCAATCAAAGTGGTCAAGTATTGCTTCAACATTATTTGGAATATATACCACCTAAAGAAAAGAAGAGCAAGCCAACTAAACCTTGTTTTGTGTGTACCAAAAATAAGACTCGCAAAGAAACAAGATATTTTTGCCCATTGTGTTCAAAAACTCCAGCTTTATGTGTAGTTGATTGTTTCAAAGCTTATCACAACTAAACATTATATTTCTACTGTCGAAAAGATGGAATTATCTCTTCTTTTGTTTGTTTATACTACTACTCAGTACCTTATGTGGGTCATATCATAACTTTTTCCCATTAAAAGTTTCAAGTTTGAAATTACCATGCGTTTTCTTTGCTAATGCCAAACGTTCAAAATCCGACCTTACCTGTAGTGCCAATAAATATTTTTTTGTGTAGAAGGACCTACAAAATCTACGAATATATTCGTAGACGGCACCACGGTGAAATCCCGCACTACGAGTTATCTCGTAGCTGGCACGCAAAGGGTAAATACAACAACTTTTGTCGGATGAAACTACTTATCGAAAGGTCAAAAAAGACCCTACAACTAATACGCTTAAAACAACTAGCGATCTAATTAAGAAATACTCCGAGAAAATGAATCTGGACGTTAATTCGATAACACCTTCATGTGCCAAACCACCGAAGTTGTATGGGTTACCAAAAATACACAAACCTAATGCTCCATTACGTCCAATAGTGAGTCAGATTGATTCGCCAACTTACAGAATGCTGAAGACTGCATCTCAATTATAACTAGAAAACTAGAGGAAAATAACATGCCAGCAGAATATGCAGTATTACTAAGACATTGCCTTACATCTGGCTATCTATTGCGGAAGGAAGAGTTTTACAAGCAAGTAGATGGTGTTGCGATGGGCTCATCTGTATCTCCCATTGTCGCCGATATATTCATGGAAGACTTTGAGGAGAAAGCCCTCCTTACTGCACCTGTTTCACCAAGGATCTACAAGCGGTACGTAGACGATACTTTCACAATTTTACCATCAGACAAAGTAAATGCATTTTAAGAACATCTTAATTCCATAAACTCTAAAATTCAATTTACTATGGAGTTAGAGGCAAATAATTCCTTACCTTTCCTAGATGTGTTAGTCATCCGAAATCCTAATAACACCATTGGTCACACTGTGTATAGGAAAAAGACCCATACAAACCGATATTTAAACGGTGAATCTCACCACCATCCTTCACAGTTAGCTACCGTGGGCAAATCTTTGTTACAGTGACCGAGTGAAGCCGGCCAAAGTCGAGCGTGTGCCTGCTGTACTACCATATGTCAGAGGTGTCACAGACAAGATTGGCTATATCTTGAAGCGAGCTTCTATTAGAACATTCTACAAGCCGCCGAAGAAGATTAGTCAGTTCCTACCATCCGTCAAGTGTCATATTCCTCTACAAGATGCAGGAGTGTACTAGCTAATGTGGTCTCTCTTATATAGGACAAACAAAAAGATCAATTAGAACCCGCGTAAAAGAACATATAGCTGATGTGAAGCATCAACGTTACGGGAAGTCTGCAGTTTGTGATCATATCCTAGATGGCCCCAACCATTACATCAGATTTGATAGACCACAAATCCTCGCGAAAGAACACCGATTCCTACCAAGGATGATACGTGAGGCTATTGAAATTAAAAAACATCCTAATTTCAATAGAGAAGGAGGCTGGGTACTACCACCTGCTTGGGATCCTATAATCAATAAAATTAAAACTAAACCCAAGCATACCACTGCAAGACCTCAGGACATAGTCAGTTTATTTTGCATAGATCGGACCATAAACAATAATTAAAAAAGCTGAAGTTACTCCGGGTTTAACAATGACATCGGGACGTCAGTCATCTCAGTCCCCCGTGACCATGGGTGCTGGAAAGCACCCGAAACGTCGGGAATTAAAAATAAAAGTAATTAAAAGCAAAAATAAACGCGATAAAATCCGTAAAAGTAGTTTTAATCATGTGTAGTGTTCGCGTAAATATAAGAAATCATTAGTTACATTAGTACATTGTTTATTGCATCGTCAGTGATACGCGTACCAGTCTCGCCACGCCAGTGGAAAAGCAGCTTAATGCTGTTGCGTTACGTATAACGAATGACGTATAACGAGGTATTCCATCTAAGTGATATATATATACACACATATATATATATATATATATATATATATATATATATATATATATATATATATATATATATATATATATATATATATATATATATATATATATATATATATATATATATATATATATATATATATATATATATATATATATATGACCAGTGGCGAAGCTAGGGCTCCAAACTAGGGCAAACCCAAGATATGGTTTTGTTGTTTTTAGCAGTTTAATAAAAATACAACAATCTTGAGCTGTCTCCACTCTTTAGTTTCATATTTAGTGCCGACAAGGACGTGTTTAACAAAGCACCATTGAGTTATACAACACTAGAGGAGCAAACCACATTACCGCGCGTCGAAAAAAGTATAACCACCATCCAAAGGCGAAGACGTAGCTTTGAAACTAATAACAATTTTAAGTAAACATATATCTATCTCACTTACACAAGTTGCGAAAACAATATCGTCGCTAAGATTAGATAAAGATAGACATACAAACATGCAATGACGGGTTGGTGATTGGTGTGGTTTACTATATGAAATTTTACCCAAAATACGCACTAAAAATGAGTTTTTTTTTAAGCTGCAGTTAATTGTTTTTATATTAATAAAGTATATTTTATTTTAAAATCTTTATTGCGTCCCCTAAGAAAAAAAGAATACAAATCTTATCAGATGAATAAAAGTAAACATAATGATGAAATAAAACATATTTTTGTAAGTATTTTTACCGTACTAATAAATCAAACAATATAAAAAAGGTAATAAAATATAATTAATATAAAATTAATAATATAAAATTAATAATATAAAATGGGTAATAAAATATATTTAATAGATAATTCATGAATAAACTACGATAAGAATATTTGATTATTTTGTATGAAAGTTAAAACGTAGTTTTTATTATAATTTCCAAAATATTAAAAATCAAAAGTAACAAATTAACTTACTCCATTAATTATATAGTCTCCCATTAATGTAGGATAATCACAAATGCGGAAAAGTGGCAACATTGAACCTAAATGGCAATATACGATAATTTTATTTAATTATTTGAGGTTTTTTACGTTTATATGTAAACAAGAACTAGAAATTATGTGTTGAAAGTGATTCCGCTTGATTTATTACGTTTTTGTGACCTTGAATAATATTCTTTCACAACGCATTTACCCATTTTTTGTCGCTGCTCAACTCTGTCGGCGTCACATTGAACACTGAACTGACGCCAGCTAGGCATATGGCTGTGGCCATATGTGCAGTGGCAACGCTTTGGCGCGGTTATTACTGATCTAGTGTAATATATAAATCAAAGCAAAGCACACAGAAAGCACACTACCGCTGGATAGATTGTATGAAATAATATGCAATTGCACACCTTCGGTGGTTTTGAAAAGAGCCGTTTGGGTTTGCTTGAGATATTTACAAACAATACAATACATGAACAAAAGAAAAGCATGAACAAAGTACAAACAAACTATGTACAAAGTTAAAAAAGGGACGCCTGGCAGATGTGAAACCTCGAAATTATATTTTGTTTAAGTTATATGCATAAAAGAACAGATTACGACAGGAATTAGATAGTTATAACGAGAAGATAAGCATTGCTAATTTTTTACCATAAAATAATGACTATTTATTATAATTATAATTATTCATTTTCAATTCATAATAAACCGTACAAAATGATATTTTTAAACTCATATATCACTACAAATTTGCCGATAGCGTATTTGTGCCATCTAACGTAATCTTTAGGTACCATCGTGAGAATCAACCAATTCTCGTTCGATAAAATGACTTTACCTATAGAATTAAATAGATGGCGCCATTAAAATTTTATATACTGAAAAGTAGACAGAGAAACCTAACTGGAAATAACTAAAGTGAGTACTATTCCTTAAAAACCTCAATACATTCTTCTGTATTCTTTTTATTTATTTAATTAAAATTTGGGCTTCGCTTTAAAAAAAGATT
The DNA here is from genome assembly GCA_036936625.1 of Parnassius smintheus behrii. Taxonomy (NCBI): domain Eukaryota; kingdom Metazoa; phylum Arthropoda; class Insecta; order Lepidoptera; family Papilionidae; genus Parnassius; species Parnassius smintheus. Next base: position 41,160,458 of record JAUPFT010000012.1, on the reverse strand, counting down.
GTAACACTTATTTCCTCTAAAATTAAACCTAGGGCTCATACTTTATGCTGCAGCTCAAATTGATATTTTTAATTCGTATGGTAATATAAATATTGAGTTATTAAACCTTTAAATACGCCTAACTTAATTAAACTTTAATACTATTACATTTTTAAGGATTTTTACCTTTTCCTCGCCGATTAGCACTTCAACACATTTATATTCATCACAATGAACACTATTATCCCCCTATTTTTACTGAAAATCTTAGAAAAAGCATAAATTTTTAACAAACACGCCAAAAACAAACATAAGCATTGAAATGTGAAGTGAACTTGCATACGAAGGGCCCGCAACCACTTCGCTAGTCGCTAACGCACTCCTAAACAACTTCATGGCAAAACCAGGCTTGTTGGCTCAATAGTAATTGCTATATAAACATTTCGTAGTTATATTTCATTATAGAATGTTTTGCCATAGGTTAGAAAGAGAGCGATCGTCTTCTCGAAAGCCCCGTAAAAAGCCCACGCGAGCGAGGGAGACAACTAATCGCTCTATTAAAACTCACTTTATGACAGCAGCAGTATCGCCACAGAGTACCTTTGTATAAACGTATTGCTAAGGCAATACGAGGTCATCGGTCGACATGTGTCGAACAGTGGAGTGCGCGGGAAAATTGAAATAATTTGAAACAGTTTATGAGTTATTTTATTAGTTGATATTATTGATTGATTCAGTTTTAATAAGGCAAGCGTGGCTTTTCGGCTTTAATGGCAGCTTCGCCACTGTATGACCGAGCTTTGCTCGGTTTTTTTGAAATTACATTTAGATACAAATTACATCATCATCATTACAGCCCTTAACAAGTCCACTGCTGAACATAGGCCTCCCCCAAGTAATGCCACAAAGCACGGTCCTGAGCCACCTGCATCCATCGACTTCCTGCATATCTTACCAGGTCGTCACTCCATCTAGTGGGGGGTTGCCCTACACTACGCCTACCGGTACGAGGCTGCCACTCGAGAACCTTTCTTCCCCATCGGTTATCGGTTCTTCGAGCTATATGGCCGGCCCATTGCCACTTCAGCTTACTAATCCGTTGGGCTATGTCGGTCACTCTGGTTTTACTGCGGATATCCTCATTTCTGAGTCTATCACGCAGAGAAACTCCGAGCATAGCCCTCTCCATAGCTCGCTGAGCGACCTTGAGCGTCCTCATACGGCCAGCAGTGAAGGACCACGTCTCAGATCCGTAAGTCATCACTGGCAACACGCACTGGTTGTACAATCTAGTTTTTAGAGATTGAGGTATACCTGACGAGAAGATATGTCGTAATTTCCCGAACGCTGCCCAGCCGAGTTGAATCCGTCGATTGACCTCTCGGTCGAAGTTGGACTTACCTAGTCGGACTATTTGTCCCAGGTAAACGTACTCGTCAACAACTTCGAGCATAGTGCTCCCAACAACTACCGGCATAGGTGTGACATGGACATTAAACATGATCTTTGTTTTGTCCATGTTCATCTTAAGACCTATCCGTTGGGAGGCACTATTGAGGTCATTGAGCATAGTGCTTAAGTCCTCCAGCGATTCTGCCATAAGGACTATATCGTCGGAAAATCGAATGTGAGTGATGTACTCGCCATTGATGTTAATACCGTATCCTTTCCAGTCCAGTAGCTTGAAAACGTCTTCCAAAGCAGCGGTGAAGAGTTTCGGGGATATAACGTCACCCTGTCTTACACCTCTCTGCAGTTGGATAGGTTTCGAGCTCTGGTTCTGTACTCGGATAGCCATCGTAGCCCTACTGTACAAACACTTCAGCACTTCGATATACCGACAGTCAACTTGGCACCGCTGAAGGGACTGCAGCACCGCCCAAATTTCGACGGAATCAAAGGCTTTCTCATAGTCCACATACGCCAGGCAAAGTGGCAAATTGTACTCTTCAGTCTTCTGTACAATCTGCCGCAGGGTATGTATGTGGTCTATGGTACTGAAGCCTTTTCGGAAACCGGCTTGTTCGGGAGGCTGGAAGTCGTCGAGTCTGCGTGCGAGACGATTCGTAATGACTCTCGAAAACAGCACGTAGACGCGGCTCAGAAGGGAAGTCGGTCTGTAGTTCTTCAAGAGAGCGGTGTCGCCTTTCTTAAAGAACAAGACCACCGCACTTCTGCTCCACGCCTCTGGAGTAGTGCCACCATGGAGGACGGAATTGAAGAGCCTCTGAAGGACTTCAAGTACCGGTGTTCCACCCGCTTCCAGAAGCTCCGCTGTAATTCCATCCTCGCCTGGGACCCTGCCGTTTTTAAGGTGCTGGAGAGCCATTCTAATCTCGCTTAGACTGACGTCCGGGATATCATCGGAATAGTGTCGGATAAGACTTGCTCTTGGATCGTTACTCACACTTGCGTGTGGCTCCAACGATGATGTGTACAGCTGCCCATAGAACCTCTCAATCTCACTCAAAATCTCAGGTGTCCCGGAAACGATGCTGCCACACTCAGTCTTCAGCTTTGACAGTTGGCTCTTACGGGCAGACAGATCTCTGGCAAAGACTTTGGAGCCCTGGTTCCGCTCGATCGCTTCTTTAATACGAGCAGTATTAAATTTGCGTAAGTCTCGCCGCATGCATTTGGAGATCTGTCTGTTCAGTTGCCTGTATGCTGTCAATTCTGTTGACGATTGCAGCCTCATCTCCCGTCTAACAGCCATGAGATTAAGAGTGTGATCGGAGAGTTTTTGTGTTCTTCTGCGGCGGGTCTTGCAGAACTTAGCTCCGACCGCATGGACAGTTTCCACGAGCTTGTCATTCATATCGTCCACTGCATTACAATCTTGTAGGCACTGAAAGCGGTTGTGTAACTCGACCTGAAAGTTTTCGGGATTCTGGATTAGAGCACGAGGGGGACGGAGCGTTGACTTCATTAGACGAGACCTCTCCAACTTAACGTTTAGGTTCAGTGTGCCTCTAACCATTCGGCGATCGCTGCCGGTTTTCACCCTTGCGATCACTGAGACATCACTGAACAGTTGGCGTCTGGTCGTCATAATAAAGTCAATCTCATTTTTTGTCGAACCGTCGGGGCTCGACCAGGTCCACTTCCTGTGGGGCCGCTTCTGGAAGAAAGAGTTCATCATAAAGAGTCCCTCTTTCTCCATAAAGTCGGCCAGCTGCTGGCCCCTTCGGTTCCGTTGCCCTACTCCAAATTTCCCTAACTTCAGCTCACCGCTTTCTCTTGTGCCTAGTTTTGCGTTGAAGTCTCCCATCAACACCGTGTAGTGGGTTTTGGAGGAATGCATGGCTTTGGAAATATCCTCATACATTTCCTCCACCTCCTCATCGGGATGTGCCGAGGTTGGTGCGTAAACCTGTATGACCTTCAGCGAATACCGTTTGGTGATTCTGAGTATCAGGTACGCGACCCTCGTCGACACACTCCCAATCTTTACAACGTTGTTGACGAGAGACTTGTGGACGATAAATCCGACACCTCCTTGGGACAGATGGTCGCCCTCCCGGTGATAGAACAAGTTGCCGGATTCGAGAATCACCGTGTCCTCCCCCTCTCTTCGGACCTGGGATAATCCTATAATACTCCAGCGCAACTTGTCTATCTCTTCTTCCAGCTCCAGGATCTTCTCGTCAGTCCTCAGTGTGCGTGCGTTAAATGTTGCCAGGTCGAGTCGTCGTAGGTGGCAACCGAACCTCCACCGGAGATTCTTAGCACCCCCTGCCCCGCCGTTACCATGGTCGCCACCGTAGCCAGGAATAGCGGGGCCGCCGGGGACTGGGTGCCGTCTATTTGTGTTATTGTTCATGGGGGGTATATTGCCATAGTTGCCACGCTTGGCGAGCGGGTTGGCAACCGCAGTTTTTTTTTTGTGTAATTGTTGTTATCAGGAAGATGCTGCTGCCCATCTCCTGCCTGTTTCCCTCTGTCGCCTTTTACGACACCCACGGGAAGATATGGGGTAGTGGATATTCTTAACCGCCACTACACGGCTTTTTACAAATTACATACTGATGAATAATATTTTTTATCTTATTGACATGATAGAAAACTGAACTGGTTATTTGAATAAAAAATCATGAGTGCAATTAGTTTAATTAAAATTTTCGTATTTTTAAAAAATACTAAAAAAGGGCTCAAAATAAAAGATTTTTTCACAAAAGAAGGGAACTTGAAAAAAAACGAAAAAAAAATCGGATCGAAGACAGGACGCGAACTAAGGCGATTTCACGACTGCTCGATATCCACTTGAGCTATAACGAACATTAATACAGTGTCAAAATTTATCTTCTTATATTGTAGCACTTTTTCATTACCTAAAAAGCACGGACAAAAAGACATTTTATAAATATATATCCTAGCTAGATCGATTTATTGCCCCCAAAACTCCCTGGACACTAAATTTTATGAAAATCACTGGAGCCGTTTCCGAGATTCCGATTATATATACAATATGTAACGTAATTAACGCACACCCTCAGACACCCCAATTAGTATATTATGTTATAATCGTAATACATACACTGAATTTTTAGTTAAACATTTTTATGCACTGATTATTTATCATATTAGTACCAATTCCGGAAGAATGTTTTGGTCACAATACAAATCCACGAACGCAAAGACTTTAACGTGTTTGAAATAAAGTTCATTTTTCTTTACTTTTATTGAATGACAGAATTAGTACATAGTAGTAATACAAATAAAACTGCACTCTTAAAAGTCTTATTGCCTTAAGTTACGGTCCATTTCAGTTTGTTTTGACTGTACGGATTTAGTGTGACTGTAATTTACGTAGTTTTAATTATTTTTAGGATAAAAGTTACCTATATTAAAAATGATAGGAATCGATTCAGTAAATGATTCTGAACAAACTACTTTCTCAAAGTGCGTCAATTATGTTACATGTTGTATACAAGAATTGCTCGTTTCAAGGTATAGGATATACAACGTATGGCTACAATGGCGACTTTAATTTAATACACGGGTAGGGCTAGTAACCATTAATCATATTCATTTTAAAAAGTTAAAATTACTCGTAAATTGAAAAATTATTTTTTTTCAAACAAACTAAATATTAAAAAAGTAACTAAAATTGGAATCATCCTTGCAAAAATTCATTCATGAAAATACTTACCTAGTTGGTTTACGTTAACTCGGAGCGGCAACGCAGCGTTTAGCGGGCTGGCAACCGCGCAAAGTGTCTTGTTTATCAAAGAAACTTACCGGCGTAGCGGCGCGCGTCCTAAGTGGTACCTACAGCGGAGATGCTTAGTCAAACACGTATCATATCACACTCTCGTGTTACTATTTGTTAACTGTTATCACTAATCACTGCTTTAATTTGTCTTTATTTTAAATTTTCTTGTTTTCAATAAGGCCACCTTGTTGGCAGATACAAAGAACTAAACGGCGTTTCATGTTTTCTCGCACATTTGATAATAAATTGTCACTTATAGCCATTTCCTTCAATTTTTCAAACGCATTTATTATTCGATGGCGTAATTGTTCCACCGAATCCACGTTCTCCGCGTATACATCGTTTTTGATGCACCCCCAGAAAAAAAAAAAATCGAGTGGCGTGAGGTCTGGCGATCTTGCTGGCCACCTACGAGATCCAAATCTACCAATCCATTGTGCACCAAACGTGTCATTTAGCCACTGCCTGGCTGTTGTTACAGAGTGTGCAGGCGCGCCATCTAATTGATACCACATTCGTTGGTATCGATGGACGTTTAGGTTGTTTGTGTATTCTGACACCGTATTATTTAATAGATTAACAAACCTTTCGCCGTTCAAAGCCCCATCAATGAATACGGGTCCGATGATGTTGTCACCATGAATAGCTGCCCAAACATTTACCGAAAATCTGTACTGATGGGCTGACTCCCGCCAAACGCGCGGATTTTGGTTTTTAGGTGCCCAGTGGTGCAGATTGTGCTGGTTCCACATGCCGTTTCTGGTGAACGTGCTTTCATCAGTCCAACAAATTTGAGAAAGAAAGTCACTGTCCTCTTCAATTTTTCTCAGTAACCACTGACAATAATTAACTCTTATTATTTTATCACGCGATAGCAGAGTATGTACTTTTCTAAACTTGAATGGGTGCCACTTTTCGCGCTTTAATATCCTATGGACGGTTCTGTGATGGACTTGAAAATGCCTAGCACTCTGGCGAAGGCTAGTTTTGGGTTGTTCTTCGAAGTGTTGTATCACATTTTCAGTTAAATGGATTGGGTATTGTCGTGTAGGCGGTCGATCAGGGCGTTGATACCTAGGATCCACTGGTCGGTTTTCGCGGATGCGCTGAAGAGCTCCTACAATAGTGCGGGAATGAGTAGGGCATTGTCTTGTATCGCCATATCTCTCGCGATATGTTCTAATCGCAAGGGCGGCATTTTGATGACATTCTCTGTAAATTAGGATCATGTCCGCATATTCAGCTGCTGTGTAGTTCGGATGTGTATTTGCCATCACGATCACAGGTTTACACAAGCACTAATAACACAAATAAAAGCGTCCGTATCGCAAGAGATGTAAATGTACCAACTAAATTGGAAAAAAACCAAAACAAAGCGTTTTTATCGCAGTACCATAACCTAATTACACAAAAATTAATAAATAAAACAATAGGTAAGCGTCTTTTCGCGGAATTATTCACCAAAATATTAGTCGACCTAATTATGCGCACTGCTATGAACAAGTGTGTCAAGGACACGGGTTCAGCTAGTACTATAAAAATATTTCGATATCAGTGTGGCGGGGTGCGGGAGAGGAGCAGGTGTCTCCTGCGCCGGCCGCTCGCCGACATATCTTCTTTCCTTCAATAGTATTGCTTATTCGTTTTAATTTCGATGATGCAATGTTATGATCCGTGAACCTGGCAAATGACCACTGCGCGACAGTTCTTTAAGTACAGGTTGCTCTAACATAGCGGGAGAAGGAGAGAGCAGCAGCTTTCCTCCCCGGCCGCCGCAGGAGACGCCCTGGGCGTCGGGGGCTACGTCGTGGCCCCCGGCCACCGTAGGCGCAGGCCTGTGGACGGCGAGCAATGGGTAGCTCGTCGTCCGTCCGTCTAATGACGACAGGCCGTGTCGACGGCGCGTTTTGTTCCACGCGCGCCTCAAAGAGCTGTCAGCAGCGTGAAGGGGCCCGCAAGGGCCGACGCCTGCCGGGGCTGCGGGCTGTTCGAAAGAGATACCGCGGCTCCGGAACGTAAGGGCACTGAAGGAACACGGATGGTTTTTAGTCAGTAAAAGTCTGACACTCCCTTACGCTCCACCCAGAGCGAAAGGGGTCATTAGATGATTTTCCATTCGCAAAAAAAAAAAAAAAAAAAGGTTGCTCTAACATGCTATTTTCTAAAATTTTAAATATATCCCTAAATAATGTCGTTTAATGGCAATATAATTTCGTCATGAAATGAAAGTGTGAAAACGTATATGTGTGTTAAATTAAAGTCGCCATTGTAGGCCCCACGTTGTATAATAGGTATATACATTGGTTGTTAGGAAACGGATTCGTGATGCGGGAGATTTCTAAATCCCGCATTCGGAATTTTTTTTTATTGATCGACAGGGAAACATTCGAGGTTCAAAAAAATTCAAAAATAAATAACATATTATGAATCACCTTAATAATATAACATCTAACCCTCGTATTTAAATACCTGCGTATTTTGAGTGGACAATATTTTTGCAACTAAAATATGTAAGTACTATTAGGTCAGTCTTAAAGACCTAGTACCTATATATATAAACCTACAAGAATACATAAAACACGGCACGTGGCGCTCTTTACACGTCTTAGTAGTTCACGGCCTTGTTTACGTCCTCCTCATTACGTTTCTTTCGCTGAATGATACTCAGTACACACAAGAAAAAGCCTTCTCACATATTAGTCAGTTTGGTATAAGTTTCTAGTCTCATTTTATGACATTAATGATCATTATTAACTAACATAATAATATAAATTAATTTTAAAGTTAAAGCCTATATAGGTTCCCACAGCTGGTCATAGGACTCCTCTAATTTTCTTTAATTTTTTATGAATTAGATTTAGGAAAAGGAAAAGTTTACTGACTTCTTGTATTTCAACTGCACTTTTATTTCTTAAACATACAGGTTTCCTCAACTTATTTTCCTTCACCATCTAGCACGTGGTAAATCGGCATTAAAATTGGAATTAACAATTTTATTGGTGGCGGCGTGGATCGAACTCGGTTGCTCGCATACTGTGCTTACACCGAGCGCTTAGCTCCTGAGCTATCACGGCACAAATTTATTTTCAGGTGACTAAAGCCTCATTAGAGCCGTGATAGCTCAGTGGTTAACGCTCGCTGTAAATATAACAGAACGCGAGTAACCCGGGTTCGATCCCCGCCGGCACCAATGCAATTGTTAATTGCAATTTTAAGTGCTGATTTACCACGTGCTCGGCGGTGAAGGAAAACATCGTGAGGAAACCTGCATGTCTGAGGAATAAGAAAACAAAATATTTCGAAGACATGTGAAGCTCGTCAACACGCATTTGGGCAGCGCGGCGGACACTTCCTTGCCCTAAATCCTCTCAGAAATGAGGGGAGGCCTGAGCCCAGCAGTGGGACGTATATAGGCTTATAACTTTGACTTACTTTAAAGCCTCATTTACATTCAGCCCCTGCCACTGCTCCTCGCGCTGCCGGCAATACTTCGCTAAATACTGCCGTAGCAGGATCGCGGGAAGTGTGTATTTACACTCTGCCCTACCACTACCACTCACTTCACTTTCGGCTTTCGACTATGGCAGACGTCGAAATAATTACAGCGTCCGTGCTGTGTCTTCTTGCAATACAAAATTATGTTAATAATTTAAAAAGATTTCAAATTCGAAAGAATATAGATAGATAGATAGAAAATTTATTTGCTTAAAAAAATGGTACATAAGATGATCATTGACGTGGAACTGACATGTTTTGCAAAAATTATATGAAATACAGATAATTACACAAACCCGATGTTAAATTATTGCATTGCTTAAAAGTTAGGTACAAACATTATTTTTGAATTCAAATATTATGTAAAATTAAATACTTATACAGATCCACTCTATTTGAATTCATATACTTACAGTAAATTGTTCATAAATTATTAATTGAATTATTACGAGTATATTATTGTTACATAAATAATATTAAATATTACATGAGATTAGTTATATTATTATGTATGATAAATAACGACGATCATAATATTATATATGTTCTATTATTATTTTTATAATTACACAACAGTATAAATTAATTAATAATTTTAATTACAATAAAATTATAATTTAAAAATCTGAGGCTACTATGCATATATAACCATTTAACTTATTTATCATTTTAATAAATAAATAATCAATATGAGTTACTAATCGTTTTTAGAAATAAAATGTCAATGTTCATTAATTCCTTAAACTAAATTTTATATTAATATAATAAATTTATAATTAATTATGTATATAGGTACTATGTTATCTCAAAAAGAAAATTCGTATTCGTAGAAGATGATGAATTGTGGTTATCGTTGAAATCCCATATAGTTTTTTTTTCTGATTCCAGTAGTTCTAAACACTTTATTGTATTTTCATTATTCCACTTGAAAGGCATTTTGGTAGATCGTACTTATTTAATAACAAGACGGCACGCACGTCCGTTCATAGAGTCCATTCATCCAGGCGCTTGGCGCGAAGTGAGTGATGGAGCTGAATGTGAACACTCACTGCCCTACCTGCTGCCCTGCTCACTTCCCTGCCCAACAGGGCTGAATGTAAATGGGGCATTCCGCACGAAAAACCGACATTTGAGGGATCGTCGGGCAGTGGCAGCGGCAGCGGCAGTGTCAGCGCGAGTAGCCCCTTTACATACTGCCCTGCCCACTGCCCTGCTCACTTCCCTGCCCAACAGGACTGAATGTAAATGGGGCATTATAACGGAATTGACGAATTAAAAGTCTCTGGAACGCATCACTCATTAACGAAGATAATGGTAATTTGTTAAGTATTCATTAGGGCTAATTTAATGAAGCTCTCTGAGTGCGGCAGTAGCACTACTACTAACTTAAATCCAATTTAGAAAAAAAACCTCAGACCCTGAGTGGCTCTTAAAACACTCTCTGTAATAAATCAAATTTATTTACTCTGTATTTATCTACACTATTTTGTCCACTGCTAGATATGGACGTCTCGTAGTAAAGAGAATTTGCCTCAATCGCCACCCTCTTTTTATAGAAGAGAGAGCAACCGAGCATGCGGCTCACCTGATGTTAAGTATTACCTGCCATCTATAATCAACTACAACACCCAGGGGTTTGCAGGGGATTTAAACTTTTTTTTCAATTGCAGGCAATTAAAAAAAAGTTTAAATTGCATTGCATTGCTTGCTTGGCGGATTGACGACTCCAGTACCAGATAGTTAAATATATCATATTATTAATTGAGGATAAGTGTAGATGTCGAAAGGCATCAGCATTTGACTTACCATCAGCAATGTCGGATTATCCTTAAGCCAAAATAGCATTCGCCTAGAGGCACACAGTTAAAAAGATGAGGTTAAAGTGTTTGAGGTGCGATTATATCTAATATAGACGCAATCACTTTAACGTAAATCCCCCACAGATCTACGGTTTTCTTAAAATAAATAGTTTAAACTATTTTTAAATATCTTTTGATATATTCTATAAAATGTAAAATTCTTTGTACACGCATTTAGATTTTGTTGAGGTAATAATTCGGCGATCACAGGAGAAGAAGTGATGTAGTGACTTATTGTTTAAGATCGGAATATCAGTAAAATATTTCTAGAATACCATTGCAACGTCCTGATCTGATTTAGTCAATTTGTTGCTTAAAACTCAAGTGGTAGTGTGAATTTCGAGAGTCGATCTTACCAGTTTCACTATGAATTATACTCCATGTCATTTAAATTTTATTAGAAGCCGTCTTTATTTTGTTGCTTAAATACAAAGACTTGGCTATGGAGGACACTCTTTTAAACATTTTTGAATATGTTTTATATATTCTCTAAATTCCAACGACTGGATTATATGACCTTTAATTGTAATGGCGGTCTTATTGCTGATAGCAATTTCTTCCAGACAACCATTAAATGGACAGGATTACAAAAAGATGATAGGGTTAGGGAAATTAGTGTGATAAACAAGAATACACATTTTAATATATAATAAATATAATAACATACATTACGAAATACATACAAAAATAATTTATTTCCTTTAAAACGACCCAAGACAATACAACATCTTGCAAAATCTCAGTTATGTATCGTGCCTCTGTTAGTGACCCATTCTCAATAACAAGGAATTCCGTACTTGCCCTCGTACGAATACCTATCCATACCATAACTGACCCTTCACCATATGCCTTTTTTCAAATGATAATGCACTGAAAGTCTCTCTCTCTCTCTCTCTCTCTCTCAGGCATCTCGCACTTTAATCCTTCTATCATCTAGCTTTAGGCAAAATCTGGACTCATCTGTGAATAGAATTTAACTCAAAGATTCGTCATTCGAATTTTCGTGCTTGGGAGCTAAATTAATTCAAGCTACTCAATGCCATGTGGAAAAAAGAGGGCTTCCGGCAGCAAGTGTGAATTTATTCTAGCTGATTTGAGTATTTTTCTCACAGGTTTTGTGCTTACTGTAATCTAAAATAAAATGGATTATTCATGTACATATATAATAAAAAAATTATCAACACATCTGTAGAATTTTATTTCGGGACCACATCATACGACATTGATCTGGAACCGTGAACACATTACACCACAGTAATAATAAATAATAATAATTTTCACACTAAACAATGTCATCATCATCACAAGTCCACTGCTGAACATAGGCCTTCCTGAAGTAATGCCACAAAGCACGGTCCTGAGCCACCTGCATCCATCGACTTCCAGCATGTCTTACCATGTCGTTAATCCATCTAGTGGGGGGGGGGGGGGTTCGCCCAAAACTACGGCAACAAAATACCACCTATTTATCGGTATAAACTATTGACATATCCCGTTACTATTCCAATCTCTGCCGAATAATATATTCAACGCCGTAGTTACATAAAAAAAGCTCAAAAGTGGTTTTAATTCATTACAAAAAGACTTTATTGTATTTGATTACAAAAAAACGTTAAAAACCACGAGGATGTCTGAAGCGTGAAAATCACTATTATTTCTATATATTACTCGTAAAACGTAAAAAGATGAATTATATTCACACAAAAACTTTTATAACAATTTTGTAATAAAACACTGTACTAATTTTAGAAAAATCCAAAAAACAAGGCAATGTCGCAATTTGAAAGCAGAATATAAATGTCAAATCATAGAGTAATAAACTTTTTATTAAACTATAGGATAGAAAATTTTAAATTGAGGCTACAATGCTAAACGTCTTCATAGAAAAGTAGTCTTTCAACATAAACACTTAAGGGTTAAAGTGCTGTGGGCGTGTGTGGTCGGATCCAACCATTTGGAATTTGACGGAAAATCGCTGTGGTCGGATCCAACCGCGAGCATATTGAGAGGTTAAGGCAAATTCACAATTAGATTTCTAAAACATATAATTCAATTTTGTTATCGAAATTTTCTCAATAATAGAATTCTAATTATATTATTGAGTTTCATTTTTAATTTCTAGTTAATTCTTATTCATTATTTATCTTAGCCCAAACATTCTAAACTTTTTCGATAAAACATTAAGGCTACGGTCTCCTATTAAATGCTATACGCAACGTCCGACTTCAGCGTAAATGTTTCGATCGGCGTCTGAACGCCAGGCATAGCGTCAACGGTCAATACATATCTTAGCTACGGACGACATTTAGATTTTCGATCAAACAGTTAAGTAGCCGACAGTGCTCACGTGTGGTTGTTTTTAAGCTATTGCATAGCTTCTATCGGGGGCTTGAGCGCGGGGACCGAATCCAGAAATTTATTCCGTAACGAAAAAACCTCACGCTCCCCACTCCGACGGGCACGGAGGTGTGGCTTGAAGGCCGTGCATTGTCTAACGATGGTCTAACGTCGTTTCTTTTCGGCAGTCTTCGACACGGTGTTTGTGTATAAAGTGTTTTGAATATGAATGAACAAAGTGCATTTATTATTAATGAAGAAAGTCACGAAAAAATAGTGAAAGAAAATGAGTGAGTACTCTATATACATACATTTTATTATTACCACAAATGCAGTACTAATTTTGAATTGAAAATATAATACTGCTATAAAGATAACCTAAATTTTTGATATTAAAATGAGCGATATTAAAAGTAGCCCTCTTTATATACACACAAACACACACACGCGTATAGTTTAAATTCTCAATTTAGATTCTCAATATATATATATATATATATATATATATATATATATATATATATATATATATATATATATATATATATATATATATATATATATATATATATATCACGATATTGATTCTACGTCCTTTCATTTCGCATTATTGTAGCGTCCACTACTAGTAAGCAATTTTAATACATTATGACTGCGAATATTGGTCCCTTAAACAATTTCAAAGATAGTGTTTAACTCATTTCTTTGAAAATTTACCATATGTCGATATACAAATATTCGTATATTGCCAGACGGAGGGAAACCAATCAGGAATCCCTTCCATATTACAAATTATCGAGAATCCCCGTAATATACATAGTTTTTAATTCATTCTCCTGCTTAAGGTGACACTAGTCGACATTATTTCCATAGAAATTTCGGAGGGGTTTTACTCCGCTGTTTGACAGTGTACATCAACAGTACATACAATTGACAGTTAAACATGATATCGTTTTGTCTCATTATTAATTTTGTCTGTACGGAAACAGAATAGTAAAATAAAAAGTCATTAAAAAGTTACGAGCTATCAAAGATTCGTTTTTATTGCCAATTTTAACACAACTTTGGGCGTAAATTAGTAATAAAAGCAGTGTAAAATTTCCAAGACAAAGTCGGTACCGACACAGCTCAATTATCGAAGAATTCAATAAATTTTATTTGTAATTGATTTATGCAGTGGTTTTTTCATAAAAACCCTTCTTCCAAAGGCCTTTTCGTATTTTTTACGCGCGCGTACTTATATGAATTATCGTGCATATCACTGAATAATGTTTCCCCCGGTGCGGTGCGGGAGGACGACACTTACACACACATGCATGCGCGGTGACGCGCGCTTATTCTAGTTTTATTCGACTCAGTCAGCTGCGGCCTGTGACGTTCGTATGACTATAGCTATACCTGTGCTCTGAATTACTACGCTACAACACGTACGAATTAACTTGAGACTCCGCTGGAATGCGACCCCCTTCCCGACTCCCCGCACCGCGTCCCGCGCTGGCCGTGCACGCTCAGTACCGATAGCATTTTTGTTACGGATACGCGTCTCGACTCTAGTTCGATATTTTTGATAATTGTTTGTTGTTTGGTTTGGACTTTTGTTTGTTTTTGTTATACTTGAACGTTATTTTATCTGTTTGTTGTTAATTGCGTTGTTTTATTGTTAAGTTTGGACGTTGTGTTGTGCCTATATAATGGATAATAAATATTATAATAAATCCTTATTAATATTCCTTACTTCTATTCCTTGATTTTACATAGTTTGTGCTGTTCCGCTTATCCAAGATTGATTCACTTTCACCCTAAGGTTGCCCGGGAGAGATTGCTTTTTAGCAATAAGGTCGCCTGTTATGCTTTGTATTTTTATTGTGTACGAATCTGTAACACTTTTTATAGTGCAATAAAGTGTATAATAAATAAATTAATAATATTATAAATGAGAAAGTGTGTATGTTTATTTCTTTGTCCTTCCTTGACGCGTTAACTAAAAATAATATTAATTATAAAAAATAAATATTTAAAATATATAAAATTGCAACAGTATATCACTTATTACTTCACCCCTTGCCAGAACATTTTATTTTGTTTTTATTAATAATCTCATGCAAATCTCAAAAATTTCAAATAAAAAAATATTACGACGCATTATTTTGCACACCGTACATTGACAATTACGTCATCGGCCCAGGTCTCAAGTTAATTCGTACGAGTTAATACATTGACCCCTGCTTGAACTTTGGATTTCGATACTACTCTGTTTGGCATAGAAATTGATATTATTGAAAGAGATGAAGCGTTTTGGACGGCAGACAAAATTTTAAAATTAGATAGATTTTATCAGAAATGTGTTTTGCCGGAGCTGATAGATCCTCGTTACCCTCGCAAACTACAATTTAGAGATCGAATGTAAATCAAATTGATATAAGCACAGACAAAAATAGCGAAATATAAATAAAATTTTGAAAAAAAAAACGATCTCAAAATTTTATTAATGTTCCGCTAATTTTATCTGTACTTACCTATGTCAATTTGATTTACAGTATCTGGTTGACCGAGCTTTGCTCGGTATTTTTCGCTCGATTTTTTTTAGTTCGTGTGTTTTGGAAATTATATTTAGATACAAATTACATACTGATGAAATATAAATAATATTTTTTGATCTTAGCGACATAACAGAAAAATCAGAACTGGTTATTTGAATAAAAAATCATGAGTGCAATTATTTTAAATTTCGTGTTTTTAAAAAATACTTAAAAAGGGCTCGAAAAAATAAATTTTCTCAAAAAAGAAAGGAACATGAAAAAAAAATTAAAAAAAGTCGGTCGGTCGGTCTGGGCTCGAATCGGGGTTTTAAGATTCTGTGACCGACCATTATACCAATTAAGCTATTTATAATCACTAACAATCCGTCAAAATTTACCTTCTTATTCTAACGAAATTGTAGCAGTTTTTCATTGCCTAAAAACACGGACAAAAAGACATTTTCCAAAAATAAATCCTAGCTAGATCGATTTATTATCCCCGAAACTCCCTGGACACAAAATTTTATGAAAATCGTTGGAGCCGTTTCCGAGATCCCGATTATATATATATATATATATATATATATATATATATATATATATATATATATATATATATATATACAAGAATTGCTCGTTTAATAGTATAGGATTCGATCATAATTATATTCTCAGACGTGCAGGTTTCCTCAATATGTTGTTATGTAAAATAGTCAATTTGGTGTTTTATAAAATGTTTCGTTCTAGAAATGATAAAACGCTTAGAAGCCTAGAAAACGTGTGTGAAAAATTAAATTGTAATTCAAATAACTGCAAAACCAAACATAATATCATAATTCATCAAAAATAGCCTTTCACAAAAATGAATCTAGTTAAGTAGAGAGTAATTTCGTACAGATTAGGTACAATAGTCGCACTCATCCTTAAGATACAGTGAGAGGACCAAAACTCAACATGATCAAGTAAATAAATTATATTTTCGGAGTGATGTCAGCAACAATATGCCACGGTGTATTGTAGAAGTTAACAACCTATTGGCAATTAATGCAGTAAAACCTTATATTAGAAGTGAAAATTGGCTGAAGGAAGATAAGGTTAGTTTGTGACTAAAGTAATTTTCTCATAGGTGATTAGTGCACAAATGTTAGTTAACTGTGTTGTTATAATAGTATCCTTTTTCTTTCCATAGCATTTATTGATGGATTTGGTAAGGGAGCGTGGATCAGTAATTGAAAATAAAAATACTGATACAAATACAAACTCAAAAAAGCTAGCAGCATGGGCAGATTTATTATGCAGGTACATATTTTTGTCTATCAATTTGTGAAGTGTTTGAAGATGAGTCTTCAACGCAATGATATTAGATCAGTTACATTATTATGCAACAGAAGCATGTCACTTCGTCTCTTGCTGGTCTAATGCATATAAGCTTTTAAAGTCATAACAGTGGGCAGTCTACGTACTTCGTAGAACATAGGATTGGACGGGTTGATCTACTATGAGAAAGCGCAGAAAAGTCCTCAGGATCGCTTGCATTGTGATTGGCCCATTTTGAATATTAAAATGTCAAATATTTGTATAAATTGTGATTATACTTTTTTTCCAGTTTCAACAGTATGTGTAAAGGTGGCACTCGCACTCTTCCCCAAATAAAATCCCAATGGAGCATCATTAAAATGACAAAAAAGAAAATTAAGTCTGTCGAACGAAAGAATCTTCGCCAGACTGGTGGTGGTCCACATCCAACTACGAACCCTGAAAATGCAGACGACATTTGTTCATGGCTCCCTAACGAATTTGTCATTGACACCAATGAATTTGATTCTGATGAAATAAATCAGGTATTACATACGTCAAGATTCTAAGTTAAAGGTCGCAAGTTTTATCTCTACCCAGTACAAACTTTAATGTTGCGTAATAAATATATTTGTTCCTTTTCTACCTAAATAGCATACCTACTAAAGTTTACTTAATATAGTTATCAAAAAAATCCCTGCTTAATTACATTATTAATTTAATTATTTATTGCATTGTTTATAGAGGGGGGGCCATCGCAAAATAAAATCAAAGTGGATGGCATAAATAAACTTGTCAATGTTGAAAACAAGTCTTCAGATAATGTGAGCATCCATAAAGCATTGAGATAGCTAGCAATTTTCATATTTTTCATACCTATTTTATTTTTATATTTTACTGTTGTAGGACACAAAGAGTACAATAAAGGATGTCACATTAAATATACTTGGGGAGATCCAAACTACACGAGAGGTAAATATGTTAAACGTCATAAACCAGGTACTTACTAAACATTTGCCAAAGTGGGACCGAACCCATAACTTGGTATTTGTAATCCTGGATTGTAAAGTTTAGGGATAAAAATAATAGTTGAATAAACAATGGTCTATTTAAACTTAAATTTTATTTGATGAAACATTTTATGTCAAAGTATATTTAAGATTATGTTAATGAAAACATGTTTCTTTTAACGGTTTCGCTTTTTGAACTCTACATCGGGCAAAGAAAACGGATCATATCTCTTCTGGTAAACCTTACGATGACGATGCGGAGCATTTCCTAGTTGCTCCAGAGCTTCTAAAGCTTGAAGAGCTTGCATATCGACACTTTTTAGTAATCAAAATCCACAAAAAACAATTTCACCAACAATAACTTAAACGACTTAAACAAACAGCTGTTCGTTGCTCGCACGCAAGTCGGCCATATTTTTAAGCTATTGCATAGCTTTTAAGCTATTGCATAGCTTCTATCGCGGGCCTTGAGCGCGGGGACCGAATCCAGAAATTCCGTAACGAAAAAACCTCACGCTCCCCACTCCGACGGGCACGGAGGTGTGGCTTGAAGGCCGTGCATTGTCTAACGTCGTTTCTTTACGGCAGTCTTCGACTTCGACACGGTGTTTGTGTGCGTGCAACTAGACGTATTGTACGACTCTACGAAGCTCGCACGAATCGAGACGAGCTGCTCCGAAATCGGACGAATACATAAGCAGCTGTTTATGAGAAAGTATATAGGTGTATAGGTATTTATGTACAACAGTGAATAGCTGTACTTGTAAAATTTGTGTATAAAGTGTTTTGAATATGAATGAACAAAGTGCATTTATTATTCATTTATTTAATAAAAGAAAAAAATTTGTTTTCTTATCGGTCACCACGCTCAAAAAGTGTAACTTGAATTAATATCAAAGAAAAAGAAATACTGCATAAATAAAATAAATAAATAATTATAATTGCATAAGTTGATACAAAGTGCTATGCAATAGCTTTACCGCGGCAGTCCCCGAGTGCCACACGTCTTTTTTTTTATAGGATAAGGGTGACAAGCGAGCATACAGTCCACCTGATGTTGGTTGCTGTGGCCCATAGACATCTACATCCATCCTCGGTTGCGAATCAAAATAAATGGAATGGCTCTTTTCTAGTAAAAAGGGGTGCTACAACTATAAAATTAATGTAACTGCAGCATAGCACTGCCACGTAAATTGTTTTTTTTTTGTTATTGGTTGTGTGTGATATTTGTGCATAAAATGGATTTAAATTCAATACTTTTGGCGGCGCTTGTGTTACTTGAAGAAGAGGCACAAGACGAACGTATACGAAGAAAAATAAAGGGAACAAGGCACCGATTATTTATGAAGAGAAATGAAGAAGGATGTTTCCAGCTATTGATAACGAAACACTTAAAAGACAGCAATTCTAAATTTACTGAATATTTTCGTATCAATCAAGAACAATTTAAACATAATAATAAATCAATAACTCGTCTTTTTTTAATTAAATTTTGTCATTTTGTACTGACGCTAGACGCGACCTTCACGCTGCAATGGTTCGAAATAACTAGAGAGTAGAGACGCAGCGCGAAGCGTCTTGACGCCGCCTACGACGTCCATACGCCGATATCAGCGTGTGAAAGAGACCACACATTTCTATAGTAAGCATCGTAACGCGACGTACGGCGTGACGCTGTAAGCGGCCGATGGCGTTTATAGGAGACCACCGTAAGCAGAAGATGTTATTCAATTGAGCTGAAAAAAAGGTAAATTGATTTTTAAGAACTTTAATCATAAGACACTAATCCCGTGCTATTAGAAATTAAAATAAAAAAAAAAATTTTTCATAAAACGGCGCTCCACCCTAGTGTATATTTTAAAAATCGTAACAAGATTTAATTCCACGGGATCACTATAACAACACTGTGCTCCCCGTTTTATCTATCGCATCTGTAGGTTATATGAGTTTTCAGTAATAATTAAAAAGCAGCACCTTTGAAGCCTTTGTAATCTATTGTAGTGCCAGAATTTTCGACGTCGGATTGCCTGCGACGAAATACGGCCCTATTTCTGTGAAGACTTTTCTTCTCTACTTTAATTTTTGCATAACCACGCCCGTCACCCGTATGATGTGACGTAGTTTATTAGTTGAATTAAAATACGAAAGTGGTTATAAATTTTTTGTATTGTAGGTAATTAAGAAAAAGATGTAAAAATGAAATCTGGTAGCACAAACTCATATAAAAACAATGATGTAACTTGTTGGTAAGCCTCCTTTGGTACCTCCTTTGGTAAGTTGCAGTACATATGGATCGGCTAAACTGGAGAAGCACCAGGCTCGCATAGAATACCACCAAGTAATGGCAGCATAATGCTTCTGCGTACCGTACGGTGAGGGACGAGAAACAAGATCCTTTTTAGCCGACTTTAAAAAAGGAGGAAGTAAATTAATTTTATATTTTTATGTATGTAAAACTTGAGCGTCATCAAAATTTCGCTATTACGTACATATTTGACCATCGCAAATATAAACCTAAAAGCGGAGACTTTGTCGGAAGACTCACATTTTATCTCTACTGTACTGTGTAGGAACTATTTGATCCTAAAACACCGAGGTATCTGAAAAAAAAAATTTGTGTTCGTGGGTGCAGATTTTCGGATTAGCTGATAATCTTATTTTGCGAATACCTGTACCCAACTTAAAAAAATTTCATTCTTCCTTTTGTGTACAAGCAATGGTTAGAATTATGTATTATTTAATATATGTTCCACTAAAAATATTTTATTGTCACATCTACTTTTCGTGATAAGGTTTGTATATATATATATATATATATATATATATATATATATATATATATATATATATATATATATATATATATATATATATAGTAAAACTTCAGAACGTATCGAATTTATTTGTTAGATTCACTCATTTTGGCGTACAGAAAAACTTGAAAAAAATGTTTTTACTTTTTCTTTTCTTAATGTCTTATATGTCATGATATTAAAACAGCAAGTAAATACAAACAGTACAACCAAAGAGATTTTTTTTTTCAATTATATTAAATATAAATATATAAAAATATGTATATGGATATCATATGGTCGGGGAAAAGTTTCTTTGTATTTTGTTTGTATAAAATTAAAAAAAATCTCTATATATAAGACATTAAGAAAAGGAAAAGTAAAAAACATTTTTTTCAAGTTTTTCTGTACGCCAAAATGAGTGAATCTAACAAAGAAATTCGGTACATTCTGAAGTTTTACTACAAAAAAGGGAAACATGCGACCCAAGCCGCGAAAATAGTTTTCGACATTTATCGACCTAATACAGCGTCAGTAAGAGTAACACAAATTTGGGTCAAACGTTTTTAGTCCGAAAATTTTGATGTCAAACATACACCTCGCTCTGGCCTCCTTCATACGAATGAAGTCGATGTCATTTTGGAAAAAGTGGAGCAAAATCGGCATATTAGTATGTAGTGTTATGCTACTTACATATCATTTTACACTATTTTAAATTTATTTTTCCATTCTGTTTTTAATTTTCTGCATTCGCCTCAAAACTGGATATTTTGCATCACCTTTATTTCCATAGCATCCTGTATCGTTTTTAAACCATAAGAACACAATAACAAATCATTTTCACTTCGTATTT
Organism: Parnassius smintheus behrii; assembly: GCA_036936625.1. Classification (NCBI taxonomy): domain Eukaryota; kingdom Metazoa; phylum Arthropoda; class Insecta; order Lepidoptera; family Papilionidae; genus Parnassius; species Parnassius smintheus. The sequence continues at coordinate 41,139,103 of JAUPFT010000012.1, read as the reverse complement.
TCACGTTATCAGCACTTTTTAAATCGGTGTCAATGGAGTCTACTTTTTCGGTCTTTTATTTAGTTCTCCGTAACTCTGCAATTTCGGGCTTCGTGCGCGCTGTTGCGCTACGTTTTTTCCTATATCAATAATATCTCATTTTTCACTTAAATCTTGCCGTTTCTCTATTACGAGCCTAAAACCAAAATTTGACATGTTTCGACATCGTTGTTTATCTGGTTGTCATGGCAATTTTTATTCAAATTCGTTACCGGCCTGATGTTTTTACTTCAATACTTCCACAAAAATACTCTTTTCCTCTTGGCCATTTATAAAAATTTGCTTTTAATTTAAATAATTTGCCGTTCTTATCCCAGATCCGTCAAAAAGTATAAAAGCCGAACAATCAGCCAATAAAGGGGAGTCTCACTTCAGCTTTCATACGAGAAGCACCTCCTAAAGGCCTTATCCGCACTGCCTCGGGATCTTGCAAGCCTCTGCCTTCTCCTGAAGTCGTCGCCTAGCCACGCCTACGCCTCCACCTACTAGTGCCCGCGCTATCTTTGGCCGCTGTGCGTGCTTGCCTCAAGCGCTGCGTGTGCCTACTCCAGACGCTGCGTGTTCCTACTCCAGACGCTGCGTGTCTACTCCGGGCGCTATGTGTGTCTACTCCGGGCGTTGTGTGTGCTTACTCCGGGCGCTGTGTGTGCCTACTTTAAGCGCTGCGTGTACCTGCTCAATACGTACCTACTCTAGACGCTGCGTGGACCTACTCCAGACGCTGCGTGTCTACTCCGGGTGCTGTGTGTGTCTACTCCGGGCGTTGTGTGTGCCCACTCCGGGCGTTGTGTGTGTCTACTTCAAGCGCTGCGTGTATCTAGATCAGGCGCTGTGCACCTGCCATAGGCATAGCCTGTGCATACGTCGTTTCAGTACTCATTTATCTTTGTTATTAACTTTTGTTTAAAAAAAATTGTAATTCACTATCATCACTACAGCCCATCATCACCTTCATACCTTTTTTTATAAAAGAAACTGTAAATATCTTTACAAATTTTAAATAAATTATTTTCTTTTTGGTTGTTTCGTTGTTAGGTTAAGTTCTTTAGTTTTTAACTGTCGCTTTACGACAAGTAATAACAACATAATCCAATAATTGAAGATTGACCACAAAAGAGTTTTGTCCCAATTGAAAAAAGAAGTCAGTCTTTGTCTTTCTGTTACAAAAAATCTCGATATTTGGGTACCACACGAGCTCACTGAAAGAAACCTAATGATTCGTGTATTCATTTCGGATTCTCTATTGAAACGTAATGAAACCGAACAATTTCTGAAAAGATTGATCTCTGGTGATGAAAAGTGGATCACCTAGGACAAGAATGTGCAAAAAGTTGATGGTCAAAGGGTAGTCATATCCCTAACTATACAGATTGTAGTAAAACCAGAATTAACACGCAGTAAGGTGATGCTGTGTGTATGGTGGGGTTGGAAGGGCATTGTTTATTATTTACCGCCGGGCATAACCATTTATTCGGATCTCTACTGCCCATAACTATTGAGACTCAAGCAAGAAATTTAGAAAATACGGCCGAAATTATTCAATAGAAAAGAAGTGGTCTTTCATCATGATAACGCCAGACCACTTACATTTTGGACACTTGGCAAAAATTGAGACAACTTGGTTAGGAAGTGTTAATCCACCATATAGTCCTAACCTTGCACCTTCAGAGTTTCATCTGTTTCGGTCTCTTCTGCATTCTTTGGGTAGTGTTAGATTAGCATCAAGAGAGGACTGTCAAAACTAATTTTCGCTTTTTTTTCTACGGCAATCAATCGTAAAGGAAGTGGTTATACTACCAGCTATCTTAATAGGCGAATATGGGAAATGCCAGAAACATCCATAACATCTTTCTGTAATTATCATTAATCAACTCTAACGAAACCCACGGTACAATGGAGACATGGATTTTCTTACTAGATAAATATATTTAAAATCAGAATATTTTATATAGGTTATATATCTGCAGTATTTATATAAAAGTTATAACTCAAATATTCACCGCAACCTCACGATAAAATAATATTAATATTTATATAGTCGTACGAAAATGATGGAAAACAAATGAAAGTATTGAGTCCTAAAATAATATAGGAATATAAGCAATATTTAAAAAAGTACTCCGCATCTATTATTTTATCGTGTCCCTAGTCACTCATTTATTCTCGTAGAACAACCCTACTATCTACCGTTCTTTCTCTCGTTTTTTTAACAGCGTTTTTTCTGTTTTATTGTATTTATTTGTGATTTTATGAAGTAGGGCATGCACTAATAGCACAATCCGAATATTAAAGTAATAAGTACGAAAGTATACACTCCAAATAGTCAATTGTGACTATAAATGACAGTTTTTCACCCCCGTGCACTTGCGCTTCATATCTCTCCAATCATGTATCATACAATTGGGAATGAGAGTTAGGAAATAGAGTGTGTACTTGTGCTTGACCATACACTCGTTGTCTATAATCCTGTCCTACGCAGATGTTTAGGATCTGTTGCGACGGTCGCCTTGACTTTGGCAGTGTATTGAAATTTCGCAGTAATCGAGCAAGCCGAAATCATTCCCCGACGGCTTAGCGGAGAGCAGTATAAGCAAATCTGCATTGATGAAAAAAATCGGGCATATTAAAGTCTTATCTTTAGCTTTACAAAGTATTCTTAATATTTATCTGCGTGTAAGTTCAAAACGACTTGACCGATTTAGGTCGTATAGTTGACAAAATATGTTAACTATGTTAGGATCCGATAGGAGGCGCTCTAGTCAAAGTATAATTACAACCTTTATACTTCCCACTCCTGGGGACAGGCCTTATCTAATTTCTGTGCGGGTTTTAGGCCAATGGAATGTCCTCCTTGCTGCCCAAATTTAACCGGTTATTGCAAAATGACCTTGTATATTAAAATCATGTTTCTGCTGTTTGTGATCGCGTAACTTCTAAATGATTTGGTCGAAAAGGTTTGTACGGGAGGAATATAAAGTCAAAATTTTTTTGTTATATATACGAGTATTTAATTAATCAAAGTACACCATTGTTTTCTATGTAATTTTGCCATCTCGTAGGTTCATTGATCCTTTACTAAAAACCATGAGGGCGAGAATCAATAAACTCTTTGAAGGCAGTTTGGACTGCCGCATCGGAGTTGAATTTTTTCCTTGTAAGAAGTTGTTCAAATTCCGGAAAAAATAGTAATCTATTGGAGCAGGGTCCAGGGAGTACGGTGAATGTCGCAGACATTCCAATTGTAGCTCATCTAATTTACAACAAACAACCACGTTTGTTATGCAGTGTGTGGTCTTGCATTGTCGTGAAGCAGCAGTGGCCTAGAGCGATTGACCAACCTCGGTTGTTTAGCAGCTAGTTCTTCCTTCATGGTTTGCAGTTGCTGACAATAAATATCTGCCCTTATTGTTTGGCAAAATTTTAGAAAGCTATAGTGAACGACACCGGCGCTAGTTCACCAAACACTCACAAGTAACTTTTTCTGAGTCAATTCTCTTTTAGAGCCGGATTTAATTGGGTCTCCAGGGTTCAGCCATTACAACGAGCGCTTCCGATCATCGTACAGTATCAATTTTACATCACAAGTAATAATTCGATTTAAAATCCCTTCATTTTTTGTCGGTTGAGCAAAGTAACACAGCAGTCGACTCGTGTTTGCAAGTTCGATTCACTCAATTCATCGTTCAATTTTTTTTTACTTTCCCAATTTGCTTCAAGTGAATTAATACCGTTTTATCACTTACCCCGTTGGTTCTGAAGGTCGAAATTGCCAGAACGAAAACGTTGAAGCCAAAACGTACCGTGCTTTCTTTTGCGACACCAGCGCCGTACACATCATTAATTCTTCGAGCTGTTTCTGCAGCACTGGTGCGACGGTAGAACTTTGGAATTCTTAACCAAAGAGGAGATGTTTCAGATCAAATTGGTCAGTACGACAAAACGCTATTTCATATGTAAGGACCCAATATTTGTTTTGTCAAGACAATGGTACATAGTTGTTCTAAGATTCTATAGGTGGCGCTGTAGTTGCTATTATAAACAATTAACAAACTCAATGTATAAATAGCAAAAATTTTGTATCGGTTATCCATTACAGCCTATAAAAACCCGCTGGTGACCATAGCCTCAACTATAGATTGCCTCACAGGGGGAATTTTGCCACAAATGAAATCCTATATTGCAACGAATGTAATTCTATATATTATTCAAACCAACTTATATAAGACCAGGTAGACATCGCTTTGAACAGCAACTTGTTTCAACACCTACCGGAAAGGGCATACATTTATATATTTGCAAAACATCTACAATGTAAATATGACAATATCTTTTTCTGAGGAGAATGTGTCCACTACAAATTGTGGCGAACTTAATGAAATGCACGTCGATTTATTCCTTATAATCTATAGATTATAATATTAATATTACTATATCTTATGTAACGGTGATAATAATAAATTAAAAATTAAAATATAAAAATTACAATAACCTAAAAACAAACTAAAAGCAATTGTCTAGTAGTTTTTACCGTTATAATAAGTTAAAATAGTGCACTGTGAAATAATCAATAGTATAAAACAAAAATGTAGGTACATTCAGAATTTTATGTAGACTAAAATCGATGGAAAATGCTTTTGGTGTTTCTAGCAACGTATAGTGCACAGACATAAAAACCTGGCGTGGAGCATGTTTTATTGAATAGTGAATATACCTACACCCTAAACACTATTAACATATTTAAAGAAATGATATGATTAAAGCCTAGATGAATACGAAATAATATGTTAATTTAAAATCCTATACCTTTAAACGAGCAATTCTTGTATATATATATATATATATATATATATATATATATATATATATGTGGGAGTTTCGGGGGCAATAAATCGATCTAGCTAGGATTTATTTTTAGAAAATGTTTTTTTGTCCGTGTTTTCAGGCAAAGAAAAACTGCTGCAACATAAGAAGGTAAATTTTCACACTGTGTTAATTATCGTAATAGCCCAAGTGGATAGCGAGCGGTCGCAAAGTCGTAATGCCTTGGTTCGCGTCCCATCTTAGGTCCGACTTTTTTTCCTTTTTTTTTCAAGTTCCCTTCTTTTGTGAGAAAATCTATTATTTCCAGCACTTTTTATTTTATAAAAATACAAACATTTTAATTAAACTAATTGCACTCATGATTTTTTATTGAAATAACCTGTTCAGTTTTTTCAATTATGTCAATAAGATCAAAAATATTATTCATCGGTATGTAATTTGTATCTTAATGTAATTTCATAGAAAACCGAGCAAAGCTCGGTTATCCGGGTACTTACTTATGCACGCTATAAAGTCAAAAACATGTATTAAATTGGTTGTGTAAGGATAATAACACAAAATAAAATGTCACAGCATTTATTATTGTATTTCCAAAGTAGTCTCTTGAAAGTAAAATAAATAGACTGAAAGACGCGGTGTCAAGACTTTGCTTTAATATGTTTTAATTGATTTTGATTTTGATTGAGATTTTCTGAGATTTAATTGATTGATTGAGTAAGTATACATCGTTAATAACATTAAGCCCAATATTACTGGGTAAAAAAAATACGGGCTCTTCATATCTCTTTGACAGGAAATCACTCAGTGGGTATGTGCTGCTTGGCAGCAGAGAAATATTGGTGATACCTATCCAGGCCTTCCATTCAGAAAAGGAACCCTTTATCACCTTGTAGTGATAGTGTTTAAACACGTACTGTATCAAAATTCAAAAAGTACTTATAATTTCGTCCATCAATTAATTCACCTAAGCCTATCAAAAGTCCACTAGTCCACATTGAGATATTTCCCATAGTTTGGCTATCGCAGTTTTTACCCCTTACGACACCTTTAGATTCTTTTACGCCGCCACTACTCCGCGGTTTAACAATAAAATCCTGCCATGTTTTAAGACGCTACACATTCGTAAAGTTGCAGTCATCTAAACAGCATAAAGGAGTTTTTTTACGTGTTAATTTAAATGCGAGCTTATACAAGGATAATCCATGGACGACTTTCTTGCACACTGACAAGTAATAAACATTTCTGGTATGATCAGGTGTGATTCTCATCTATTTCATAAGAACGAATTAGTACCTACGTCTTGAAAGCGCGATGGAAGTTATACTTCCGTGATTAAAAGTTAAAGAAATAAAATAAAAGTTAAATTTATATGTTTTCCTTGTAGTGATGGCGTAAGATAATCTACTAGTTAGCTGAAATAATCCCGTGGATTTCGCAAGTGGGAACACCTATGGGTCTAACTAGACCTTTGATGGGATTTAATAAGTGAGGGAATGAAGGATTATAATATTTCTTTTAATTTTAATACAAATAAATTTTTGACACACTTTAACTAAAAATAATAATTATTAATTTTTTTTTAACAGGCTGTAGATATTTAAATACTTATAATAGAAAACTTATAATAGATAGTCGACTCAACTGGAAACACCATATTGGGGATGTGTGTAATGGAATCCGAAGCATATTAGCAAAGTTCTCCATAATTAAGTAATAAAGTCCCCTATAGAATTCTGTTACAATTATATAAATCACTGGGCGAATCTAAAATTTCATATGGCCTGTCTAGTTATGGGTGAACTTACAAATCACATTTACTTAGATAGCATTGATTTATTGCAACTACGCATCTTAAAAATTATAGTTCCATGCCAAGTTAAAAACTTTAACAGGGATTCTGATTACCATAACCTATTCGATTACTGCAAAATTATACCGGTGCAACCAAAAGTAGAATATACTCTCTTAAATGAAGAATTTTTAACGAAGATTTAAAAAACTAAGGCATTTCTAACTATTCCAAAACCCGCAGTGCGGCAAGCAAAAATTAGCTAAACCTAATTATAACAATTTATACGTTTTAACTAATTTATAATTATAACAAATTAACGTCCAGATTCAATTTCCAATTCGATAATACCTTCGTGTGCCAAACCACCGAAGTTGTATGGGTTACCAAAAATACACAAACCGAACGCTCCATTACGTCCAATAGTGAGTCAGATTGATTCGCCGACTTACAGATTGGCTCAATACTTAGCTAAAATATTAACACCACTCAGAGGACACACAAGAGCACACACTAAGGATTCATACCATTTTGTCAGTGAGATAAAAGACCTACGTCTTACTGACAATGAAACCATGGTCAGTTTTGATGTTCAGTCTCTATTTACACGCCTACCTGTTGAAGACTGCATCTCAATTATAACTAGAAAACTAGAGGAAAATAACATGCCAGCAGAATATGCAGTATTACTAAGACATTGCCTTACGTCTGGCTATCTATTGCGGAAGGAAGAGTTTTACAAGCAAGTAGATGGTGTTGCGATGGGCTCACCTGTATCTCCCATTGTCGTCGATATATTCATGGAAGACTTTGAGGAGAAAGCCCTCCTTACTGCACCTGTTACACCAGGGATCTACAAGCGGTACGTAGACGATACTTTCACAATTTTACCATCAGACAAAGTAACTGCATTTTTATTTATTTATTTATTTAAAAAACTTTATTGCACTTAAAATGTACAATTGGCGGACTTAATGCCTTTAGGCATTCTCTACCAGTCAACCATGAGCTAAGCAGAGAAATTTAGCAAGGTGCCATAAAATATGTGGATAATTTATACGTAAATGTAAATATATATATAGACATACCATGAGTGTAAATACAAAAATAAATATACACAACTACAATTAACCTAAGTAATATAGTGTTACGCGCTCCAGTCGACGATATACTAGCGCCATCTAGTGTCAGGAACGAGAGCGAGTAGAGCGTTGCAGAAAATGACATCACAGATCTCTCAACCGATAGCGCCATCCGAAGAACTAAGTTTCTAGAAAATCTATACTCGCAAACTCGTCCCTTTGCGCGCATTTACCTGAAGATTCGGGATGTTTCTTTGCTAATTTAAATAAATAGGCGCTGCAAGATGCGATCGAGGCAGAGTTGAACTCGGCGACGCAAGCGAAGCTTCGGAGCGGAATTAAGTGAATTAGTGTGTTTAATTATTAGTGTTTTTAACTTTAATTTGTGTAAAGTAAATTAAAGTGTTAATTTAGGTAATTCTATCGGCAATTTTTATTGTCACGAACCTCAAGCTCGTAACAATTGGTGTCAGAAGTGGGATAAAATAATGCCGATTTTACCTAAGGAGGAAACGGAGGGTGTCCGTACCCGAAGTCAACGCCAGCAGGAGACGGACCAGAGGAAATTTGGTGGTGCAACGCCGCAGATGTCTGAGGGCCAGCCGCCGGCCACGGAAGCCGGTCCGTCAGCAGCTTCTACGTCTGTGGCACCTGACTTAGGTGCTCTGATGGTGATGCTGCAGCAGCTGCGGGGCGGACAAGAGGAACAGGCCCGTCGGTCGGAAGAGCAGATGCTCCTCATTAAGGACCTTCATGCTACCTTTGGGAAAGAGATAAAGGAGGTGAAGGATAGGGTTGCTCAACATGACAACCGCCTGTCGGAAGCTGAAACCCAAATCAAGGAAGCTAAAACCCAAATCGACCAAGTGAACAATCGGGTTGATTACGTGGTGGCTGACGTGAAGAAAACGCTGGACGACCTCAAACTGGGTGATGGAACAACAGCTCCCGTAGTAGTTACAACACCTTCGCTACGTGGATTCAAAGTGCCGCCGTTCGACGGTACCTCTTCCTGGTCAGCCTACAAGATCCAGTTCGAGGCTGTTATGAAGGCGAACGGCTGGAATAAAATCCAGGCCATGACTGCTCTCACACTAGGCCTGCGCGACCAGGCCTTAACAATTCTGGAAGCTCTCGGTGAGGAAGTGACTTATGAGCAACTCCTTGAGGCATTGGAGGCGAGATATGGCGACGCTCACCTGGAACACGTCTTTCGTGCGCAGCTTAAAGATCGCGTGCAGCGCATCAACGAAAACCTGCAGCAGTGGGCTCTAGAGGTGGAGAAGCTGGTGCGAAAAGCATACCGGTCTGTACCTGCGCTCATTGAAGGGAACCTGGTGCAGACATTCATCGACGGCATCCGTGACCTGGAAGTCAGAGCTGCTGTGAGGCTCGGGCACCACGAGACGCTTAAGGACGCCTTGGCCCATGCACTGGAGGTAGAAGCCGTGCGGCAGGATCTTCGTTCCCATCGCGTCACGGAGGTTGCGGCAGCTACAGTTCGCGACCGCAACAGAGGATACAGCCCTACGTGCTATGGCTGTGGGGAAAAGGGTCATCTTCGATCCAGCTGCCCTAAGCGAACCGTGGAAAGGAGAGTTGATCGACCTCGAGAGGGTAGTGCAGCTAACGCCACCGCCTGGCGGCGACAGGATCATCGTTCACCTCACGCTAGGGAGGTTACAGCAGTTACGGTTCGCGACCACAATAAAAGATACAGCCCTAGGTGCTATGGCTGTGGGGAATGGGGCCATCTTCGGTCAAGCTGCCCTAAGCACACCCTAGGAAGGGAAGCTGGACGGTCTCAGAGAAGAAGTGCGGCTAACAGCACCGCCCAGCAGCAGCAGGAATACGACTTTACTATCAGACACTGCAGCGGGAAATCTCACGGCAACGCAGATGCATTGTCAAGAAGACCTTGTCCTGAAGATTGCAACCATTGTAGTAGGCAAGAGAGTAAGGAAGTGGTATCCGTGAGGATGCTCAGGACAGACCACCTCAGCAACGGGTGGAAGAACAGCCTACGTCATGCACAGCAGGAAGATCCGGACATCAAGCCGATTCTGGGATGGATGAAGGCCCGTGCTACCAAGCCTAAGTGGAGGGACGTCTCAGCGATGAGTTCAACCACGAAAAGCTATTGGGCCCAATGGTACAGCTTGCTGCTTCAGGATGGAGTCCTGTGCCGTAAATGGGACAATGGTCGAAGAGACAGCTGTCGTTTGCAAATGGTTGTCCCTAAAGCTAAAGTGCCGAATGTTCTACAGCTGTGCCATAATGGTCGTTCAAGAGTCCATCTGGGAGTTAAACGAACTCTACTGAAGGTCCGAGAACAGTTTTACTGGGTCCATTATCGTGACGATGTCGAGGATTGGTGTCGTACATGTACAAGTTGTGCGGCCGTGCGGGGACCTCAGACACGTAGTAGAGGAGCACCGAAATTGTACAATGTTGGTGCACCACGGGATAGGACAGCCCTTGACATGGCGGAGCCGTTACAGAAAGGCGCAAGAGGGACTCCTAAGATCGTCCATGTGGATCGCTTGGCGCGTTATCATGGGACCGATAATGCTCGGGCCGAGCATGTCTTAGGAGGGGGCAGTGTTACGCGCTCCAGTCGACGATATACTAGCGCCATCTAGTGTCAGGAACGAGAGCGAGTAGAGCGTTGCAGAAAGTGACATCACAGATATCTCAACCGACAGCGCCATCCGAAGAACTAAGTTTCTAGAAAATCTATACTCGCAAACTCGTCCCTTTGCGCGCATTTACCTGAAGATTCGGGATGTTTCTTTGCTAATTTAAATAAATAGGCGCTGCAAGATGCGATCGAGGCAGAGTTGAACTCGGCGACGCAAGCGAAGCTTCGGAGCGGAATTAAGTGAATTAGTGTATTTAATTATTAGTGTTTTTAACTTTAATTTGTGTAAAGTAAATTAAAGTGTTAATTTAGGTAATTCTATCGGCAATTTTTATTGTCACGAACCTCAAGCTCGTAACAATATGATACATTTCATACATAATGTTTAACTAGTACATAATACATACATTGTAAGTACATACGAACATAACTAACACAAATTAAATAATTTAAAATGTCAAGTCACATATAAGCAGAAACAATTAAATATGAAAGTTACTTGCTGGAAGAAGAAAGGTAGTGATCAGTCACCATCCTCTTAAATGTAGCAACAGAAGTCGGTTTTCTGATATGAGGGGGGTAATTTATTCCATAGCCTTATGGCCTCAGTGGCGAAAGACTGAGACATAAATTTGGTACGGTGGGGAAAAACACATAATGTAGTTCCCTCGGAGGATCGCAGGTAACGATCGTGAGAAGAACCCAAATACTGAAATTTGCATTTCAGGTATTGGGGAGTGCATGGATCATATAGGATTGAAAAAAGCGTGCGAAGAATTTTGATACATCTACGCTGATGGATAGGGAGCCATTTAAGCTTAGAACGATATATGGATACATGATCGTATTTACGAAGGCCAAAAATAAAACGGATGCAATTATTTAATAAACGATCCAATTTGCACAGAAGTAGTTGACTCACATCAGAGTAACACACATCAACACAATCAATGAGTGATAAAACAAGCACTCGCACCAACATAGCCTTAGTTCGGGTTGAAGGAAATTCTTGAATAATTTCAAGAATTTCAAGAATTCTTGAAACGATAAAGGCCACGCAGGGTGATTGTCACTCTCCGGCTTATTTCGGCCACCTGAGATTGCCAACATTTTTAGAACATCTTAATTCCATAAACTCTAAAATTCAATTTACTATGGAGTTAGAGGCAATTAATTGCTTACCTTTCCTAGATGTGTTAGTCATACGAAATCCTAACAACACCATTGGTCACACTGTGTATAGGAAAAAGACCCATACAAACCGATATTTAAACGGTGAATCTCACCACCATCCTTCACAGTTAGCTACCGTGGGCAAATCTTTGTTACAGAGAGCACGAGGGATCTGTGACAGCAAACACCTGGCCGCCAAACTTCAGCATATCAAGCAAGTTCTGCACGACAACAAGCTTCGGGTCCCGCGCCTACGTCACAGTGACCGAGTGAAGCCGGCCACAGTCGAGCGTGTGCCTGCTGTACTACCGTATGTCAGAGGTGTCACAAAAAAGATTGGCTACATCTTGAAGCGAGCTTCTATTAGAACATTCTGCAAGCCGCCGAAGAAGATTAGTCAGTTCCTACCATCAATCAAGTGTCATATTCCTCTACAAGATGCAGGAGTGTACAAGCTTGATTGTGAATGTAGTCTCTCTTATATAGGACAAACAAAAAGATCAATTAGAACCCGCGTAAAAGAACATATAGCTGATGTGAAACATCAACGTTCCGGGAAGTCTGCAGTTTGTGATCATATCCTAGACGGCCCCAACCATTACATCAGATTTGATAGACCACAAATCCTCGCGAAAGAACACCGATTCCTACCAAGGATGATACGTGAGGCTATTGAAATTAAAAAACATCCTAATTTCAATAGAGAAGGAGGCTGGGTACTACCACCTGCTTGGGATCCTATAATCAATAAAATTAAAACTAAACCCAAGCATACGACTGCAAGACCTCAGGACATAGTCAGTTCATTTTGCATAGATCGGACCATAAACAATAATTAAAAATGCTGAAGGTACTCCGGGTTTAACAATGACATCAGGACGTCAGTCATCTCAGTCCCTCGTGACCGTAGGTGCTGGAAAGCGCCCGAAACGTCGAGAATTAAAAGTAAAATAAACGCGATAAAATCCGTAAAAGTAGTTTTAATCAATGTGTAGTGTTCGCGTAAATATAAGAAATCATTAGACAAGTAAACTAATTTTATAACATTCTACTAATGAGCTTCACACTTGTTGAATTGATGAGTAACAGTTACAATTAATTACTACTGTTTTTATATCAGCATATATATTATATTAAATAGTTCAATAAACCATCCGACGCAATATAATACCGCAAAATAAACCATCCATCACAAAGCGTATATCTAATTGTCTAATTGCAGGTAACTCCGCAACCACAATACAAGCTAACAAGATTTACAGCCGTGATTAATTGTAAACTTAGTGAATGTAAAATTCTCGCTGTATCATTATGTTTATATTTGACTAGAGGTTATAACAGAAAATTATACAATACAAAATAATCATATAAAACGTTTCTTTCTTTATTACATCATGCACTTTTTTAACTTGAAGTGTGAATCGAACTCACAGTCCACCTGATGGTAAGTCGCTTCTGTAGCCCATGGACACCTGCGACCAATTTCTAATGAAGAAAGCTACATATGTGTTGTCACCTCTGGGTACTATGGTGAAATTCCTTACTACATGTAATTATATAATTACAATACACACGCCAGCCAGCTGGCACACGCTCTTTACACGGCGAACTTTTAGGAAGATCTAGTCAATTAATATATTTACCTCGTATTTAGATTAATCAAACTCGTTTAGTATGTTTAGATATAAGCAACTTTTTGAGTGTTTAGCACTTAAATAAATATTTTTTTGTAGTTTTATACCAAATGTAATACCATAATAAAAAAAATATTTCGAAGATATGTGAAGTTCGCCAACACGCATTGGGGCAGCGCGGCGAACACTTCCTTGCCTTAAAACCCGCTCAGAAATGAGGTGAGGCCTCTGCCCTACAATGGGACATATTTAGGCTGTAACTTTAATATAATACCAATCAATATAGTGGCAGCGTAAGAATATACACTAATAACATGATGACATAAATGGGATGACATGGTGTGTTCCCGTCCGTGTTGTAAAAGGCGTCAGAAGGAAGTTAAACACGAGGTAGTTGGTAACAGCATCTTCCTGATAAGAATAAACCTAAAAAAAACTGAGACTTAAACTATGGTAAATGTGACTCCTGTGAGTTGATTCAAGTTCAACAGCGAACATTGATGGGCTCTTATTAATTAGTGAAAAAAGAATGTATTTATACGTGGTAAAGCCATGCTGCAATTATATTAGTAGTATAGCTGTAGCACGAATGGGTTGGCTCGACCGGGGAAACGACCACGCTTTAACAGAATACCAGCGTAGAATAGTAGCTTAACGCTGCTCTTTTTCGTATGGTGAGTGTAGAGAACCGGAGATCTTTTTTACTGCAAACGAGGCATTCCATCTTAGTCCTCACGAATGACAACGCATCTGCATTTTAATTTATAATCGAAGATAAATGTAGATGTCTATGAGCCGCAGCAACCACTTACCATCAGGTGGACTGTGTGCTCGTTTGTCATCCCTATCTTATACAAAAACACACACATGTTATTATATTCAATCCAGCAAATATAATAATACAAATAGTCATATCTTTCCATGTCCAATGATTTCATGTGAAACGGAACATTTTTGTTTGTCGTAGTACTATGTAGATTACCTCTGTAACACGCTTTGTCCGAAGCTAAAAACTTAGGGAACACTTAACACTTTCACTAACCGATTTTCAGATCCAATAGTAACACAATAACAATAAACTATATGTAGTACACAGAACAATGAATGGCTTAATATAAGTAAATAAAAGTAAGCTTATACATATTAGATTTACACAATAAAACAAAACCTAATGCCAAACGTTAAAACGAAGCCAATTACGATTTCCTATCTGAATCATATAATTGCACTACTGATGATATATACCAGCGTAGTGTTATTTTACATAAAATAATGATACATTATAGACGAAAACCTTCTTAAAGGAATTGTTAACGACGGGTTACAGTAATACTAGTGCGCAAATGCAACAACAATAACATTTCCCATTGTGGGAAGGCACTCAGATGTTCTCAAATATATATTAAGAAAATATTTTAGGGAATGGGTGTTAGCGGACCTATGTCTTAAACGACCTATGCATTTCTTTCTACCCGAAGAGACTTTGTTCGGTTCATATTCAACGCCAAAGAAGATTCAAGAATACTATGTGTCCTTGTTAAGGTACGGTAGTATTGCTTCTTATTCTATTGTAAGGGTCTATAATTTTTGAAACTTATATCCTATTACGGAGGTTATACGCAGGATTTATATGATTTCTTTGTTGATTGCCGGAGTCTATCTTTCCAGTCTTTTTTGAAAAAAAAAACATATATATATATATATATATATATATATATATATATATATATATATATATATATATATATATATTCTTTTGTAGGGGTGGTTAAGTATATGCACTGCCCCATATCTTCCCGTCGGTGATCTTCCTGATAGCAGCACCTGTACAACAAAAACATTGCGGTTGCCAACCTGCTCGCTAAGCGTGGCAGCTATGGAAATATACTCCCCATGAGCATCGGCACAAATAGACGGCCCCTAGTACCCGGTGGCCTCACTATTCCTGGCTACGGTGGTGACCATGGTAACGGCGGGGTAGGGGGTGCTAAGAATCTCCGGTGGAAGTTCGGTTGCCATCTACAACGATTCGACCTGGCAACATATAACGCACGCACCTTGAGGACTGACTAGAAGAGCTGGAGATGGGAGAAGAGATAGACAAGTTGTACTTTAATATTATAGGATTATCAGAAGTTCGAAGAGAGGGGGAGGACACGTTGATTCTCGAATCCGGCAACTTGTGCTATCACCGGGAGGGCGACCATTTGTCCCAAGGAGGTGTTGGATTTATCGTCCACAAGTCTCTCGTTAAAAACGTTGTAAAGTTTGGGAGTGTATCGACGAGGACGAGGCGTACCTTATACTCAGAAACACCAAACGGTATTCACTGAACGTCATACAGGTTTACGCACCAACGTCGGCACATCCCGATGAGGAAGTGAAGGAAATGTATAAGGATATTTCTAGAAGCATGCATTCCTCCAAAAGATTTAAACACAAAACTAGGCACAAGAAATAACAGTAAACTGAAAGTAGGATAATTTGGGATAGGCAAAGGAACCTAAGGGTCCAGCTGGCTGACTCCTTGGAGAAAGAGGGATTATGACGAACTCTTTCTTTCTGATGCGGACCCACAGAAAGTGCACCTGGTCGAGCCCCGACGGTTCGACAAAAAATTAGATTGACTTCATTATGGCGACTAGACGACAACTGTTCAGTGATGTCTCAGGTCAACGGTGAAAACTGGCAGGGATTACCTTTAATTAATGGTTTGAGAAACCTAAACGTAGAGTTGGAGAGGTCTCGTCTAATGAAGTCAACGCTCTGTCTCCCTAGTGCTCTAATCCTAAATACCGAAACCTTTCAGCTCGAGTAATAAAACCGTTTTCAGTGCCTAGAAGATTGCAATGCAGTGGACGATATGAATGACAAGCTCGTGGAAACTGTCCATACGGTAGGAGCTAAGTTCTGCGAGACGTAGAAAGACACAAAACACAAAAACTCTCCGATCATACTCCTAGTCTCATGGCTGTTAGACGAGAGATGAAGCTGCAGTCGTCAGCTGATTTGACAGCATGCAGGCAACTGAACAGACAGATCTTCAAATGTATGCGGCGGAACTTACGCAATTTTAGTACTTCTCGAATTTAAGAAGCGATCGAGCGGAACCAGGCTTCGAAGTCTTTGCCAAAGATCTGTCTGCCAGAAAGAGCCAACTGTGAAAGCTGAAGACTGAGTGTGACAGCATCATTTCCGGGACACCTGAGATGAGATTGAGAGTTTCTATGGGCAGCTGTACACATTGTAACGCTCCCCCCACCCCAGATAATTAATAAATTAAATTATTTTTTTATAATTAATCTCCCCTTTTAAATAAAATTATAAAATTAATTATAAAATTATAAAGTATATGGATGACCTCAAGTTATTCGACTCCAGTCGCTCCCAATCTTATGGAATTGTTAAACATCACTTGTGAATTTAGCAATTCCATTGGAATGGAGCTGAGGACGGATAAGTATGTGGTCCTCCATTTGAAAGGGGAAGGGTTGCTAAATCTCAGGGCATAGACTTATTTATGCCCGTCAACTTAAGAACCCTTTCCGAGGCTGAAACATACCGATACGTGGGTATATCACAGAACATCGGTATCGATGAGGCTGGTATGAAGCAGTCAGTTTGCGACGTGTTTTATGCACGCTTGACCAAAGTGCTTAACAGTCTTTTGTCCCGTGTGAATAAGACACACGCATATAACGGTTGGGTCGTGCCTGTCCTCATGTATACCTTTGGCATACTCAGGTGGACTCAAACTGAACTTTACGTCCTGGATAGAAAAGTCCGCACTACCATGACGTCCAATAGGATGCATCATCCGAGATCATCGGTAATGAGGCTGTACTTGCCGCGAAAACATGGTGGGCGTGGCTTCCTGAGTGTGCTCACCATGCAAAATCGCGAAGTGTGCAGCCTCCGTCATTACTTCCTGGCGAGATCGGATGATCCATCGGACGTCATTTCTAGTGATAAAGGGCTTACCCCTCTATCCTTAGCCAACGAACAATGGCAGGACCCGGCAGTACATAGCATTTCCGACCGGGAGGCCGTATGGAAGGAGAAGGAGCTCCACGGGATGTACTACAGGGCTACACACATACAGGCTCTACATGAGCCCTTTGTAGATTGACTGTATCTACTCAACTGGCTACGTTTCGGTGACCTCTTCGGGGAAACAGAGGGTTTTGTCTGTGCAATACAGAATCATGTTATTAAGACCAACAACTATCAGAGATACATCCTAAAGGATGGCACCGTCGATGTCTGTCGAGTACGTCGCCATCCTGGGGAGTCACTTAGGCATGTCATATCCGGTTGTTCGGCGCTTTCTAACTCTGAGTTATTCAGATAATTCTACACCAGGAGCTAGCTCTGAAATATGGTCTCGTGGAATGGAAATTGCCGGATTACAAGTACTTGCCGGAAGCCGTGCTCGAAAATGACCGCGCCAGGCTCTACTGGGACCGGGCCATCATCACAGACAGGACTATTCTTGTGAATAAACCTGATATTGTGCTGATGGACCGGGCACAGTCAAGGATATTTTTGGTACAGAAAAAGAAATAGATAAACGAACAAAATGTCTGGACCTGGCTCATGAGCTGACCGACATGTGGGGTTGTCTGTCGGCCGAAATTATTCCTGTAGTCGTCTCTGCGAATAGGCTAATCCCAGCTAGCCTCTCGGGTCATCTGAGGCGACTGGGACTCCGTGATGGACCGCTCCGGGCTCAAATGCAGAAGGCGGTGCTCTTCGATACCGCCCGCATCGTCCGTCGGTTTCTCTCCCGTTCCTCCTAACCCTCGGCCGTTTGGTCTCCCCTGCCGAGGGCTTCCATCTGATTGGATCTTTATTTATTTATGTAGTTTTGTATTTATTTTATTTTACTGATATTTATGTATATTTATATTTTCATTTTAATTAATAATTGTATATTTATAGAAACCAACCAGATGAGAAAGCTATATAGATACCCCAAAATATTAATAATAATGTCCTCCAGACCGGATTCCAGCCACGGCGGCCTGCCTCAACGGAGACTAGCCATCGGCGCAGGACAGGATTATAGTATCCAAGTGTATGCGAAAGCGCAGGTGTACTCTCTATTCCCGCACTCTCATAATCCGATGGGACGGTAAACCAACACGACCGGAAAGTGATCAGGCGCAGGACCAACGGCTTTACGTGCCCGAGGCACGGGGATGACACACCGCCAACTTCCTGACTCCGGGCAGCTACCGAGGATTTCTTGACGGAAAAACTTAATAACTGATTTTGTTGGCCCGACCCGCTATTCGAACCCAGAACCTCATGATCAGCAGTCGCACTACTACAACCACTAGACCAACGAGGCAGTTAATAATAAAAATACACATATATCGAGAAAAATCACTCGTTCTCATGTTTCTATTATTTATAAAAGTAATTTTGTGTATTTAGTGTAAAAATAAACTGATTGAAAAAAAAATCGAGGGTGTCCGGATGTGGATGGCGCACGATTACGGTCGTTAGAATTAATGTATCAAAATAATTCTTTTTTTATTAGGTTTAGAATGTCAACGCACAGGTTTCTTTTAAAAACCACTAAGTAATTTAGTCTCGTTTAATTGTAATTAATGAAAATTAAATAAAAACAACTACTTACTTTTCTACTTAAAAAAAAATATCTCTTCTTTCGTCTCAAATATGGATAAAGGGATATTTTTCTTTTTATATAATCAAATGAGATTATGAGGCGTGCACTTTTGGATTTTCCAAACTTTTTTATGATTTTGGTATAATAAAGATATAATGCAATCTCGGATTCGACTACTGTCCAATCTTAACACAGACATTTTAAGGTTTAAGCCGTTAAACTGAAATATTAGTAGGATTAATGGACAATCCTAAATTATAAAAAGGGAATATGAATCATAACGAATATTAGTCATTTTAAATATTTCTTTTGAGACATGATACATTAAAAGTGCCTTTTTGAAGGGACCGGAATTAGCACATTTTAAGTGACATTTTAGAACCCCTATCTAATTAACAATGCAAATCCTTTAAGCCCCCTATGTTTTTAGCTTGGGGCAAAGCATGTTGCAGAGTTAATTTACATAATACTACAACGAACAAAAATATGCTGTTTCATATAAAATCATTGCAAACGGATACATATGTCTGTTTGTGTTATTTTAAAGTCTGGATGGAATATGATAACATATGTATATGTATTATAAATACATTTTTTCAATAATTAATTAAAGCCTATTAAAGTCCAGCAAATGGTACAGAAGACCGAACAGTACAATCTGCCGCTTTCTTTAACGTATGTGGACTATGGGAAAGCATTTGTTTCCGTCAAAACTTGGACGTGCTGCAGTCCCTTTAGCGGTGCCAAGTTAACTGTCGGTATATTGAAGTGCTGAAATGTTTGAACAATATGCCTACGATAGCTATCCGAGTACAGAATTAGAGTACTAAACCTATCCAACTGCATAGAGCTGTAAGACAGGGTGACGTTATATCCCCGACACTCTTCACCGCTGCATTGGAATTGGAAGACGTTTTCAAGACACTCGACTGTAACGGATATGGTATTTACATCAACGTCGAGTATATCACTTTCCTTAGATTTGCCAAAAATATAGCCCTTATGTCTGGAAGATTTAAGCATTGTGCTCAAAAACCTCAACAGTGTCTCCCAACGTAAAAGTCTTATGATGAACATGATGAACAAAACAAAGATCATATGTAACGTTTACGTCACACCTATGCCAGTAGCTGTTGGGAGCACTAAGCTTGAAGTTGCAGAAAAATATGTTTACCTGGGACAAATGGTCCGACTAGGTAAATCTAAGTTCGTCTAATAGGTCAATCGACGCTGAGCAGCGTTCGTGAAATTACGACACATCTTCTCGTTAGGCATAAAACGTGAAAACGAGATTGTACAATCAGTGCGTATTGCATGTGATGATTTATGTATCTGAGATGTGGTTCTTCACTGTTTGCCGTATGAGGACGCTCAAGGTCGTTCATCGAGCTATGGAGAGTACTATGCTCAAATTTATTAACGAGGATATCCGCAGTAGAACCAAAGTAACCGACATAGCACAAATAATCAGCTGAAGTGGCAATGAGTCGGCCATATAGCTCGAAAAACCGATAACCGATGGGGAAACAAGGATATCGAATGGTAGCTTCGTACCGGTAGGTAAAGAGTAGCGCGGACCTAAATTGGATAAAGTGACGACCAGGTAAGACATGCAGGAAATCAATGGATGCAAGTGGCTCAGAACCGTGCTTTGTGGCATTCTTTGGAAGAGGTCTATGTTCAGCATTGGACTTGTGAAAGGCTGTAATGATGATGACATCAAAGTTCACTGTTGAATTTGAATCACCTCATAGGAGTTTCATTTACTATTGTTTAAGTACCAGTTTTTTAATTATTTTTTTTTGTTATCAGGAAGATGCTACTGCCAACCGCCTCGTGTACCATTTTCTTGTGACGCCTTTTACACACCATGCCGTCCTGTGGGTGTCGTAAAAGGCGTTTAAACAGATTTAAAAGAGATGTGTGTCGTCACGCGATCAGTGAATTTTCTTACGCCGCCACTACACCGCGGTATAAAACTACACAAAAATGTTAATTTAAGATGCTGAACATTCGAAAAGCTGCTGATATCTAAACAGTCTAAACGAGTTTGAAAAATCTAAAGTCCATAAATATATTAATTGACCAGTTTTTCCTATAAGTCTTCCATGTAAAGAGAGCCAATACAGTTACATGCTGTAAGGCTTTCTTAGTACTCAGAAATGACAACACCTCTGTAGCTTTTTTTTATAGAAGAGGGGGCAAACGAGCATGCGGCTCACCTGATGTTAAGTGACTACTGCCGCCCATGATCAACCGCAACACCAGGGGAATTGCAGGTGCGTTGCCGGCCTTTTAGAAAGGAATACACTCTTTTCTGGCGGCTACGGGCTACAGGAGCCACCTATATGAACTGTGAGTTCGATTCATACTTCAATTTAAAAAAGTGCATATCATAATATAGAAGGAAAAGTTTTAGATGATTATTTTATATTGTAGATTTTTTTTAAAATTATCTTAAGTTAATTCTCAACAAAATGATACAGTGAGAATGCTACATTCACAGGGCTTATAATAATTGATCACGGCTGTAAATCGTGTTAGCCCATAATTATGGTGGTTGCGGAGTTACGTGTAATTAGGTTATTAGAAATGCCTTATACGAATACATATGGTTTGTGCCGGATAGGTTACTGAACAATTTATAATCTTAATGATAATATACAATACAATGGTAGTAAATAATCGTTATTGTTACTTATCTATTCACCATTGTGAAGTTGCTCTTAAATAGAATGTTATGCAACTTAGTTTGTATGTCACAATTTATGGTTTTACATTCAAAATTTATTATCCTTTTATAACTTTTGGTAAAATTCAAAATTAATTTTGCGGCCTTTTAAAGAAAATAAATACTTTTATTATTTTTAATTTAATAGAGTCAAAAAGTAACTTGTATGAAAATTTAAAATTAACTTTAATTCCACATATGACCATAGGCTTTCCCATCGATAGTTTCATAAGAATCGCTTATTACGACATCCCCGATATTATTTAGGTTAGTAGATTATCTTACGCCGTCACCACATAGTAAACTCCTTTTTGTTTCAATTTTTCTAATTTTAATCATTAAGACGACACATCGAAAAGGCTATCGCCGTACTGATCCGAGTGAATACATAATTTCTATTAAAACTTGAAAAAACGCCGTCGCCGAATAAAATTGCTTAGAAATTGTCAGAATCTTAAAATATTTTTTATAAAATTATTGATTTAAGTAATCAAAATAATGAGCAAGTAAATTATGAATATTAATATTATGAATATATTTGAGTGATTCCCAAGCATATAGATTAAGTA
Source organism: Parnassius smintheus behrii (assembly GCA_036936625.1). Taxonomy (NCBI): domain Eukaryota; kingdom Metazoa; phylum Arthropoda; class Insecta; order Lepidoptera; family Papilionidae; genus Parnassius; species Parnassius smintheus. Next base: position 41,116,989 of record JAUPFT010000012.1, on the reverse strand, counting down.
ATTTCGTTGTAATTTCAACTATAGTGATTTTTTAGAGGTGTTTTCGCAAATAGTTATGATCGAATCAAAATTGTACAATCGTATTTTTGAACAATCAAATTCAAGATAAAGACATGAATTTACCTATATCAAAATCCCACTTTCGTTAGAGGTCCTATACTATTCGATGAAAGGAGGTGCATTTTTTCACGGTGTCGCCTTAACGTATAAGATCGAACGCGCGTACAATATATACTAACACCTATTCTTTTGAAGTATGTAAGAATCACACCAGATCACATAATTAATATTTAGTACTGTTATTAATGTTTAGTACTTATCAGTATAACATAATTTTGCCTTGCATAAGTACGGATTTCATATTAATCTCAGCGATCAAAAAGTAAGTTACTGATTTTATTGTATTTTATACAATACTTCCGTGGTTAGTTGAACGATTAAGCCGATTTTATGTACCTAATATATAAAGTTTACTGTCACATAAAATATAAACACAAATTCTCTGTTTATTGACGTCGATGTTAATGTTTTAAATTATTTAATTATATTGTGTTAATATACAATAATTTCCAACGAATTTAATTACGAGTTTTCGTGTCCCAAATAGAGCGTAAAATAAAAAACTGAAATTGTACTAAACGAACTTTAATGAACGGTCGTTAAACAAAATATTTACAACAACGCTACCTGTGCAAATAAAGAGATGAAAAATCACATATCTTTCCATCTACATACTTCTTTATCAACACAAAGTAATACATGGCTGGACTTGTGCATTCCCATAATTGTATGAAATATTTATAATTAACTCTACGCTTGACAGGCTGACTTGCGATCGTATTACCAGATACTCGTATCTCGCGCTTTGACGCCGTTCCCCGTTGCCGGTTAGATTATTTTTGCTGGTATAATACAAGAGGTAGTACAATGCTGTCTAATACCAACCATCAGATCCTTCTGTCCTCCCACGAGAATAAGAAATGATGCATAAGAAATAAAGTTATAATTCAAGTCACGCGTGTCAGTTAAATATCGGACTATAGAATTTTTAAACATTTTTTGACTGTTTAATTACGGGTAACAAACGAGTACATGGGCTATCTGATACTTAATGGATGCAGTAGCCTACAAGCACCTACATTTATCCTCAATTAATAATAAAATTATAAATGCGTTGTCTTGTGACCCTGATGACGAATGCAGAATGTTTCATTACCAGTAAAAAGTTCTTCTGGTTTTTGATACTCACCATAATAAAAACAGCAGCATTACGCTGGCATTTAATTAGTTTTATTCTGTTAAAATCCTGTTGTATAAGTTTATTAGACCAAAATTGAAATCCTATACCTTTAAACGAACAATTCTTGTATATATATATATATATATATATATATATATATATATATATATATATATATATATATAAATCGGAATCTCGGAAACGGCTCCGACGATTTTCATAAAATTTAGTGTCTAGGGAGTTTCGGGGGCAATAAATTTATTTATTTATTTATTTATTTTATTCTTTATTGCACCAAAGATTTTGTACAAAAGGCGAGCTTAATGCTATATGGCATTCTCTACCAGCTAACCTTGGGTAGAACAGAGAGTGAGTTATGGGCAGTAAAGTTGTCATGATCTCAATGATCTCAATTCAATTCAAAATGTACATGCTACACATACATAAAATATATATATATACACATACATATTATATACACTTACACACATATATACATATATACACATATACATACACATATACATACATATATATATATATACATATATATACATACATATACATATAAATATATATCTCCATAAATTTATATACAAATAACTATAAACGTATAAATTAAGTGGACTCAAATTTGTTGGTTACGGATATATTCGTATAGTTTTCTTTTAAACACGTTTTTAGTAGGTATTATGCGCAGGTCAACAGGCAATTTGTTCCAGAGGGAGATGGAAGTTAATGTGAAAGAATTTGACATAAACCCAGAATGGTGGAGAGGAGTAGACAGTAATAAATTGTGAGAAGACCGGAGATTGAGAGAATGAGTGTCACTGCGGAATTGGAATCTTTCTTTTAGGTAAAGGGGTGAGGAAGAATCATTAAGAACTGAAAACAGAGAGGACAGCGTTCGAAAATCTCTGCGCTGGCGTATAGTCAACCACTTTAATTGGGAGCGAAATTCTGATACGTGATCGTATTTGCGCAGACCAAAGATGAATCGTATGCAGTTGTTAAGTAACCATTTCTCGATCCAAATCGATCTAGCTAGGATTTATTTTTAGAAAATGTCATTTGTCCGTGTTTTCAGGCAATGAAAAACTGCTACAATATAAAATATTACATTTTGACACTGTGTAAATGATCGTAATAGCTCAAGTGGTTATCGAGCGGTCGCGAAGTCGAAATGCCTTTGTTCGCGCCCTGTCTTCGGTCCGACTTTTTTCCCTTTTTTTTTTCAAGTTCCCTTCTTTTGTGAGAATCTATTATTCTAAAATCTATTATTTCGAGCCCTTTTTTTAGTATTCGTTAAAAATACGAAAATTTCATTTCAGTTTTTTCTATTATGTCAATAAGATCAAAAAATATTATTCATGTTTCATCAGTATGTAATTTGTATCTAAATATAATTTAAAAAAAACCGACCAAAGCTGGGTCACCCAGGTACTGTATTCTAATACAACAAACAAATGTATAAGTATTATGAATTGCAACCACTGTAACTCATTTACAAAGCGCGATTTTCAAAGTGAGTGAGAAAATTGGGTTCGCTCCCCAATGAAATTGTCAATTGTTTCATGTTTTGAATTACCAAATGCTTGGCGGTTAAGGAAATCAGAGGAGACTTGTAAAAGGCGTCTAAACGTTGGTTGTATCTTTATTTTACTTTATACAATATATAATTACAATAAACGTAACTTAAAGGAAAACGTAGGAACAGGACTTTAATATCATTATTGTTACTATATGCCATATATTTATCAGATAATAAAAAGGCAGTGCAGTTGTTAATACGATGTAACAACTTTACCAATTGTCACACTCGTGAAAGTATCTCCCTTTAAATTACAAATCACACAGATTATTTTTGGATTAGTAGTCTGCCGTCACCAACATCTACGTGTGCATGGCAGATCAGAATAAAGATAGAGTGGAAGAAAATTGAGTGTTAATTTTTACACTACACAATATTAAAAACTTTTTTTGTATTATTTAAATCGCTAAATTTACACAGAAATATTAGTTCATAGTGTGTATCAAATTACATCATCCATATCCAACCATCCATAAATATCAATATTATATATTTCTGACGACACAACGACTTAATATTATGTTTTTATATAATTGTAAGGTAACGTATATTTCTTTCTTTGTTTTAATTTAAAACTCGCTAAATATTTTAATAAGACTTAAAATTAAAACAAAGAAAGTCTAGAAGGCAGTGACAAAATTATGTCATTTTTTTAATTAAATAGTGACGCTTCTTTTTAGTCTACGGACTATATGTAAGGTAAGCAATTTTACTTAACTGAATAGTTAAAATATCTGTATTTATATATCGTATGCAGTTAAAAAAGAACTAAAAGGTAAAATATTTGACGGATTTCATTCCAAATAAATTAAAGTATTATAAAAGAGTAGATATTAATATTTTAGACGTTATGTCAATTAAATCAGTCAATACGTAATTATTTACGTATTCTTTAAAGTAAGTGGAATAAAAATAGAATAAAAATATATACTTAAAAGTATGTTTTTTAATTGGAAGAAAACGATTTATATAAAACAACAGTAATATGTTACATGTTTTAATTAAAAACAGTCAGTTAATAAGGAAGTGCTAGATTTACAGCATATGCAACAGTTCACCGCACCGTCAAGGTTATGTTATACATTTGTTAATCCATAAATATCAATATTATATATTGGAACTTTTATTTATTTGTATAAGAATTTGGCTATTCTTTGAAAAATTAACCCTGTATAATACTCTTAATGTATCTATATAACTATCAATAACTAAATGAGAAGCTACAATTAAGCTAAATCAATTATAAATTACTCATAGCATCGTATCTGTTTTAAGATAATACAATTAAATGAGAAAGAATTCGACATGAAATTTCCTTTTACAACTTTCAATCACTAAACGCCTTAATAACTTTGTTTAATTTTTTAAAACTAAATTTTCTTGCCGTAACAAAAGATATACTTTTGCTCATAGAATTTCAGACAACCAAAGGGTCCACTTCAAAAGAAGCGAAGACTCAGAGAGCAAAGTTAAAACATAAATTTTCCACAAAAAAGGACAAGAATGTTTGAAAATTGTAAACAAACTGGGGCAGTGTGCTAAAGCATTAATAGGGCTATAAAATGATAAATTATTCAAACCTAGAAATTATTATTTTTGGGACATATAATAAGGTTATTTTATCTACAATTAGAAATACATGCTTGCCGTGTAGTGTCGGTGTAAGAATATCCATTACCCCATATCATCCCGTGGGAGTCGTAAGAGTTGACCGAGGGGAACAAATCGGGAGAAGAGCAGTAGCTTCTCCTAATGGCGAAAAATAATAAAATGCCGTTGCCAACCCGCCAAGCGGGACAACTATGGTAAATATCATCTTATGGGACAGGATAAGCACTGGACATTTATAGACTGTAAAAGTAAGGTAAAGGTAAGAAATACAAGCATTTGAATCAATAATCTTTTAATATCAACTATATTTTTTCTAGTAGTTTTGACATTCTCGTTGGTCGTCGTGCACGCGATTGCTGATCAGAAGGTCCCGGGTTCGAATCGCGGCCCAGACCAAGATCAGTTATTGGCCTTTTCTGTCAAGAATTTCTCAGTTGCAGCACGTAGTCGGGAAGCTGGTGGTGATTCACCCCTGTGCCTCAGAAAGCATGTAACGTCGTAGGTCCTACTCTTGACCCCTTCGATTGTGTCGGATTACCGTCACATTGGATTATGACAGTAAGGGAATAAGCAGCAAAAAGCATCAGTGTGTGCGCATACACTCGAGCACTATGACTCTGTCCTGCTCAGATGACTAGCTTCCGTTGATCTGACTGCCGTGACCAAAATTCGGTCCGGAGAACATTTGATAAGGTTTTCTTCAGATTACAACCGGGGACTTTTTCGGACATGTGCAAATCAAGCTATCAATATGAAATGTATGATATATAGGTTGCGAGGAAAGTCGACTGCTTACGAAACTTAAATGGTTAAAATATAATTATTAACCAACTTCTAAAAGGAGGGGCCTCTCAATCCGAATGTATGTTTTTTTACGCGATATCTTCGCAGAATGTGAACCGGTTTTAATAAATATTTTTTTTTGTAAATAGACTTTACCTCAAGTTTAGTCCTTATAAATTTTAAAGAAAAATCTAACCGTAAAGGTGGAATACAGGGGAAAAAGTTTCATATTGTTTAAAGAATTTCATATGATACTTCGCAGGTATAGAACCGATTTTCATTATTCTTTTTTATTAAATAGGGTATAAGGTATAGGCATCGAGGGTAGTCCCATATAAATTTTGAGAAAAAATTCCACCCCTAAGGGTTGCAAATAAATAACTTCTATTTTAGCAATCCGACGTCGGCTTTTACTTTTTGTTAAAAGTTATAATTATATTCGATGTATTTATTTAAACCGCCATTTCATAGCATTTTCATTAAACTTTTTTTTTAATCGACAGATTACTTTGTAATATACAAGTATTAAGTAGTAAATACCAATGTTTCCAAATGAGTTGTGAAGTTTTAAAACAATGCAGAAAAAATATTACATTCATAAATTGGCTACACCAGCCATGTACTTCTATGATCGTGACATTAGCGCGACGTGCTTAAGAAAATAAAGCTCTTAAGTGACCTCAGTATATATTATATGTGTTGATAATTTTATTGAATAAATACTTTACGAATTGAGATGTCTCACACACTATAAAATAATACCAACGTAAAATAACAACATGATGGTGTGATACATTTTTGTGATTAGTGAGAATATCTGTTAAACCGTTTATTGATAACAAAGTATTTCATCTTTAATCTGAGAGGTGAAAACGCATCTGCATCTTGAATCTTAAACGAGATTAGAATAAAAAACTAGATGCATAGTGGCTACATCTACTTAACACTAGGCGAATACTTAATTAAGAGGTTAGATATAATGAAGGCTTAAATCGTGGGCATACGATGCTAATAAATAACATAATCAACAAACATAACATCAAAAAATTGTAACTATTTTCCAAATTTCAGATTTCTACGTCAAGTCACTCACACAGCGTCAGTCACTCAGGACATGTTTTATATTATAAAGAGGATATAGGGTTGAATAAAACAGATGATTCTCCCGCGTAATTTTCTTATTTTAACGTTTCGGGTACCTTACAACCTCAATGTTCACGAAATTTTACGTTTCGGGTTGACGTCCCAATGTAACAGATAGCCCGGCTACCTTCAGTTTTTTTAATATTAATTATCGGTCTGATCTACGCAGAACCAGCTTAAAGTATCGTGAAGTCTTTCAGGGGTATGCTTAAGTTTGTTTTTAATTTTGTTAATTATAGGATCCCAAGCAGATGGCAGCACCCATCCATCTTCTCTATCGAAATTAGGATGTTTTTAATTCCAATACGCTCGCATATTATCCTTGGTAGAAATCGGTGTTCCTTTGCAAGGATTTGTGGTAGATAAAATCTGATGTAATGATGGGGACGATCTTGAATATGGTCACACAGTGCAGACTTCCCGGAGCGTCGGTGCTTCACGTCAGCTATATATTCTTTGACGCGGGTTTTTATGAATCTTTTTGTTTGACCTGTGTAAGAGAGACCACATTCACAATCTAACTCGTACACTCCTGCATTTGACAGATGGTAAAAATTGACTAATCTTCTTCGGCGGCTTGTAGTATGTTTTAATGAAAACTCGCTTCAAGATATAGCCAACTTTATCTGTGACTCCTCTGACATACGGTAGTATATATAGGTACAGCAGGCAGCAGGCAGCAGCCGTGACGTAGGCGCGGGACCCGAAGCTTGTTGTCTAGCTAGATTTTTTTATAGTATAGGGTGACAAACTAGCACACAGTCCACCTGATGGTAAGAGGTTGCTGTGGCCCATAGACATCTACATCTATCCTCGATTACGAATCAAAATGCAGATGCGTTGTCACCCGTGAGGGCTAAGATGGAATGCCTCGTTTCTAGTAAAAAGGGTCTCCGGTTCTCTACACTCACCATACGAAACAAGGCTACTATTTTACGCTGGTATTATGCGAGAGCGTGGTCCTTCCCCGGTCGAGCCGACCCATTCGTGCTACAACTATACTAATAATATAACTGCAGCATGGCCCTACCACGTATAAAACTTGCTTGACATGCTGAAGCTCGTCGGCCAGATGTTTTCTGTCACAAATCCCTTGTGCTCTCTGAAACAAAGATTTACCCACGGTAGCTAACGAAAAATAAGCGTGGTGATTATATTATCTATGGTGTCTAATACCATTCTTCGCGTATAATAAAACTATACTCTGATTAACAATACCTACAGCGCCATCTGGTTAAAATATTAATTAGTTTATTATTAAACTAAAATAAACCACGAAATTAAGAAAATAATGGTTAAGAGTAATATTAGAACAACTTAAAATTCGATAATGCAATTTTTCAATCTCGTGCAAATTTTAAACCTTTTCGTAACTGCAAAAGGGAAGATTATGCCTACTATCCTATGATAGGTAGCGTGATGATTTATAATTATTTCAACGGTTCGGTCTCTGTGTAACACGATAATGAAAGTCTCATCCAAATCGGACACACAGACAACGTTTCCAAGAAAACATGGTTTTGGCGTCTGTATCGATCATATAGTATACCCCAATTCAAATTTCAAAAAAGAAGAGCCTATGCGAACGCCGAGCTATAAGCAGTCACTCCGCGTCCTAAAAATCAAAGTTGTGGTAAAAAGTTTGAATTCAGTGCCGAGTTATACCTTAAAAGACGCGAAATAACGTGTACTTCATAAAAGTGTGCGGTACATTTAGACGCTTCATCCCCCAAAATTCTGGATTTTTCGGTGCACGGGTTCAGAAGTTATAGGCGAAAAACCAAAAAACACGTGTGATGACCCCCCATTTTAGCGCATCTAGTGAACTAACTAATAAACTGACTTTTGTGAAATTTAAAATTCTTTGAATCATAACTTTACTTTTGGTGATTTTATTTTGCGAACATTATTCACTGACTCAATTCTATGAGAGTAGCTATTTTTAGAATGACTCACATAACATTGTATAAACATTGAATATTTAGATTATAAGACGTTGTGTAAACATGCCAGTGTCGCAGAGGGACCCCCCCTACCCTCCCGGCTTCGGCCGAGGAGGTCAAGGACTTGGACTCGTTCATGCTCGTAATGAACAAATTAACAATCTGCGTAAACACTGCTATCAGCGAGGGAAAGAGCGTTTCCGCGGCCAATAAAAAGCTCATCAATCTGGCCATGGAGGAGATAAGACGTTCCACCCGCAACCAACCCCATCTGCACTAGGAGAAATAAAGGAGGAGTTGCTTTCATGCGTGAAAAAGAAATGGCAGACTTCAAAAAGATGGTGACTGCCTCACAAGCGCGACCATCTTACGCCCAAGCAACTGCTGCCACTTGTGGTGGCAGGACTCTTGCGATTAATAAGACCTCTCCACACTCCATCCCCCCGGTGACCAAACCAGCTATTATAGTCAGCTCAACCGAACAGTGGAAGACACCGGAAGAAGTGATCAAGAAATTTAAAACCAGCATCAGTTACAGGGAGTCAACTTACGCACCATCCCGCATCCAACGTGTCTCCAATAATAAGCTTCGTATCGAATTTGACAATCATCAACAACGCGACGACACACTCTCTCGATTAGAGACATCCGATGAGGATTAGGGTTGCCAGATGGTCGGGATTCGTCTGGATTCTCCCGACATTTTAAGTGATCTCCAGACTCCCGACAAAACTCAAAATCTCCAGACAAACAGCATCTAGTAAAGTTCTATACAAATTAGTAACAAATGGTTATCTCTTTTTCCCGCTTTAGATCGTTTACTGTATTGATAACCTGCTGTAAAGCAGTAATTTTTTTGTTGAAAGGGGAAAACGAATATCGAGAGGATATATTAAGATTTTAATATGGGTGTTCGTAAAAAAAAGTCTAAGCTATATTAAGAAGGGATTTCAGAAGCTTATTTACACTTTGTACTTACATACACAGTAACTTTAGCATTGGTAAGTGCTGCATGCACCGTCAACTAAGGAGTCACCTCAAAAACAGGTTGTATTACAAATTATTCGGTAGTAGAAATAGAACCTTATTAAGGTATGTTGCTGATTGTGAGAAAACTTTTTTTTGCGTCAAAGCTGAACAGTTTTTGAAACGAGCTATTCAGTACTTGCAAGATTACTATGATTTTTCTAAGTACTCTATACAATAAATTCGCTGTATATCTACGTCTCTCTCTTTCTCTCTCTCTGTTTCTCGCCTTATTGACTGACGAACTTAATATTTTAATCGATATTGATTATTATTGACCAAGATACTGTGGTCCTCGAGAAATACTTGAATATCGTCTAAAAGTCGAGGAGATGTCAAGGGACAAAATTTGTGCATATTTTTTTAATTCAACTAATATAACCTCAAAAATTAAAAATTAATATATATCATTATTTGTGTTGCCCATTCCTGTAAGCAATGCTTACTAATACGGTGTTAGTTTGCTTAATCATTTATGTACCAAAGAGAAAAATTGTATAACCTCTGACTTCAAGTAAATTGTTTGAATTTTAAATCATTTCTGAATACTACTAAAGGATCCAAATCGGTGGACTCACTAAATGTGTGTCTAATGCCAAATAGACGTGACAACCTACTCAAATTACTTAAATTGGTATGTCAACAATGTTAAGTATTTTTGTGTATTAATTATTTCCATTAATGTCTATTAATTAAAAAAAATATTTTACATTCCTATATTTCATATTTGTTTATCCCGACAACAGCGCCAAAATCCCGACATTTTCAAATTTTGTCCAGATATTTTGGTCTTCCGATCTGGCAACCCTAGATGAGGTCAAGGCCGAGCCTGTGCGAAGCCTGAGACCCATGGATATCCTCAAGGGGATATCTAAAGACGTGCCAGCTGAGGACCTAGTGAAAATCATACGCCACCAAAACACAGGATTTGCGGAGATTGCGAACGACAGCATCGATCTCAACGACACATATTTATCGCTCAGTTTCAAGCGTAATAATAGGAATGAGAACTTATATAACGCAGTTTTCCTAGTAGGTCCAAAAATTTACAGAAAGATGATAGAGATGGGCCGCGTATGCATCGACCACCAGCGAATCCACCTGGAAAATTTTTCACCCTTTTTGCAATGTCATAAATGCCAACAGTTTGGACATATGAAGACAAGATGCACCTCACAAGAGATCTTCTGCTCCCACTGCGCCAGCAATGAACACCAAATCAGTGACTGTCCCGTGAAAAATAATCCGAACACTGCAAAGTGCCACAACTGCCACTCACATAACACAAAATTCAACGCCAAAGCAGATATCAAACACCCAGCCAATTCGGACTCCTGCCCAAGACTTCGTGCCATGAGGGACAAAATCGCCAACAGAGTAGACTACGGATCCGCTTAATAAATTAAAGCTTTTGTATAAGTCTTATATAGGCTTAATATTATTTTATTTAATTTTCTTATTTTAATTTAAAAAGATCTTTCAGTCTATTTCTAAGGTCTGAAAACACTATACGTACCTATTTTCTTTGTTATTTTAACTTAATTTGTATTTTTCCTATATAAGTTTAGATTATACATTAAATTAAAAAAAAACCCTTACCATTTCATTATTTTATTCTGTATGTTTATATATATATATATATATATATATATATATATATATATATATATATATATATATATATATTGTTTCTTACTTTTTATTACTTCCTTGTAAGTACCTACTATGTATAACCTATTATTGCCATGTGTCAAACATTTTTTATAACACTGGTTAAATATATCGTAAATTGAATACACTAAGAAGAAGTTAAATTACCTCAACCATGTATCCAATTGCAGTGTTGGTGGTGCCTTCTTCTTAGCGTTATTAAATAACTTTTTATAACTGCAACTCCGTGGAAGGGGTTAAATCATCGTGCTCATGTATCAAATAGCAAGAAGCACGATGCCCCTTTCCAATAGAGCATTAAATAATCTTAGGTTTAATTGCCACCTAGGATATTTGATTGGAAAATTGTAAAATTACTGCGTAAATATTTTCACTAAATTAAGTACGTTAAGGAGAGGTTAAATTATCTCAGCATAGTATCTAATAGCAGTGCTGCGGTGCCCGCTTCTGAATGTATTTCATCAATATTTATATTTCATAGGACTAAAGATTGGGTTAAATCATCGCGCTCATGTAGCCATTTAGGGTTGCCAGATTGTCGGGATTCGTCTGGATTCTCCCGACATTTTAAATGATCTCCCGACTCCCGATGAAACTCAAAATCTCCAGACAAACAGCTTCTGGCAAAATTTTATGCAAATTAATAATTTAAAATTGCCGTGCGCTTTCACGTTCTTCTTCGTCATATCCAACAATATGGTTATCTTTTTGGCCCGCTTTAGATCGTTTACTATATTGATAACCTGCTGTAAAGAAATATCTTTTTGTTGAAAGGGGAAAACGAATGTCGAAAGGATATATTAATATGGGAGTTTGTAACAAAAAGCTATAAGCTATATTGGTAACAGTGAAGAGGTTGACGAATGCAAACAGGAAGGGATTTCAGAAGCTTATTTATATACTTTGTACATAACGTAATGTTGGAGTACCAAGCAGTAATTTCAGCGTTTGAAAGTGCTGCATACACCGTTCTAGAAATTGATATTGTAGTGAAAAAAACTATGAGTCATCTTTAAACAGGTTGTATGACAAATGCTTCAGTAGTAGAAATAGAAACTTATTAAGGAATGTTGCTGATAGTGAGAAAACGCTGTTTTGCATTAAAGCTGAACAGTTTCTAAAACGAGCTATTCAATAATTGCAAGAACGCTATGATTTTTCTAAACACTATACAAAAAACTCGGCGTATTCTCTATAAAATGTGCAAATTTATTTAAGTGGACAGAACTATCCGTATTGCCTGACGAACTCAACATTTCTAACGATATTGATTATTATAGACTAAGTTACCTTTAATACCAGTTACTGTTGTCTTCGAGAAATACTTGAACATCTTCTAAAAGACAAGGAAGTGTCAAATGACAAAATTTGGGCATAGTTTTTGTGTTGCCGATTCCTGTAAGCAATGCTTAATGTGAAAGGCTATTAATATTGCTAAATAATTTATGTACCAAACCTCGAAATTATATGACCTTTGATTTAATAACAGTACTTGGACTGAACTTACTTCAAGTAAATTGACTTTTAAATCATTTCTGAATACTTACTTTTTGAGGAATCCTCGCATTGGGGAAGAGCCGTTCAACACGATCGTAGTTGCAATTAAACTGTTTGTCTGCCCGTGCACCATGCTGGCCAGTTAACTGTTTTCAGTTAACTTGCCAGCATGGTGAGAATATACAACTCTACCATAAAATTATACCAACAGGGTTGTCAATAACTGAAAAGACCTATTCCTAACGGAAGAGGTATATATTATTAATAACGATGATGAAGATTATGGTGATTTCTATTACTAAAAAGTAATTGAGAAACATTTGAAAAGGAATTGACTTCCGATACGAAAAAGTTAAAAAAAAACTCAAAACAATGATTTAGAGACATGAATGCAAAGAATAACATTTTTACTAGAAGTAAAAAATGTAACCCACTGCGACAGTTCATTGATGAAACAAGGCTTATCGCCACACCGTATGGCAGACATGGACAGCCAATGTCACATACCGTGGAAATTGGTGGGCGTCTTATAACTTGCCTTGTGGGATCCATCGGAGGAGGATTTTTCGCAACTACTACAAACGGCATGACTGGACCAATGTAATGGAGAAAAACAAGAAATTTTTTATGGTGGACTATGAAAGAGACATTCATTTTGATTGCGTTAAAGAAAGTCAAGTAATAATTAATGTAATCAACGATGATGACAGTGATAACTCAACAAGTTGTAGTGAAAGTGATTAATTAAATTCAGTGCAGTCTTTAATTTATATAATACTAGCGTTCCGTCCCGGTTTTACTCAAGTGATTTCTGGATCTCGAAAACAGCGCCACCTACTGGCTCTAAATATACTTTACGAACTATTCTCATATCTACCAAATATACATAAAATTTTATTCGGTCGTTCTTCGCCGTTCTGAAGAAGTGCGGCCACAAACAATATGAAACGGTATTTTTATATATGAGATATATATAATGCAGTCTTTATCTCTAGAAATTAGTAGTAATAAATATAAAAAACTGATACAATTTGTGTTTTGAGTCATCTTATACAAATTTATTTCGGTATTAATCTAGACAAAACTGTAAATGATTACCAACTCTAAAGAATCGATATCAATAGCCCTTAAGAATCGAATATTGTAGGATTTTTCAGTTAGAATGCCTAATTCAATTAATGTGAGAGCAATCAAAAAACATTTCTTAAATTTTGTGGAGTATAGCACGTAGAATTGAGATAAATTCTGTATCGCCAATGGAAATTACTCTTCGATTGGTTCCACGATGAATCCACTAAAAACTGTAAAAGATAACTTTTACAGAATTAGGGTAACAAACGAGCACAAATTCCAGCTTAAGTGGAAACTAAAATGCAGATGCGTAGTCAGCCGTATGCCTCGTTTCCAGTAAAAAGGGTCTCCGGTGTCTATAATTACCACACAAAACACAACAGCATTACACTGCTAATTTTTTTTGCTGATATTATAATACGAAATCGTGGGCTTTCAACGTTTGAGTAAGGTCTACAACCACGACGTAAAACATTCTTAAGAAAGGTACCGCCAAATAATTCCAATTTAAATGGTAAGAGAGCCAGTACTAAAAGAAAAAATCAATATACCTCTTTCATTTATATTTTGCTTTGTATAGCGAGTGATTGATTACACTTGCCTCGGCAAAGCTTTAATTAATAAATGAGGTTATAATAATATTTGAGAAGTGTACTAAATCTTTAAAAGGTTACAAATTAAACGATAACTTTAAAAGCACTACGGAAAGTTACTAATATTTTAATGACAGTTCTAACCACCGCAGTAAATGGTCCTCGTACATAGTAAACAATTTATTCTTAACTACCTTGTTTGTCTAATGTAATGTCTAATGATCGTAAGCGCAACTGGTGATCATGTGGCCCTAGGTTCGAATGCCGGGTCGAGCCAAAAGTTATGTAATCGGCCCCAAAATCAGATGTGTTTTCTATTGAGAAATTCTCAAATTCTTAAAAGAATGATTGCAGTGTTTCACCACCGAGTCTCAAAAAGCATGTAAATTGCAGAACCGTCGATTCTGCGCCTGATCTATTTCAAGTTGTGTAATATTGCAGATTTGTTGCTCCATAAAATTCTCGGAAATGAGAGGCCCGTGTACAGCAGGGCAATGTGCAGTTAACACTGAAATACGCCTAGCTTAATACACAATTTAAGAAAAATTATGAATTACGGTTGAATAACATTCACGTGGCGACCACTGGTTCTATTTTATTACACAATGAAGCGAAAATCAGTGATTAATGTGTCTATCTCATTTCTTATCAGTGTTAAACATGTCGTGTCATATCGGCCGTGAAATGGAATACTTTGCATAACCGATACTTGGGCAGGTGAACTGATGGTCGCAGTAATGTTTAATGTGTTATTTTTATCTATACTTATAAATAAAATTGAAGTTTTTGTGTATGACGTCGAAATAACTGGCCTTTTTTAAGCTTACGGGAATAACATGCCCTTAAGACGTTAATATTCTGTAAGGCAGTGTAAGAATAGCCTATGTCGTCCCGTGCGTATCTAAAGAGGCGTCATAGGCAAATGTACCAGGAGATGGGCAGTAGCATCCTTCTAATAATGACAACTAAGGGAAGGAATGAGGCAGTCTATGAGGTTTATGTTCAAAAGTGACTTAGACAAGCAGTGATGATGGATGAAGATATGAATTACCGTTCCAAAGTTTTATTTCTCTGTGTATCCGGGTTAATACCCGGAATGGATGTACCCATTGAGATGAAACTTCACGAACAGATAGATAGCCAATACCTGGATCGATCTAGACTATTACAGAAAATAGTCGCAAAATACGTATTCATTTATTTTATTCACAGTGTACTTTCAGTAAATTTTTAGTCAGTCGCCCCGTAAAATAAAATGTTTCATACAAACTGTAACACCCTATTTCACCCTCGTAGGGGTTGATTTTTCAAGAAACATTTCTTACTGGATGTCTACGTCATAAAAAGCAGCCACTATACAAATTATAGATTTCTACGTCTAACGTTTTGGGCTGTGCGTTGATAGATGGGTCAGTCACTCGCGACATCCTCTTTTCAATTGACTTCAATAAAAGGAGGAGGTTCTCAACTCGACTGTATTTTTATGTGTCTTTTACTGAACTTTTTGATTTTTATGAACTATTTCCAGGTATTTGTGGATATCAATATTTAGTAAACTAATTTATTTAATTTGTATCTGTAACTCTCTTTATGTTTTAAATATCACCAAACGCATCCAAAGAGTTAATCTCAAATGAAGCACATTCTCATTTATCACAAGCATACAGACTAAACGAGTTATAGTAATTTATCGAATTTAGAAGCAATTTAAGCAAAGACGGTGTATCAAAATTTAAATAAAAATAAAAATTGAAATTTTATTTTACTAAATTTTGTTACCATCCTGTAGATTCATTTTAATTAATTAATAAAATAAAAATAATTTTTAACTATCTATTTGTATAAAAATTCGTAGAAAACTTGTCTATAATACAGTCATCACCATCATCATGGTCATCATCATTACAGCTTCTTATAAGGCGACTGCTAAACATAGGCCGCTGCCATCACGAATTTTACGTGAAAAATATTCATTGAATAATTTTACGGAAGCAACTCTTACTAGATAACCCTTCTTCTGTTAAACAAAAATTTCGCAATACGGCCGATATTGTTGATGGTTTCCCGGTCGTTCAACAGACGCAGGATTGGTTTTGGCTTTTTTCTTTAGGTTCAAATATCTTCTATTTTAATTGAAATTATTCATAATTCTGAGTTAAATATTACTCTCTATTATGATATTCCTTATTCCACTGAAAATGATAAAAAATAGAGAAGTTGCATTGATTTTTTGGCGCAAATTTATATATAAATGAGAGAGTAATTCATTTAAAATAGATGTAAATAAATATTTTTACTGACAATTCCTAATTTTTTAGTAATTATTTATAAAATATAGTGATTGGTTCTGATGTCATATCTGTTAGACTGTGAGTCAATCCCAATCATGTTATAATTTTGTATTTTCTATATTCGAATCACCATGTGTCATAACAAAAAATATATTACCTATATTATGCAATGACAATTATTTAACTTTAACAACGTAACCATGATTGTTTTATCATTTCGCCATGCGGTATCATTACTAAAGCGATATGCGACTGCCGTTTGAATTTACATTTCAGAAAAATAATTTTAAATAGTAAAATTCCCTGTTAAATCAATTGTCAATTTTTTTAAGTTTTCTTGATAATTTTTAGTTAACTTTCAAATTAAATTAGATAACATGCAACTTCTCTATTAACTTCTTATAAAAAGTAAAAGCCAACTATGAAAGAATTAAAAACAAGTAAATCATAACGCATTCTGAAGAACTCTTAGCTAACTAGCACCCACTTCAGAATATGAAATTATTTTATTCTTTTTAGTGCTTTGAAGTCGGATTCACCTTTAATTAAAAGTTAACTTTAGTTCTTCATTTTTGTTGGTAGTTTGATAATTTAAGCCTTTTCAAATGTTAAAATAATTCTTAGGTATGACGGATATAAGCGATAGTCTTCTATTACATTTTCCGTTTTCTATCACAATTAACAAAACGCTTTACAAACTTTATACATATAAAAAAAAGTATTTATAGGCACTTGCGTCTGCAAAAGACGACTAACAGACTGGTGCAATATCTGCGAGAGATCGCTTTTGGTAGCTAAACAGAGCAATGCGAGAATGACATATTTTACCACAGGCTTGACGAGTATAGTGTGCGGCAGATGATATAGAGCCGTCCTAATGACGAACAAAATAAATAGTTGAATTGAAAGTCAAGTGTCTATTTTAAGTATTACATATTTGAATAACAATGATATATTTTTAATTTAAAATTTTCATTGAGAACAGTGTACCGTTGGTTCAACAGAGAACAGAAAGTGCCTACATTACCTGATCTCTGTACAGTCGTGTCGGATTTCCGTTTCACTGGTCAATAATAGTAAGGGAATAGAGTGTGCACCAGTTTTTGCGCCCACACTCGTACACTATAATCCTGTCAGTGCAGATGGTGAGTAAAAGAAGTATGCCCATTTTGCATACATTGATTGATGCGACCTGCAAAACTTGATTCGTTTTGCGGGTCGCGTCTACCTACAACTACTATTGCATAAAATCAATTATTGTTTATAATAACGTAATAACTTATCACCTTTTCATTTAGGGGCCAGGGAAAAATGCTGTAATGTAAATAAGTTTTTAGGTTATAGCTTGTCAACTATATACTACGGTATATTATGGCGTGAAAAGAAAAATAACTTAGCACACCATAGTATAAAACCACAAAAAATCATACCTAATCATAAAATAATAAGATAAGTGACAAAAAACAAATGGTTATTTTGAACATTCATAAAACACATGATTATTAAGATTTTCAGACACAGAAGACAGATTATTAAGATTTTCGTTGTCTGTGAAACGCAAGGTGTAAAACACTTTTTTTTTAAATATATTTTGGCATGGCTTCTGGGCCTTTAAGCCATTTTATAACGCGTTCCATCTCCAAAAGTATATTGAGAATTATAAACATAGTAATATAACTTTTTTTCCTGGCTTTATTGGAAAATTCAATTATGCGATACGAAATAAAGAAAATAAAGGCAATTTTATAAGATATTTTACATCACTAGACGCGTTAGAAAATTTTCATTTTTTTTTTGGACATGATTCTTTGACTTAGAAGACATTTATGTATTTATTATATTGACGATTGAATAATTTTATTCGGTGCACTGATATTTTATTAGTATCTCAATAAGATTTAGTGACAAAAGAATTAACAGTCCAAGTGATGTTAACTGGCTACTGCCGGGCTAGTGATACATGTAGTCTGTAGCAATTACAAATAAAGAAGGCTATAGAACCTTTGTCTCCTCTGAAGACCAACGTGCAATTCCTCACAACTATGATTACAACTATACTGGCTCTCTTTACCACTGAGACTGGTACACTGCAGTAAAAATACTGCTATTTGGCGACAGAAATGGGTAAGAATTTGGTTCCTACCCAGTCGAACTTCTAGACAGAAATAGAGTCTTACGATTTAATAAAAAGCTTCTACGAAATTACGTGCAGCAGTTTTGTTACGGATTAAGCTGTTTTCCTAACTATGCTATTTAATCGTGCAGATTCAATATTGTGATTTGTGTTTTATTAATATTATAAATAAATTTACTACCATTCCTCTTTTCTCAGAATCATGATTTGTGACTGTAAACTTGTGATAGGTTGACATGTTGTAATATATAATATAATGTAGATGATGGTGATGTTGTTACCTTATCAGTCTCATAATCTAGGTTTCTAGTACTACTAACTGGTAGTCGTGTAGGGTAGACTTCGCAGGTCGTATTTATTTTAATATGTAAGCCCAATCCATATGCTATCGCGACTCATGTAAACTAGTCAGCAGTTAATGTAAAACATTTTTAGTTTGATATAAACACTCGTAGTTGTCTACTGATCAACGTGTGAGTTTAGCTCTATTATTTTAATATAGGATTCTTGTTTTATATTCTTTTTCATAAGCCAGCGCAACACTGGGCTTAACCTCTACCGTTGTAGAGAGGATTTACGATAAACGTTCACTTCGTCGTTCGATCGTCATACTTGGCAGGATTAACTATCGTAGTAGCTTACGTCTCGCTTCTTTGGTACTGTTTTCCATTACAACTTACCTCAAATTAACGAGATTACTTTAACATCATCTCTCAAGAGCCATAAGATACAACCTCTACCTTAAATTCCTTTTTAAATATCTCCATATTTCTTCTAATTTTACTAACTTTATTTTTGTATTTAATTGTGAATTTTAGTTCAAAGTAAGGGTCAAATAGTTATTACAATACGTAGTCAGAAATGTGTGATAAGTAACATCTTTAACTACATGACTGCACGTGTATATCGATAAAAAAGCTAAAAATTAAATCTGCAACAACTAAACAAAAATACAATAATTATGTTAATACTACACAATGAGTTCAACATTTGTACTTCATTCAAAAACTGTTCAGCGACGTATGAATGGAAAACTTTTTGGATGCACGGTTAAAGTTAAAATGAGTTTTTCAAAAGCTCCGTAAAAATTTGTGTATCGCAAGCAATGTACAGCTAGGAATTTTCATTTAAAAATCCAAAATAAGGGACTTTTTAGGTGCTAATTAGGTGCCAAGTTTAAAAATTAGCCGTTTTAAAATTTTAACAAACTTGAAATTTGCGTTGCTGGCAAAACCTATCGCTAGCAACGCTATAATATAAATATTAATAGCAAGGAATGAAGTGCTGAAAACTTATTGAGGTCGGATGTAGATGACGGTAATATTCAGGGAGTTATAGGGTCCAGAACTATACCTTAGCCAGCAACGCAAATTTCAACAGTGCGTTGCAGTGAAAATTTTAGAGCAGCTAATTTTTAAG
Organism: Parnassius smintheus behrii; assembly: GCA_036936625.1. Lineage (NCBI taxonomy): Eukaryota > Metazoa > Arthropoda > Insecta > Lepidoptera > Papilionidae > Parnassius > Parnassius smintheus. The sequence goes on along the minus strand of JAUPFT010000012.1, from coordinate 41,096,976 downwards.
CTTTGCATCTTATTAGCACCTAAAAAGCACCTAATTTTGGCTTTTTCTAAATACAAATTCTTGACTTATGCTTTCGCTAGTCATTCATAAATATACAACGTTAAAATGTCAATAATTTTGCATTGTGATTTACAGCATTCGGTACCTGGTATATTTGCGGTACGTGCCCGTACACACCTTTTTTGCGCTTTAAATATATTTTCGCTTCTCGTAGCATTGTCCCAAAAATACATCGTGGAGCACAGTAAAGATAAAGATAAAGATATTTACATTGTAAAACATGAGTAAAAAATACAGGTGTTAAAAAATTTAAAACGAGCCACATGTTTTGCCATTTATGGCGTACAAAAATTATACTACATATATTAATTATTCTACAAGACAAATTAACTAACCCTACGTTCATAATTTTAGATGTGCAACAATTTCAATGGCGTCTTGTAAAATTGCATCAGAGAAATGTCACAATTCGTAATTTAGCTTTAAACAAATCTAAATTACGAAACGAAAAAATTACTTAAGAAATCAGGCAAACTTTAATAACATTTGGCTATCAAACATTTTTTAAGATGTAGCTTAAAAAGTCTGGTGGCAATTGTTTGATGTGTTTGGGGATTTTATTATACGAGTATATTATTGGCGCCAGACAGAAAATACTTTTATGCATCCAATGCCGTTCTTGAACCAACTGCGTATAACCTACTATACTAGAAATAGTAAGTTTACTTTGTCCCAAAAGAAACTTATTCTGTTTTCAGTTGAAATATATTAAGGAAGGCTTATGATTTATAACGACAAAGTAATGGGTGTAGCGCACAGAATTTACAAGTGAAATATTAATCATATTTTTCATGTCTCTATTTAAAAGTTGCAAGGTTTCACTTTTCCATTATAAGCTTACTTTATGATACAGTATTTCAATTAGCACGAATTGGTTTTCTCCCACACACACCTTCCATTTATTAATTAATAATATTGCATAGCACTGTGTTAAAACTATGTTCGGGAAAAAACCTATAAATTAAAAATGTTTCCTAGTGTCAAAACAGTGTCAATCAAATTTCAGTGTTAATCCTTTTTGTTTTCAAATTTGTATTTTTTTTATAAAACCGAAGAGATAAACGAATTTACAATTCACCTGTAGCTACCTAGTAGTAGCTACCTAGTAGCTACCTAACTACCTAGTAGTTAAAATGGCAGTATAATGTTTGATGCATTTTGCTTCATAAGTGACAAGAATTTAAAACTTAATTATGAGGTTAATAATCGATTATATTCAGTATCAATTAACAATTTATACAAATCTTAATCTACTATAATTCAACTGAACCAAAAGACTGGAAATTGAAAATAATAAATTATTTCATATGAATAAGCCTTTCTTAATAATCGATATCATCAGATAATTATCAACGTCACTACCAATTTATTTAAACGTGACACTATATAGGTAGAATTTAGGCCTGACAAATTCTTTACCAAGTAAATGAAGCAGGTGTAAGAAAAAATAATATTGTTGATAACGAGGCATTTAATCTTAGTCCTTGAGAACTATAACAAATCTTAACTTAGCTCTTTACCGGGAAAGGATCACAGTTGCACAAAATACCAGTTGAAAAAGTTTATAATTTTAATTATTAATTTGATACAGAGAAAAGTGATCTCTTAATGTATAGTTATCATGGCGACCCATTTTACTTGTAATGAGACAAATCATTATCGTCCTCGATGTGACATTGAATTTTAATTGTAAATCAAGGACACAGCATCAACTTACAATCACGTAGATCTTACTTATTTGTCACTTTTACTACTCTAACTTCTATAAAAATGCGAGTATATTTTTATTTATTTAAACCTTAAATGTAATTGACTCAGTAATTAAGGTTACATAAGCAAACTTAATGCCATTTGCCATTCTATATCAGTCAAATCTAGATATGAAAGAGAAATTTAATTAGAAAATAAAAAACTAAACATGACATTTGTTTTAAATCTATAGATAATATATAATATTTATATATATATATATATATATATATATATATATATATATATATATATATATATATATATATATACATATAATACAATATTATACTTTTTGTTGTTTACAATATTTTATTTATACACATATAATATTTTTTGTAGAATAAGGGTGACACCAAAATGAGCACACAATACAGCTGTTTGTAAGTGGATTCTAAGGCCAATAGACATCTACATCTATCCTCGATTATAAATCAAATGCGAATAAGTTTCCGCTTTTGGGGACTAACATGGAATGCCTTGTTTACAGTAAAAAGTTTCGCACTTGTCATATGAAACATAGCAGCATTAATCTGCTACTTTACGCTGGGTCTCAGTGAGAACGTGGTCCTTCCCCGGTCGAGCCGACCCATTCGGGCTACAACCATTATATAACTGCAGCCTGACTCTACCAAGTACAACATAATAGTAATTACCTTCCAGTACTATTGTTAAAGAAGTACCTTATATGAGTTTCTATTTGTTGTATATTTTACATAAAGCGGTAAATAGGACCTAAAAAAATTAGTACTATGCTGCGAAATACTTATCTTAAGATGCTCTCATTTTCGTGGGCCTTAATCACGGTTCAAATGATGAAAATGAAAGTTATCCTTAGTATAAGAAGTGAAATAAAAATCATGTAAAATTGAATAAAGTACATTCAAGTAAAATTCTGGAGCTACGCCTTTGGCAAATAGTTGATCATTTTATATTGCTATTTTTTTTGTATTGTCGACCAAAGTTAATAAGACACGTGGTATCACATTATACCAACTGTCCGCCTTACATCACTATGAAAAACAATATAAGTTAGTAAGTAAATATATTACATATTATAAAATGATTTCTTAGTTTACGTGAACACTATACGTTTAAATGAAACTAGTTTTTACGGATTATATCGAGTATGTTAACTTATTTTATATTGCCGACATTTCGAGCACTTTACAGCACCCATGGTCACGAGGGGACTGAGGCGCTCGACGTCTTAATGCCTCAGTTAACCACGGTTTCCTCCAGATTAAAAAAATTAAAAAAATTAGTCTGGAGGTAGCCTTGGTTAACTCTGTCATTGAGGCGTTGAACACCTCAGTCCCCCCAAGTGACCATGGGTGCTGTAAAGCGCTCGAAACGTCGAGAATGTAAAATAAGTAATACGCGATATAATTCGTAAAAACTATTTGTTTCAAAATATATTTGTTTAAATATATATTATAAATAACACTTATTTCATTAGTTAGGTATTAGATACAAAGTAGTATCAGATAAAATGAAATCGGAGAAACGCTGAACCCTTATCCATACTGATAACAGCTTTCACCTTAATGTCTATAAGAATCACGTCGTTTTGGCTAAACGACCGTAATTTGTATAATTTTGGGGCATTTACTTTGGTTTGCTAAATGCACAACCCAAACTACTATTAACTATAGTTAGAGTGACTATCGTGTAGTGGTGGTGTAAGAATATCTACTACTCTATATCATCTCGTGCGTATCTTAAGAGGTGATAGAGAGCCGCTGATCAGAAGATGGTAGCAGCATCTTCCCAATTACAATTAGAAAAACTAAACGGCGGTTGCCAACTCTGCTAAGCATGACGACCATGACAAAACTCTAATGAGGTATTCTATTGGGTGGCAATGTTCTGCGGTGGACATTTGATCATAAATGAATAAATAAGCATTGCTACTTTTGTGTATTTTTTAATAAAGATGTTTTACAATATCATTACTATCGTCATCATAGCCGTCAGTCAATAGTGCATGGTTGAGCATAGAATTTTGTTTTGAATTTAGAGGTGTAAAATAATATTATGAAGAAATTATTTTCACTTTTTTGTAATTTTGACTAACATTGCCAGCCTTTTAAAAAGAGGTAACCGCGTTTTTTAAAGGTCTCTAAGACGTATCGGTCATTTCAAGGCACTCCTCTTGTCGCCTCAGCCAGTATCGGAATCCTCGGCGTTGACATATCGAGTGACGTGCAATTTTGTGTTCACTTGGAAGAGAAGGCCAAATTGGTTTCTAAAAAGCTTGGCGTGCTCAGCAGAGCGGGACAGTATTTCATGCCGGCACACCGCCTGCAACTTTACAAGGCGCAAGTTCGGCCGCACATGGAATAATGTTCCCATCTCTGGGCTGGGGCTCCCCAGTACCAGCTCCTTCCACTTGACCACATCCAGTGCAGAGCGGCTCGAATCGTCGACAACCGAATGCTTTCCGATCGGGTCAATTCACTGGTTGCGAAGAGATGTTGCATCTCTTTGCGTATTTTATCGCATCTATCACGGGGAGTGCTCTGAGGAATTGTTCGGATTAATGCCGGCCGCCAAATTTCGTGAACGCACTACGCGGCAAACTTCCTGTTACCATCAACACTATCTGGATGCTTGGTGGTCCACCACTGTACGTTTTAGAAGGAGCTTTCTTCCAGGTACGACCTCTCTTTGGGATAGTTTACCACAGGCGATTTTTCCGGACCGATACGACCTGGGACCTTCAAGAAAAGAGCTTACTCCCTTCTAAAGGGCCGGCAACGCACCAGCAATTCCCCTGATGTTGCGGTTGATCATGGGCGGCGCTAATCACTTAACATCAGGTGAACCGCATGCTCGTGTAATAGTGGAGATGAACGGTCCACTATTAACAGACTCCGAGTGGTTCTGAGGTGGAGAAATTAAACTACTGTATGTAAAGCCGATTGGAGTATGAATATGGAATGTAATGGAATATATTTTTATTAACCTTGCCTATATTTATATGGCTAGCTGCGGTGTTGGTTTACCAATGGTAACGATTTTTATTTTCCCTAGCCAATTATAATTCTTACATTATGACTAATGAAAATTATTCCAAATATACAACTATTATGTACGTTTCGTTTCCCGGCGTGAGACTCATGTGTTGTTCACGAAGCTACGTCGCTGGACCGGGCTATAAAAGACATGCAGTTCGGTGCGCGCGCTTGCCGTCAACCTCGGGGAGGCTATTAAAATCATCCCCAGCTCGATCGACGATTTCCGTAAACTCACCAGGCTATTCACAGCCGAACGAGTTTCTTATCACACTTACGCTCTCCCGGAAGAGGGTAAAGTCAGGGCCGTCATCCGAGGCGTCCCTTTCGAATTCTCCAACGAGGAAATCTTTGAGGACCTTAAGTCCCAAGGCTTCCCCGTAGAAGCCGTGCACAAAATGCACAGTAGAACGGGCAAGAGGTTCAACCTAGCCCTAGTCATCCTATCCGACGTGCCGGAGGCTAAAGCCATCTTCCGGCAGGTACGCTCAGTGTGTGGCCTGTCGAGAGTGAAGGTTGAGCCCCCACATAGGCGCGGATTCCCGGCGCAGTGCCACCGCTGCCAACTATATGGTCATGCGGCGGCCAACTGCTTCGCCCCACCCAGGTGCGTTAAGTGCCTCGAACCTCATAACACTAAAGAGTGCCCCCGGCCCAAAGACGCCGAATCCCCGCACGCATGTGTCCTGTGCAAACAGACAGGCCACCCGGCTAACTATAGGGGTTGCCCCTGCGCACCTCAACCTCGCCCCAGTAGGCAAGCTCCACCGCCGGTCAATGACCGCTCATTCCCGGCCCTCTACCAACGGCCCCGTCAGGGCCTTTCTCAGCCCATCCAGGGCTTCTCTCGGCCCTCTCAGGGTCCCCCTAGGCCCCCTCAGGGCATAATTCGGCTCCCTCCGGGCTTCTCCAAGCCTATGCAGCCTCCAGTCTTTCCCTGGGGCCCCAAAAAGGCAGATCCACCGCGGACAACGCACTACTCCCATGAATCAGAGCCCACAGCTGATGACTACAATACACTGTATTCCGCTATTAGGAATATTGACGTTAGGGAAATCACGGAAGTAGCACGCAAACTGCGCGCTGCGAAGTCCCCCCAAGAACGTCTCCTCGCTCTTGCAGAGCATAATAATCTTCTGTTAGCGTTGTAAGTTAAGTTAACTTAATTAACTTAACTTCAATGACAGAACAGATTGCTCTACCAAAGTCTCACGGTCGTATCTAACCTAAGGGGGTATCGCTTGTATCATTTAATATTCGCGGTTTGCGAAATAACCTCCCAGAGCTTAAGCTCTTTCTTCGGAATCGTGAAGCCGATTTCCTCCTTCTACAGGAAACTAATCTCAAAACTAAGGACACTAAAGGCCTTTCTATTAAAAACTTCTCTCTTCTTCGTAACGACAGACCCGACCGCCGAGGCGGCGGAACGGCCATCTATTACAAGAAGACACTTCATTGCTCGCCCATTTCTACTCCGCAGCTTACCAACACGGAAGCCACGGTATGCAAGCAAGCTATGACTGGACACCAGTCCATCCTCATAGCCTCCTGTTACATCCCTTCAGGAACCCATCCCCTCAAAAAAGATTTTGAGGCCATTCTATCTTTAGGCAATTCAGTCATTATGTTTGGAGATTTTAACTCCAAGCATACTGAATGGACATGCCGTACTACGTCCCCTAGTGGCAAGATACTGCTCGATATCACGCAGTCTCTTGATATTACCGTCCATAGTCCCCTCGGTGTTACTCACTTTCCCGATAACACCGATCACGCCCCCGATGTACTAGATTTTGCGTTACTCCAAGGAGTTTCTCTCAATATCAGAGCAATCGAGACACTAGACGATCTAGGATCCGATCACCGACCGGTCTCCCTCATTCTTGGCCATCAGCCACCTCCCCCAACACACACGAAAACCTTCACTAACTGGAAGGGATTCAAGAAGTCCCTAGCTAAAGCTCTGGACTCACAGGACTCTACCATCTCCCTACCGTCGGACTTAGTCCCGAAAAAATTGACACCGCGGTCGATTCACTCTCCACCCTTATTAAATCCTCCCTTAAGGAGAACGAAAGGGTCGTCCCGGTTGCTAACAATAATGGGCTTCCCCTACATATTAGCAACCTATTAAAAGCCAAAAAAGCTGCTTTCCGGAGAGCAGCAAAATATCCCACCCCCGAATATAGACACGCGGCCAATCGTCTTCAACGAGAACTCCGTTTCCGCCTCTCTGAATTTCGAGACCTCGAAAAGAGTAAACTCATGGAGAATATCTCTCCATCTCATACAGCGTACTATCAGATGGCCAGAGCCCTCCGCATAGACGCTATCACCCACACTCCCCCTCTCTCCCGTCCTGACGGCACGGTTGCCTTCGAGGACGAGGAAAAGGCTGAGTGCTTTGCAGATAGCATTGCCGCACAATGCTCTCCTAGCTCTCAACCCGTCGACGCCTCACACGTCCAGGCAGTGGAGGATGAGGTCCGCCGCCGGAACTCACCCTCTACGGCCTCCGAACCTATCTATGTGTCCAATGATGAGATTTCATCCCTCATCAAAGGACTTAAGCCTAAAAAGGCTCCGGGCGCGGATGGCATCTCCAACCAAGCCCTAAAACACTTTCCTGAGCAGGTGTTAACCTTTTTATCTATTATCTTCAACGCCTGCTTCAACCTTAGTTACTTTCCCACTACGTGGAAAGAGGCAACTGTGATTGGAATTCCCAAGCCAGGCAAGCCTCTCCTCCAGTCATCGCCCCATTAGCCTCCTCAAGGCAATGGGCAAGCTCTTCGAAAGAGTCATCCAAACACGTATGAGGCGCTATCTGTTTCCCGCAGACGGTGACCCTCTTATCATTCCCCATCAATTCGGTTTCCGAGCCCAACACTCATGTCCCCAACAAGTTCACCGTATTGTGGAATATATCCTCAGTGGTTTCTATCCTCGTCGTCATAAGACCATCGCGGTCTTTTTCGACATAGCTAAAGCTTTCGATAGAGTCTGGCATACAGGCCTTATCTACAAACTCTACAAAATAGGTCTCCCCGATCGTCTAGTACGTCATGTGGCCTCTTACTTAAAGTATCTTACCTTTCGTTTTAGACACGAAGGCACGCTATCTTCACAGCGAACTATCAAGGCTGGTGTCCCTCAGGGCTCAGTACTTGCTCCTCTGCTGTACATCCTGTTCACCAACGACATTCCCATCCCGTCGAAAGGTGTTCAGCTCTCCCTCTTCGCAGACGACACTGCTATCTACTGCAAAGGTATCTCACTACCCTTCATGCGGGACAAGATTCGAAAGTCAGTTGATGACCTAGGAGCTTGGTTCAAAAAATGGCGCATCGATGTGAACCCGGAGAAGAGCTCCGTCGTTCTCTTCGATTATAAACGACGCCGTCTCAAAAACACTTCACCAATACGTATGCTAGGAACCCCTGTCCCCGGGCATACGACCGCCAAATATTTAGGTGTCACTCTAGACACAGGGCTCACTTTCAGGCCCCACGTCAAAAGAGTAACCCGTCACGCACGGTTCTATCTGAGTAGGCTCAACAGTATGTTGGGCCGACACAGTAAAATGTCCCTTAGAAACAAGCGTACTCTTTATAAGGTCTGTATACGACCAGTCATGTCATACGCGGGCCCCGTTTTTGCCCACGCCAACCCTAAAATTATTAATGAACTCCAAATAGTTTAAAACCTTTTCTGTCGTCGAGCTGCGAACGCACCTTGGTACGTCCGTAATGCTGACCTTCATCGGGACCTAGAGCTCCCCACAATCCAACAATTTCTCCAAAAACTCTCTGAGGACTTCTTCAAAGCCTCAGAGTCGCACTCAAATCATTTAATTCGTGAGGCAGCTACTTATGCAGCCCCACCCCCCTCTCGCTATCGAGTCCGCAGGACGAGAAACTTTCTCTCGGACCCGCCTAATGAACTAACAAACGACCTGATCTGCCTCCTGGCAGCTCAGGCCAACTTTAATTAAATTAAATTATCTACTCATAATTAATTTGCCTTCGTAGGCACTCCTTCAGCGGCTCGTAGCCGCCTGCGCCCTCTTTTCCTAAAAGAGGGTCGCTCACGATAAGGCACAATAAAGCTTAATCAGCCGGTTTCCTGTCCCCAAAGGCGGTTTTTAGAGGGTATCACTTAGGGTCCCCGGTAGGACAGTGAGTCCCTCATAACCACGATAGACCGGCTATCGTGGTATGCGTAGTGCATTTTCCGCCTCCCTACGTATAGGGTAGCCCTTTAATTTCTTCGGGCGCAAAAAACAAAAAAAAGTGCGCGCGCGTAGTCGGTGAGCGGCGGCGGCGTGGAATACATCTCCGGAACAGCAAGAAGAAGCGAGCTGCGGCGTTGAAGAAACGGCTCACAATTGGTCGACGGATACGTGACGATAACGGTGTGTGAAGGCAATGTGGCGCTGAATGATAATTGCGGCTGCTTCTTGTTTCTTTATAAGAACGTTAAATTATCTATATGCAGTCCGCAGTATCTCAGTATCCAGGGATAGTTAGGAAATAAATGTGTTTTTTATCTTCGCCTTCCGCGTTATGGTAGCAGCAGAGTATATATTATTTATTCCCGTTTAGGGTTGATTAGTCTGGCTGCTACACTCGTTTGCCCCCTCTTTTATATAAAAAAAACTCTACTGCCGCCTCCCATCTATGAGTTAGTAAACAAGCTCACAAAATCACCAGCTGAGAGACACCAGTTTATAACGATTTTCATAATTATGAAGAACAAGAAGGTAATGACGATGTGCATGTAGTTGGACAGGTCTGAGCAGTCGCCTTTTTTAATGATCGGGTGCGATTAACAAAAATTGTAAAACAGAGGTCAAATATCAATGTAAGCGGTGTTACTATTTCTCTGTAACTTTTAAAGTAAGATCAGTGATACGAACTATTCCAACTGAACAATGAGTACGAAGTGAGAGGTTTTCTTCGTCAACTTCCTTATAATCAGCTTTTAAAATAATGAATTAATTTGGATAAGTACTTAAGTGTGTAAGGTTGATTTTACTCTGACTATTGACTTTATTTACTGTATTTTTTCTTTCATCAAAAAATATGAATTTAACTTTACTTCGATTTCAATGGATTACTTTCAGCGGCTAGCAAGTCTGAGGCTGGTATTTTGTCATTGTTTGTACGATATTTCTTGTATTAATTTCCAAAGGCTTTTGATCGTTTCTACTCGGATTAGTTCATTTCTCTCATATTTTTTAACAAATTTCCTCATAGGGAGGATTTTGCCATAGTTGCCACGCTTGGCCGGCGGGTTGACAATCGCAGTTTTTTTTAAATATTTTGCGTTGTTATAAGGAAAATGCTGCTGCCAATCTCCTGTTTCAGTTTCCCAATGTCGCTTCCGACAACACCCACGGAATGTGATGGTGTAGTGTATATACCTACACTGAAACTACATGGAATAATAAATAATAGAATTGAATTGATTACTTCGTTAGTATAGTAGTTGCTAGCGTAGTTACTCGTACTGTGATCATGTGATACCCGCGTTGGGCCAAAATCAGGTATTGGGATTTTCTTTCAAGAAGTTCTCAGTTCAGCTAATTTTTTTAGGAAGTTAGGGTTTCAAACCCACTCAAACAAAATTTAAGGCTCCCTTATATGATCATATGATGATATTCTTATTGTATAATTTATATTATAAAAATATTCCCGCTTGGTTTCTTGGTGGTTCCTCCCAGGTCAAAGGTTTTTTCGAATAATGATTTTTCACCCACAATGGTGGGTGAAAAAGAAAATGTCTTTCAAAAAGATTTGATTTTATTTTTAATGTATAATAGTATTTATAATTAATATTTATTACACACAATATAAAAAAACACAATAAAGAAAAACTAATACTAAAAATTTAAATTATCATACAGTTCTGCTCCCCTTGGTAACGTGCCAAAAACGCTGGCTGCGTTTCCTCGCTGAATGGTTATACTTAGCCTTTGATCGAGAAAAGAAGCAACCCTCGTATCACCAGCAGCGATAACCAGTCATGGATACATTTCCTTTAAGAACTTCACTGCACGTGGACCCTACGGACCGATAGTCTCTACAGCAAATGGGAAAACCTACCTGCACATCCTTACATGAAAGTCCATGGACCCCAAACTCATCGACGCTGCTACCACAGGGACACTGGTGAGGTTGACAAGTTTTCGCTCCTAGACGGATTCCTACGGTGACACGCAAGCTTTCCCCATCAAGCAATGTGTCAAATGAAACAGCAAGAAGGCGTGCCTGATCTTGGTCCCTGTGGAGATTGTGAAATAAATATTTCTGGACACTCCGTACAAACGGAATATCCCACTGTTTTTGTTGGGTAACTTCCAGTGGGATATTTTCGCTGGAACAGAGCGTTAGCCATGTTTGCCTTGCCTCTGCAGCAAAGCACAGGTCTACTTTATTATTATTTAAAATTATGGTACATAAGTCATTGACACTATGCACGGAAACAAGGAAAGCAGGCAATGCGACGCTGGAAAGATTTCTTACACTAATACCACCTAGGTAAAGTCGTCATCAATCAAGCTAGATTCCAGGCTGTTGTATTTTACCTTAAATTTAGAAATTTTTCTAAAGCTATTTTAAGATTATTATCAATATCTTTTAAAATATCCGAACATTTCCAGACGGGAATTTCGTACAAAATATGTAAATATATGTATGAGACAATATTTATATATTTGTATATATGTAAGGATAGATCATATATGTATAGTTTATTTATTAGTAACTTGTATATATTATGTAGTTAATTATCATTTATATTGTGTTATCTTATTCTATATTGCACACCTACGTCAAATTCTCACCACTACATGGGTTGACTGGTAGAGAATGCCTCAAGGCATTAAGTCCGCCCTTTGTGTTCTTTTGTTAAGGATGCAATAAAGAATAAAATAATAATAATAATAATAATAAAAATAATAATAATAAAAGGCGTAGGGAAGTGACGACCCCATCGCCCGCTGACGAAACAGTTAAGTGACAAAACTGCTACGTCGGTGCAGTCAGTCAGCGCCTTGCCAAGAGGTGTGAGCGCCGTGCCTCGGCAGTACTCAGGGTGCAAAGGCCCGTTTGTGCTTACGGCCGTACAATGATACAATGAAACGGTGCCGGGCCTGGGCGTCTCCCGTTAATTGACGCCCAATAATGGATGATGGATTTGAGTAGAAAGCGTATAGGGCCGCTGCCTGGGGGTCGCCGGGGCGCGTCTGGAGCTGGCGCTGGACGCGGCAGCATGCGGGCCGCCAGCCGAGCGCGAGGAGCTGCAAGATCACCTAACAGCCCCCCGCATCCATCATCCCCACCAGACGGCTTGATGTCGGCAGGGTCCTCTCGGACTCGGCAAGCGGCATCCGCCGCTGGTGGAGTGCGCCGCATGCGTTGGACAAGGGATATGAACGCAAACGCATTGCGGGCGTACTATAGGGCGAAAGGGGAAGAAACTGCGGGGATAGCGTATCGGGCTCGGATGCACTGCTTTTTTGCTGAGCTGGAGCCGTCTATTCCCGTCACGGAACAAAACCTGGCAGACCGAGTTCGGTACATCATGCGCTCGAAAATATTTGATGATGCCGAGCTCGAACGACTACGACGTGAAGCTATTCCCTCATCGAATGAATTGGCTACGGCTGGGAATGCGGCTCCTCAGGCGACAGACCAGCTGCCACGCGTAGAAGCCGCCATGGATCTTCCAGTTGTAGTTGATTCAGACGACGATGAAATGGTCTCCCACGAACTAGAGCAAATGAGGAGTATATTGGAAGAGGCGATTTTGGAAACGCGCAGCATGCCTCTCGAAAATCGACCGCGACTTCCCCGCATACCCCTAAGCAAGCGAAATCGGGCTGTCGTGAGGGCTCTTAACCCAATGCTGGTAACCTATTTGGAAGCCAGCCGGGACCTTTGCGAGACGGACTCAGTTCTTTTTGGCGCCGCAGTGGCAGCTTGCCGTATTATTGGCGCCAAACTTCCCATGGCTGGACGCGCTACTAAACAAAGTAGCGCCATCCCAGCCTGGAGAAAAAGAATTGAGGACCGTATCGCAAAGGCAAGGGCCCTTATCGGCAGACTGATAACCTTCAGGTCGGGTAATAATAGACCGAGGGTTGTGCGCACCGTTAGAATGGCGTTTGCTGGGACAAATATCAGTTTGTCCCAGCCGGACATCACGCAGAAACTAACGGAGCGCATAGACGACCTGAAGCAAAAGATTGCTGCTTGGGGGAAGCGAATTCGCCGGTTTACCGAGAGGTCAAGGCGGTTCAACCAGAATCGTCTCTTCCAGAGTGATCAGAAGAGGCTCTACAAATCATTGGAGCGACCAGAGGTATGTGGAGCGGGCCCAGGACCGGATCAGGCTAACACTGTCGCATTTTGGCGTGGCCTGTGGTCAGATCCCGTAAACCACAGCGAGGGCCCTTGGACGGAAGTTGTGGCGAGTCAGTGTGCGAGTATTACGCCCATGGACCCCGTCATCATAACGCCGGATAACGTAGCTGAGGCGGTCCGTAGAGCCCCGAACTGGAAAAGCCCGGGAATCGACGGACTGCATCACTACTGGCTGAAGGGGTTCATGGTGTGTCACGCTGTGCTCGCCCGTCAGTTTCAAGAGGCTCTCAACCAGAAGTTGCTCCCTAGCCTCTTCACTACTGGGATCACTCATTTGGTTCCTAAAGACCAGGTTACCACAGACCCGAGCAAATACCGCCCCATTACGTGTCTACCCACCATATATAAGACACTGACATCCATTTTGAGCGCGAGAATCACTCGTCACCTGGAGCTAAATCAGGTGATGTCACGCGCTCAAAATGGATGTCGGGGCGGTGGTCGTGGAACAAAGGAACCACTCCTCATTGACGCGGTCATAGGCAAAGCGGTGAAACGCAACCGTCGGAATTTCTCCGCCGCCTGGATAGACTACAGAAAGGCATTCGACTCGGTGCCCCATACATGGCTAAAGAGAGTCCTCGAGCTGTACAAGATAGACTGTACAGTGAGAGACTTCCTCAAGCAGTGTATGGGGCAGTGGAGTACGATCCTATGTCATCTGGGTGAGCGGATGATGGCTGCGGAGAACCACATAAGGATAAGAAGGGGTATCTTCCAGGGCGATTGTCTGAGTCCAATCTGGTTCTGCCTCTCCCTGAACCCTCTCAGTACTTTACTGGAGGGCTCCGGGAGAGGATTTCAGCTACGGAAAGGAGGGACAAAAGTGACCCACCTTTTCTATATGGATGACCTCAAGTTATTCGCCTCCAGTCGCTCCCATCTTATGGAATTGCTAAACAAACTTGTGAATTTAGCAATTCTATTGGAATGGAGCTGGGAACGGATAAGTGTGCGGTCCTCCATGTTGAAAGGGGAAGGGTTGCTAACTCTGAGGGCATAGACTTATCTATGCCCTTCAACTTAAGGACCCTTTCCGAGGCTGAAACATACCGATACCTGGGTATGTCACAGAACATCGGTATCGATGAGGCTGGTATGAAAGAGTCAGTTTGCGACGTGTTTTATGCACGCTTGACCAAAGTGCTTAACAGCCTTTTGTCCGGTGTGAATAAGACACACGCATATAACGGCTGGGTCATGGCTGTCCTCATGTATACCTTTGGCATACTCAGGTGGACTCAGACTGAACTTAACGCCCTGGATAGAAAAGTCCGCACTACCATGACGTCCCACAGGATGCATCATCCGAGATCGTCGGTAATGAGGCTGTACTTGCCGCGAAAGCATGGTGGGCGTGGCTTCTTGAGCGCGCTCACCATGCATAATCGCGAAGTGTGCAGCCTCCGTAATTACTTCCTGGCGAGATCGGATGATCCATTCTATAAGGACGTCATTTCTTGTGATAAAGGACATACCCCTCTATCCTTAGCCAACGAGCAATGGCAAGACCCGGCAGTGCAGACAATTTCCGACCGGGAGACCGTGTGGAAGGAGAAGGAGCTCCACGGGAGGTTCTACAAGGCTCTACATGAGCCTTTCGTAGACACAGTAGCCTCCCTCCACTGGCTACGCTTTGGTGATCTCTTCGGGGAAACCGAGGGTTTTGTCTGTGCAATACAGGATCAGGTTATTAAGACCAACAACTATCGGAGATACATCCTAAAGGATGGCACCGTGGACATCTGTCGAGCTTGTCGCCATCCCGGTGAGTCACTTAGGCATGTCATCTCCGGTTGTTCGGCGCTTTCTAACTCTGAGTACTTGCACAGGCACAACCTAGTAGCCAGAATTCTTCACCAGGAGCTCGCTCTGAAATACGGTCTCGTGGATCGGAAATTGCCGTATTACAAGTACTTGCCGGAAGCCGTGCTCGAAAATGATCGCGCCAGGCTCTATTGGGACCGAGCCATCATCACAGACAGGACTATTCTTGCGAATAAGCCTGATATTGTGCTGATGGACCGGGCACAGTCAAGGATATTTTTGGTCGACATTACCATTCCGTATGACGAGAACCTCGTGAAAGCCGAAACAGATAAACGAACAAAATATCTGGACCTGGCTCACGAGGTGACCGACATGTGGGGTGGTATGCCGACCGAAATTATTCCTGTAGTTGTGTCTGCGAATGGGCTAATCCCAATCAGCCTCTCGGGTCATCTGAGGCGACTAGGACTCCGTGATGGACCGCTCCGGGCTCAAATGCAGAAGGCGGTGCTCCTCGATACCGCCCGCATCGTCCGCCGGTTTCTTTCCCTTTCCCCCTAACCCTCGGCCGTTTGGTCTCCCCCGCCGAGGGCTCCCATCTGGTTGGGCTTTTATTTATTTATGTAGTTTTTGAATTTATTTTATTTTATCATTGAGTTACAATACCTATAGAGTCACAAACAGACAAATAAAATGTCCGCGCCAAAACTCGGCGCACGCTGCGAAGTGCGCAGAGTTTTTGTTTAGTTGTAAGGCGACCACAATCCTCGTACAACGTCCGCGATGCCAAAGTGTTCGGTGATTTCCTGCCCAAATAACAGCAGACACGTGCGAAAAAAGGATGGTGTTTCATATTTTAGGTAAGTATCATACCAAATTTACGTATTTATGTATCCACAGTGCATGTTTTCATTTAAATTTCAATAATTTTCATTTTATTAGCAAACTAAATCACTCACCGCCGACCGCGCGGCGCCGCGATAACGTGCCCTTGAGTGAATGATGATGACATTGCATACGAGCGACTTTGAACATTGTACAAGCAGGTTAACGTCTAAATTCGAGCAAATGTCATTTTGAACTATATAATATCAAAATATATAGGTATATGGAACGGCGCTCGGACATTTTTTGAGTATTGTCAGTTAGAGATTGTGACTCTATAGGTATTGTAACTCAATGTATTTTATTGATATATATGTACATTTATCTTTTCATTTTAATTTATAATTATATATTTATAGAACCCAACCAGGTGAGAAAATTATATAGATACCCCAAATAATAATAATATTTTAAAATAGTAAGGGAAATATGGGGGTTTAACATATACAATTTATCAACGTGATTTAAAAATTGAACAAATTTTGTTTTTAAAATAGGTTTATTACTATTAAAAAATAAGGGAGCACCGATCAGGTATTGGGATTCCGCATTGACAGTTTTTATTCCTGAAGAAATATGATTGAAATTTTGAATTAAAGTATCTCTCTAGAATCTCTAGAATCAGATAAATTATTGGAAATAAATATTTCACATTATCAGCTTTGATTTCAAATTTGAAATAATAGATTGAATTCCCAAACTGAAAAGAGCTGGACCTAATAGATCACCCTGCTGAACACCGACAGCAGACTCAATAATATATGGATTTGATAAAAACAAGTTCGAATTTTGACTGTAACATTGCCAAACCTAATGATACATTTCGTGGGTATCGTTAGTCACTTTTTCAGCAGGTTTATCCTATAAATAAAGTTAAAACATTTCTAAGGTCAAGCTTCAGAAGAACATCTGCATTAGAATATGTTAAGAAAGTACGCACCGAATGTACGGTCGCGTCGCCTGACAGCCACCTTTTGTGCCAAAGCCTAGTTTTACATTATGTGCCTGCAAGCTAATTTTGAAGTTAAGTGTCGAAATGTGGAACCGACAGCAATAGGACGGATACCGTTATGTTTTTTCACACACAATCTTGCCCCATATAAGTAGGCAAAAAAGGAAAAAAATGAATAAAAAGGTATTCTATTCTATTCAATGACACCGAATAGAATAGAATCCCAAAAAAGTATTGTTTCACACATCATTAAGAGAATTTCGTTCCCGGACAATGAAATATTACAAGTAAATATTTGTTAAACATAAACTAAAACAAACTGAAAGAGTATAGCAAAAAAGGACACTAACATAATATTTTTACCGAGGACGTAGAAAATTCCTTTTAATGATAAGCTTTGAAATTTCCGTTTTAATACGTATACTTTTTGCGATTGAATCGCGGCACTATAGGAATTCCTTTGAGTAAAAAGAAATTATGCTTTCAAGGGATTTAAACTACTTCATAATTTTTCTAGTAGACGAACATTCACTTTTCTTTATATAAAGTTTTCTAATAATTAGCACTTGTTTTCTCTAGAAAGTAATTTGCTACTGAGGTTTCTCCTAATTTGAAGGATGTTTTAAAAATCGATTTCAAACATGCTTTAATATTCTTATAGTATATTATTAAATAAACATGTTTCAATATGCAATGTGTAAAAATTTGTGTTATCGTTGGGTCCGTACCCGAAGTCAACGTCAGTAGGAGACGGACCAGAGACGATTTGGTGGTGCAACGCCGCAGACGTCGGAGGGCCAGCTGCCAACCATGGAGGCCGGACCATCAGCAGTTTTTGCATCTGCAGCATCTAACTTAGGGACTCTGATGATGACGATGCTGCAGGAGCAGGCCCGCCGACAGGAGGAACATGCCCACCGACTGGAGAAACAGATCCATTGGTTGGAACCGTCACTCTAGCTTCAGTAAACGATAAGGGTAGAGTTGCTCAACATGACAACCGCCTGTAGGAAGCTGAAACTCGAATCAAACAAGTGAATTCACTTCACGGTTGACAACGTAATGTCTGAAGTGAAGGAAACGCTGAATAATCTCAAACTTGGGGATGGAAATACTGCTCCCGTGGTAACTACATCATCTTCGCTACATGGATTCAAAGTTCCGCCGTTCGACGGGACTCCTGGTAGGCCTAGAAAATCCAGTTCAAGGCTGTCATAAAGGCGAACGGCTGGAATAAAGGTCAGGTCATGACTGCTCTCACCCTAGGCCTGCGCGACTAGGACTTAACTGTTCTGGAAGCTCTTGGTATGGAAGTGACTTACAAGTAGCTCCTTAAGCATTGAAGGCGAGGTATGGCGATGCGCAACAACGAAACCCTGCAGCAGTGGGCCCTTGAGGTGAAGAAGCTGGTTCGAAAAGTATACCAGTCTTTACCTAGGCTCATTGAAGGGAACTTTTCATCGACGGCACCCATGACCTTGAAGCCAGTGTGGCTCGGATACCACGAGCGTTTAAGGACGATTTGGCCCAGGCACTACAAATGGAAGCCATGTGCAGGGTCATCGTTACTGTCGTGTCGTTTGAAAGGTTGATGTAGTTTGTACTTACCGGGCTAATTAGCGATGCCTGTCTGGTCTACTTAGATGACATCTCATCTTAGGTCATACGTTTGAGGTACACCTTCAAAATTGCACTGCTGCACTGAAATGGCTATTTAAGTTCAAAAATCCAGAAGTATACATTGCGAGATGGATTGAACTACTGCAGAAATGCGACTTTGTGATCGAACATCGCAGTGGGAAATCTCATGACAACGCAGATGCATTGTCAAGAAGATCATTTCCTGAAGATTGCTAGCATTGTACTAAGCAAGAAGGTAAGAAAGCGGTATCTGTGAGGATTCTCCGGACAGACCAGCTCAGCAATGTGTGGAAGGACAGCCTGCAACGTGCACAGTAGGAAGATTCAGACATCAAGAAGATTCTGGAATAGGTAAAGTCTGGAATCTCAGTGATGAGTTCGACCACAGAAATAGAAATAGAAATAGAAATAGAAATAGAAATAGAAATAGAAACTTTTTTATTCAATGTAGATTATAAAAATACTTATTGAAAGTCACTTTTTTAATTTACCACTGGTTCGCAAAAGAAACCTCTGTCCTGGGAAGAACCAGCAAGAAACCCAGCGGGACTATTTTTTTTTTAATAATAGCTTACAATCATGTTTACAATCAACAACACAAGACAAATTAGAAATAGCTTGGTAGCGATTACCCTTCCCAGCGGTTATTATCATCTATAAATTCCTTAATATTATAATAACCCTTTTTATACAAACTTAGTTTAATATCATTTTTGAACTTTGTGTATGACAAATTTTGTATATTTTCTGGGATTTTGTTGTAAAAGCGTATACATCGCCCCAAGAATGAATTACTGACTCGGTGGAGTCGAGTAACTGGTACTACCAGCTTGTGTCTGCTCCTAGTATTTACAGAATGAATATCACTTATTTTCGCAAAACTACTTTTATTTTTGTGTACGTACATTACATTTTCATAAATGTATTGAGAGGCCAGGGTTAATATATTAATATGCTTAAATTTTTGTCTCAGTGAGTCTTTTGGTTTTAAATTATATATTGCTCTAATGGCCCTCTTCTGTAAAATAAATATAATTTCAGTGTCAGTCGCGTGTCCCCATAGCAAAATACCATACGACATAATGCTATGGAAATAACTAAAGTAAACTATTCTAGCTGTTTCACAAATAGCTGTTTGGCTCAATAGGACAGCTAGCTTACTCAGGATGGAGTCCTGTGCCGTAAATATGAAAAGGGGTGGGGGTACAACTCTCATTTGAAAATGGTTGTCCCTTAAGCTAAACTTACCGGATGTTCTACCGCTGTACCGTAATGGTTGTTCAGGAGCACCCGGCACCCGGGAATTAAACGAACTCTACTCAATATCCGAGAAGGGTTTTACTGAATCTACTGTTGTGGCGATGTCAAAGACTGGTGTCGCAAAATATACAAGTTGTGCGGCTTTAAAGGGACCTCAGACTCGTAGTAGAGGTGTATTAAAATTGTACAATGTTTATGAATCATGATAGAGGATAGCCCTTGTCGTGGAGGGGCGTTTCTGGAAAGTGAAAGTGGGTAACAAGTATTTCATGATTGTGATGGGTTACTTTACTAAGTGACAAGAATTCTTCGCTATTCTAAATCAAGAAGCTACAACAGTTGCAGATAAACTAGTTCATGAGGACTTCTGTCGTTTTAAAGTACCTTTTAAGATTCACAGTGATCGAGGAATGAATTTTAAATCCCAAATATTCCAGGAAACTTACCGAATTGTGGGTACTCATAAGAAACGAACAACTTCTTACCATCCACAATCTGATGGATGGCAGAACTATTTAATCAGACATTGGAGAGGTACATTGCAAACGTCATGAAAAATTTGCAATGAGATTGGGATAAGCATATACAACCGTTTTTGTTGTCATATTGAAGCGTTTTTCGCGAAAGTATATAAATGACACCAGTTTTCGCAAACTTTGGAAGAGAATTACGGCTGCCTGCAGACCTGACTACCGGAATACCACCTGATGCCCAACGCAATATAAGCGATTGTGCAAATGACTTTAGAAACAAAATGAATGACATTTATGAGCACGTCAGACAATCGGGCCAGCAAATGTCCGAAAATATGAAAACACGGTATGACCGCAAAATTAACAACATAGGGTTCGACGAAGGTTTACTAGTGTGGTTGCACAATTCAGTTTGCAGCAAAGGGAAATCTCCTAAGCTTCAAGCTAAATGGGCCGGACCGTACCGGATTGTAACAAGGATCAATGACGTAACCTACCGGATACAGAAAGGTGCAAAGGTACTCCTAAGATTGTCCATTTGGATTGAATGGCGCGTTATTATAGGGCCGATAAGACTCGCGACAAGCAAATCTTAGAACGACACTGATATCTAGTCAGTCGGGATCGGTATGTACTCGAAAATTCGAGATGTTTCTAGAGTAGAAGGTTCCAGAATGATCTGAGACCTTATATAAGACTGGTATAGACCGCAACCTGGATCACTGCTGAATTGACGATTCCAGCGAATATTTCGAACGATACAACTGCGAAGAAAAGTGATCGGTAGTAAAATTGTGTAGATTATTTTTATTAAGCCATTTATTTACTGAATTGATTGTATTAATTATGTCCGTTTTATGTTGAGATAGTGTTTTTTATTATTCATTATCGTTACCGAGATATCATCTGCAAGTTAACAAGTTTTGTAGTTCGAGATTTCTGGTAAATTATTTATGTAAAAAATAAAAAATGGTCCAAGTACCACTACGTTGGGGAACACCGAAATTGATATTTTTGAATTCAGATCTATACACCTGAGCTGTCATTAGAATTTAACCATGCATAACCAAATTTGGGTTGGCTGGTCCCCTTATTCCAATAGCCTATAGTTTGGTTCAATAATTAATCATGTGAGACGCGATCGAAGCCTTTATATATATCAAGAAATAGTACTGTTGTATAGTTTCTTTGATTTACATTTTGTTATACTTTCTTTACTAATGTAAACGCATGTGGATTTCTTTTTTTAGAAACCATGTTGATTTTATTTTATTACATTAAATTTACTAAAAAAAGGAAGTAAGTTGGTAATACATATCCTTTACAATTAGTTTTGAAAGGACTGGGACAAGTGCAATCTGTCGATAGTTGGTTATATCACTTTTATCTCCCTTTTTGTGTTAGGGTTTTACTATTGTTAGATTTTGTCCGGAAAAACCCCTGACTCTAGTGAGAGATTAATCAGGAATGCTAATATTTCACTTAGTTCATTCGGCGACAAGGGGAAATTGATACAGAATATGAGCAGCAGCACCTTTTTAAAAACAACTCAAAATAATAATTAGGCAATCTATGAAAGGTTATGGATGGATGTACGGCTGTAATGGATGGATGGATGAAGTTATTTTGGCGTTTAAATATAGACTTTGTTATAAACTTTTTTACTGCGCCGTAGTACCTCAGGGGAATATACGCAGTAAGCGAGCAACCCGGGCTAGATTTTTGTCGGCAATAATGATATTTTTAAGTACTGATTTAATAGGGAGTTTTTTGCTCGGCAGTGAATAGTGAGGAAAACAGCACGTCTGGAAAATTTAAAAGGGAATTATTTTAAATACGTGTAAAGTCTGCGAAAAAGGAATTATTTTAAATACGTGTAAGTCCGCGAACACGCATTTGGCCAGCAAGGAGGACACTTTCTTGCCCCAAAACTCTCTCAGAAATGAGTCCTGTGATCAGTAGTGGGACGTATAAAAGTTGTAATTATACTTTTACTATAGTGCCACCTCTCGGATCCTAGCACAG
Organism: Parnassius smintheus behrii; assembly: GCA_036936625.1. Taxonomy (NCBI): domain Eukaryota; kingdom Metazoa; phylum Arthropoda; class Insecta; order Lepidoptera; family Papilionidae; genus Parnassius; species Parnassius smintheus. Next base: position 41,074,715 of record JAUPFT010000012.1, on the reverse strand, counting down.
CTATATATCTCGACAAAACAAAAATATTTAGTGACATAAGGATAAAGATAGAACTTCAAAAAATTTGTGGGATTTTTTAAATTAACATTAGTAAAGTGACTGGCTGAAGGGTTTTGGGACATAGAAATGACCACTGCACCTCACAGGTGTTTTGGCAAACTTCAACATACCAATCTTTGTTTTCTGAAACTTGCAGTTAAGAGTTATGTTTTTTGCCAGCGGTGAATGAGTTCGTATATTGGTAAATTTTAATCATCATTCTCTAAACCATTTCCCATTATCTGGGGTCGGCGCAGTAAACCTTCTTGTTCCATTCCTCTCTATCAGCCGTCATTTCCATACTTACTCCTTTCATTCTCATATCACTCTTCACACAATCGATCCATCTTTTATTCGGCCTTCCTCTGCCCGTGTGTCCCTCCACATTCATATTCAACACTCGTTTTGTGACATGACTTTCATTCCTCCGCATCACATGCCCAAACCATGCCAATCTGCTTCCTCTCACCTTTTCTACCACTGGCGCTACTTTCAGGCTTCCTCTTATATACTCATTCCTTATCTTATCCATCCTTGTCACACCACACATCCATCGTAACATTCTCATTTCATTCGCATGCAGTCTATTTTCATCCTTCTTCTTGACGGCCCAGCATTCACTTCCATACATGACGACAGGTCGGATGATCGATTTGTAAATTTTCCCCTTCAGCCTTATTGGCATTCGGGGATCGCACGTTGTGGCTGTGACCTGTCGCCATTTCATCCACCCTGCGTTAATCCTATGCTGCACAGCTCTATCTATTCCGCCGTCGCCTTGAATGAGGGAACCGAGGTACTTGAAATCTGAGCAGGTAGGCAGTATAGCGCCATCCAACGACATGGGTACAGGACTGGAAAGACCGCCGAAATCACAGCACAGATATTCGGTTTTGGATCTGCTGATCTTCAAGCCAACACTTTCCAGCCTCTGTTGCCACCCCGTCAGTCTGCTCTGTACCTCGATGCCTTCTTCCCCGACAAGCACGATGTCATCGGCAAAGAGCATGCACCAGGGTGCCTCATCCTGCAGGTCCGACGTCAAAGCGTCCATAATCAGTAGGAAGAGGTAAGGGCTCAATGCCGACCCTTGGTGCAGCCCTACCGCCACATCGATACTGCCCGTAGTTCCCGCGGCAGATCGTACACATGTACGGGATGCTCTGTACATAGCTCGGACTAACCTCACATACTTCCCAGGCATACCTTTCATCTTTAACGCCCACCACAAAACCTCACGGGGAACCCGATCGTACGCCTTTTCAAGGTCGACAAAAACCATGTGCAGATTTTTATGCACGCGCTTGTACCTTTCCCACAATTGGCGTAATGCGAAAATGGCATCTGTCGTCAATATTGGTAAATTTTAATGTGAAATTTAAATTCACAGACCAAGTCACGATGGCAGACGCAGGGAACGAGTGTACGCTCAAGTACAGGTGGACCGATGAACCGTTTCGGGATTCGAAACCAACCTCGTGATGTAGTGGTTAGTGTGACTTTAGCGTACATAAATGTACGCTAAAGCTGGTCCTTTATCGGGTTATCAGATAAAGTTGTTCAAATTTTTTTAATCATGTGTTTTGTATATTTTATACTTTTTATTCACATTAGTTTCTGTGATTGTTTGTGTGATTCCAGAATCACAAAGAATTGATTAAAGTTAGTTAAAGTTACGGCCTTTATACGTCCCACTGCTGAGCACAGGCCGCCTCTCATTTCTGACATTTCTGAGAGGATTTTGGAAACGCCCCATATTATCCCATAATCGTATTTGGTGATTTTCTTTAACAGAAACCAATTAAGGCCACTTTCGAACACTTCATAACTAACAATACTATTAGACCTACCCACTTGTCTTTTTGTATGTCTGATGAGTGAATCTAGAATGCAATATTTCGTGAATAATTCCATTCTTTAGTTCTTGAGACACTAAAGTCTAAAAAGTGCCATATTTATCACTAACTTATGTACAGATTTACACATAATATACCGAATACAAACACACACACACACACACACACACACACACACAAACGCGCGCGCGCGACTTATTGCATGCGAATAATCACATCTTTATTTTTAAATATATATTTTAAATATATAGGTGTGCTTAACATGTATAGTTGAATTATACAAACATAAAAGATTTAGGAATTAATGTCAAATTTCGACCGCTAAATGATCGTTATTATTATTACATACATGGCCTGTACAGTAAGTAATTGCTGTATAGTGGTGCTGTAAGTATATCTACGATAGTACCCCATATTATCAATCCGTGGGTGTTGTATGGGCTGCGATGGGACCCCCACGTGGTCGGTTGATAGTATGTGATAATAAATGATAGTCAATACCGGGAAGTTGATAATCGATATTTTATTGATAGACCCAACTAAATCTAATTTAATGATAGATGGGAAATGATACTGCGAGCACGCGTGACCGGTATTGCTGGGCTCAATTAGCGCACTGGCTCTAAATGCATTATTGTAGCGTTATAGCGTAAACTGCCGACGCCACAAAAATGTACGTGCTGCAGCCCGTACATGCTCCCGGGCTGAAAGATAGAGAGTCATGAAGATGAGATGAATTTAAAACTAATTACAAGGTGATAAACATTGGCTTAAAACTAGTTACAAATAATTGATACAAATAAATAATAACAGTGTATTTAGACACCCGTGTCCGTGATAGTAAACACCGATTGAAGCACTGGTGAGGTGCCACGGTTTTGTTTTTGTTTACGCGAGTTCTTAAATTTTTCATTTAATTCGCTAGTAATGTCATCACTGTTACACTGCACTGCACTTGCTTGCAACTCTACATCTACAAATTGCACTCCACTATTGCCCTGCACTTCACTATTACACTGCACTTCACTACACTTATTTTGTACGCGATCGCGACCTGCACGCCTCCGCGCGCGCCGCACGCGCCGCCACACGTAGAATCCTCCAAACACTCTATCACCAGGTAGAGGACGGTGTAATGGTGAATGTCGTGATAGGATACACCTGCTGCTAACGGCTCAGTCTGTTTCAAGACATCCAATTGTTCTCGTATGGCAAGCAGTTGTTGTTGGCTGATAGTCTCAAAGCTCGTGCTGGCGTTCATTTCCGGTATCGAGATATTTATTAAATGATTAATCGAAGCGATCTTTGGTATACCAATGTCGAGCTTTAAATTGATTTGAGATGTATCTGGTTTGTATACATAAAAATGGAAATCAGCTGATTTGATAAGGCAGTCCTGTCCCAGCGTAATAAGTCCGGCGTCACGCAATTGAATAGCCGTAACTTGATCTTCGCATAACAACTTGAAGTAGCATTTATTACAACAGAAATAAAAGTAGTTATTGAGTTTACTTGTTGCAATGAAAATATTTTTGCAGGTGTTAATGATCGTTCTACAGCTTCCAAGTCCTTCATCCTTCTCACACAAACTCTTATCATTGATCATATGATGAATAGGCTTCTTGAATCGACACAACACAGTATTTAAATCGCGATCAATGCAGTCACGTAAATCAGCATATGATAGCAATATAAACGAATCCCTTTTTAAGTTTAAAGCAAGATATTCACTAATAGGGACAATGCTGATCATGTTGCTACCCGATTGTTTAGGTATGGGAATTGCTTTAAGGACTTCGTAAGCGTCTCGTACTAATAATGGTATTCGGATTTCGAAAATAAGAAAGAACTTCGATAAGCGTGCTTTTACGTTAAATAATTTGTATATGTTTGAATAATTTGCGTGATCGGTAGGTAGTGATAGGTCTTTAGGTATCTGAGTAGAGATGGCATTTAATTCGTGTTGGAGTTGCTTGGGGGTTAGGAGATGAATATCATACTTCCCGTGAAATACGTCTGTGATAGTTTCAATAAGATAAGTTTGTATTTCTTTTAACTTGTTCAAAATGTTGTTTGTAACTATGGCGGCCAAGGTAAATTCGTTTATATATGAGTTATTTGAGACTTGTGACTTTAGTGCGTTCATTGATTGTTCAAGTTCGATCATCTTTTTGTTGACTGTTTTATGATGCTGTTCCATGATCGACTCTACCCTCTTGATGACATTGAACTCTGCTTCTACGACTGAAGTTTGATTCTTCCACAGCTGGGCTAGGTGTCCTTGGTTTTTTCTGATTAAGTCGATATCTTTTTCATATTTTTCAGCGAAGTTGCTGTCAAGCACCCCAAACAACGCGTTTGCGATATTACCTACACCATTGATGAGTCCCCTGCGCTTACATGTGAGTAGGTCGTCCTTATCTTGCAACATGATATTGTAGCGCCGTAGTTCCGACCGCTCGTGATTCAATTGATACATGACACTCTCGCAGTGTGAATGCTCTCTTATCTTCGAACAGATGTTTTCTAGGCATTCCATGTACTTCGAGGACGCGGCGGTGCCTTCCCAATATGGGTAGAGATCATAATAGACAACGAGTTTCCAATCGTCAGCTATCAAATGCATGTTTACAGTCTTGTCGAAAATTTATAGTATATAGTCCTCTAGTATTAGTTATAAGGGTCATAAAAAATAATAAGATAGAAGTTGCAACTGTAATGAAACTGTATCCTCCATTCCTTTGTTTTATCTTACGCTTTATTGGTTTCTCTTGCTTTAATTCCTGATCTTGTGTTTCTTCGGAGATGATAGGGAGTACTGATAGTTTGATAACAGGTCTTTTCATATAACCGTTTTTTGTTTTTAACGTCACAACACGCACGTAGCCGTTATTACCATGGTGCAATTCAACCACCCTACCGAGGGCCCATCTGCCTGGAGGAAGGTTGCCATCATTGATGAGTACGATGTCATTTAATTTTATATTTTCTTGAGGTTGGCGCCACTTGCTCCGGGTTGATAGATTTGTTAAATATTCTTATTGCCACCTTTTCCAAATGTCTTGGAATATTTTTGTGTTAAATGCCACCTAGTCCTAAGATCTCGTTCCGTCTCATAAATTGATAGAATCGGACCGCTTGATAGAAAATGTGAAGAGGTTAAATAATTTAAATCATCAGCGTCCTCCGTCAATGGACATAGTGGTCTCGAATTTAAGCAAGCTTCTAATTGTGCTAGCAGCGTGCTGTACTCTTCGTAGGTGAGTTTTTGATCACCAACCACCCTCCTTAGATGATACTTGAGGCTTTTCACGGCTCCTTCACAAAGACCATTGGCTGACGGCCACGAAGGTGCATTCAAGTGCCAATTTATACCCATCTCGGACACTTCTGAGAGGAACTCATCACTAAATGTTTTGAGGAGCTCTTCGTATTCCTGCTGTAAGACCTTGTTGGCTCCTATGAAGTTCGTGCCATTATCGCTATAAATGTGATTAGGTTTGCCACGGCGAGCTGTCATTCTCCGTAACGCTGCTAAGAATGCAGTACTCGTCAGGTCAGACACCAACTCCAAATGTACAGCTTTTGTTGTCATACACGTGAACACAGCGATATAACCTTTCATAGTTTTGATCCCACGGCCTGAGTTAGCTTTGATGAACACGTGGCCCGTGTAGTCTACAGCGACATGATGGAAGGGGCGTGAAGGGTTTGCTCTAGCTGCTGGAAGGTCACCCATAATTTGATAGTGTTTGGTTGGTTCGTGCCTTCTACATTTGATACAATGACGTAATCTCTTCTTTGTAGCTCTGTTGCCACCGACGATCCAGTACTTTTGTCTCAGGTTGGCTGACGTTAGCCGAGCACCACCATGATATGTCATTTCATGCGCCTGGTCTATAAGAAGCTCCGCAAGACGACTGTTGCCGGGTATAATGATAGGATTTTTCATGTCTGGGTCCAGATTGGCATTTCGCAACCTCCCACCGACTCTCAATACTTCATCTTGATCAATATACGGATTTAGTTCACAAATGTTGCTTTTTCGATTTATTTTATTTCGTTGTTTTAAATCTGATAACTCTCTTGCAAATCCCGTTTGTTGTATATTTTTGATAATTAATAACTTAGCTTCTTTCAACTCTCGTACTGTTAAATATTTTATATTTTGTCCTTTTTTGATAGTTAGAAATCTCCGAATCCATGCAACTATTCTTACCGCTTTGTTAATTGTACTATATTTTAATAGGATTTCTTGAATGATAAAATCAGGTTCACGTTGTGCTACTAAAATTGTTTTTGATAATTTTAATTCTTCGTTTGTGGTATAAGCGATCTTATGCCCTTGATCATTATATGTTGATAGCCAAGTCGGGCCCAGCCACCACAAGGTCTGGGCTTTGAGTCGTGATGCAGTTAGACTACGACTGGCACAGTCGGCTGGGTTTTCTTCCGACTTAACGTACCTCCAGCAGTCAGGTGGCATATTTTTGGTTATTGTACGAACTCTATTTGCCACAAACGTTTTCCATCTGGATGGTTCTCCGTTGAGCCACCCCAGTACTACCATGGAGTCAGTCCAACTATATATTTTGATATTGTACCCACTAAGGCACTCTGCGACTTTACCCATTAGCTTTGATAGGAGTAGTGCTCCGTTCAGTTCCAACCGCGGTAGCGAGACTGTCTTGCTGGTTGGCACAAGCCTGGCTCTGCCGGCCACCAACACTACAGACGATTTATTGCCTTGGTTGATACGACAATAGATCACACATGCATAAGCTCTGACAGACGAGTCACTGAACCCATGTAGCTCGATACTGTCGCACTCATGGATCTGCAGCCATCGGGGTAACTGAAGGTCTTGAATATTGTGCATATCCTCTCTGACCTTCTTCCACTCGACATATACTTCATTCGGTATAGGATCATCCCAGTTAATGTTATCAGCAGTCCACACTTGTTGAAAAATAATTTTTAACTTAGTTGATAGTGGTGATAGCCAACCGAGCGGGTCAAAAAGTTTCGATATGTCTGATAAAAGGTTTCTCTTTGTGACCTTGTTGGAGACTTCCGTCGGTTCTAAATTTGATTGAAACATGAAAACATCCTCTTGTGGATACCATCTTAACCCAAGGGTTTTCGTTTGCGCTGATTGCTTGAAATCAAAGTTGTCATCCTTTGATAGAGCTGACTCTTCCTCTCTGATCAAGTCATCGCAGTTCGATCTCCATTTCCTCAAATGAAATCCAGCTGATTTTAATAAATTGATAAGGTCTTGCTGTAATTGACGTGCGGTTCTTATATCGTGACACCCATGGACCAGGTCATCCATGTAAAAGCAGTTGTTTAATACGTCGATCACCTGACTGTTTTGATAGTTAGGTTGTTCATCACATGCAAGTTGCTTGAGAGTCATCATCGCTAGGAACGGCGCTGCTTTCGTTCCGTATGTGACTGTGGTTAGTTGATAGTCTTTGATAGGTTCTGAGGGAGAGTCACGCCAAACGATCCTTAATAACTGTTGATCATCGGGGTGGATCCAAATCTGCCTGAACATTTTTTCAATATCGGCTGTGAACTCAAACTGATATTGTCTTCACTTGATTATGAGAGACTGCAGATCCAGTTGGAGATTAGGACCACATCTCATGACGTCATTCAAGCTATTACCTGATGATGTTTTACACGAAGCGTTAAATACCACTCTAAATTTGGAATTAATGATAGTGTCGTCAGCACGCACACAATGATGAGTTAATACACAATGCTGACGTCTCTGAGTCGGTTTATTGGTAGCTGGAATCATGTGTCCGAGGGCGCGGTATTCCTTTATAAATGATTGATATTGATTTTTAATGTTTTCGTGTTTTTTGAATGTGTTTTCTAACAATTTAAATTGAGCGATAGCCTTTGATTTTGATTCTCCCAGCTTATCCGGGAAGTCTGGGGTGAGGGGCAAACGTACTTCGTATCGACCGTCTTCGCGCCTGACAGTAGTAGACTTGTAATAGTCGATGCATAGTTGATCCTCAAATGATAAGGTAGATTCTTCACTGATATCCTCCATCTCCCAGAATTTTTGAATCTCCTTTAAGTCGTTAATGATCACGTTACATTGTAAAGTTTTTACGTTACCGGTTAAAATCCAGCCTAAACGAGTATTCTGAGCTATCGGTATATTATCATTCAACCTACAAATTCCCTCTAATAAAATAAAAGAGTAAACATCTGCTCCTAACAGAAGGTCGACCGGGCGACTGATATTAAATTCGGGATCTGCTAGCGTGATGTTATTTAAATATGTCCAGGACGGTTTTGAAAAGCTAAAGTTAGGTAAATTTTTGATAAGGCTTTTCATTATGTATACTTCCGGTTCAAATTCAAAATCGTTATTTATAGCTTTGCATTTGATAGTCATGACGCCTTTACAATTGCTCTCCTTAGTACCTACTCCAGATATCACTCCCCTACATCGAAGTCGAGGTTGGCCGAGCAACTGAGCCGCATGTTCACTGATGAGAGAAGCTTGGGACCCTTGATCTATTAAAGCACGCATGCTGACGAAACTCCCATCATATTTTTGTACCTTAAGTATAGCTGTAGCTAAAAGAATTTCAGGCACGTCACATTGCATCGACACGTGTAAGTTGCTTCGTACTTGACCCGAAGTTTCAGGTTTCTGGTTGCTTACGCGGGTTGCTGCCTTCGGCGAATTATTATAATTATGTTGAAATGATTTATGCAAAATAAAATTATGCGCTTCATTGCACTCTGTACATCTTTTTTCGGAAATACATGGCTTACCATTATGTGAATAAAGGCAATTTTCGCATACATTCAGTCTTGATACAGTTTTAAGCTTTAGGTAAGGTGTCATGTTTAAAAACTGTCGACAGTAATAAAGAAAATGTTCATTGGTTTTGCAAAGTGCACACTTATAAAATTTCCAAGAAGTATTGTTATTAGCGTTTGATTGTTGTAAAGTGAATTTACCGTGCAACGGAAAGGCTTGTTTATTCAAGTTTCTTTGATACCTATTATTGAAAGGTCGCGGCGAATAATTGTTGTTGCTATGTACATTTTTGCAGAGGTCTCAGACTTCTTTCGAGAAGATTCTAAGCTTGTAAAGTTGCCTTCTAAAAATGACAGAAATTCACGCAAATTAGGTAACTCGCGGGGCTCCTTGACTGACGCCATGTATTCATTATGCGTGTCAGCATCGAGTTTTTGCGAAAGGAGATGCACAATCAATGAATCCCATGAATCAACGTTAACGCCTAAATTTTTGATAGCGTTTAATGTTTCTAGGGTTGTGTCGTGAATACGCTTTATATGATTTAAAGACGTATGTTGCATTATGGGGATATTTAGTAAGATATCGATATGCGAGCGGAAAATTAAGCGTTTATTATTATATCTGTTGTTAAGTATGCCCCAACAGATTGGATAATTATCAGATGATATTGGTAGATGTTGAATTAGTCTCTCCGCTTCACCTCTAACTTTAGTTTTAAGGAATTGCATCCGTTGTGCGTTAGATAATGACGGGTTGCCGTGAATAGTTTCCGTGAATAGGTCTTTGAAGGAACTCCACTGATGGTAGCTACCACTAAATGTAGGTATCTCTACGTGAGGGGTCGATTGCTCTCGATATGATACAGACCACAGTTTACGGTTGATGGCTTTGATAATCTCGTTGTATTTTCTTTCGTATGTGAAAAATGATAACTCATAATCTGGGTTCCTACCCCCAAGCTCACTGTCTAACTCCCAATGCATATTATCAATTAAAGACCAACGCGATTGTATAGCACGTAATAAATGATCGAATTCCCACTTTTCTGATATCGAATCTAAGTTGATATTGGATACTGTGTGTTCGAATGCCTTAAAATTACTAGTTTGCTTGCGTAACATTTCGTCCGTCTTGCTATTAGTCTCCTGGGACTGGGACAGGGTAACCTGCGGCGACGGCTGCCAAGATGGTCCAGGCGTCCCTAGCGGTGTAGCGGGTTTCAACACTGGAGTTGCCGGCCTGTCCTCTCTAACCTGATAGGTATCGATTGCTGTTCTAATTTTCTCGTATTTATTTCTACACGATTCAGATTGGTTACTCGTAAAATAGGAATGAGACTTCGCATACTCTATTCCCCTTAATATACCATGATTAGATTGAAATTCTGCCCAGTATTTGTCTAGAGTATCTAACCTCCGTTTGATATAATCTGCCGTCTTTCGATCGGCACTATCCTTTTTAAAATTATTAAAGGTCTGCTCTATTGCCCCGAACAATTGTTGTTGATTTGCCAAAATATCCTCCATGTTGGACATAGTGATAGAAAAAAAGGAAAGATCTTACTTGTTCAGATCTGCTCAGCTGTTTGCAGTTCACCGACTCCCGATGTTGACAATCCGATGATAGCTCACGTCTCCTGCTGGTTGCTCTCACTTGTGTTGCACACTTTTTGTACACACACGCGAGTTTGTCGAAGGACCAAAAATATGTATGGGCTGCGATGGGACCCCCACGTGGTCGGTTGATAGTATGTGATAATAAATGATAGTCAATACCGGGAAGTTGATAATCGATATTTTATTGATAGACCCAACTAAATCTAATTTAATGATAGATGGGAAATGATACTGCGAGCACGCGTGACCGGTATTGCTGGGCTCAATTAGCGCACTGGCTCTAAATGTATTATTGTAGCGTTATAGCGTAAACTGCCGACACCACAAAAATGTACGTGCTGCAGCCCGTACAGGTGTCATAAGAGGCAACAGAACCAAAACAAGAGACGAGTAGATAGATAGGTAGATAACACTTTATTGCACGCAAAAAAAACATAAATAAATATTAACAAAAAAAAGGAGAAAAAGAAATGTGGTACAATGGGCGCTCTTATCGCTAAGAGCGATCTCGTTCAGACAACCTTTGGATGGACAAGATTGCAAGAAAACAATAAAAACATATGTGTGGTTTGGCGACAATAATTACATTATTTTTAAAGATATTAAAATTTAATTCGCAACCATCTGCTTAATTAAATACAATGACGTGTCTTGGCTGTATTGAAGAGCACCTCCCGCCCTCCCTCAATTGCGTGCACTAATCCCGTCACCAATAATCCCAGCACCACTACTTTCAAGCCACTACCTCAGGAAAGATACACCGTCGACGATAATACGACACGTGTTTCGCCTCTACACATTATTAAAGACACATCATTGTATTTAATTAAGCGGATGGTTGCGAATTAAATTTTAATATCTTTATTATAATAAATTTCCGCAAAGTAACGTCTGATTCTATCAATTAACATTATTTTTATTATAAAATACAAAATAGAAATAAAGATGCATAATTTCGTATGGTACACAAGTACATAGATAAGATAAATATGACAGGCCTGTTGGTCTAGTGGTTAGTGACCCTGACTGCTATGCCGGAGGTCGTGGGTTCGATTCCCACCCAGGACAAATGTTTGTGTGATGAGCACGATCATTTGTTCTGTATCTGGGTGTAATTTATCTATAATATTTATGTATTTAGAAATATATAAGTATGTTTATCAGTTGTCTAGTACCCATAACACAAGCTCTGCTTAGCTTGGGACTAGATGGCGCTGTGTGATAGTTGTAGAATATAATATTATATTATAAATATGCACATATACTATTTTATAAATATTAATATATAAAAGTGCAAATATGTATTTTGAAACTATTACATGTGACATAAATATGCCATACATATAAAAAATAGTGTAGCTAGATAAAGGAGGAATAATTATATACATATGAATTTGATAGAATCAAAGTTTAAAATAATAATTATGTACATGTTTCCGGTAGGGATTGAGCGCGTCTTGCTGAAACCGGCAAGTTATTCCATAATCAGCTTGTATTGTGAATGATCTGTCAAAAAATTTGATAGTGTGAGCTGGCATTTTTAATATCAAATTTTCTGATGATCAAATGTGAGTCCTGGAGGGATTCACACCAAATTTTTAGGTAAGGAGTATAGAAAGGATTAAAAAAATATTATAATGAAGCGAGAGAATATGAGCATTCCGGCGAGGCGAATTGACAACCACTTGAGCCTGTGATCAAAATCGTGTCAGATGATCATATTTACGCAAAAAAAATATAAATCTTGTACAAAAATTTTGAAGTCGCTCAAGCTTATCAAATTGCATTTCAGTGAGATCAAGATAGCTGACATCTGAATAATCGAGGATTGGAAGCAGAAGAGTTTGCGCAAGCGTTATCTTAGTGGCAGTTGGTAAAAAGTAGCAGCATCATTCTGATACCAACAGAAAATAATAGGAATAAGTGCGGTTGCCAACCCAGTTAAGGTTATAATACCTATATGGCTTCTATGGGGAAGACATGTTCTGAAATGAGCTTTGATAGGCTGTATCTCCTACGAGTTTAAGAAAATTTTAAATATTGCATATTTTATGAGTATTGTTCTAGTTAAAAACTATTTATAACTTTAATTCTAATGATTTATATAGTACTAAGGCAACACTTATGATAACATTGAATAATAATAATAATTTTAAATAATTATGATATTTTGTATGTATTTTATGAATAAATGAAATTAAAAAGTTGTGAGTTCGACAACTGTAGCGAATCACTCCTAGCACAGGTTTAAACTGACTTCGAGTAGTTAAGGTTAGTAAAATTACGTTTTATATTAATTTTATAACAATAAACCTTATTATGTAATATGCTCTAGTAGTATTTCTAAAATTTATTTGAAATTAACAAAAGAGCTCAACAGTTTAACTGTTTAAAAAAGTAAAGTAAAGTTACAGCCTATATACATCCCACTGCTGAGCACAGGCTCAGGCACAGGCACTCATTTATGAGAGGGTTTTAGGGCGGGGAAGTGTCCGCCGCGCTGCCCCAATGCGTGTTGGCGAACTTCACATGTCTTAGAAATATTTTTTATCTTATTCCTCAGACATGCAGGTTTCCTCACGATGTTTTCCTTCACCGCCGAGCACGTGGTAAATCAGCACTTAAAATTGCAATTAACAATTTCATTGGAGCCGGCGGGGATCGAACCCGAGTTACTCGCGTTCTGTTATATTACAGCGAGCGTTAACCATCTGAGCTACCACGGCTCTTAACTGTTTATGGATTTTGTAATTTAGTGGTCATTTTCTGTTTATTTGTAAACCATTAAAAGAGAAATAAAAAAACGTTATTTTTCACCGGCTCATATATGTCCACTGCTAAACATGGACTCTCTCGTAGTAAGAATGACTTGCCTTAAACGCTATGCTTGGCAGACGGATTACTAAACGTATTTTTGCTGCTGCCACCGGTCTTTTTTTAGAAATAGAAATAGAAACTTTTTTATTCAATGTAGATTATAAGAATACTTATTGAAAGTCACTTTTTTAATTTACCACTGGTTCGCAAAAAAAACCTCTGTCCAGGAAAGAACCAGCAAGAAACCTAGCGGGACTATTTTTTTAATAATAGCTTACAATCATGATTACAATCAACAACACAAGACAAATTAGAAATAGCTTGGTAGCGATCACCCTTCCCAGGGGTTATTATCATCTATAAGTATAAGTCTGAAGGCGACATTAACGAAACTGGAATTTTGATATAGGTAAATTTTTCTCTTTATCTTGAATTTGCTTGTCCAAAAACACGATTGTATAATTTTGACTCGATCATAATTATTTGCTAAAATACCTCTAAAATATCAGTGCAGTTGAAATTACAACGCAATTACTTAATCCATATGCTTGGAAATTACTTAAATATATTCAAAACATCAATATTCGTAATTTACTTGCTCATTATTTTGATTACTTAAATCAACAATCTTTTAAAATATTTTAAGATTCTGGCAATTTCTAAGCGGTCTTATACCCGTATTTATAAACAAGTGAAAGTAATTACTTGAGTAAAAGTAATAACTTTAGTAACGATTTGTATTCGATAGTTAAGTAATTGCTCCAAGTTGTCCACCTGTCAAATGTTAGGATACTCAGCCAAGTAATAGTCACCATTTCCTTTAGGTACTTATGCACTTCTTTGAAGTTATTTTAGATTAAAAAATGGAAACTTTGGATAGCATTGGAATGGTTTTTGCTGTAGTAGACAATATAGATGATAATATTATATTAGAGGAGAAAGAATTTGATTATTTTAATATATATATATATATATATATATATATATATATATTATAAATATATAATAAATAATCATTTGAACCCTTTGAGTATTAAACCAAACTCAAAGTTTGAACCGAAATTAAACAAATAAGTATAATAATCGAATATTATATTTATGTTGTAAGTTTTACACTATTTACTTTTACACATTTAATTCTATCGAATAATAATTATTTTAACGGAAAACAAGAATTAATCAATCATTTTTTAACTTTTTATTCTTTAGAATTGAATTCTAAAATAACGATTTCGGCAACCTGGCTGGCGCCTAGTTAGCGCTCACGGGGTACCGAAGTTGCCACGATGGGCAAATAGATCTTAGCTAGGCTAAGAAACCCGGGTGACAACCCTTTCATGACATCTCACATCTCCAACTCATCTCCCTTTATAGCAGTGACAGGTAATTACATGAATATATGTAACTCTTTTTTCGGTATTATGTTATTTCTGCTAAATAAACCTTCTTACTTTAAAAGTTTAGACGTAATCTAAATTCGACATTTTTTACGAATAAGTATTTCGTAAGTTTTAACATACGGAATTTTATGCCTTCGAATTGTTGGTTATTTCGAAACCTTTGACAGTAAGCCAAACACAGAAACAACCACCAGGCGTTAGAGTGTTACTTGGGCATTTGCTCAAGTAAGTAACTTATGTTACTCAACAACAGAATGAGATTTTGTATTTAAGAATTCTAACCTTAAGTAATGACTTAACTAAGAAATTACTTAGCAACAAGTTATTAATTCTTTATTAATACGTGTATTCATCTTTGCGCTACGCAATTTAAGACCTCATAATGTTGCGTTTTTAAGTTTTTATGGAAATTATGTATTCACTTTATTAGAAGACACAAGTTTGCGCGTTAACCGCTAGTTGCCTCAGCCAGTATCGATATCCTCGGCGTCGACATATCGAGTGACGTGCAGTTTCGTGGTCACTTGGAAGAGAAGGCCAAATTGGCCTCTAAAAAGCTTGGCATGCTCAGCAGATCGGGACAGTATTTCATGCCGGCACACCGCCTGCAACTTTACAAGGCGCAGGTTCGGCCGCACATGGAATACTGTTCCCATTTCTGGGCTGGGGCTCCCCAGTACCAGCTCCTTCCACTTGACCGCATCCAGCGCAGAGCGGCTCGAATCGTCGACGACCGAGTGTTTTCCGATTGGCTCGACTCACTGGCGCTGCGAAGAGATGTTGCATCTCTTTGCGTATTTTATCGCATCTATCACGGGGAGTGCTCTGAGGAATTGTTCGGATTAATCCCAGCCGCCAAATTTCGTGAACGCACCACACGGCAAACGTCCCGATACCATCCACACCATCTGGATGCTTGGCGGTCCACCACTGTACGTTTCACAAGGAGTTTTCTTCCACGTACAACCTCTCTGTGGAATAGTTTACCACCGGCGATTTTTCCGGACCGATACGACCTGGGGACCTTCAAGAAAAGAGCTTACTCCTTTCTAAAGGGCCGGCAACGCACCCGCAATTCTCCTGGTGTTGCAGTTGATCATGGGCGGCGGTAGTCACTTAACATCAGGTGAGCCGCATGCTCGTTTGCCCCCTCTTCTATAAAAAAAAAACCACTTCGTTACACTACAAAACAAATAAATTGAACTTATTACTTAATAATGACATAGTTTATTTATCCTTCAATAAAACAAGAAATATATGTACACAATTTGAATTATGATACTCAGAAGAGACCTATCTGTTTTTTTATATGCTTTGATCGGAAACAATATTACTTCTCTTTCAAACTCACTCATTGGGGTATTTTTATTCCTCTCTATTTTTTCTGACAATATATTTTAAAATACGTAATTTTTGAATTTGTAAACAAGACGAAAATAACTTAAGGAAATAGTAAACGAATGAAATATGCTTCCTTTTGACTTTTGGAAACCTTTCTTGTGTAGTTTGTGCAAAATATCATTACATGTGACGGCATTTTCGGTGCAGAAACAAAACACGAATTACTATCAACGCAATTGTCAATGACGCGACGATAGCGCGACGACCAAAGACATTTAACTAGTAAAAGTAATTAGAGATGGGCTGAATATTCGTTTTATATTCGGTATTCGGCATATTCGGCAGTTTTACCGAATATTCGTATTCGGCCGAATATTTGGCTAAACCACCGAACATTCGTTTTCATAGTGTCCAATGTATTGAAATGTACGAATTGAGTAATGCGATGTCTTTTACTGTTGAAAGTGTATTTTATTTATGGGTTAAATCTACTTACTCTAGAATGCCACAAATGCATAAATCTATACATTTATGTTTTTGAGGCACTGTAGATTTATTTCCGATTATGGCAAATGGAAACTTGATAAAATGTTTTTGGAATCAAACAAAGAAACATTACATTACATTAGTTCATTTCACTTTACTTTGGTCGTTAGTTTCTCTATAATAAGTCCAAATAGTAAATCTCCTGCCGCTCATTTTTATCATATAATTATCAATTTTTACTAAGAATAAAACAACGAAATACTTTTTTATCACAAGAAAAGTCAAAACATAAGCATCTGCCGGCAATTTGCTCAGTACTAGATGACGCAATAACTGTCAGGTGTGGCGGGGAGTGAGAGGCAGGGTCCGGCGCTAATCCCGCACGCTTTACGGTAACAAGTTTCGACATAAATTGGTTGGGTCCCGAGGTGATCCTGCCGAATAATGTTCGGCCGAATATTCGGTTCGGCAAAATTTTTACCGAACATTCGGCTGAATATTCGTGTTCGGTGAAATCCATATTCGGCCCATCCCTAAAAGTAATAGACCGGACATCAGAAACAAAATTGTCGTCTGTAAGTTTTGTCCTTTATGATATATCTCCGATTTTTGGTATTTAGTCTTAGCGACATCGTCAAAAGGCCAAGACGCAATCGTTTCGTAAATTTAAAAATTATTTTTAAAGAAAATATGCCCTGCTGTGCATTAAAATATTGTAAGTCACGATATGGAGCAAAAAATGAACGTGATTTCGGTTTATTATCGTAATTATAACGTATGCTTACAAAATAATCTTTTAATTTTTATATATCTAGTTGATTTTTCTAGAACATTTATTATTTTGTCATAAACGCCCTCTGTTATCCAGTAGTGTCACTATTTATTTACAAATGTGTTAGTATTGAAGATTGGCGTTATCGATAAAAAATACAGAATGCCGATTTAATCATCTACAATATTTAAGGAGGTGAAACAGTCAACGATAATGTACCCACACTAACAAAGATGAGTAGCATATACCAACTATGCTAAGTAGCTTACTTACTTACTTTCTCCACATACTTATGTGGAGAAAGGGTGAAAAAAATTTTGTTTACGTATGCTGATGAGATTTCCTGTGTTGCTTTTGAGCATGCTGAGGATACTTGCTGTGCTTTTACACACCGGGATTCATTGTCTGGTGGTTTTCAAAGACGGAGCCTATAGGTTTAGGCCTATAGGAGCCAAAGGGGAGGGCTATAGGTTTGTTACATTAAAAACACTTTACACTGTTAAAGATACAAGATACAAGAAGTTGAAAGTTAAGCCTGAGTTAGGAAATAAGGTAAAAACTTAAAGTGACGGTTTTTTATTGACGTGGCTCTATAAGTATTGCATCTGATCAAATTGACATAATAACATAAAATTTACAAACTACTTACAAACATATCATGTTATTAAAAATCATTTGCTTACAGAGTTCTACGAACCGGCATTATAATTATGGTTTTTGTATAAGCACGTATCAGGTAATTTTAGGTTTCCGTCAGTTAATACTGCAGTGCGTGAAAAGTGGATACGCTTTGTCCAAATAGAGCTCAGAGAAGAAAATTGGCTTCCATCTGATATGTCAAAATTATGCTCAAAGCACTTTAGAAGCGAAGATATACTTGCTGTGCTTTTACACACCGGGATTCATTGTCTGGTGGTTTTCAAAGACGGAGCCTATAGGTTTAGGCCTATAGGAGCCAAAGGGGAGGGCTATAGGTTTGTTACATTAAAAACACTTTACACTGTTAAAGATACAAGATACAAGAAGTTGAAGGTTAAGCCTGAGTTAGGAAATAAGGTAAAAACTTAAAGTGACGGTTTTTTATTGACGTGGCTCTATAAGTATTGCATCTGATCAAATTGACATAATAACATAAAATTTACAAACTACTTACAAACATATCATGTTATTAAAAATCATTTGCTTACAGAGTTCTACGAACCGGCATTATAATTATGGTTTTTGTATAAACACGTATCAGGTAATTTTAGGTTTCCGTCAGTTAATACTGCAGTGCGTGAAAAGTGGATACGCTTTGTCCAAATAGAGCTTCCATCTGATATATCAAAATTATGCTCAAAGCACTTTAGAAGCGAAGATATGTACTACGAAAAGACTGGTCGTACAATTTAAAAAAGGGATAGTACAATTTAGAAAAATAGGAAGTAAGTTGTATGTTATTTATAGCGGTACAGCCAAGCAAAGCTGAACATTTGCCTATTAGTCTTAACCACAGATTTTATTAAATTTTTTCTTGACATCACTTTTTTATAATTTCAGAATAACGAAACAAATGGGGAGGCTACCAGAGTTACACCAATCAGTGTTGTTGTATCCGACTCTGAGTCAACATTTGATAGTTCGAGGAAAATTGCATTGAAGTTGCAAGTTCGCAATTTACAAAAACTAGGCCAACTACTAGGCTAAACAACTATAGGCTAAAATTTTTAAAAACTAGGTCAACAAAATAAATATTTCAAACGGAAAATATTAACATAAAAGATTTAGTTAATCATTTAGAAAAGAAGTTTGATATTAAAAAAAATCGTTAATTCCTTAAATGCTACAGTAGAAACGCAAGCCGTCTATGATTGACTCAATAAGAAATCGACGAAGGCAGGATTATCTCGTCGTAAATTTAATCCTTCTTTTCGTAAATTTGCTCTAACTCTCCAGCTATACTCTCCAGCTGCTTACAAGTACCTATGCTAGAAAATGTATTTTTGTAAAAGAAACGAATTCAAAAACATAGAGGCACTCTCTAATTGCATTTGGCGTATCTCGATGTGCTATGATATGCTATTATTATAGCATCTTAATGACCGAGCGACGTCATCCAAGATGCCATCAATGTGACTGCTATTTGTATTTATTCCTAGTTATTGGAAATTAAGTATTTTATTTCAAGGCACTAAAGTGACGTAAAAAGTTAATATGATTTTATGTGTGATAGAAGCCATAATAATTACAATAAAACAATCATGCATATTCCCTACTATTATATCGTAATGCATTTCAAATTTAGTAACCTTCAACAACGTTATCGATACTTTGATGTCGAAACGGGAATATTAAACTAAAAAAAAACCGATACTAAACCGATTATTTATTATCTATATTATATCTTTACCTTATATTTATTAGCGTCCCCTAATGGGGAATAGCTGAAATGTTTTCCATATAAATAGTCAGCGTAGTGTTGCTATATTTCGCTAGAGTGTATCACACACGCACGAGCTCACAGTTTTTGTATGCAAACGTTCCTAATGTCTCTATGGTATTTAAGGCCATGTATTCCTGCAAAAGTAGGCATTTAGCACTGTCCCAGCTGCGCACGAATTATTTCGCGCGGACTCCAAGGCAGTGAACTTGCATGAACCAACCAGCAACACAGTATAGAAATAAGCAGTAGGATTACTTTTTTATTTGACTTTACAAATGCATTTTTTATGATCAAACTTTTTTTATTATAGCGAAAAATTAGAGTTACATAGTAAAAAGAAAATTAACAACCAGTTCGCTTTTGATAGGTATGGACACTGTATGAGTAGAGAATTTTTAAGTTTCGTGTGAATACACACAACGCTAGGGGAGAAAGTCAAACTTACAGTGAAATTCATTATAACTATTAAAATCACAGGATTTATATTTATAGCACGCAATATTTAGTCTGTGACGACAATTATATGAACTCGTCAAGAACTGATTTATTGGTGCATGGAGAAAACTGACACAGGTCCATCGTCCATAAGCGCCAGCGCGCGACTGGTCAGGCTTACCGAGCCGCCGCGCTCGCGCTTTTAGGAGGTATCTAAATATAGTAATTAACACAATATTTTTATCAAGTCAAACTCTGCGAATTTGTCTGTAAAAGTTAAGTGGCTTTATTTGAGTACAAAATTTAAGTGTAAAATGTTAGTAGTTTAGTCATAATATTGAAAAAACAATACAAAAAGGGGTCACTTCGGGATTTTTTTCTATCGAGTGAAGTTCTTTAGATTTTGTAACTGAATGGGATTTTGACTGAACTAGATCCTTAACTAATAGTATATATTTTTATCAGAATTTAAAACACTAATTTCAATGCCTCAGATGGTTTAAGAGAACTCAAAAGCGCGGTCTCTGCGAAATACCTAGCCTTATCTCTTTGGCGACGACCGACGACTGAGCTCAGGTTTGCTAATAAGCCTAGTTCTTACGTACCACTTGCGGCGCGCGTATAACATATCTACCTATTTTTCTTATAATATCGTTGGTTAGAGGACTTCACCTCTGCTTATTTAATATTATACTTTTAAGAAAAGAAATCCTAGACGGGTATCTTACAAAAAAAAAATAACACAGTTGTATACATTCGATCTATAATCCCTATATTATTGTATTATTTAGGATTTTATTTAGGGTAGGAATCCTAAATAATAATATAGGGATTATTTGTAATAAGGAAATTAAATATCTGAGAAATAATGATTATAACTTTTTACAAAAATTACTGATTATAAATAACTAACATGAAGTTATTTTTGCCATCCTTAGGGGTGGAACTTATCTCCAAGCTCATACGGGATCCCTGAGGGTTATACACCGGATTCATTGAAAAAAAAAAATCATTCAAATCGGGTTTCTATAGGCGAATACATATAAGATAGTACAGTAAGTATATTTAGGTGTCGGCTAAAAATAACATTAATCTAATACCGAGCACTAACCAAATGAGCCGTGGTAGCTCAGATGGTTAGTGCTCGCTGTAAATTCCACAGTACGCGAGCAAACCGGGTGCGATCCCCGTCGGCACCAATGAAGTTGTTAATTGCAATTTTAAGTGCTGATTTACCACGCGCTCGGCGGTGAAGGAAAAAATCGTGAGAAAACCTGCATGTCAGAAGAATAAGAAAGAAATATTTCAAAGACAAGTGAAGTTCGCCAACACGCATTGGGGCAGCGCGGCGCACAATTCCTTGCCCTAAAACCCTCTCAGAAATGAGCGGAGGCCTGTGCCCGGGAGTGGGACGTATAATACTAGGTACATGTAATTAATTATAATGTATGAAAGTAACACAACAATAAAAACACTTTACTCATTTCAAGGGACTACATGAGTGATGAGAAATCCTATTAGAGGGTCAAGTTATTCGGATGGTACTCAAATAGGGCGTGCGTGATTTGTTTGCTTCCACATGATGATTTAGTTATTTACTAATTCACACATATTCGTGGCCGTCATATTTTTCCTTGTAGAAATACTGTTTGATCTCCTACCGACCGCGATATTTGTGTAAAATAATTTACGCTAAGTCGACAATTCCTTCCATTCCATCTAAAATGAATGAAATGAACCTTTATTTACAATAAATCTATACTAATTTTTCATCAATATCATACGTGGTAGAGCCATGCTGCAGTTATATTAGTAGTATAGTTGTAGCACGAATGGGTCGGCTCGACCGGGGAAGGACCACGCTCTCACAGAATACCAGCGTGAAATAGTAGCTTAATGCTGCTGTATTTCGTATGGTGAATGTAGAGAACCGGAGACCCGTTTTACTGGAAACGAGGCATTCCATCTTAGTCCTCACGGGTGATAACGCATCTGCATTTTGATTCGTAATCGCGGATGGATGTAGATGTCTATGGGCCGCAGCAACCACTTACCATCAGGTGGACTGTGTGCTCGTTTGTCACCCTATCCTATAAAAAAAAAACTAATTTAGCCTTAATTAAACAGCTAACTTTTCCACAATCTTAGAAACTTTTCTAGATCTTTTATACATATTAACCACAAATTGAATCATTATCAAAGAAGCCATGTGTAACGAGATGAGATTAATAATTATTTTTATGTAGTCTCGTAACATGAAGTCTTATATATATAGTTAATTTACCTAATTACTACTATAAAGATATAATATTATAGATGAAGTTCCTTGGGAATATGAAACTAAGATAATATATTGTGGTATAAATACGTTTAATTAAGTACCTTCTCATATCGTAATTCTTAAGTTTTATATACCTTTTAATATTCTTACTAGATTGCTAATGAATATGTTCACGTAATATACTTATTGTAATTAAGTTCAAACAATTAGGTCATTACATTTAATTAAGTATTTTACGTCTTCGTTAAGGGATCCGCTTATACCTGTAAACTCCTGGAGACACGCATCTCCTAAACTACGAAGAATTGCTATTATCACTATATTTAGTAGAGGGATTCCCCACCACGATATTTATGTTTTAAATCGGCAAGGTTAAGTTATACTTTAGGACGCCCTACACGGAAGTTTATCGATTAAATTTGCGATAATATATTTAAGATTCACCAAATTAGAAATACTCTTAATCGAAAAGTGAGAATGTGAAATAAGCGTTAGAAGTGTGTCAGAATTATTCCAAATGAAAGTCCCTAGTTTCTGCCTACTCCTTTGGGTGATGTTGTGGTATGTTAAATATAAAGATCATTTATTTACAAGGAAAAATAAATAGATTTTTTAAAATAAATATCTAATATTTAAAAACCAATGTTTGTTTGTTCGTATTTTATGCGCGGTCATACTGTTTATCAGATTATGGTAAGATTTTGTCAACTTATTGCATGCACTTGAGCGACGGTTTTATGCGTATTAAAAACTTACAGTAGGTAGCACGTGTACTGTACAGACAAATTTATTTGAAAGTTATGTACCATTAAACTTCAATGAATATATTATGATTCCTAATTATACAATATAGCTCTTCCAAATTTAAAACGATATTTCCACAATTATATTTTCTACGGTAGCAACGCGCCAGGTACCAGCTGGTAGATTATAAATAGTCCTGGGGGGAACCACCAAGAAAGTCAGCGCGACATTTTTTTGAAAAAAGAATAGATTGCAGTCATTTAACATGTTTCACAATAATTAACAACACAAAATAACTTAGAAATAGCTTAGTAGAAATGACCTGGTTTTCCTGGTTTCCATAATATTCAAATATTGTATATTATATTACAAAAATAAAATATCACTCCACATGGATACACTTAGTCTTTGGGCGAGAAAATAATTAGCCCCCTATCAGCAGTAGGCATGAACAGACGTGGATATACACGTGGACCCTACGGACCGATAGTCACTACAGCAAATGACACCACTATGTAGTCATCTCTCAGAGACTTAAGGTTTTATGAGGTGGTTAATCTTTATTAGAGTTGGCTCCCTAAAATCCATAGTAGTGAAAGCTAGAGTTTTATTTTGTTTGTAAAAAATAAAATGCATTATCACAATTCATTGTTACTTATTTTTATTATGACTTCCTGAGATTAGTTTGGACAAGGAAATGCAGTCTGGCAATGTCCCAATAAAGTAAAACTTAATAATATTCACTATTATTTAGAATAAACTTATGGTGTACTAATAGAAAATTATAAATTCTTAATTAGGCTTAATAAATCACGGTTACTGTCTTCTTATTGTTATTCACATTCATTCTTGTTATTCTATGGGTACTAAAACTGTAACTATCTAAAGTTAACCCTTCTAATTCTTTATCAGTCTTAAAAAAACGGTGGGACATGGATCTCTTCTATTATTCGTCTGGCATTGTCTTGATGGGTATTTTTACCATACCATGATACGACTCAGGGACCTTCCCTGATGCTGCAGTTGTTCATCAAGTGAACCGCATGCTCGTTTGCTTCCTCTTACGTAAATAACCTTTTAAAAGTACACTGCTGAACATTGGCCTCCCACATGGACTATCTGCCATAGTTTACCATCCTGGGCATTTTGGCAACTGCAGTTTTTATTATTATTATTTCGAGTTGCTTATCAGAAGCTACTCATCTCCTGGTTCAGTTAGTTCTATCGCCTCTAACGACAATCATGGAATGAATATCATAGTGGATATTCTTACACCGCCACTATACGGAAAATGAATCGTAGTTTTGGGGGCCTGGCTTATCCCTTTATCGGTGAAGATGACGGACGACTGAAGGATTATCAAAATGAAAGTGATGCAATGACTTCATAACTTTTGTTTCTAAAAAACTAAGTAAGCGTCAAAGAACATTTTTACTTTTTAAATAAAAGTTTGTTATGGATTAAAAAATGGCCTATGAGAACTTTGATACGATTATTTACAGTTGCTTAAATAATGACATGAACTTATTCGTAAAAATATTCTGGTGTCATTGAGAAATGTAATTAATTGTACTTGAGCCACGCAGCAGCTGTATTATGGTTGTAGCACGAATGGGTCGGCTGGACCAGGGAGGGACACACGCTCTCACAGAATAATAAGCGTAAAATAGCAGCTTAATACTGCAGACTACAGTGTTTCTTATGGTGAGTATAAAGATCCGGAGATCCTTTTTTACTGAAAAGGAGTCATTCCTTAGTCCTCAGGGGTGACAACGCATCTGCGTTTTGAGTCTTGATCGAGAACAAATGTGGATGCCTATGGACCGCAGCATCCACTTACCATCAGGTGGACTGTGTGCTCGTTTGTCAACCTTATTCTATAAAAAAATAATTAGACCCTACTTTCTATTTTATTTTCTATCAAGAAAATTACGTTATCGTATTTCCTTTTTTGAAATCCAAGGTCATATAGTCACAAATCATATATCAAAAAATTGGGTCGTAATCTAAAAAACTAACAAAAATATATTAAATACACAAACCACCAAATTTTCGAAGTATGGATGGGTATACCGCTATCTAACGAAAGCCATGTCTTTTCAACATTTCTCAAAGTCGCATTACACCCGAGAAGAAATACATAAATCTCTATATATAAAAATCAATTACTGTCCCTTAGTCTCGCTAAAACTCGGAAACGGCCCAAATAATTTTGGTGAAATTGTTAGTGTGCGTTTGAGTGAGTGGTTTAGATTCACAAGTGGACCCGGTAGGTGGCGCTACTGTCGAGATCAGAAATCACCCGTGCGGAACCGGAGCGGACCATTATTTTAAAATAAGAACGATTTTTTGTTTCTGATACTCTCAGATTTTTACATTCATGGTAATAGTAATTTATAGAATATTCTAGTTATACCGTCTGTGTACTAAATATCGGGAATTTGTCAATAAAACAAAAAATACAAATTATTCATCTAAATTTATTTTATCGCCTTCAAAGTAGGCCCCATTGCTTGCAATACAATATCTCCAACGTTTCACCCAGTCTTCCATACATTTTTCATAGGCTATTTGCGGTATGGCCTTTAGCTCATTCAGCGAATTTTTTGTTATGGCTTCTATCGACTCAAAACGTTTTCTTCGAAGTGGTAATTTTAACTTGGGAAATAAAAAAAAGTCAGACGGAGCCATATCAGGTGAATACGGTGCTTGGTCGAGAACTTTTGTTGAATTTTTCGCTAAAAACTCTTTCACTATAATGGCTGTGTGTGATGGTGCATTATCATGGTGCAGCATCCATGAGTTGTGTTGCCACAAATCTGGACGTTTTCGGCGGATACTCTCACGCAAACGCTTCATGACGCCTAAATAATATTCTTTATTCACTGTTTCTCCCTTTGGAAGGAATTCGGAGTGAACCACACCACGGTAGTCAAAAAAAAACTGTCAGCATCACCTTATTTTGGAGCGACTTTGCCGCGGTTTTTCGGCTCGTTTTCGAGACGCCATTCTGAAGACTGTTGGCTTGTTTGCATGTCGTACTCATAAACCCATGTCTCGTCGCCAGTTATTATACGTTTCATAAAGGTCGGATCTGTAGAAGCTCGGGAAACCATGTCTTCAGCGACATGCTTTCGCTGCGCTCTTTGAACAAAATTGAGCTCTTTTGGAACTAGTCGGGCGGCGACGCGTTTCATACCTTAAATGTCAATGAGAATGTTGTGGACGGACTTAAAAGATATGTTCACCTCACTAGCCGACTCTTTCAGTCTCATACGTCGATTTTCGAGCACTAGCTTCTTGATTTTGTCGATGTTTTCTTTAGTCGTAGCGGTTGAAGGTCTACCAGAACGAGGCAAGTCTACTACTACTTCTCGGCCTTCTTTAAAAGCCTTATACCATTCATAAGCCCTTTTTTCGATATACACGATTCGCTGTAGGTATTTCGCAACATTTTTAGTGATTCACCACATGAAATATCATTCGAAACACAAAATTTAAGGCACACTCTTTGTTCAACAATATTTTCCATTGTAAAAATCGCCGAGAACTCAAAACTATGACCAACAAAAAGTGTAGTTTAAAACAAATTAAATGACAAATCCCGCTCAAACTTTGCGCGTTAAATCAGTACAGTGCTACCAACATGCAGTAAAAAAATTAGAACGACCTCTTTTACGCGGGTCTTTTTATTGACATATTCCCAATACTTTTAACACAGAGTAGTATATGTGGTGGCGCTGTCGTCGCACCACAAGCAAAACACATCGAAGCCTAAATCGCGCTATCAAAGTTCCGAAGTAAAGCAGTATATATAATAGCTCCGAAATACCACTCGGCAGTGTTGCCAATTGAGAATCGGCGACGAAAAAATCTAAAAGGCGACTGGTCGCCAATTAGGCTACTCTAGGGACAAGTTTTTTTTATACTACCTAGTATGTAAACGGGCATACGGCCGTGCGTGTGTGTAATGTTGGTACAATTTGATATTGAGATCATATTTGTTTGTGATTGGTTATTTTCGGGGAATACCCAGAATTTGTCGCAGCTATTATGTAACCAAATTTAGAATGCAATAGGTTTACATGTATTCTATTATGAATAATGACTACCGCAATTATCTGTGTTGTACTGACTAAATAGTTCAGATAAATTCCGGTTATTCCTTGGTCACTTTCGCTTTGTACAACTTCTCCTGTGATTGTTTTGTAAAATGGGTAAACATAGTAAATATATCAAGCATTATCGTGATGAATGGGAAAATCTGCCAGCATTTAAAAGTAAGTAAAAACTAAAGTACCGTTTTATGTTAAGGTTTTGTGTGATGTAGGTAGGTATATTATCTGTTACATGGTCTTACTACTTCCAGACCTGTGTTCAAGACTAAATTAGAAGTCGTGGTTTTTAGTTTCACAATCATTTTTTTAATATTTACCCAGTCTAGTTAAGATGTATTGGGTAGACTGAAACTGCACAAATAGCAAGAAATATGATCGATCTGGTTACCAACCACTAGTACCATACCTATCTGGAATATACAATATATGCATACCTACTGCCTAGTGTATTATTGAGTTCAATTTCTTTTACAGATTGGCTTAGTCGAGCACCTATTGTACTGACGGATAGTGGTAAAGGTGAGGCATTTTGTAAATTATGTATCACACCACTCCGTGCGCACAAAACGGATTTAGAAAAGCACATGAAAACTAAAACACATAAAGACAAAGAATTAAGTTTTTCAAAAAAGCAACCCAAGCTTGCATCATTTGGCTACTCCTTAATTAGTAACAGTTCATCAAAAGAAAAAATAATAGACATACAAATATCTGCCTATGTCGCTGCTCACAGCTCCATACGTAGCATTGATCATCCGATAGATGTGTTAAAAACCTGTGGGACAGGGAGTCCTCTTGAAAACATTCAAAAGACAACAGAAAAGTACATGGCATATTGCATCCGATACTATAATTCAAAACTAGAAAAAATTGTTGTTGATTTTTTAGGCTTTCAAGAAGTATTTGAATCAACAGCTAGCGGCCTATATTATACATCATTTAAGAGTTTTACGTCTAAAATGGGTTTGAATCTTCAAAATCTAATTGCAATAGGAACTGATGGAGCAAGTAACCTTTGTGGCCAACATAACTCCCTTTTCACTCTCTTACAAGCAGATATACCCCATTTACA
Organism: Parnassius smintheus behrii; assembly: GCA_036936625.1. NCBI lineage: Eukaryota > Metazoa > Arthropoda > Insecta > Lepidoptera > Papilionidae > Parnassius > Parnassius smintheus. Next base: position 41,046,517 of record JAUPFT010000012.1, on the reverse strand, counting down.
GCTATTGAAATGTGTGTGTCACTTCCTTAGTTCCAAAGCGTGCACGGAATTATCGTCTTGTCTGGAATATTTACTTAGGGAAACCAGAAATTGGTTTGCCCACAGTCCACTGCGAATGAAAATATACCAGACCTTATTTGAAACCATTAATGATGGTAAAAAAACCCTTGAAACTAACTCAGCTATCCGCAACTAGATGGCTGACGTTTCATTCAGCTGTTAAAACAAACATCAATCAGTGGTTTGAGCTAAAAACTTACTTTAATGTGGTGAAATCATCAGAAAGATATTATACAGCAAGGGAACTTGCTGCCATGTATAATGATGATACAAATTTATTATATTTGTTGTTTTAGTCTCCGATATTAAAAGAAGTAACAAATGTGAATATTATATTTCAAGCAAGTGATGCAAATATCACAAAAATATATATCGATCTTCGGATTCTTTTATTTTCCATTGCAAGACGTGTTTTCAAACCAATATTTCTGAGAAGTCAAAGTCTGTCTGAAAATGCCTCGTATCAATGCTCCATGAAGCAGATATTTCAGGTATTAGGCGAGCTTTAGAAAAAGCTGGAGCTCCATTTGAAAATTCACTGCTTTCACTGGACTCAATCGACTTTGGAGAAAAGTTCAACGATTTACTTGCCAAAAAGGACTGTTTCTGCCGACAAAGCCAAAGAAGTGAAGCGACGATGTTCTGCTTTCTTGTACTCTTAGTAAGAGAATTAGCTGACAGGTTACCGCTTAATGAGTCGGTGGTGGAAAAAATTGAACTTTTTGCACCAAGCCTCGTATGCCTCTCAACCGGCAAACCCAACATTAAAGATTTTCCCTGGCAGTTAGGTGATCCCAATATTGACCGAGAAGCTGTTATGAACCAATGGCGCGTATTAAGCACTATGCGCATTGAGGAGATAATCGGAACAGCTACTTCTCCTAATGACATTGTAAATTTTTGGATACAAGTGCTAAAAATGAAGAATGCTGGTGGAAGCCTGATGTTTAAAGAACTAGCAGAGTTTTCGATACGATGCCTTTCATTACCTTTGAGAATTGCCGTCGTTGAAAGAATTTTCAGCGTAATGGGGACAATCAAAACAAAATTAAAGAATCGCATGCAACTACCCATGTTTGTGTTGTAACAAGCAATCATATGGTGAGTTTGCACGCTGGCAGAAAAATGTATGTCTCCGGTGGAATTTGCGCCAGTACTAGCACATCAACTACTACTGAAGACGGCGAAAGTCTTGGCCTTATTATTGCTAGCAGAGGACGAATCAGAATAATCCTAATTTTTGTTTATTTGTTTATGTAGTTTTTAAAATGTTAACTTTAATTTCATTAAAGTGTTTTAAAGATGGCTTATGCCTATTTATCAGTGTGTTATGAACATACTATAAATAAATTGATAAAAACTATGTTTTATTTTATTCATATTGATATTTTGTTATTTGGGCTACTTTAGGCTACTACAACTGAAATTCGGCGATATTAGGCTATTTCATGCATGAGAAACGGCGACATTAGGGCCAGCGCTGTTGGCAACACTGCCACTCGGAGCGTTGGCCTCTCCCAGGGCAGAACACTTTCCCCGGCGGGAGATCTCTTTTTCTTCCACGGCCATTTATATAACTTACAAAGATATACATATATACACAGATATATACAAAGGTAAAATTTGTGAAATAACAAAATCACAATCACCGAAATTTACAGAAATTTATTTCGTAACACTCTACCACAATTAAAGCACCTTCAACAGTTGCTTGCAAAAGTTTTTCATCGTATAGGGGTTTAATTTGTAGATTACAAAAATAAAGCTTATTGACTTTGGGGCATTATTAGAGACGTTTTTGAACAACAAACAATGCGCTAGTTCAATAGTGTGCTCATAAAATTCAGAGAAAGCGCTCTCATGTTATGGAAAACGTTGCAAGTTTGCTGGACAAGTTATAACCGATTTTCTTATAAAAACTCTGATTATTTAGCGGAGCGTTCAGCGGAGCGTCATAACAAACAACACTTTCGTATAACAGTGTTATATCTTAAAGCAAACTTACTGACACAAGTGCATTTATTTAAATGTCCAGATATCCTGTAAATTAATGTTGGTATTCTGTGTGAATTTGTAGAGTGCTATTTATTTACAACTAGCCCTCCTCTCTACTGTAAAACCTTTTAAGTAGTATCATAACAATAACAATAGATTTAAGAATAAAAAGAACTTAATTATATAAAATAATACATATTTTCTTGCATCAGCCCACAAGTCCACTGCTGGAATCGGACTTCTCTCATTGTTTTTTTTTCTTACGAGATTTCATAGTGAGGCAGGTCTATTTGTTATGAAAGTGTAGAGATTAACGCTTCGTTTTGCAATATTTTCATGCTCAATAATTTTCACGTTTATTAGATAAGAAATAGACAAACCAAACTACGGATATTTCTTAAAGTAGAACATTTAAAAAAGTTAATAATGTGTATAATATTAACGAGTACAGCACTGAAGCATTGTTTTATGTTTGTACATACACCAGAAATTTAAAAACTTATAATTAAGTTGCAACTTTTCAAGGATGATATCACTTTGTGACCATCTGCGTAACAAATAGGTCAACTAGCGACATCTGTTGAGCCCTCCTTGACGGGTTGGTATTATTTTTATAGAATAAGGTTGACAAACGAGCTCACATTCCAGCTTACGTTAAGTGGATACTACAGCCTATAGTTATCACTCTACGTACATAGCACATCATTAAGTGATTGTTGCTATGTGGCGCTGGTATTCTGTGTGTGCGTGGTTCATCATCGGTCAAGTCAAACCATTCATGCTGCAGCAATAAAGTAGCTAGAGCTTGGCTCGTAAAAAACTATTCGTTGAAGTCTCGTAGTACAGGTGTATATACACGTTATTTAAGCGTGCGTAAATTCGAGAGTAAATATAAATGAAGTACCGTCAGAATGGAAATTAAACGGAAAAAAGTTTTTCGAATAATGTAAGAAAATCTTTAACGTATCTTTTTCTGAGCTGATGTGAAAGACTGGCCTACCATCGCGAGAAAAAAATATTTATAATTGTGTGATATTAAAGTGAGCACTTTGCTTATGACTTAATGCTACAGTAAAAAAACCGTGTATGAAATTCACCAACTCGCAGCACCTTCAAGGGTTATTAAAACAAAAATTCCAAAGCGACTTTTCTTTATCTGGTGTTGCTTCTATAATCAAGTGTTCATTATAATATATAATAAATATATATATATTTTTAATATAAAAATTTTGTTTTACAAACTGAAAAACTTAGACGTCTCCTATTTATCTTTAGTCTGATACACTATAACTAAATCTAAGTATTTTCTATTAAATAAAAGCCACATTAACATTAAATAATACAATGATATGTATTTTCGAATGTTTTATTGATCCCTGTAGCCCATCGGATCATTTAAGCCGCCTAGCTCATAATCAGTTAAGTTATCTGTGGGTCACCCGTAGGTGAAGCTTAGGGCGGTCTCCACTAGATGGAACTACTACACTAGGTGTCAACCTGTTAAGATATGCTGGAATTTTATAGATGCAGATTGCGTAGGATCCATGAAGTTATAGGTAGAAGCATGCTTTATGATATAACTGGGGATACGTCCATATGTCCTATAGGTAAAAGCCGTAATGAACGAACATATAACCGGTATGTATGGTGACCAACAAATTATGAAAACAATATATTGAATATTGTTTTCATAATTTGTTGGTCAGCTTACGTGTCTTATATAATAAAAATCAGTTGCCGAATGTATGATAGATCACCACTTGTGAACGGCTGGTGCAAGTTTAGGTAATTTTTGTGTGTGTTTTCGTGAACCTAAACCCTCCAAAGAAAAAGATGACACTGTTTTTGAGACACAAAAATCACCCATGTAAAGCCGAGGCGGATCGCTACTTTTCGATAAAATTTACTGAGCGTCTAGACTGAACATTGAACGCCATCAAATTTTATTAAATTAAATACAAAATGATTTAATTATACCTATACGTTTGAAACGAATTATTTTCACGTATCTGTGTTAAGTATGGTATTTTTAACGTGCTAGTATCACTTAGATATTTAAGTAACGTAACAGTTTATGTACGTCCCACTATTAATTCAGGCCTTCTTTTGTTCTTGAGAGAGTTTGAGGGCAAGAAGGAGTTAGCGTGTCTCCCAGTTTGTAACAGACTACATACGTCCTAGGAGTTATTTTATTATTTCAAAATTCCTCGGGCGTGTAGGTTTTCTCACGATGTTTCGTTTATAATTAATACACCTAAACTTTAAATCAGTTTGAAATAATACTCGTTTTTACGGAATTCATCGCGTATATTTAACTTTTTAAATACCCGACGTTTCGAGAGCTTTACAGCACCCATGGTCACGGGAAGAACTGACTGTCCTTCTCGTGACTGACTGTCCTTCCCATGACCATGGGTGCTGTGAAGCTCTCGAAACGTCGGGTATTTAAAAAGTTAAATATACGCGATAAATATCGTAAAAACTAGTATTATTTCAATGTGTAGTGTTCGCGTAAATATAAGAAATCATTATTTAAATCTGTTTGTTCGTCTGCTAAGCGTATTTTAAGGTGATTGTTAATCTTCTGAGATACCACTGAGTCGTTTACGTACACATCATAGGCCTAAGTTTGCCAAGGTACTATAGCAGGGTGATGCTGATGATGACGATGACTCCTACAAGTTTCGTGGTAGAGCCTTACTGCACCTATATTTTGGTTATAGTACGAATAGGTGGACTCGATCAGAGCCACGCACTTACAGAAAGTGAGCAGCTTCATGCTTCTGTGTTTCTTATAGTGTGTTTAAAAAACCGGAGACTCTTTTTACTGAAACTATATTTATTCACTCTATTTACATTCTAGTTCTCAGTGGCGACAACACATATTGTACAGGAGGAATCGGCGCATGAGTATCGAAAACTTTCACCTCATTTTTTATGCGATTCTCTTTAAATTTGCCTACTGATGATATAAACGCATGTTACCATGGGGCAACTCGGTCCCATATTGTTTAAACCGAAATTGTTTAGACGAATGTAAGGAATTTTTATTTCTTAAACGGGACATTTCTATATTTTTTTGATGAAATACGAATAAAAAAGGTACTATGAACTTTTACGATAAAATTAATATTTTCGGAGTTATGAATTTTTAATTGTATAAAAAATCTCAAATTAGGATATATTTGATCATTAAAATAAACGAGAAAAAAGATTAAAATAAAGAAGATATTTTTTAATATTCTTTGATAAAATAAAAATAAAAAAGTCGTATGACTTTTTACGATAAAGTAAGTAATAGGTCCTTACATATGATATTAACGTTTTGTACCGGAGGAATATAAAGTCAATATTTTTTTTGTAAAATATATTTAATTAATCAAAATATGCACCGTTGTTATCTATGCACTTTTGCCGTCTCACAGGTAGTTCATTGATCTCTTTACTAAAAAAACCATGGGGACGAGAATCAATAAACTCTTTGAAGGTGGTTTGGACTGCCGCATTGGAGTTGAACATTTTCCTTGTAAAAAGTTGTCCAAACTCCAGAAAAAATGGTGATCTGTTGGAGGAACGTCCGGGGAGTACGGTGGGTGTCGCAAACATTCCGATAGTAGCTCATCTAACTTAGTGGTTGTTTGTTCTGCAACGTGTGTGATCTTGCCACACACTGGCAAGATCACACACGTTGTCGTGAAGCAGCAGTGGCTTAAAGCGATTGACCAATGTCGGTTGTTCAGCAGCTAGTTCTTCCTTCGTGATTTGCAGTTGCTGATAATAGATATCTGCCGTAATCGTTTGGCCAGATTTTAGAAAGCTGTAGTGAACGATACCGGCGCTAGTCCACCAAACACCCACAATAACCTTTTTCTGAGTCAATTTTCGTTTAGGGCAGGATTTGGCTGGGTCTCCAGGGTTCAGCTATTGCGACGAGCACTTCCGATTATCGTACAGTATCCACTTTTCATCACAAGTAATGATTAGATTTAAAATCTCTTTACTTTTGTGTCGGTTGCGCGAAGTAACACAGCAGTCGACGCGTGTTTGCAAGTTCGATTCACTCAATTCATGAGTCATGAGGTACCCATCGTTCAAGTTTTTTACTTTCTCGATTTGCTTCAAGTGGATTAATACAGTTTTATCACTTACCCCGAAGCCTGCAGCTATCCCTGAAGTGCTTTATGATGGATCCGCTTTCACAGTAGCCTTTAATTCCTCATTTTCCACTTTGGTCTCCGACCGTCCACGAGGTTGGTTCTGAAGGTCAAAATTTCCAGAACGAAAACGCTGAAACCAAAAACGTACCGTGCTTTCTTTTGCGACACCAGCGCCGTACGTATCATTAATCCTTCGAGCTGTTTCTGCAGCACTGGTGCCACGGTAGAACTCGTACTCGTAAATAAACCGATATTTCATGTTTTCGATCGTGCGGTAATAAACAACGCCAAAAAAAATAATGAGGAAAAAACAAATGAATGACTGTTTTAAAAAACTCAAATGTACTAGCTGAGTGAATTTATAAATTTGTCAGTCATTTGTCAATCAAAGTGGTCAGTACGACAAAACGCTAATTTCATATATATTCCCAATATCAAAATATTTGGTCCTTCCCAATATTTTCGGAGTTATGAATTCTTTAACGTTTGAAAAATCTCAAATGTGTGCTCTTTTAAACACTAATTTTATTAAAAATCCTTAATTACTTTTCGACAGTCAGTCTGTCCTAATATAGCACGCGGTCTTTGACCAATTCGGATAAAAAAATTGTAGGTAGTTATGTATATAATTATTTATGGATATATTTCTGATTTTTAAGATGTCTGATTCAGGTTAAACATTTTAAAAGAACACTGATGATAATGTCTAGAACAGGTAAATGAAATTGTATACTTGGGGAGTGCTTTCAGCCGGGATGGAAGATGTGATTTGGATGTGGATAGGCGTGTCGCTGCCGGAAACAAAGTAAATGGTGCCCTGAATGCATTAGTAAAAAGGCAAGGCGTGATGAAGAGTGCACGCCTTGCAATACATAACGCAGTGTTGGTACCGACTTTGTTATATGGCAGCGAAACCTGGGTATGCCAGAAGAAGCATAAAAGCAAGTTGAATGCAGTGGAGATGCGATCTCTTCGTAAAATGTGTGGCGTTAGCATAGCCGACCGAAAGCGAAACGAAGAGATTCGCAATATGGCAGGATTGAAAGATGACCTTATCACAAAAATTGATAGGGGCGTACTCCAATGGTTTGGGCACGTTGAACGAATGAGTGAAGACCGAATGGTGAAGAAAATATATAGAGCGAAAGTTAATATGAAAAGGTGTCGAGGTAGACCGAGACTAACTTTCGAAGACCATGTGAGCAAATTGCTCGAAGAGGGGAGGGTCAAGAGTACTCGGATACCTAGACGTGCATGTATGAAGAAGTTAATGAACCTGAAAGAAGCGAAAGAGGTATGTAAGGATCATGACACTTGGCGATCTGTTCTCTCTGGCTACCCCGTTAGGGATTGTGCGTGAAGATAAGTAAGTAAGTAAGTAAGTACTGATGATAATGTATGTCTATTATTAATTGAGACTGTATTTAAAAAAAATATTTTTATTTTAATTAAAAAGAATAACTCAGCACTATTTATAGAACTAACAAGCTCTGAATGTCTGTGTTATGATAGTATGCAAAATAGAGTAACCCAAGACTTTAAAATTCTTATTGTAACCCCTTATTTATAATTACAGACTGATAAATTGCTTTTAATTCCACGGAGGTAAAAAAAAACATCTACACCTGCAGCATAGGCTGCAGTAGCCACTTACCACCAGGTGGTCTGTAAGGTCGTTTTCTTTTTGAGTTTATAAAAATTTATTACATCTTGCTTTAAATTCAGATTGACGACTAGACCCATGTTATATGCTTATTGATTTATTAAATAAAGCGTGAATGGGATCAAGGTAATCCACTTCAAATGATTGGATTTCACGTTCAGTTCACTAATACAAATAAATCCGCACGCGCAACATCGGGCATCAACGATGTCTGACAATACAATATTCTGACGTCATTGTAAATATTAACTAAACATAGCCTAAACAATAAGATAAGCATTTAGGCAATATATTTACTATCCATAATCCCTTATATTATTGTAGCCTCAGTGGAGAACTGTGGAGCTTGTAAATGCTAAAATTAACTAGCTAAGATCTGCTTAAAAATTTAATTGGTGTGACTTACCTAGTTTAAAGAGCAGATCACATCCCTGATTCCCTCAAATGCTTGAAATCTGAGCCAACGGGGATCGAACTAGGTTCGTTCGAGTATTATGAAATATTAAGCTTCTCTTCCGAGATACTATTTCAAAATTATTTTTATTTTAGAGAAATATCAACATAGAATGTCAAGTAAAAATGCAATTAAAAATCCATTTGTGAATCTGAACAAGTGAAAAGTTTTTCCCATTTTGAAGGGTCACTTGAGTAATGACTGACCCTATTAACGGGTTGCATTTTTAATTGTATTGTTTGTTTCATAATATTTCATTCAGTTACTATAAGCGTTAAGGCTTAATTGAATCAGAGGGCTTGAATCATTGGACTTATTATCAACTAGTGACCCACTCTGGCTTCATCTGAAAGAGATCTCTTAATGTGGAGTTATTGATATTTAAGAAAATCAAAGAAATTTATTTTATTTTCTTTTGGTTCTAAAAAAACTGCAAGTTTTTAGTATAAAATAAAGTTCAGATTACTCCTGGAATTGCCCTCTATCTATTCGCAAAGGTCCACTACAATCGGTTCAGCCATTCCAAAGGTTAGACCGGACAGACAGACGGGTCTGTCTGTCCGGTCTAACCGTTTTATTGGTAAAGAGAAATTCTGGTTACGTCCTCAGGGTACCATAAACGAGGATACATTACCATTTGCCCACCTTTTAATCCAGTACATAGTTCGTCTCTATAAATTACATACAAATCTGTTAACCGCTAAGCGTAATAAAGTTCCACAAACTTAAACTCATTTTATGTGAAATCAGTATAGAAAAAATGTAACTCATCATAATAAAATTTAGCCAGGGAACATATATAAGGTATTTAAAAATTAAAAAAAAAAAACAACTAAATCGGATAAGTGGTTTTCAAGATTTGATCACACAATAACACGCAAATAGACAAAGAAACGTAAACTGTGTAGGAAATTAATTAAAATGCTAAATTGTGTAGGGATAAATCGTACCATACATTTTATTTATAATTACTTATATAACAGTTGTTCTCATTTAGTATGTAAATACGAATTAAATTCTAAAAGATCCTCTTCACCATTAAAATGCAGTATTTTAGTTGAATTGTAAATTGCTCTTACGTAAACGTACCTGTTCACGAGCTTTTCAGTGAAGTCGAAAGGTTGCGAGTAACTTTTATTTGTTGAGCTCCATCCACTCAACTCCTTCGCTTCTCAGTCACCCATGCAGACAGTTCAAAAGTGTGTAAAATTATTTGAGAGTTGTACAGCACGACCACAGATAGCGATAATATAAAAAATGCAGCTTTCTTTTTACAAAACAATACAACAAATATAACAGCTTTTATAAGTGATAGAGTCACGTTGCAGCTAGATTATGTTTGTAGCTTGAATGGATTGACTCAACTGGTAAAGGATCACGCTTTCATAGCAAATTACCGTGAAATCGCAGCTTAATGCTGCTATGCTTCGTATGGTGATGCATTTTGATTCTCAATTGAGGAGAGATATGTTTACAGGCTTTCAGGAATTTTGGGTGTCAACGCATTCTTAGTTTGAAGTTTTTTACAGACCATGGGCTGCAGTAGACACTTACAATCAGGTGAACGGTTAGCTTGTTTAATTTGTAGAAGCCAGTTATCAACACCAGTCTACCTTCAAAATAAAAACCCAGGCTTTTGTTTAGCTAAGTCAGTGGGCTATGTCATCTTCGGCTGATTCAATACTTATCAGATGGATTGTTAGACAAACACTGACGTAATACTTATAAACGTTAAAAATAATAAAATCGCTAGTTATAGTTTGAGCGATACACTGGAAGAAAACTTAACGTAAGCGACACTATACTTAGAAGGACCTAATGGAAAAATGTGATCGAAAGTCGCAAGAAAGCAAATAAAGATTAATTCAAGTTTTTCGCGAAGAATTCGCAATTGAACACTTCTTGAAAATGTACAGGAATCAAAGCGTTTTGCATTTAACAGAAGTAAGTTGTTGTTGGGTTGAAAAAAATCTAAATCCCTAAAAATGTTGAAAGGAACACTGAGGTATTGTGACTTCAAGTAATATTGTATTTATATTAAGATTATCAACACGCCATAAAATAAATTTCAAAGAGTCTCTAAGTCGTAACTAAGTTACGTCTATGTATCTAATACATTTCGAATAGCGCGATGAGTGTAAACATTTTTTAAGCATTCTTAATAACACCTACGTTCATCTATGGACCAAAAATTGTGACGGTATTTAAGAATAAAAACTCATTGCGAAATTACATCCATATTATAATCTGTTAATAAAAATGTTTACACATACATTGACACAAAATGCGTAAAGATTCTGAATTTAAGAGCTACTAAAATATTTCATATAATACTAAAATATAAACAACTGAAAACAATGTGTTATGTAAGCGTACGATAATACATATTATCCAATTTCGTTCCTAATGTACTACAAGGCGTTACACGTATTTTATACAATTATATAAAAGTAATTTTAACAAACACATAACTTAGGTCATTAATTCATTACATTCTAATATTGACAGCCTCATTGGTCTAGTGGTGTAGTAGTTCGACTGCTGATCATGAGGTCCTGGGTTTGAATCCCAGTTCAGGTCGAAAAAATAATTATTGAGTTTTTCGTCAAGAAATTCTCAGTAGCTGCCCGGCGTCAGGAAATTAGCGGTGTCTTACCCCCTTGCCTCAGAAAGTTTTTTAATATTTTATTTATTAGAAGTATTTTAAAATGTATCTAAAATCTTTGCATTATACATTACATATCAGTAACCAAATGGTGGGATAAACCAGATAATAATAGCTCATTGTGTTATGAAATGTTCATTTTGATTCATTAACATGGTCGTGTATTTTATTTAATATTCCTACAGCGATCCATAAACGTTCCCCATAAGCCCGTTTAAGTGAAATTTGTGGGAGCATAAGGATTTGTTCACACTGTGCTTACTGAAAACCTTTTATTCATTATACCAGAAATAAAATAATAAAAAAGGTATAAAAATTTAAAACAATTCTTTCCCAGTTCTTGTAAATTTGAGGTATAAAGTGTAAGAAAAGTATTGAATTTTTGATTAAAGCTCCAGCTCTGAGAGCTATGAAATAACAGTACTCGGTGCACCAACGGGACATGCGGGTTTGTAGGCTAAGAAGCAGTACTGCCGCACCTTACCAAGGACAACTAGTATTCTTGAATCTTCATTGGCGTTGAATATGAACCGAACAAAGTCTCTCCAGGAAGAAAAATGCTCTTTTAAGGCATTGGCCCGCTATCACCCATTCCCTAAAAGATTTGCTTATGTATTTAAGAACATCTAACTGTCTTCCCACAGTAGGGAATATCAGTTTTGTTGCATTTGCACACTGGATATACTGTTACTAATCATAATTAATACCTTTAAGAAGTTTTCATGTAAAGTTTATATAATTGAGACTGGAAACGTAATTGGCTTCGTTTTAGCGTTTCACAAGTGGATTTTTTTCTTCTGTAAATCTAATATGTGTAAGCCTATTTTTTATTTACTTAGTTAATGGGTAAATACTGTTCGTTATTTCGTGTACTAGAAAAAGTTCATTGCTATTGTCTTATTGTGTCTGAAAATCGGGCAGTGAAAGTGTTAGTATATTATTTATTAAGTAAAAAAAAATCATTATAGATATTACTCTCAAGCTACAGTAACGATATGACAAAAGGTATGTATGTACTACAAAACTTGAAGGTCGAGGATTTGAATGCACCATTCGACTACCATCTAAAACAACTCTTAACACAGGCATATAAAGCTTTACCCTCCTCTCTAGGGTTACTCCTTACCTCTCTAAGGTTACTTATGAATCGTATCGAATGTTTGTCATTTTAAAAATTTCTTTTGAGACTTGATACAATAAGAGAGCGTTTTTGAAGGGACTGGAATTAGCATATTTTAAAGGACATTTTAAAACCCACTCTCATATTCAATGCAAATCCTTTAAGTTCCCTAAGTTTTTAGCTTCGGGCAAAGCGTGTTGCAGAGTTAATTTACATGGTACTACGACGAACAAAAATATGCCGCTACATATAAAATCAATAGACAATACATCTGTAGCTTACTTCATTAGTCCAAGGGCTACAGTAGCGACTTAACATCAGGTGGACTGTGAGTTCGATTCACACTTAAATAAAAAAGTGCATATTATAATATAGAGAGAAAGTTTTTGGTGATAGTTTTATATTGTATAATTTTCTATATTTACCTTAGGCCAATCATTATTAAACAAAATAATACAGCGACAATTCTACATTTACAGGGTTTGCAATTAATTACGGCTGTAAATCTTGTTAGCTTGTATGGTGGTTGCGGAGTTACACGCAATTAGATTATTAGATATGCCTTCTGTGAATACATGCAGTTTATGGCGGCGGATGGTTTATTGAACCATTAGATATAATCTTTGTGCTGATATACAATATAGTGATAGTAAATAATCGTAATTCGTATTCATCATCATTCAACATAAACAGAATGCTATGCAACTTTGTATACTCGTCATTATTTATAGCATGTATGTATATCTAGAGTTAATTATATTTTTGAACATCCGTTTTAATTTAAAATTGAAATATACAAGATTGTCTTGCAGCCTGTTAAAGAAAACTAATAATTATTGTTTTTAATTTAATAGCGTTAAAAAGTTACTTGTATGAAAATTTAACTTAATACATCCTATCAAAATTGTACATCTGAACATAGGCTTTCCCTCAGATAGTTTCGTAGGAATTGTCTCTTGCGACATCCACGGGATTACTTCGGCTATCTTGTAGATTATCTTACTCCGTCACTATAGGGAAAATATATTAATTTAACTGTTATTAATAAACTTTTACTATCGCGCTACTAACAGCCATCTAACTTCCATCTTATAACTTCCATCGCGGGTACAACACGTACCAACAGCTGTTCTTTTGAAATATATAAAAATCACATCAGATCATACCAGCAATGCTTATTACATATCAGTATGGAAGGAAGTTTTCTATGGATTTTCTTTAACAAAAGCTCGAATTTAGATTAAAACTTAAAAAATTTGCTTATGCGGTTTAGATAATGAATATGAATATGATAATATTTGTTTCGGTATTTTCTCAAATTGTTGAACTGCGGTTTAGTGGCGGTGTCGAAGGTGTCGTTAGGGGTAAAAAATGTGATTACTCGCCTGCCTGCCAACTATGGGATATATTCCTATGTGGACTAGTGTTCTTTTGATAGGTTGTAACTTGTGATAAATGAACTAATGAACGAATTGATAAGTACTTATTGAATTTTTATACCGAACGTGTTAAACACAATCATATCAAGATAGAAAGGTACCTACTACAAATATATTTCTACCACCAAACAAAACTACACCCAGTGAGAGAGCATGTAATCGCCGGCCTACGCCGTAGAGGTGGCGACGCGACGTAGCTGTTCAGTGTTCCTATATATTCAGTTAATTAAAAACGCTTTTAGCTTTTTTTTAATATGTGGTTATGAGTTTTATTATAGTATTCAAGAATACATGGTTGATAATAATATTTGGGAATTAGATGATCGCAACTATGATGTTTCTAAACATTATATTTTTAATTGTGAAATATTGTTTTTTTTTTCTGAGAAAAATTCACGTTTTATTCTTGACTGGTTCTTCTTATGGCACAGGTATATAGAGATAGAGATAATATATAGAGTATAGCCATTAATGACTTTTAATAATTTATTCTTGTAATCTCTATGAAATTTTTCATTTTTTTAGTCCAGACTATTTTAATTCTTTCTGTTCTATAATACACAGGGGATGCAGTAGTCACTTATCAGTTGATCTGAATCTGAATCAATGATAAAAGTAAAAAAAAATACTTCCATTAAGACTTATATTGTAACTATTTTGAATAAAAATTATTTTGTTATTATCTATTTTACGAGTATTCTACTTCGTACCTTTTTAACAAAATGATGACGGTGTTTAAAATATACAAAATTATTGTAAACCGTGTAACGATTGAATAATAGCTGTGTAGACGTGACGGTTACACTGAATATCCACTACATTTATAAGCATTGTACAACTGACAGGATGGGAAGTGGGAAAAAATGTTATGGCTTTCGACAGACGAAGATATAACTTTCTCTTATTTATTCCAGACGTAAAATAATTAGACCTTCGATCGCTCTCTGCCAAGTTTTAAGGCAAATCGTTCTTTGGAGACTTTAATATCAATCTCCTAGAAGCTTCCTCCACAAATATTAAATTTAAAATCGTTGTTTAAATTATACGGTCTTTTTAATTTATTTTGGAGCCAATGCGTATTTATAAACCTAGTGCAACGTGTATAGACAACATTTTTACAAATGGTAGGTTAACTTCTAAGAAATGTACCTAACGCCGCTAATATAATGTGCGTGCCTGGCACATAAGTACGGACTCGTACGCACGAGCCACAGCACGCACACGACGACGCTTGTTAAGTCGAGAAGATCAAGCCGATTCGGGGACACCACCGCGCTTCGCAATCACCTTTGTTGACTTTTAAAATTTAGCTAAGAGTCTTTTTTCGTTTTATTTTCTCTTTTTGTAAAATAAATTAATATATGTGTTTGTTTGAAAATTAGCTTTTTATTAATAGGTTGTATTACAATATCTATACACAGATACGTACCTCATAAGTACATTAATTATCATATTACATCAAATCAACTTAATTTTAAACATTAGATCTGAGCTGACACCATATATACTCAGTGTTAATTTACTCGAATTTAAATTATTTGGCATTTGTTGTAATGTAAAGCTGGATTTTTTTACAAACTGATTCTTTGAAAGAAAACTAAACAAATTATTAATAAATATGATGCATAGGCATTTAAGTCTCGCGCGGCGCGGGAGTTATCTTCCTATTCTGTTTTTACTATGCAAATGTTAAGCCGTTTCATAAATGTATAATTCAAAAATTGTATTTATGTTCACAAAAAGCAAATACATTAAAAAGGTGTGTTCGTTTTAAGTAAATACACCGTCGCTTGGCGAAATTAAGAAGTAACATAGCAAAAAACTCCCATCACTTTTATACTAAAATAATCCAGATTGAATGGAACGTTATTTAAGCTTATTTGCAATGAATTTGATAACACTTTTACTACTTTAATATTCTCCTTGAACAATCGCAATTGATTCAATGAATGGGCGAGAATAAGAGTCCATAAGAATAGATATAGGTTATATGAACTTTACAATGAAAGGTCATGTAATCCTAGCGTCGAATTTAGGGAATATGTAAAAAATATTCAAAAATATTTAAAAGAGTGTGCTCCATAGCCATGTCTTTGTATTTGAGCCACAAAATAAAGACGGCTTCTAATAAAATAAAATGACATGGAGTATAATTAATAGTGAAACTAGTAAGTTCAACTCTCGCAATTCAAACTACCAGTTTTTGATAATTGATAGAATCAGGCGTTACTTTGCGGAAATCCATTATAATAAAAATATAAATTACTTTGCAACCTTCCGCTAACTAAATACAGTGATGTGTCTTACCTGGATTGAAGAGCACCTTACGCCCTCCCTCAGTTACCACCAGTTTTTAAAAACAAATTAACTAAATCAGATTAGGATTTTGCAATGGTTTTTGAGAAATAATTTACTGATTTTCCGATCTTAACCACCAAGTCGCTGAATTCTTGTCCTATCGTCGTCGAATCATTACATAAACAAAATACCTATGTATGTATAAATGCGTATATATAAATACGTGTACAAAGAATTTTACATTTGATAAAGTATCATCAAAAGATATTGTAAAATATCAATAGATATTAAGAAAAGTTCAGATCTGTGGGGGACTTCCGTTAAAGTTATTGCGTCTATAATAAAAACAATCGCACCTCAACTATCATTATAAAAACTATAGTATCGAACCTAGTGTGTTTCCTGGTTTAATGACGCATAGTAAAGTAATACCTTTATTTAAACTTGGTACCTACATTGGACCACGCTAGTTTTAGACCTCTTTTTGTACTGTCAACACTTAGTAAAATTAAAAAAAATATATATATTCGATCCAACGAAATATTTTAATGTAAATAATTTACTACAAAAAATTAATTCGGTTCCACAAGGGGTCGCTCGACGACTGATACATTGTGTTTTTATACGTGGTAGAGCCATGCTGCAGTTATATTATAAGTATAGTTGTAGCACGAATCGGTCGGCTCGACCGGGGAAGGACCACGCTCTCACAGAATACCAGCGTGAAATAGTGCCTTAATGCTTCTGTGTTTCGTATGGTGAGTGTAGAGAACCGGAGACCCTTTTTACTGGAAACGAGGCATTCCATCTTAGTCCTCACGGGTGACAACGCATCTGCATTTTGATAAGTAATCTGGAGGTAGCCGGGTTAACTATGACATTAGGACATCGAACACCTCAGTTTCCTCTTTACCATGGGTGTTGATAAAGTGCTCGAAACATCAGGAATATAAAATAAGTTAATATTCGCAATATAATTCGGAAATACTATTTTTATTTAAATGTGTAGTGGTCGCGTAATCATAAGAAATAATTATAAAAAAATTGCATCGATTGCCGTAAATCACATCAAAGTCCGTTGACTAGTTTGCGAAATAATCAATTTTGAAAAATATAAAAAACGACAGAATATAGTATATAAGTGAAATTTGGACCGCTTTGATATTTAAATTAGCGGAAAGTTCCAGGGGTGGCCTGCAGGTTCAATCAATTTTCTTATTGACATGTTACGTTGAAATACTTGTAAGCATCAATGTTTCCTAAAAGAATGGCAAAGTTTTAATACAATAGAGAGAAATTATTACATTCCTAAATCGACTACACCACTCATGAGCTTTCATTACATTGACATTAGCGCGATGGGCTTAAGAAACTAAGCTGTCTACGTAAGATGTGAGTGATCTTAAAATATATAATCTATATTGATAATTTTATTGAATAAATAATTAACGAATTGAGACACCTCACACACTATCAAAGAATACCAACTCAAAATAGTAGCACGATTTTGTGATATTTTTTGTGGTTAGTGAGAATAACTGGAGAACCATTTATTGATACAGAGGTTTCACATCTTTTTTAATTCATAATTCGATTCTCTCGTCGGATTAGTGGTTGTCCTGGGTTCGAATCCCGGGTTGAGCAAACAAAATCAGTTATTTACTTATTCCATTAAGAAGTTCTCAGTAGCTGCCCGGAGTAAGGAAGTTGGGGGTGTCTCTCCGTTATCATCTCCGTGCCTCAGAAAGCACGTAAAGCCGTTGATCCTGCTCCTGGTCTCTCTTCGGTTGTGTCGGACCATGAGAGTAAGGAAATAGAGAGTGCATCTGAGCTTGCGTATACACTTGGACTCTATAAACCTGTCCTGCGCCGATGGCTAGTCTCCGTTGAGGCAGGCAAAGTGGCTACAGTATCCACTTAATACTAGGCAAATTCTTAGTTAAGAGATTAAATTACGGTTATTTGCAAAGGTCACCATTATCATGAACGCTAAAATCGCGAGCAAAAGAATCATTCACACACTAATAAATAACGTAAGCTGTTCGCTGTTATACAAACAACAGATTTTTTTTTGGTTCAAAAATATTTGTATTACCGTTTATCGTATGTGATCTAAAGGAACCGATTAGGATGAAAATCACTATGCCCTAATTTCACAAATTAAAAGAACGGTAGACACATAAGACTAGACGTAGTGACTAGATATAGTAGACATTATATATGTATTAGCAAAAATGTAATGTAGAAGTTTAGAAAATTCCTATTTACATTTAACTGGAATTATAAATGTTGATTCGATGATTGAAGAAAACATCTAGAGAAAACCTAAATGTCTGATAAATTAAAAAAAATATTTCAAAGAGAGTTCGAAGATTACATGCTATTTTATGCTGGTATTTTGTGAGTGCTTGGTCCATCCCTAGTTAAACGGACACATTCGTGCTACAAACATATATTTATTTTTATTCAGCTTTATTATTATAATTAATTACTAAAAATAGGCTATGTTATCACATAATTATATTGATTATGTTATATGATTCTTGTTGGTCGAAATAAAGATATTACTATTATTATATTATTATAAAGTAGCTGCAGCATGCCTAAGCCGCGTAAAAAAGAAAGTACTCAAACGTTGTGGCAAAAGTATATAAAGTGTACTTTTAATTTCAATTCAAATTCAATTTTTAGCATATAATTATACATATATACACCTACGCATAGACGCTAGTCGGTTAAGAGTACTCTAAATTAATTTAGCCTATCTTTAAAAAATCGCCAATTTGATAGTTAATCTCCTGTCTATAATTTTTCTTACCGACTTTTTCACTCATCACGCAGCTTTAAAATTAACAAATTTCAGTTTAGGTCAATTTCATAAAATTAATCAGTACACTTGCAACACTTCGAAGCATCGCATTATCATTTATTGTACGATGCCTGTTAAAATATTTTCCCTTATTGATTTCTTTCTGTGCAGATAATTGCTAACACGTTGCCTCAGTGTCGTACGGCCCGATGAATTACATAACGGCTAGGATATTTTTACGAATATATTGATTTGAAAAAATGAGTTGCAAATATTATTCAGTTTCAAGTGCACTACAAAGTAGCGTAAAATATTGCCATTCCTCATATATGAGTTATGAGTCAATATTGAATTCCAAACTCAATAAGATAGAGCAAATGTTGTTTGTATGTCCCATAAACTTTGGTAACAGATGCGAAGCAAAGGGATGCAGACTATGATCCGGTTAGTCAGATTCGTTTAGTTTACATATTACTTGCTATAGACAGTTCACGATGCTCGTTTTAAGTTTTATATTACAACAAGCTGGGTTGATCTTTGGTTTATGAATTAGTTTATATTTTTATGTATAAATTATATTTTTTAATACAATAATTATATTTTTTGATTTTCCGTAAGTGTCGCATAAGGTGACACAGGGATCTAACCAAGAGTTGGGCAGCAGCGTCTTCTTAATAACAATAAAGAAACTGCGGTTGCCAACCCGCCAGCCCAGCGTGGCAACTATGGCAATCATCCCTACGAGGCATTCCGTGAGGGAGGCCCATAGAATACACAATAGAACGGCTGTCAACCTTATTTTGTACGAGATTCGGCGTCGCCGGGAGCACACATACAAGCAATTACGTCGTATTATCAGTTAATCACTACTACAAACCCGATTCGCTGTGATGACAGACGTATTTTAATATATATTTATTTGTAAATAGCGTGCAATTTGGCATTTTCTAAATAATTTGCAAGCGAAATTTGGAAACGATTGTGACGTCAAAACAAATCTCGTGTTGACATTTACACGTGTGAATTGATGTGTTAGTGGCATTTTAGTGGGTACATGGGCTCCGCCCACTCCCCCGCTCTATTATGTATAAATTATAGTGTTCTATGGGGAGGCCTATGTTCAGCAGTGGATTTTGATTGGCTTTGACAGTAATGGTAACAAAGATATTTTTTACACCCAAAGGCAAGACACGAATGAGTGAAACTGAAAAAGGAGATGATTAGCAGCGTCATCCTAATAACAGATCAAAATAATAAAAACTGCGGTTGCCAATATACTTCCTTACCTATCTCTTCCTGCGTAACAACATTGGAAATTAATTTCCTTATGAAAAAAGCCATAGAGGAGGCCCATGTTCAACAATAGACTTGATAGACTTGATAGACTGTAATGATGATGTTTGCCAAAAAGTTTGCCGATGCGGGAAAACATTACGGCGAAACCGATTAGATTTAGCTGGATACGTGATTTTTGTAAGAGAAAGTGGGACTCGTTTCATAAAAGTCATATATTTAAGTCTAGAAACACGTTAATTCATTTGTATTTCTCCCAAGATTTAGCTTCTCGTTTATTTATTTGGTATTAAAATTATGCTAATATAGTGGCAAGTTACTGCACAGGACATCATTAATGATGTCATGCAAAACTGCTTAGAGATAAACAATATTCTGAGTATATATCATGGATTGCGCTAAATGTGATTGACAGCTATAATGAACTGTACAGTGCCCCACGTGACCATGGGTGCTGGAAAGCACTCGAAGCGTCGGGAATTAAAAGTACCCGGTTGACCGAGCTTTGCTCGGTATTTTTCGCTCGGTTTTTTTTAAATTCGTGTGTTATGGAAATTATATTTAGATACAAATTACATACTAATTACATACCAATGAAATAAGAATAATATTTTTTGGTCTTAGCGACATAATAGATAAAACTGAACTGGTTTTTGAATAAAAAATCATGAAAGCAATTAGTTTAATTTAAATTTTCGTGTTTTTAAAATACTAAAAAAGGGCTCAAAAAATAGATTTTCTCAAAAAAGAAAGAAACATGAAAAAAAATTTTAAAAAGTCGGTCGGTCGGTCTGGGCTCGAACCGGGGTTTTAAGATTCTGTGACTGACCATTATACCAATTAAGCTATTTATAATCGCTATCAATCTGTCAAAATTTACCTTCTTATTGTAACTATATTTTAGCAGTTTTTCATTGCCTAAAAACCCTCACAAAAAGTCATTTTATAAAAATAAATCCTAGCTAGATCGATTTATTATTGCCGAAACTCCCTGGACACTAAATTTTATGAAAATCGTTGGAGCCGTTTCCGAGATCACGATTATATATATATATATATATATATATATATATATATATATATATATATATATATATATATATATATATATATATACAAGAATTGCTCGTTTAATAGTATAGGATCAAGTAAATTAAACGCGATAAATCCGTAAAAGTAGTTTTATTAAATTTGCACTGTTCGTTTAAATATAAGAAATAATTAGGAGTAAGCTGGATTTCAATAAGCTTTGTTTAATTATTTCTATTCAATACTGACGTCTCTTATAGTGATTTATTTAAACTTAAGTGGTCACGTATGTTTTATGTTCAAATTTTGTTCTAATATTGCAAACTTTATTGTTTAAACAAATTTCACTCCTTTTAAACACGAATACCTTAGGTACAATGATGAACAATACCGTTTTGAAATCGGCTTTAAGTATATATTATTTTAAAATTATTGGTCACTAGTTGTAATACGTCTCTTATGCTACGGTTGCCAAAACTTTTTCAAAATGAATATTTTTAATAGAACAATAATTCAAGTTGTTTTTTGAAAAAGCTGTGTATATCTATTATATTATATTATTATATTATTCCTTATCTACCAGCGCAGTTAACGTAAATGACTATAACAATAAAAAAAACCGATGCAATTCATTATATGTAGTCGTGGTGTGCAAGAATGTAAAATAAGGTAACATAAAATATCGATATTATTGAAAAAAAAACATATCTTTGGTACCTACTATATGTATTTTTTATTTATTTTTATTTCTGAATGACCATTAGTTCTACCAAGACCTATGTTAAGGTTATTCATTAATTACCGGACATCCTTGTATGCGCAGAAATGAATATTTTATTTCTTTTAGATAAATGTGACTTTATTTTGTTCATTAACAAATTAAGAGTTTTACATGCGTGTTGACAAGACGAACTCTGCGTGAGCTATATATGACATTAGAGAGAGGGGACGAAAGATGACGTGATGCCACTGCGCCGGCTCGCGATGACGTCGACCAATCACAGCCTCTCCCAATGACGTGATACTTTAATGCGCGTACATGCTCCCGGCCTTGAAAGCACCATGTGTTTTCAACAAACAGTCATTACATCTCTTCTGAAAACAACGGGCAGATTTTTGGAAATGCCCGTCGTACAGTACCATTCACTGTCCTAATGTCTGCAACTCTGGAGACACCATCGTTTCCAGGGAACGTTTTGATAATTCTTCCCATTCTCCATTTTAAAGGTGGTTGATTGTCATCCTTTATAAGTACGAGAGTGTTCTCCTGTAGATCGCCTTTATGCTCAGTCCACTTGATCCTCACTTGCAGCTCAGATATATACTCCTTAGACCATCTGCTCCAGAAGTGCTGGCGTATCTGCTCGACTCTTTGATAACGTGTAAGACGATGCTCTGGAACAGTATTCAGGTCAACAGACACAGGTGAAGTTAATGGACGGCCTACCAAGAAATGAGAGGGGCTCAGTGGGTGATAATCGTGCGGATCCGTGGACATAGGTGTGAGAGGACGGGAGTTGAGCACAGCCTCAATCTCAACCAGGACTGTGCACAGCTCCTCGAAAGTTAAATGCGCGTTACCTATCACACGCCGCAAGTGTTGCTTACAACTCTTGATTCCAGCTTCCCATAAACCACCAAAATGACTAGCATAAGGAGGACCCATTTTAAATTTTATACTTTGAGATGTCGCGTATTCTTCTAAGTCTTTAGATATTTGAGATAATAATTTAGCAAAATCATGCATTAAACCAACAAAATTCCTTCCATTATCACTATATATTTCTATTGGTTTACCTCTGCGTGAAATAAACCGCTTAAGTGCTAACAAATAAGCATCTGACGAGAGATCACTCACAAGCTCCAAATGAACAGCGCGCGTTGTGAAGCATATAAATAAACATATAAAAGATTTTATAGTCTTTGCCCCCCTACCCTTACGGTTCAGTATGAGCACTGGACCAGCATAGTCTACGCCACATCGTAAGAAAGGAAAACCAGGATCTAACCGAGCCTGAGGTAAATTTCCCATAATAGGCTTAACGGTTTGACCTCGCATACGCGTACACTTTACACAACTATGTACTACCTTTTTCGAAAGATTTCTTCCGCCTACTGGCCACCACATTTCCCTAACAGTATATAGTAATAACTGCGGCCCGGCATGCATTAACCGCTTGTGTTCATACTTAAATAATAAATGTGTAAAGTGATGTTTAGAAGACAATAAAATAGGATGTTTCTTATTAAAATCAAAATTAAATGATTGTAAAATACGTCCACCAACCCTGATAATATTTTTTCTATCTAGAAAGAGATTTAATTTTAATAGTCCGTTATCTTTAATCGGTTTTCTGTTTAAAAGCAATTTGTTTACATCTAGAAATGACTCATGCTGCGAATATTTCGCCAATAGTAACAAAGATTCATTCAATTCATCAACGGTAAGCGGCCCGGTGCGCTTGTTGTTCTTATAACGCGCATTGTAAATAAATCTTAAAACATAAGCGCACGAACGCTGCATACGATTAAACTGAGAAAACCTTTCAAACGAGAATACAGATTCTTTATTAATTCTATTAGATAACGAGCTACATATTAGATTCGATTTTATCTCAGGTAATTGCATATCATTCAAATGTATTGTATTATTTGTATCACACAAATTTAAATCATATAAGAACTGCGGCCCTTGAAACCATAAACTGTTGACACACAATAAGTCTAAACTTTGACCCCGTGATATTAAGTCAGCGGGGTTCGCCTTACCACTAACGTGACGCCACGGCCTATCTTTTGTTAAATCCAAGATCTCTGCGGTTCTGTTTTGTACAAAAGTTTTAAGTAAGTTGGGAGGCATGCGTAACCAACCCAATACTATTGTTGAGTCTGTCCAAAATACAACATTATCCAACTTAGACCGTAAAGCATTAATTATTTTTTCAAATAAACGAGCGCCTAATAATGCGCCGCATAGTTCTAACCTAGGTATACTTATAGGCTTCAGCGGAGCTACTTTACCTTTCGAGCATAACAACTTAACGACAACACATGAATTAACATCGACAGTGCGTATATAAGCGCACGCACCGTACGCGGTTTGTGAGGCATCCGTAAATATATGTAATTCTATGCGCTCGGGGTTCGAACCCATTACATAACGTGGAACGCGTAATGATTTAAGTATTGACAAGTTATCAACAAAGTTTTTCCAGATCTGTGCTATATCATCTTGTAAATGTTCATCCCACTCAACTTTTAGCAACCACAGCTTCTGTAACAAAATCTTAGCTGTTATAATCATAGGTCCCAACAAGCCGAGTGGATCGAATATTTGAGAGGACTGAGACAGTATTATTCGTTTAGTGATATTTTTAGGGTTGTTGATGATCTTAGATGCAAAATGTAATTCATCACTTTTATTGTACCAACCAAGACCTAATGTTTTATTTAGTGTCGAATTATTTAATAAGAATTCTTTAGATTCCTCATTTATATATGCGGAACCCTCCTGCTCAAAGTTATAAATCCACTTACGCAAATGAAAACACCCAGACTTTAAAACTTTAGATGTCTCTCGACATAGTTCTAATAATTCAGATTTAGTATTAGCTAAAATAATGCCATCGTCAACGTAGAAGTCTTCACTAATTGTCCTAGCCACTATTGGGTTATCACAATCTTGCGCCAGCTGTTTTAAGCATCGGCAACTTAAAAATGGAGCGGACGCAGTTCCATACGTAACCGTATTTAACTGGTATATTTGTAATGGGTCACTAGGACTGTCACGCCAAATAATAAGTTGTAAATCACGCTGGGATTTGTCAATATGTACCTGCCTATACATTTTCTCCACATCCGCACATGCAACATATTTATTTTCTCTGAAGCGTAACAATATAGCTATTAAATCACCTTGTATAGGCGGCCCTACGAGTTGTAAATCATTTAACGATTTACCGCTAGTCGACGCTACGCAGAAAATAAGGATTTTACGTGATTGTGTACCAGCAATCTGTTATTGTTATATCTGTTAAGGAGAAGTTCCCATACAACTGTATAATTACTTTCGGAAAATTCTAGTGAGTCTATAACTAATGCGGCGCTGCTTTTTAATGAAGATTTCAAATAATGCAGTTTTTGAATTTTAGTAATTTCATTAGAATTGTGAACTAACGATTGAAATGTGTCGCGGAATTCTAACCAGTGCTCATATGATCCATCGAAGGTAGGTAAAGAAATTGTAGGTAATTTAACCGATTGAAATATGCTATTGTTTGCCGATTTAGGAATATTCATCTCATTATCTTTATTTATCATACATTGCGTTTGAGCGAGGACGCCATAATAAAGACTTTCAAAACATTCACGCTCTTCTAACTGTTTTACTAAATCACTTTCCGAAAGAGATATTTCTAAATAATTCTGAATTTCATTAAAATCTTTATAAAGACTTAATGCACCTTGCATACGCAATTTTAACTCCGCGCGCTGTTCATTAGTTAATGTTTTATCTATAAAAGAGGAAATATATTTTCGAAAATTCGTTAACCTACCCTTAACTGTTCCCCTTTTTTTGATTAATTCTTTAATTTGATCACTACTTAAAGAACTAGATTTTGATAAACCTGACTTTGGGTCTCCGTTAGGCATTTTGGCAATTTATAAAAAACAGGAGTACTTACAGTTGCTGTTCTCAAACTTCCGGCGTTAGGTCCAAAACTTATGTATGCGCAGAAATGAATATTTTATTTCTTTTAGATAAATGTGACTTTATTTTGTTCATTAACAAATTAAGAGTTTTACATGCGTGTTGACAAGACGAACTCTGCGTGAGCTATATATGACATTAGAGAGAGGGGACGAAAGATGACGTGATGCCACTGCGCCGGCTCGCGATGACGTCGACCAATCACAGCCTCTCCCAATGACGTGATACTTTAATGCGCGTACAATCCTGTATACAGATTTTAGAAACTATGTCGTAATTTTGGTTACGTATTTTATCAAAAGTGTGTTAAAATAAATGTTAGATAAGTTAGTAAGCTTTGTCGTAATTTATACAGACGGAGCAACATCTGGACAAATTAATCCAGCATCGGAATAAAGTAATAAAATCCATAATAATGCTACCGTGTCAGTTAAACTAGTATTTATGGATGAGCGTGGAGGGCGCGGGCTTGAAAATTAGAATCTGCCTAATTTACGACCTCCATTGCTGCAATTTAACATTACGAAACAAGGTAGGTGCAGAAGAGTAAAGTTTTTAATATGAAGTACCTATATTATAATATTTATAACATTAAAGCAATCAAAACTTTAATCTGTTACATGTATCCATCCTTGTAATGACTTAGAATGATCTTTTATGGCTAAATAAGATGACTTTTTCATATCTGAATGATATATGAGATATGAATATCTGCTGCAATTGGCACTCACCATCACGTGTATTTTTTACATGGTAGAGCCAAGCAGCAGTTATATTATGGTTGCAGCACGAATAGATCGGCTCGACCGGGGAAGGTCCACGCTTCCATCATATAGCAACTCAATGCTGTTGTGTTTCGTATGGTGAGTGTTGAGGACCAGAGACCCCTTTTACTGGAAACGAGATATTTCGTCTTAGTCCTCAGGGATGGCAATGCATCTGCATTTTGATTCTTAATCGAGGAAAGATGTATATGTTTATGGGTCACAGTATAATAGAAGTCCTCAAACTCGTACTAATTATAAGAAAATGTTGGAAACAATAAACTTTCATTTCATTTCATCCTCTTACAATCAAGTTGACTGTGTGCTCGTCTGCCAACTTTAGCCTTTATAAAAAGAACGTGGACTCTAAGTTTGTTTGTTATTTTATTTAATAAAAAAGTCAGTAATAGGTTGGGTCAACCAGAGAAGGATCACGTTTTTACAGAATTCGAACGTAAATTACCAGCATAATGCTGCTGGACTTCATTCGGTGACTGACGAGGAACGAGAACCCTTTTCCAGCATTTATATTAATCGTTAGATGTATGTGTTCATGGGCCACACTTATTATTAAAAAGACTGTGTGGTCGATTGTCAGTCTAGTTTTTAATAAAAAAATTAAAAATTATATAAATAATAACAGGTGCAAATGTGGAGGAAAATTACAAGTTGTATTAGAATAATAATAATAATAATAATAGCCTTTTAAAAACAGCCTTTTGTCCGGTGTGAATAAGGCACACGCATATAACGGCTGGGTCATGCCTGTCCTCATGTATACCTTTGACACACTCAGGTGGACTCAGACCGAACTTAACGCCCTGGATAGAAAAGTCCGCACTACCGTGACGTCCCATAGGATGCATCATCCGAGATCGTCGGTAATGAGGCTGTACTTGCCGCGAAACCATGGTGGGCGTAGCTTCCTGAGCGCGCTCACCATGCGTAATTGCGAAGTGTGCAGCCTCCGTAATTATTTCCTGGTGAGATCGGATGATCCATTCTAAAATGACGTCATTTCTAGTGATAAAGGACTTACCCCTCTATCCTTAGCCAACGAGCAATGGCAGGACTCGGCAGTACTAAGCATTTCTGACCGGGAGACCGTATGGAAGGGAAAGGAGCTCCACGGGAGGTACTACAGGGTTTTACATGAGCCCTTCGTAGATACGGTCGCCTCCCTCAACTGGCTACGTTTCGGTGACATTTTTGGGGAAACTGAGGGTTTTGTCTGTGCAATACAGGTCAGTAGTGCTGGAAAATGACCGCGCCAGGCTCTACTGGGACCGGGCCATCATCACAGACAGGACTATTCTTGCGAATAAGCCTGATATTGTGCTGATGGACCGGGCACAGTCAAGGATATTTTTGTTCGACATTACCATTCCGTATGACGAGAACCTCGTGAAAGCCGAAACAGATAAACGAACAAAATATCTGGACCTGGCTCACGAGGTGACCGACATGTGGGCTGGTCTGCCGACTGAAATTATTCCTGTAGTCGTTTCTGCAAACGGGCTAATCCCAGTCAGCCTCTCGGGTCATCTGAGGAGGCTGGGACTCCGTGACGGACCGCTCCAGGCTCAAATGCAGAAGGCGGTGCTCCTCGATACCGCCCGCATCTTCCGCCGGTTTCTCTCCCTTTTCCCCCTAACCCTCGGCCGTTTGATCTCCCATGCCGAGGGCCTCCATCTGGTTGGGCTTTTATTTATTTATGTATTACTTATTTATGTGTCCTGGTATATGAAATATATATTTATGTATATTTATCATTTCCTTTTATATATTTATTCAGCCCGACCTGATGAAAATACACTACTAATAACACAAACAATAATAATAGTATATTAATTAAAATTTTATTTAATATCTAATTTATTTTGAATTTCCGTGTTAGGTGTATAACACTATATTACTGTGTACATTCAGGAAGGGATCGGCACACTCGATGGAGTCTTTCGTACCTTAAAGTCATTAGGTTATCTGGTTTTTGGTTCAATGCGTCCATAGTGCATGGTAATTTAATAAGAAATAGACATTATATATAAGAATTAATAGATTAAGGTGACTGAAATAGAAATCAATAATAATTAAGTTATACTCAGCGAAGTGGCGGTGTAAGCATATGCACTATCCCATACTATCCAGCGGGTGTCGTAAGAGCCAACAGAGGGAAACAAATCAGTTACTGTACATCAGTGTCAACCTAATTAGGACTAAAAATAAAATCCTGCGGTTGTCAACCCGCTTGCCAAACGTGGCAACTAGGCAAACCCTATGAGACACTCTCTAAGGGAGGTCTGTGTTCAGTAATGGACTTTAATAGACTGTAATGGTAACGGTTATAATAAAGTTATAGTTTAAGAAAATGAGTGCTCGCTTGTAATTTCATAAAACGCGGGATACCCCAGTTTGATCCCCGCCATCATCTGTAAAATCGTCAAGAGCAAATCTGCAGCCAACCCCAAACAAAGAAGGCTTTAGATGCGTTTTGTCCTGAGGAATAAGATGGAATGCCTCACATCATATATTTGAGGCCTTGAGAACCAGAATAGCCTATCTATTAATAATGAATACTGAGATTTTAAAGGAAAACTGAAAGCTATGATTTTTGCCATAATTTTTTGATGAAATTAACGATTTTTCAATGTTTTCACTATGTGTATTCTAAGTTTAGGTGCATATTTTGTCAAATTATGTAGAGAACAAGTCATTTACACCATGATTTAGGTTTTTCTTTTCAGTTAGGTCACTAGGGCTTTTTGGGATTATCTAATAAATTATTTAATTTAGTTATTCCAAAGATGTCTCCTTTATTTAACCCAAAGCAAAGCTATAAAACAAAAATTAATAACAAAAACTAGAAATAAGGTTACTGGGGCGTCACCTACGAATACTCCACACAACTAGTAGTCCGACTGACAGCTTTTGTATCAGAATACACATGATAGTTTAATAATACAGTTAGACGCATTGCTGCTTTGGACGACACCCACTCAATGGGATTACAAAGGTAATAACATTAAAAATATAACAATAACAAGAAAGAATTTAAATATAGCCTCTAATATATTTAAAAAAAATTATGCGCTTTTGTTCGTATTTTATGTGCTGCCATACCGTAAAACTTTGTCCACTTATTGGTTGCATTTGCGCGAAGGATATGGGCATAGTAAAATTAACTTACTTGGTGGCGCGTGTATCGTACCAATAAATTTATTTGAAAGTCATATATTATTTTATCGCAATAAAAGTATTACCATTCCTAATTAAATAATATAACTCTTCCAATTTTTTTTCTTTTGCGGCAGCAATGCACTGGGTTCCAGCTAGTAATCTTAAATAGTTACACCTAACCACACGTAGATAACTTAGAAACCCTAAAATTAAAATTTTACGGTGACGCAGCCTAACCGGAATACTTTGTGCGTAACATTTGCATTTATGTGTGTAATTTTGTTACAGCAAGTAACAGTAAAATATGTAAGGGACACATTAGTAGAACTAAACTAAACTTTTACGGTTACCTTTGGCCTCAACGTTGTTGGAATTAATGTTAATGTGTCCTGATAAACAGATGTTACACTAACTATTAAATAAACTTAAGTTCAATATAGCAGCATTGGTGAAGCAAGCCATTTAATTCTTAATATCTCCAAATATTGAAATATACGTAATGTGAAGGTTCCTTAATACTGGAAGATATTAAGATGTTTTTTTTTTATTTTTAAAACATTAACATTTTAAACGATCTCCCAAACGTTAGTCTGAGCGAGATTGGAATGGCTCTCCGGCACCTTAAAACAGTAACGTCCCAGGCGAGGATGGAATTACAGCGGAGCTTCTGAAAGCGGGTGGAAAACCGATACTTAAAATCCTTCAGAAGCTCTTTAATTCCGTTCTCCATGGTGGTACTATTCCGGAGGCGTGCAGGCGAGCAAGTGCAGAGGTCTTATTTTGTAAGAAAGGCAACTACGCTCTCTTAAACTACAGACCGATTTCCGTCCTTAGCCGCGTCTGAGTGCCGTTTTCGTGAGTCATTATGTGAATGACTCCCCACAAGATAGAGTGATGACCTGTTAAGATATACAGAAAGTCGATGGACGCAGGTGGCTTAGGACCGTGCTTTATGTAATTCCTTGTCGTACGTTTAGCAGTGGACTTCTAAATGGCTGTAATGTTGATAAATGATGATAGACAAAGTCCTGGGTAGAAAAGGGGTTCTAGCACTTAGTTAACGTTTAAATTACCCGAATAATATTTCAAAAAAAAAAGATAGGCAGCATGTGGAAAAAGTACGGATAAGATAGTTATCTTCTCTTAAGTGCATTTAAGAGTGGTTAACGCAGTAAATATGACCTCTAACTTCAAGTAAATTATTGTGCTAAACTTTAACCCGTAAGAATCCTTCGTAATTTAAAGTTCAAACACCGTTACTAAAGTCATTGCCGTATACCGTTGCCGTATAGTGAATATTTTTAAACCGCGTAAGAATATTCACTACCTCATATCATCTCATATAAGGCGACAGATGGAAACAAATCACGAGATGGGCAGCAGCTCTCCCTAATAACGACTAGGAAAGGTGCGGTTGTCTACCGTGGTAATTATGACAAATGCATGGCAATCCTCCTTATGAGGCAATCTATGGGGGTGGCTTATGTTCAGCAGTGGACTTTAATAGACTGTTACGGTAATGATAATGTTTTCTACCATGTCTAGAATTGATCTGACAAGGATATTTGAGTTTTTTGTGGGTAAAACCTCAGCGGAAGCTTGCTGCGGGGCGAAGCATTCAGTGTAGCAAACTTTCGCTCCAAAAGATATCGACATCTAAAAGAGTGAGTCAAACGCTCCTTCTACACCTAACGCTCCGTTGCCACGGAAGCCTTATTACTGCATCGATAAGCTACCTAAGTGAAGGGTGGCCCCCTCACTTGATGGATGCAAATATTTCAGGACTGTGCAAAGTGACATTCCTTAGGGAAGTTCAATGTTTACCACCAGTGAACTTGTGGTGGGCTGTAATAATGAAGATGATAAATGATGGCCTAAAAGAATGACGATGCTGATATTTTTTTGCCGCATTTACTTTCTTAGATAACACGAAACACAAACAAAAAACGACACGAAAAAAAAATAAGCACGTAAAGCCATTGGTGGGCAGATTTAGACGTAGACGTAGCTATCATCGATTAAAAATTAAAATATAAGTACGTTGTTACCCTTGAAGACTGATAATGTAGTGCTACTACTATATGTTTATATATGTTACCAGTTTAAAACCATACGAGACTTAACAGCATCAATTTGCTGTATAGCTACTAGAAAATTATTATTGGAGTATGGTCTATGCTCTATCAGGCCAAACTACTATTGCTACAGTTATAATAAATCTACGAGATTGCTCTTTTACGTAGAAAGTATTTTTTTTATTAATAATTATTATTTCCATATATATGTCAATGTTGTTCGTTTATCTAATTATTAACAACAAGTACAAGTAAACAGATACATATATACGTCAATAATATTGTATATAGTTATTTGACTCCTGTTAAACCCATCGGATGCAGATTTGTTATCTGGTGTTTGGTTCCATGCGTCCATTGTTCTCGGGCATATCGCAATACTCCGACGGATGTACAGACTGATTAATTAATAAATTAATATACAAGACTGCCTGTTTTAAGAGTTATTTTAAGAATATTAAATTTTGCTTTTTTACAAAATGAAAGTGGTTACGCGGAAATGATTCGTTTATTTTTATAATTTTGTTCCAGGGTATATCCCTAGCCAAGTGTCTGTCCTTTCTGTATCTTCATACCTCTTCCGTACGCACTGAAGGGGGAGGGGGATCAAAAAACCCAGGACAAGCCTGTAAGTCGAGTAATACATAAGTGTGTTATATGCAACAAGGAGCACTCTATAGTGAGTTGTTACAAGTTTAAGGACATGAATATTCGCGAGAAATGGGAAGCGGTCAAAAAAGCGAAAGTATGTTTCCAATGTTTGTCAACTAACCATAGGAGGTTAGATTGCAGAGGGAAAAAATGTGGTGTAGAGGGATGTAGCATGTCACATCATCGGATGCTACACCGATACCCCAATGAATATACCTCGCCGCAAGGGGACGAGGGGGGTAAAGAGGCTCAGATTACAACTGTTAGTACAGTGAATGCACTGGCATGTGCATACTTAAAGATTATACCGGTCGAGTTGTATGGACCTAGAGGAAAGGTCAAGACAACAGCTCTTCTAGACGAGGGATCGACCATGACACTCATAGAGGAGTGGATGGCTCAGAAGTTAGCGCCTCGCGGACGTAAAGAAGAATTACGTATTGAAGCCGTGGGAGGTAAGCGAATTAACGACGACAGTTCGTATCGCTTAAACGTTAAGATAAAAGGCATTTACTCGAACGACTTAGAAGAGATAAGTGTACAAACAATTAAGTCACTTAACCTTTCTCCGCAGTCAGTAAGCCGAGAATTATTGCAACGGTGTTCTCATTTGACACCGATTAAGGACGAGTTGATTTATGAGAGGTCCAGACCTACCATATTAATTGGCCAGGACAATTGGCATCTCATAGTTACTCTTGAATTAATTTCAGGAGGTAAGAGCCAACCCGTAGCATCGCTTACCAAACTTGGATGGGTTTACATGGTCACATATCGGGTGGCATCAAACCAATCAAGATTGTTAACCACATTTCCACCAAGAAGGAGGAAGATATGGATAAGCTAATCAAGGATTATTTTAGTTTGGAATCTCTGGGAGTGTCCGCGAGAAAGCCCGCAAACGACCCAGAAGAACGAGCTTTAAATATTTTGAGCAAAACGGTATGTCGTATACCTAATAATAGGTACGAGACTGCTTTGTTATGGCGCACAGACAATGAGTGCATGCCATCGAATAGAGCGCAGGTTGAAAGTCGCCTGTTTAATATCGAAAAGAAGCTCGACAAAAATAGCGAGTTGAAAAAGGAATATCAGAAGCAAATTGAAAATCTCATCGTTAACGGTTACGCAGAGAAAGCGAACCATATTTCCATTTCCCCACGCACGTGGTACCTTCCTCACTTCGCAGTGACTCACCCACAAAAAGGGAAAATAAGAATAGTTTTCGACGCCGCCGCAAGGACGGGCGGACGTTGTCTCAATGATGCATTGTTAACCGGACCGGACTTATTGAAGTCATTGTTTGGAGTTCTGCTACGATTCAGAGAAGGAAGCGTGGCAGTGATGGCAGACATTAAAGAAATGTTCCTGCAAGTGAAAATCCGGGAAGAAGACAGGGATAGCTTTCGATTCTTATGGCGGCACAATCGTGACGTGCCACCGGAAGAGTATAGAATGACGTCACTCATATTTGGAGCGGCATCATCACCATGCATCGCTATGTATGTGAAGAATAGAAATGCGCAGGATAACGCACATATCTATCCAGAAGCAGCTTCCGCTACGGAAAGCAACTTTTATATAGATGACTATCTACAGGCATTTCCCGACGTGACGACGGCCGAAAGGATAGTAAACGATATGTATGAATTACATAAACATGCTTCTTTCCAACTGAGGGGATGGGCTAGCAACCGACCAGAAGTTTTATGTAAAATGGAAAATAAATATAAGAGCGACAGTGCTTCGCTGGGAGATAAAGAGCACACAGAACGCACTTTAGGTTTGATTTGGAATATCAAACGGGATATAATAAATTTCTCCATAAGTCTTCGTAACACACCGGAAGAGGTGATGGAAGGTTTACGACCGCCTACGAAGAGAGAGATAACTAGCGCTGTGATGTCAGTCTTCGATCCTTTGGGACTCGCGTCACCCATAACGATTCAAGGGAAGTCGCTGATCCAGCAAGTATGGAGGACAGGCATCTCTTGGGATGAAGAAGTTTCACACGAATTACACGTGTTATTTTGTAAATGGATATCGGAAGTGAAGAAATTAGGTCATTTAGAAGTACCTAGACCCGTTGCTGAAGGCGTCGGCAAGGCAGAGTTACACACTTTCACGGATGCTAGTGAAAAAGCATACGCTGCCGCGGTGTATTACGTCCCACGGACGAGCTAGGAGAAAGGCGGATTACGCTGATCGCCGCAAAGGCAAAAGTAGCGCCGCTGAAACCAATTTCGATTCCAAGGCTTGAATTGCAAGCAGCTCTTATGGGCAGCAGACTGGCTGCATCAGTTAGTGAGGAGAGCAAGTACGAGATATCCGAGAGAGTATTTTGGACAGACTCACGTACAGTGTTAGCGTGGATTAAGTCAGATCCTCGCGCTTTTAAACCATTCGTTGCTCATCGATTGGCTGAGATCGAAGATCACAGTAAGCCATGTGAATGGCGATGGGTTCCAACGTCACAAAACGTGGCAGATGACGCCACAAGAAATTTTCCTTCCACCTTCGATGTAAGTCATCGCTGGTTTCAAGGACCTAAATTCCTCAGGAAAAGTCCTGATTTATGGCCCAAATAAGTGGACACCACAAATAGCTTAGAAACAGGTGACGAAAAATCGCCAAAGGGCGTAAATGCGCTGAGAAAGAAAGAACCGTTAAGTCTACCCGACTACGGACGATTTAGCAGCTTTAAGAAATTCCTTGGGGCAACTACACGCACCTTACAAGTGGTAGAAAAATTAAAGAGTTTAAGAAAGTCGGTTAAAGGACCCGACGACGCAGCCGAAATGTCGGTTATGTGTTCCAACAAAGTTTTAGCAAAGTCGGTTAAAGGACCCGATAGCGCGTTGGACATAGCGCTCTTGAAAAAAGCTGAATTATTAATTTGGAAGTTCGTTCAAGACGAGTGTTTGCATTCGGAAATAAAATGCTTGAAAGCAGGCAAAAGCGTTGAAAGAAGCTCACGCTTAAGTAAATTATCTATGGAAATAGGAGAAGACTTACTGGGTATGAATGGACGTTTACCTTTTAAGTCTAATTTGACTGAGGAAAGTAGAAAACCTGTCGTATTAGACGGTAAACACGAAATCGTTAAAATGATAATTAGAGAAGTTCATCATCATTTTGGACATGCCAATCACCAGACGGTGATGAATGAGGTGAACCAGAAATTTTATGTCTTGAACCTGCGTAATGTAGTAGGAAGTGTGTCACATCATTGTCAGTGGTGCAGGACATACAGATCAAAACCGCAGAACGTGCCACAAGGAAATATTCCTCTGGAGAGAATAGCTCATCATGAACCACCTTTTACATGCTCAGCTGTGGATTATTTCGGACCTATGAGTGTGACTATAGGAAGGCGACACGAAAAACGTTGGGGCGTTTTATTCACGTGTCTGACCACCAGAGCAGTACATCTGGAATTAGCAGCCTCATTGACACCAGCGTCAATGATAATGGCATTGAGGCGATTTATCGCCAGAAGAGGAAAACCAGCCGTTATATACAGCGATAACGGGACGAATTTCAAAGCTGCGAATAAAGAATTATTGAAAGCATGCGAAGAATGCGATAAGGGCATGAAAAATGAGTCATTTAAAAAATATATTAAATGGAAATTTATACCTCCGGGAGCACCGCACATGGGTGGCGCCCGGGAAAGGTTAGTAAGATCAATTAAAATTGCGTTGACCGCTACGCTCAAAGAAAGGAGCCCGCGAGAGGAAGTTCTGCATACGTTGCTTTTAGAATCAGAGCATACGGTAAATTCCAGGCCTCTGGTAACATTCAGTATGGATAGTCCTGAAGAGGGTTTGACACCCAATCATTTTCTTCTGGGACGCTCATGTGGTGATCGACCACCTGGATTATTTTTAGAGCAACATCTGACGGGTCAACTCAAGTGGAAATCTGCACAGAGGTTAGCCGACCATTTTTGGACAAGATGGCTAAAAGAATACATGCCTACTTTAATACCTCGAACAGGTAATAACGGAAAGTTCATGGAACCTAAAGAAGGTGATATTGTCTTGATAATAGATCATTCGTTGCCACGAAATACGTGGCCGAAAGGCAAAATTAGTAGGACGCTACCGGGACCAGACGGTCACACCAGAGTGGTTGACGTCATTACTAGCATAGGTATCTTGAGGAGACCTACATCCAGAATAATAGTGTTGGTACCCGCGACGCCCCCCAAATGATGGTGCTGACGCACGGGGGGGAGATTGTTGGCGACGCGCCTATAAGAATGTTTCAATTTATTAAGTTAACCGATTACGAATAGCTTCTGAAAAGCAAATTATCAAGTAACAATATTCTAATAGGAAAATGCTTAGTTAAATCTTAAAGAAATATCGAATTAATGATATGAAGGTCTTGGGTTCGACTCCCAGGCAAGAATAGTTTATAGTTTTCTTAAGTAATATCTCTTAATAAATTCATATAGGGAATTTTAAGATATAAATTATGTTACCGGATTTGTTCCCCGGTTGAAATCATCTTTCCAATGACGTAAATTTAAAGGAATATTAAAATAAAGTTAGAGATCGGATTTGTTCCCCGGTCGAGATGATCACTTTGTGAGTAAATAGAATTAATGGAAATTAATTGCATAAGTATTGTCTTATATGAGTTTGATATGTTTTGTATGAAAACAAATGCCTATTTGCTATGATTGATTTATGAAAACATTCACTTATATTGTTTGTAAGAAACATGATAATTGATAAGAATCTGATTAGAAATAGTTTCCTACAGTTTGAGAATTGTGTAGAAGCATTGATTGACCTTAGTATTGTCGAGATTGGTGTATATTATATTATATACTTTCCATTTTTTCTGATAGTCGATAGCCGTGCAAAAGTTAGTTGTTCAAATAGTGTGAGTTCACTGACGCACGCTAGCCACGTACTTAGGAGGCCAAATATGTAAAATTTAAATATTTGTAATTTCAGCAATTTATGTAAAAATGACTTGTGAAACATTTCCGATTGATTGTACGTGCAAAAAGGTGAATTCTGTGTCATTTTTATGTGAAAATTCCTGTGAATAAGTGAAATATTAATAGTTTTGTATAAGAAATTTAAAAGTGTTTTAAATAGTGAAATTTATAGATAAAATGTAAATTAAACTGTTGTATTGGTTAACATATGTATAGTTTCAAGTGGGAAACATTGTTTTAACTTTCTATGTTAAATATTTAAGAAATTTCGACTTTGAACATGTGAGTAAAATAGGCATATTTTGTTAAATAAATAAAAGGTTTTTTTGATATGAAAATGTAATATATATATCGTAGTATAGATATTGTTTTGTGCTATCTATACAATTAATTGTGTTAATGTATGACTTATGCAAATAAAGTTATTGAGTAAACCGTGAGAGAGTGATAGAACAAATTGGTGTAATTAAGTTGCGCAAGCGCGCGAATGGCGCGGCTCACTTTCGCGTATAGCTCTGGGGTAGCTCAGTAAACGAATTTTCTTGGAATTCGTTCGGGAATCCTTCGGAAAAAAGTTCGGGAATCCTTCGGGAAAAGTGCAAGACCAGCAGTCAATAAGAATAAAGAAAAAGTGTAGGGAAGTGATAGGGAAAAAGTGATTACTCTCTCGCGGAACGGTTTGAAGATAATTGCTGTTTTATTCCTAAAGAATTCCACCCTCAAAGTTATACAGTCCACATCGAAGAATTGGGACCGGGACGACTTCGGAAGACCCGTAATCCCCGTCTGAACCTATTTGCTGAAAAGGAAGAGGTTATCGCCCTTGTGTGTTACTCCGTTGCGGAGATCACATACGTTGTTCCCGAACCCAACGTAGGCGTTATAGGAGGCCGGATCGAGAGAAGCCTCGATTCCCCCCTTCTGTTTCTTAGTTGAACGTTTACGCACGCTCTGTTTCTTTTCAGCTTTACTCTTCGTTTTTCCTTTATCTTGTCTCGTAATTTATATATTAAAGAAGCATAATATTCGCCGTTCACGACTGTAATACGTTCTTTAAAATCCACCATCAAAATGCCTTGAAAATCCAAAAATATTGTGCACATCGGTTTTTTAGTCGATTGTTGCACCTTTGCCTTTCTAGGGGGCTTTTCACCCTTATAACGCCATTCCATTGACTCGCGCTTGCTTTGTGGATCATAATACAAGATCATTGTTTCATCACCAGTCACTAGCCGCTCGATCACAGTCTTTGGATTTTCGCCACAAAGATCCAAAAACTCCGAAGCGCAGCGCACTCTTTCCTGTCTCTGTGCCGCTGAAAGAAGTTTCGGTACCCATCTTGCACTCACTTTTTTCATGCAAAGATGTTCATGGATCGCGCGATGAACGGTACTCTTAGAGAGCCCAAGCCTTGCTGCAATTTCTCTAATCTTCAAACGGCGGTCACTCAGAACCTCCTCTTCGATAAGAGCAATCGTTTCGGGAGTGAGCACTTCCACAGGTCGACCGTCGTGGCCAAAGTCTTCGGCGGTTTCTCTCCCGAGGCGAAACTCTTTCACCCAATTTTTCACTGTGCTATAGGAGGGGGCAGACTCCTTATACACGCCATCCAATCGTTCTTTTATTTGGGCAGGGGATAAACGTTCTTTAAACAGAAACTTTATGACACTTCGATACTCAGTTTTCGACATTTTGAAAAAATACGCGACTCTCGTTATTCAAATGCCTGTTAAACTAAGACTAAGCATTTCATGTCGATGCATGTTTCTTATATTAAGTGCACGATAAACGTACTATTTAATGCAACACAACATGTAGCCACATGTCACGTTGAACTATATCAGGCCAGTTCATTATGGGACCGCCTGGTACATCACGTTTATGCCAAATATTAAAGAGAATTAGCGCCTACTGATAGGTTGGTAGGTGTAGGAAAACATTGTCGTAATTACGGAAAAATCCATGTCAAACTATGAAATGCTTACGTCCTAATGAAGAAGTATTAAATTAAAAAAAAGTAAAACACGACTCTAATAAAAACTAACAAATTAATCTTCATAAAAATTTTTGATAAACTCTTCTGACATTTATTCCGTGGCAATGTGTATCGAAGAAAAAAATTTAGCTAATAAGAATTTAATCACATATTTTTCCTACTTCTTGAAAGCTAAATTTGAAAAGAATCACCTCGAGGTAAATTACGTTAAACAAAAAAAAGAATCAAGCGCGTTTAATAAATAATTGAATTAAACTTAGAACCACTTTTTAAATAATTTGAAACAACATATTGCTGGATTAAATATTTCAATTAAGAACCCTTGAAAACAAAGGAAGAAATCCGTGCAGTGAAAGAAATATAACATACAAATTGTTGTTGATTTTACTAATTTGTGCTGGAAAGCACCCGAAACATCGGGAGTTAAAAATAATTTAAATTAAACGCGATAAAATCCGTAAAAGTAGTTTTAATCAAAAATGAACAAATTTATAAATTATCTGTATTAT
The DNA here is from genome assembly GCA_036936625.1 of Parnassius smintheus behrii. NCBI lineage: Eukaryota > Metazoa > Arthropoda > Insecta > Lepidoptera > Papilionidae > Parnassius > Parnassius smintheus. The sequence continues at coordinate 41,006,695 of JAUPFT010000012.1, read as the reverse complement.
TCTCACTGCAAGCTGAAAATTCTAAAAAGTTTCTACTTTAGAGCTATTTTTGAAGTTTAAAGTCTTTAGCTTACCGGAACTTCGTCCGCGTGAAATTTACTACGGTTGGATTTCATAGGTTTTGATTTTTTTGCACGGAACCCTAAATGCTTTTCTAAAGTATTTTATACTTTTATTTCATACTCGTTTAAGTAGCCTATGCTACTCCTTATGACTTCAGCTATTTAACAGTGAAAGTCCTGTCAAAATCAGCTCCGGCATTTCGGAGATTAGCCGAAACAAACAGACAGACAGACAGCACGGCAGATAGATGGACGGATAGACAAACTTACAATTGTATTTAAATATCATTTTTGTTATAAGTACCGTTTACACTGTCATATACATTTATTACTAATATGTTATTTTAACATTATAAACAGACACTTAATTTTTTTTAACTTATTTGTATAAATTAGTACCAAGTACATAAAACAACAAAGAGATAAGAAAGTGAGTTCATATCATTGCCATCCAATCATGAACAATATATTAAGTTCAAAGTCTTGAGTTCACCTTGTATTTAGATGAAAATCGATTTCAAAAACTTTCTTCTCAACTTTTCTGTGTCGATAAATAAGTGATTAAACGGGCCTCCTTGTTTTTACTATTAATATTTAATTTTGCCACGTGTGAGTCATTGTTCCACATCGTCCAGTATTATTTAAGAAGCAGCTATGGGATATGCCAATAAAAAGAATTTTATAGTCTGCTTTTGAATTTCTCATAACGTATTAGAATATTATAAAGAAGCAGAGATACACAAGCAAGACCTATAACATAAATATTTTTGATTGTACAATATTTCAGTCTGAATTTGACGCTGCGATCTTAATGATTCGTGGTCACATTAATATTAATGCTGTTAAGTACGTGCTAAGTATTAATAGGTATCGAATTAATAAATTAGTGAACAGTTAGAGAAGTGCAGGCAGTAAACGTTAACATTTACTGAAACTATTGCATGGTGATGATTTAACATCCCGTATACAGAGGGTTAATCAAACGATGCCATATATCTCTAATTAATCCACGTATAAGATAGCGTACAAAGGATAGGCTGGAGCGTAGACAAGTGTGCTATTACGTTATAAAGCTTGTAATTGATTGTTAATTATACGTATTATACTGTTAGGTGTGTTTAAGATAAGAGAGAAATCTACAAAATAAACACGTTTTTAAAATTGTATTATGAATTAAAAGTCATCATCATCATCTGTACATCCCTTTCCAAATTCACTACTGAACGGATAACCTCCGGCAAAAATGCCACGGAGTATGGTCCCATCACCATTGATTTCTTGCACCTCTTACCAATCTCACTCCATGTTATAGAGGGTCCATCCTACATTTTGCTTACGAAGACGCTGCCACTCGAGAACCTTTCTTCCTCATCGGTTGTCGGCTTTTCGAGCTATATATAAATACAAATAACAGCTCAATACTGCTGTATTTCGTACGATGCATTTTGATCCGTAATCGAGGATAGATGTAGATGTTTATGGGCCACACTCACCATCAGGTGGACTGTCTGCTCGTATGTTACGATTAGTCCATAAAAAAATAATATGGCCGGCCCATTGTCACTCCAGCTTACTCGTAAATAGCAGTAGTTCATAAATAAAGCGATAATGTCCCTTAAACATGCATACATATACATGCATTAGACAATGTATTATTATTAATATTTATTTTTTTACAAAATATAACCTTCTTTATATTTTAAGTACGGAGTTTCTTTCTTAGTTTGTTTTTCGGTCAAAAAACAATTTTTTTTTGTAGAGAAATAAATATATTCCATTACGGTTTATATTTTGAGTCTTCTAGTAACCCCTTTTCAATTACATTCTTACAAATTTGATAATGTTTCATCAATATTAACAGTTTCATTATCAAACTCGTTCGCGTTCTGTGTATTTTTTAAAAACGAAATATGGGTGACGAATGATCTCACAGTTCACCTGATGGTAAGTGGATGATGTAGCCCATAGAAATCTAGACAGTTTCAGTTGTCACCCTTGAGGACTAAGATATATTACTTAATTTCCTGTAACAAAGGTCTCCGGTTCTCTACACTCACCATACGAAACACTGCAGTATTCAGCTGCTATTTTACGCTGATTACGCTGTTCCGATAGTGGTTCAAGCCGAGGTTCGTATCTCCTTCTGAGAGGCTCATAAATCACATCGAGCCCCCCTCTCCGTAGTTAGTTGAGCCTCACTTCAATAGTAAGGGCCTGGGTGCTTCCGGACTACAGTCAGGCAAGATCGGCGCACTCAGTAGCTCGTAATTCCTCACTTACGAGTCTCTTCCATCGACTTCATGCACGTCTTATAAGGTCATCCCTGCATCTAGTGAAGGGCCGGTACGAGATTGCCACTCGATAACCTTTTTTCCCCAATGGTTGTCGTTTTTTTGAGCTATATGGCCGGCCCATTGCCATTTCAGCTCACTAATTCGTTGGGCTATGTCGGTCACTCTGGTTCTACTATGGATGCAGGTGGCTCAGGACTGTGCTCAGTGGTATTCCTTGGGTAACGCCTATGTTCAGCAGTGGACTTGTGAAGGGCTCTAATGATGATGATGATGGGTCTCTTCCAGCAAAGTTGTAAAGGTCGCAGGGCCAACAACATAAACTTTCAGAAAAAAAACCCGAAGCTACCACCCCTAACCTTCTTTCATTAATCCTTATCTTATAAAGCGTATTCATGGACTTTATTTTATTCACTGATTCTATTTAAGTCTAAACTTCATAAAAGTAATAAATCTATCCAATCTAAAACAATTTCTACGGTTCACGACTTGACTCCCCAATAGTAAAAACTTAAGGCGTGAACTTCAATATACGAACTCAAAACTGTCTAAATAAATATTTAAGAGTACGAGCTTAAAAAAGTGTCTAACGCGTAAGAACTAAACCATCTAATTCTTCATTATCTTCATAAGCCTGTAAATGTTCACTTGTGTTCACGGACTTTCCATAACAATATTACATTCCTAACTCATTCATTTAATCAATAATTCATTAATTTATTAACGAGTCAGGTAAAAAGACTAGTTCTTACAATAATGCCTAAGTACAAATACCTGAAAATTCAAGTAATATTTACGTTGATTTCCGATCGTATTATGATAATTCGGTTATAAGATTTTTCAATTAACAATAAAAAAAATTGAATTTCAATAATAATAACATAGTAAAATTAAAAAAAATATTTTCTGTTGTTGATTGAGAATTTTTTTCTACATTTTAAACGATTATAATATGCGCATTATGAGTCGTGCACTTTTGGATTTTTCAAACTTTATTTTATTGACGTTTAATATAAAATTATCGAAAAATTAGAAGTAATCGTAATAAGGTTATTTGTGAAACTTGTGTGTATTTAAAACCACTTTGAAAATTGATGTATAACATGAGCGCTTAAGGTATGCACATTAGGATTTACCAAAAGTTTTTTTATATCTCTAATATGGGAGTTTTGTTTTAAATAGATATTGTACCATCAAAATCAAAAACAAAAAAAAAATCCCAAAAAATAAAATAAAACTATAAACGTGAAAATTTTGAAGGATATTGGAAAACTTTTATTTAATTTATCATTTCTCTAAATATGGAGACGCCAGCAACTTAAGGTATCTTCGATAAAGATTTAGTGGACTGTAATTTTGGTGCATACGGCAAAGGGGAAAATAAATAGGTGGGATAGCACGCACTGACCTGATGAGGGCTGCCGCGCCTTCCTCCTGGAGTGTCTGCTATACAGCAAGCTCGCCACGTGGTTCGGCGCACACGCACTCTCGGAACAGTCTCGTGAAGTCCCACACTCTCCACCTTTGCCCTTACGGGGGCGTCTCACACTTTTATGAGTTACAAAGACACAATGTCTGATGCGGTGAATATTAAACATAAACAGGAGAACTCAATGTTCGTCCTGCGCGGTTTGCGGCTACATAAGACGCGACCGGTGGCCGTGCGCTGCGGATGGCGTAATATCACTCAGTATACTGACGCGCGCCGAGATCCTCTTTTTCCTCGGCGGCAGCGCGTGCGGTAGGAAAGGGAAGGAAGGAAGGAAACAAAAAATATGCACTAGTCATGTTGATAAAGTAGATATAACTTAGGACGAACTCAATGCGATATGTAATGTAATGTTGATAAAGTAGATTGTTAACTGGCGTTACCATTTCCTCCCGCCCTTAAAGGGTCACCTTTAAAAGACAACCGTAATATAAAAAGTAAAAGGAAAACAAATAAATAAGCGGTATATAAAGTGAGAGGATGCGCTCAATGCGCATGTCTCATCTACTAACCTTACTTGGTAAGCGAGAAAATGTATACATAAATATAATATTGCGGTTTAATACTTTTTTAATATATATAAATATAAACTTAATTCCTAATTTAGATAAATAATTATAATCAAAATAATCGTGATTTATTGTCTTGGGAGAGGGCAAATACGAGCAACAGGACGGAGATATGTTCCCTTAGTAGTTCTCACGGTCACTACTCGAACTACGCCATCCTTCGAAGGATGAACAGACTCGACAATCGCTAATGGCCAAGCAAGGGGCGGTTCATTATCATTTATCACAATTACAACCATGCCTGGTACGATAGCCGTAGACGGGGTGTTCCACTTCTGACGAACTTGTAATCCGTGAAGGTATTCCGTCCTCCACCGGTCCCAAAACGACTGAACTAATTTATCCAGTAAAGAATGCCTGTGTAACAGACTGGTAGAGTCAGATTTGACTTTGGGTGCGGGTAATGACAATAACAATTCAGGCCCAGCGTGTAAATTTTTAATATGATAATAGTCAATGATCATGTTCACTACATGATCACTGCGCGGGAGTATAATTGGATGTTTTTGTGTGTAATCTAATGCGGAGTTCGAAAGACGACCACCAATGCGGATTAAACCATTCTCAATAAAAGGCCTTAAACGATTGAAAGCGGGCGAGCAAGGTTTGTTACCTTCAATATTTAAATATTCCACTGCAAAATGCTGTTTTTGCAGGGCGCGGAGGATTATAACCTCAGAGAAACTGAGATCATCAGCAGTCACTACAGTAGTGTTGCGGCGGGGCAATAATTTAGCAAACTTACACACGTACGCAATTATACGTAGAAGTTTACTCTAAGAAGAGATGCGGAGTGCGAGCTCATAAATCGCAGAATTACAGACGGATGTGCACACAGTGTGCGACAAAATCTTCTTCTCAGGCATGTTTGCAATAACCTCATTGTCTAAAGTACGAAGAGGCCATTGAGATGGATCTAACGAAGTCCACTGAGGCCCATGGAGCCACAGGGGGTTTGAAACTAATTTATTTGGCGTAACGCCACGTGAAAGTATGTCAGCGGGATTCTCAGTACCTGCGACATGATAAAAGTTATGAGCGCGAATATTGTCGGTAATCTGAACAACGCGGTTTGCAACAAAGGTCTGCCACTTGTGTGGCGAACTCTTTATCCAGTACAGAGCTACTTTTGAATCTACAAAGGCATAGACTGATATTGCAAGATCAAGAGAATAATTGTCGAGTACTCTGCGAAGCAATTTTGAGAGTAAAACCGCTCCATAAAGCTCAAGGCGTGCAATAGATAGTGGTTTCGTCGGTGCGACTTTAGTCTTTGCACAAATCAACTGAACGGTGTTACCATTGACACTATTTACATGTATGTAGACTACGGCACCGTATGCGTGCTCGCTGGCGTCGGAAAACCCCAGGAGTGACGCAGTACAGTTTTTGGATACACCAACATGTCGCGGGATACGTAAATCATTAAGAGCTGGTAATTCAGCACAGAATTGCCTCCACATCTTAATAATTGGCGGTGGTGGTATGTCGTCCCAATCTAAATTAAGTTGCCAAAGCTGCTTTATTAACAATTTGGCGTACGCGACTGTGGGAGCAACGAAACCCATTATGTCCCACAGGCGAGCGACAGTAGATAAGATGGCGCGCTTAGTGCACGTCACATCAGCGGGAACAGATATCTTAAAATAAAAGGCGTCACTATCGGTAGACCAATGCAAGCCTAGTATTTTATGTGGCATTGATTTATCGAACTCTACTTCTCCTGTAATTTTATGAGAAGTAGGGAGGTCATCTAAAACAAATCGACGGTTGCTATGCCATTTTATCAGGTCCCATTGGGCACCCTTGAATAAGTCTATCAGCTGCCGAGAGGTCTCACTGGCCTCGGATTCACTGGGCATAGAGAACGCGATGTCGTCCATATATAGCGAAGTAAATGCGATACGACTCGCAAGCGGATACTTTGCGCCGTCGTCATCAATGAGCTGTCTTACCGTGCGCAATGCATGGTATGGACTCGAAGTTAAACCGAAGCACACGCGATTGAAGTGGTATAACACAAGTGGGTCTTGTGGACGGAAGCGGTATAGGAAGCATTGGTAACGACGATCAGAATCACGAACAACTATTTGCAGAAATTGTTGGCGACAGTCGGCTGTCATAGCGATTGGATGTAAGCGGAAAGTTAAAATTATATTGAACAAGTCGCCTTGCAAATTTGGTCCTGAATGAAGAATATCATTTAATGATCGCCCAGTGCTGGTCTTACTGCTAGCATCCAGGACGATGCGCAGACGCGTTGACTTCTTATCTTCGCGTAAGACTCCATGATGCGGTATGACATATATTGGAGCGGGTTCATGAGAGTCATACGGCGGTGCGGGGGATATATAATTTTTAGCTAAGTATTTCTTTATGACGTCATCATATGCTAACCTTAATGTAGGCGAGGCTTGAAGTTTCCTCTCCAAGCACATGAATCGTCGTCGAGAGGTTTCATAAGAATCTCCGAGAGAGTAAACGTCATCTTTAAATGGCAGGCCAACAATATATCTACCAGTAAAAGGATCGCGGGATGTCGTAGATTTATAAAACTCTTCACATTCAATGTCTGAAGGACACTGAATGGGCGGTGCGGAGGGTGGCTGTTCAAGCTCCCAAAATCGTTGCACTAATTTGTCAACGATAGGAGACTCTAGAACTGAGCAGCACGTTAAAGAATGATTTACCTGAAGTGTCGGCACTGAACCCATAATAACGTAACCAAATACCGTACTCAAAGCTGAGGGCCCGGACAAGTCGTTAGACGAATAAATTACGTCTGGACATAGTAAGTGCGGGAAAAGGGATGCGCCTATCAAAACATCAATTTTATTAGGCATGCTATAACATTCATCAGCGAGTCTTATGCCATGGAAGTGTGATAAGACAGATGTGTCTACCACAGCGGTGGGCAAAAGGTCGGTGATTTGATCAACAACTAGCGTTGAAATATTGAAGTTAATATTCGAGTCGAATCGTGAGAAAATTTTAATATCAATCGATTTCGATTTTACAATTTTTTCAACTCCACCGAATCCCTTTACTACAGTACATTCGGTATCGTGTTGTTGAACGCCTAAACGATGACAGCACTCTTTAGTCATAAAATGGCTTTGAGCCGCGGAGTCTAATAATATACGAATAATTTGTTTCTCTCCCTTAGCATCGTAAGCAAATACTTGAGCGGTTGATAATAAAACAGTTCTCTGCGAACGACTTGCGCGCGCGGGAGGCGGTGAACGTTGAGAAACATTCTTGAACGCGCGACGTCTGAACGCGCACCTGCGGTGAGGGGTGGTGAGTGTGCGGGCGCGGGGGTTGTAGACTTCAGTGTAACTGGCTGAAGCGGTGGAGAACGCGCCAGCGCAGGGGAAGCATTATCGCTTCTGCGGTGGAAGTGCAACAATGTGTGATGTTTAAATTTACAAACTCGACAACTATAATTTGAAGAGCAACTAGACACTCGATGACTTAAACTGAGACAATTCACACATGCATTGTTACTCTTTACGCATTTAAATCGTTCCTGCGGCGTCATTTTATTAAAGTCTGCACACTTAAATAGGTGTTGATGCACAATATTATCGCACAGACACTTTGAGCAACTAGTCGTCGTGCTTACGTACGCCTGATACTTCGGCGACGAAGTATTATTACAGCGACGATTATTACCGTTACCTCGTCGATTGTTTGGTGCGCTATTAGAATTTGTACTAGAATCGGTGCGTTGCAAAACTTTGGAGCGGGTCTTAATAAAATTTACTAAATCATCAAAGGTAGGTACCATCGAGTTATGACTATATTCGAAAGAGCGAATGGTATCCGGGTCCAGCTTCTTAAGCGCGATATGAAGAACAATTAAGTCCGCGAGATTATCTAACTTTAAGTTTTGTAAAGCGCGCACTGCACTTATAAAGTTATCAGTAAATAAATCAAAATTATTTGCGGTGGCCGATTGCAATGGCTTAAATTCGAACATCTGATTAATATATGTAGATGCTAGCATACGCCGGTCTTCATATTTGTCAACGAGTGCTTGCAATAAAATTTTATAATTTTCAGCGCAAGGAGTTATACCTGAGCATACAGATAGGGCTTTGCCCGTTAGTTTACCTAGCAAATAGTATAACTTTTCAGCGTCGGTAAGCGATGTGTTGTCATGGACGGTTGATTTAAAGCTAGCATAAAATAAAGGCCATGAGCGAATGTCACCCGAAAATGGCATAAGTTCGATAGGCGGAAGTGTGAATCTGGCTTTAGACGGTGTACTAGTACTTTGTGAATTAGATTGCGAATATTGTAAATAAAGCCTATTTATTCTACCGCAAAGAGACTCAAACGCAATGAGGCTGTTATAATCAGGTTTAGCAATAGGGTTTAATTTTAATAAATGTGAATTATAATTATCTAAGACCTGTTTAAACTCAATACGTAAAGCATTAATATTAGAACTTCCATCAAGAAAACGCTCCATCGTGGAAGTGTTTATGTGGATGTCCGAGAACATATCATATATTTTTTGCACTATTTCAAATAAAGCATCTCGTTTAGCTAACAATAAAACCAACTCAGCATCAGGTGTGCCCTCATTATCCGAGGAATCGCTATTATTCGATGCTATTTGTTTTTTAGGCGGCATTACAACTTAAGTTATGCGGCAAAAATAATATAATTATAAGCGGGTAGTCTGTAAGCGACCTCGCTACGCGGTTGAATTATTAAATATTAGTTTCGTTAACGATGAACTTTAATTGTTAACTTTTATAATAATTATGAAGTTATTTACAACGAATATAATGCTTAAATATATGTGCAAATAATTAATGTAATTTAACAGTATAATCTATAGATGTAGTTAAAAGTTGATGACGTGATGTGAACATACAACAAATAATTTATATAGATAATTATATGCTTATTCATTCTATGAATATAGTTTTAAAATTACTATGAATGTCACCTATTAGGACCTATTCTAGTGTTCTAATAAGGGCGGGGTTAATCCGAAGTCGGATTAAAATATAAATAATTAATTATATAAACGCTTATTACGATAACGATCTAATAAGGGCGGAAAGTCAAGGTCAATCCAGCGAGAAGTGACCATTAAAAATGGAAAGTCAAGGTCAATCCAGCGAGAAGGACCATTAAAAATGGAGACGCCAGCAACTTAAGGTATCTTCGATAAAGATTTAGTGGACTGTAATTTTGGTGCATACGGCAAAGGGGAAAATAAATAGGTGGGATAGCACGCACTGACCTGATGAGGGCTGCCGCGCCTTCCTCCTGGAGTGTCTGCTATACAGCAAGCTCGCCACGTGGTTTGGCGCACACGCACTCTCGGAACAGTCTCGTGAAGTCCCACACTCTCCACCTTTGCCCTTACGGGGGCGTCTCACACTTTTATGAGTTACAAAGACACAATGTCTGATGCGGTGAATATTAAACATAAACAGGAGAACTCAATGTTCGTCCTGCGCGGTTTGCGGCTACATAAGACGCGACCGGTGGCCGTGCGCTGCGGATGGCGTAATATCACTCAGTATACTGACGCGCGCCGAGATCCTCTTTTTCCTCGGCGGCAGCGCGTGCGGTAGGAAAGGGAAGGAAGGAAGGAAACAAAAAATATGCACTAGTCATGTTGATAAAGTAGATATAACTTAGGACGAACTCAATGCGATATGTAATGTAATGTTGATAAAGTAGATTGTTAACTGGCGTTACCAAAATACAAAGCATATTTTATGGCTTTTTGACTAAAATTAATTAGTTGTATAATAAGAGTAGTGATTTCCAGTATTATTTTATAGAATAAGAGTGACACAAAAAAGAGTGAGCAATAATCCATCTGATGGTAAGTGAGTGCTGTGTCCCATCGACATCTACATTTATCTTTGATTAAGAGTCAAAATGCGGATGTCAAATATCAAAGTTCCTCGTTTCCAATAAGAATTATCTCCGAATCTCCACGCTCAATATGTAAAAGTCATCAAAATTAAGCTGCTATTTTACACTGATATTCTGTGAGAGCGTGTTCCATTCGTAATACAACCATAATATAGACTGAAGTGTGGCTCTACCATGTATAAAAATTTAGGATATCTTTCTAAATACGGTAAACAATTATAGGTAGTAGTATTACTTTCCTTCTAGTTCTGCCGCAAAATAGCACACTACTGTAATTCAGTACAAAGGGTAAAGAGCCATTTTAATAACATTCTGTGAGGCATTCCATCTTTGTGTTGAGAGGTGACAACGAATTTGTAGCTTTCTTCGCTTGAAGAAAACTGCAGTTGTCCATGGACTGCAGTAGCCACTTACCATCGGGTAGATTGTAAATTCGTTTGTTACTTCATCTTTTTAGTGTTCTTTCGATTTAACCTTAGAAAGATAACCATATGAAAACGCACGTAAAAGATACGCTTCAGAGGCGCATGATTTTCTAATGCGGCTATTATTTTAAATATTGTATTTATGCCAAAATGAATCTAGTCATTTTATTTATGTGATATTGCTGTAGAAGCAAAATGCATTACTTTTATACTTTTTTTTGTATTTTAAGGTGTTTAAATATAAATCACTAGACTTCTACGAAAAAATAACAGTTCACTTTTATGGAGAAGAATTCCGTAAATTAACAAAAAAAGTAGTTCGCAGTAATGTCTTTTTTAGGCTGTAGGTCCCTCTTCTTCATGTATGGGAGCCTGTGCAGTAGGTTATCGCAGGATATTTTTGATATTGCTTTGCACATGCCTTGGCAAAGCGGGAGCTTCTAGCCTTTGCATCATCCACGGTGTAGTCAGCTGAGTACTCAGTTTTTTCATATAGTTTATGCGATTCAAAGACTTTTCACTTTTTGTCAATATATTGAGAAAATAAATGACATATGAATTAACAAACGCTATATTTAATATACCATAAAACATGGTCATCGGCCATCTATTCGTTTTTCTTGAACAGGACATCGTGAAACACATTTGGTCGAATGTGTCCACGCCGCCCTTAGTCTGACTGTAAAACACAATTATTTCAGGCGTTCCGCTTGTTGGGTTTACGACAGCTTTTTCATTACATCAAAATAACAGATAAATCATTTTCTAGGTGTTTGACTTATATGACACGAGTGTCAAACATCCATCGTTACAGAACATTAACGTGTCTGTCGGTCGAGATCGGAATTTTGCAATTGCTCTGGAATCTCACGTATTCTAATATACGTACAGTACCAACAAGAGTTAGTTTGTAAGGCTCCTGAAGAAGTGATTACACGAGCGATATTGAGGTGAATCAATTATAACGAATACCATTTGGTAATTCTGAATTTAAGGTACGCAACCATCGCAACGCAACACTGTAAATCCAACACCTCCTTGGGACAGATGGTTGCTCTCCCGGTGATAGAACAAGTTACCAGATATGAGAATTACCGTATAAATATTCCAATGTAACTTTGTCAGTCTCTTGTTTCAGCTCCAGAATCCTCTCGTCAGTCCTGAGGGAGCATGCGTTGTATGTTGCAAGGTCGAGTCGTTTTAGGTGGCAACAGAACCTACACTGGAGATTCTTAGCACCACCTGCCCGCCGTTACCGTGGCCGCCACCGTAACAAGAAATAGCGAGATCGTCGGGGACTGCGGGCTAACTCTTCATAACTCTCACCATGAGGGGTACGTTGCCATATATTGGGTTCGAAACCGCAGTTTTATTATTGTTATTTTGCTTTTACAAATGCACGTGGTAAATCTGCACTTAAAATTCCAATTAACAATTTTATTGTTGCCGGCAGACATCGAACCCAGGTCGCTCGTGTACTGTAAAATTTACCGCGTGCCCTTCACCCCTGTGCTACAAGACCACAGTTCAACAAAGTAAAAAAGGTAACGTATTGTCTAAGGTACATATTCCTGGCTTGTTTTCTAACGCTTTCTTTAACGTAGTTAATGTTTGACCCTTATTCGTATGGTGTTTCGTAAGTAGCAAGGATGCTGGTAAAATAAACTGTCGTAATTTTGAGTATTTATGAGACGAAAACAAGAGGTACTTATGTAGAAAGCATTTTATATCGAAAGTATATTTTAAAAAAAACCGGCCAAGAGCGTGTCGGGCCACGCTCAGTGTAGGGTTCCGTAGTTTCCTGTCCGTCACAATAAGTGTATCCACTTATAAGTTTAAAGGGTATCCATTATGTTCGCGCTCCAGCAGCGCTCCGCGCTCCTGCAACTGCTCCCGGTTGTGGGTACTGTTACTTCCATCCAAGTTCAAAATGATTTTCCTAGAAAGTCCTTATAAAGTTTTACTTTTCAGATTTTTTTCATATTTTCTAAACTTATGGTTCCAAAGTTAGAGGGGGGGGTACACATTGTTTTTTACTTTTGGAGCGATTATTCCCGAAATTATTGCCATTATCAAAAATTATTTTAGTAAACCCCTATTCATTTTTAAATACTTTTCTAACAACATATCACAGGTAAAGTTGAAATTAAAAAAAAATCACTTCCCACTTTACATACAGGGGGGCTACCCTAATAAAACATACATATAAATAAACACTCACGCCTGTCACCCAGAGGGGTAAGCAGAGACTACAGACTTCCATTTAGCACGATCCTGACATACCTTTTTCGCCTCTTCCACATCCATATACCTACGCATACTCTTAATTTGACCCATTTTTAGTGTATCGCCAATTTGGTCGACAAACTTCCGCCTAGGACGTCTCTTTTCGACTCTTCCATTCACTTCTGCAACATATATTTGCTTTGTCAGTCTTTCATTCTTTCTACATGATCAAACCCCTAATAAAACATTTTTATTTTACCACTTTATCGACGTGATTGATACACATATTGATACCAAATTTCAGCTTTCAAGTGCTAACGGTCACAGAGATTAAGCGAGGACGGACAGACGGACAGACAGACATGGCGAAACTATAGGGGTTCCTAGTTGACTACGGAACCCTAAAAAATGAAGAAACAAATGAATGTACAGTCCACCTGATGGTAAGTGGCTACTCCAGTCCATGGACAGCGCTCGGTTCGCAAAGCACTCCTCTCCCTGGACATTCACAAGTCGAGTGGGCCTGACGGAATCCCCCCAATTGTGCTGAGGACGTATGCTCCAGAATTGGCACCGGTCTTAACGCGTCTTTTCCGGTACTCCTACTCCCTAGGCGTAGTCCCAAATACCGGCCTATCGCCATCACCTCCTTGTTCTCCAAAACAATGGAGTCCATTGTAAACTGCCAGCTCATGAGGTACCTTGAGGATCACCAGCTAATTAGTGACCGCCAATACGGTTTTCGCCATGGTCGGTCAGCTAACTCACAGATGGGCGGAGGCAGTAGAGTCCAAGGGGGAGGCATTGGCCGTTAGTTTGGAAATTGCGAAGGCCTTCGATCGGGTTTGGCACAAAGCGCTTCTTTCGAAGCTCCCTTCCTATGGGCTTCCCGAGAAATTGTGCGATTTGATCACCAGCTTTCTTGCAGATCGGAGCATCAAGGTCGTTGTTGACGGTGCAAGCCCCGATTGCAAGCCTATTAATGCTGGTGTTCCACAGGGCTGCGTGCTATCGCCAACGCTGTTTCTTCTGCATATCAATGATATGTTGCAAACCCGTAACATTCATTGCTATGCAGATGACAGCACTGGTGATGCTCTTTACACCGGTCGAGCCAATATTTCTCGAGAAAACGTCTCCGAGTGCCGGAACAAACTTGTGTCTGAAGTCGAGTCTTTGCTGAACAGAGTTTCGGATTGGGGGCGACTAAATCTAATCCAGTTTAACCCCCAGAAGACACAAGATTGCGCGTTAACCGCTAAAAAGAACCCCTTTGTCGTATCCCCTCAGTTTCAAGGCACTCCCCTTGTTGCCTCAGCCAGTATCGGAATCCTCGGCGTCGACATATCGAGTGACGTGCAGTTTCGTGGTCACGTGGAAGGGAAGGCCAAATTGGCCTCTAAAAAGCTTGGCGTACTCAGCAGAGTATTTCATGCCGGCACACTGCCTGCAACTTTACAAGGCGCAGGTTTGGCCGCACATGGAATACTGTGCCCATCTCTGAGCTGGGGCTCCCCAGTACCAGCTCCTTCCACTTGACCGCATCCAGCGCAGAGCGGCTCGAATCTTCGACGACCGAGTGCTTTCCGATCGGCTCGATTCACTGGCATTGCGAAGAGATGTTGCATCCCTTTGCATTTTCTTTCGCATATACCATGGAGAGTGCTCTGAGGAATTGTTCGGATTAATCCCAGCCGCCAAATTTCGTGAGCACACTACGCGGCAAACGTCCCGATACCATCCACACTATCTGGATGATTGGCGGTCCACCACTGTACGTTTTAAAAGGAGTTTTCTTCCGCGTACAACCTCTCTGTGGAATAGTTTACCACCGGCGATTTTTCCGGACCGATATGACCTGGGGACCTTCAAGAAAAGAGCTTACTCCTTCCTAAAGGGCCGGCAACGCACCTGCAATTCCCCTGGTGTTGCGGTTGATCATGGGCGGCGGTAATCACTTATCATCAGGTGAGCCTCATGCTCGTTTGCCCCCTCTTCTATAAAAAAAATGGACACCCGCAGCATTATTCAAGCAAAGAAGGCCACAAGTGCGTTGTCATCCCTCATGAAAAAGATGAAATGCCTCACAGAATGTTATTAAAATGGTTCTTTACTGTTTAGTAGTACATCATCATCATAATTACAGCCCTTTACAAGTCCACTGCTGAACATAGGCCTCCCCCAAGGTATGCCACAAAGCACGGTCCTGAGCCACCTGCATCCATCGACTTCCTGCATGTCTTACCAGGTTGTCACTCCATCTAGTAGTAGTACACGCATTGCTATTTTGCGACAGAACTGCCTAGTTCTGCCTAGGTATTATCTACATATCTATGCGGATAATAACTACGCAGATGGAGACCTTGAAAGAAAAAAAGTCGTAAGACCTAGAATTATTTATTTAGAAGGATTTACGATTTAAGTATTTAGTAAGATATCCTAAATGTTTATACATTGTAGAGCCACGCTGCAGCAATTTCATGGTTGTATCATGAATCAACCACGCTCCCACAGATAATCAGCGTGCAACAGCAGCTTAATGCTGCTTAATGTGTTAATTTTACTGGAAACGAGGAACTTCATCTAAGTCATCAGGCGTGACAACGCATCAACATTTTGATTCTTAACCGAAGATCTTCGAGATCGAGAATCTTTTGATGTCTATGGGTGTCCCATACCATCAGATGGACTTTATGCTCGTTTGTCGCTCCTATTCTATAAAAAATACTGGAAATCACTACTTACTACTTATTTAACAACTACCTACCTACACTCTATTGTGAAGAGTCAAAATGTGTTAAAAAAGGCACGTATGGCAATTCACAGTGCTGTGTTGGTCCCTACTTTAACATATGGTAGTGAAAGTTGTGTGTGGCAGAAGAAACACGAGAGTGGAATAAATGCAGTAGAAATGCGGTCGTTAAGGAGTATGTTAGGGCTGAATCTGAATGACAGGGTAAGAAATTGTGTAATAAGAGAAGAGTGTGGTTCGCAAGATGATGTTGTGACCAGGATTAAGAAAGGAATGCTTCGGTGGTTTGGTCATGTGGAAAGAATGGATGAGGAAAGACTAACAAAGAAAATGTATGGTGCAGAAGTGATTGGCAGAGTCGGAAAGGGACGTCCTAGGCGAAAATTTATCGACCAAATTGGCGATTCATTAAAAACGGACCAAATTAGGAGTACCCTTAACCGACGAGCATGTATGCGTAGGTGTATGGATGTGAAGGAGGCGAGATAGGTGTGTCAGGATCGTGCCAAATGGAAGTCTGTGGTCTCTGCCTACCCCTCTGGGTGACAGGCGTGAGTGTTTATGTAGTGTTTACTTGTAAAGCCAAAAATGTGTTTTGTATTGGGAGAAAGGAAAATTTATTATTATATAGCAGGCCATTGTTTTCCAATACCCTTTAAAAGTTTCGTACAATATTGGTTTAGAACAAAACTCGCATATTAGAGATGTAAAATACAAACGCCTAACATGTAGCAAATTAGATGTTGTTTTGTAGAATAAATGGCTAAAAGGTTTGCATATTGAATTTTCATTTTGTTTAAATATTTGGATTTCGAGGGTAGACCGCGTGAGTGGCATTAAGTAGGCCCAAAAATTTTAATTTCATTTCATCTTCGAGAGCTTCTTTATATTAAACTGTAAGTCACCTCATTATTTTTTTCTTTATCAAATTTAACTATAGTTCTTTAAACGCGTGTCGCTCGATTTCTTCCCAATTTTTAACCCAATTTGATACGTTTTTATTTAATAAGATATACGTACAAGAATAGTCCCAATAAATTTTAGAGAAAAATAGGAAATTTTCTTTTACCAATTTAGGCTACATTTGAGTTATATATTAAACCATGTGTTTGTGCTTAGTTGACTTACCAGATTGGTCAAATAAATAAACTTTTAAAATCTCAAAACCGAATTCTAATAAATAAAAGAGTAATATTAAAAATTAATGTAGGCATAATTTATTATTAGTTTCTAAAGCCAACGTTAAGTTATTTTATGTCGAAAACTTAAGGCCTTGTCTAGTTGTCAACGAACTAACGAATCAAACAATCCTTTAGCAACCTTATGTTATGGTGTTTAGATGTAAATTGAATATTATTTTCTTTAATTTTTTAGTACCAAAAACTTTTTAATAATAGTTTAATCACTAAGAATTTATCGTATCGTCGCGGAATTTTCTAAAAATAAATTTCACATACAGAAACACTGTAATCTAAAGTTAAGTAAAGTTACAGCCTATATACGTCCTACTGCTGAGCACAGGCCTCCCCTCATTTATGAGAGTGTTTTAGGACGGGGAAGTGTCCGCTGCACTGCCCCAATGCGTGTTGGCGAACTTCACGTATCATAGAAATATTTTTTATCTTATTCCTCAGACATGCAGGTTTCCTCACGATGTTTTCCTTCACCGCCGAGCACGTGGTAAATCAGCACTTAAAATTGCAATTAACAATTTCATTGGTGCCGGCGGGGATCGAACCTGGGTTACTCGCGTTCTGTTATATTACAGCGAGCGTTAACCATCTGAGCTACCACGGCTCATCAACACTGTAATCTGAAACTGTCAATTTAGAACAAACAAATACTTCTTCAGAGCGGGATTCAAAACCTTACTTTATTTAGTCTTGAGGTTGGTAGCAAATTTTAATTTAACCGAGAGGTCAATCGACTAAACTCAACGGAACCGACTTGACTAGACAGTATTTGGGATTACAACAGTTACTATTTACTTATATTAGTCATGGTTCTTAACTGCTGGCTGTATGAGGAAGGTTACGCTGAAGCTGGATTAGGAAGCCGTATAGCTATACTTGGAGTTTTTCTGCGTAAATAATTTCATAATGAGGATAGCCGCATTAGAACCAGAGTAACCAACATAGCACAACGAATTATTAAGCTGATGTAAATAGACAAAAAAGGAAAGAAGTTTCTCTACAGAATTCTAATTGTACTGGCTCTCTACAACCTACAGACCGGACTACAGCACGGCATCACCTATCCATATGAACTCCTAGGCAAAAGTGATTGCTACCACCAAGTTAATCGGACTATATCATATTTTGGAAAATAGTAAATTAACAGAAGACCTATCCAAAAACATTAGACTGGTGATGAATTCAGAGATACTAATGGAAGGAAGTTGGCTTTGTGCTCAACAACTTATATGCGTAGAGTGGTGTGTGGACAAATCATTTAAGTTCAAAAGTATATAAAAAAGATAAATATATGAAAAATAATATAACGAGGTTATCGATAATATGCTATTTATAAATGTGTCATACAGGTGATATCTGGATTCTACAACAGAACCACCTAACGGATCCAACTATGCTTATAACCTTCGTAAGTGCAGGCAATATGTTGATAAAATTTACCGCAATCTGAAGAACGGTATGGCAACGCATAAAATACGAACAAACTAAAATTAATAGATGATATTGCAAATTAATGTTTGTCCCGCTGGGTTTGTTGCTGGTTCTTAGAATAGAGGTTTTTTTTCTTAGCCGGTGGTAAAAGCTTCAATGGAATTCATTAAGTATTCGTGTAATCTAACTTGAACGAAAATAATTCTATTCTATTCTAAGTTTCCGTTATAGTCCACTGCCTAACATAGGCCACAGAATGCCTCACAGGAGGGAATGCCATAGTTGGCAAGCCTAGCTAGCGGATTAGCAACTGCAGTTTTTTTGTCGTTATTACGAAGACGCTACTGCCCATCTCCTAATCTGTTTTCCTCCATCATCTCTTAAGACCGATTTACACTTCGATAAGTACAGTAGCGCGTTAACTTGCTAACCCGGCGAGTTGAGTAGATAATCTCGTTTGAACGGCGATAAGCGAGTTAAGTAGGAAGTTCACAATTAAGTTGAATGAGATCGCCGGCCGAGTTATTTTTCGGCGAGTTATGCGAAGAGCTGCCCTCCCGCGTGTCTCCCGCCACTCGCAACTAAACTCACCGTTCTTGTAAACGAGCGAGTCTAGTCCAGTGCATAAGTTGACAGGACGCAACGTTTGTGCGCCAAAACGTATAATTGTACTTTTATAATTACGAGGGCGGCACTGAAAATTTTGGGAATCAAGCAAGTGACACAACATTACTATTTCAAAATGTATTTATTGCTTTTCGAAGTATTCTCCGCGAAATTTGACACGTTTTTCCACACGATGGAACCAATCATTGAAGCAACCATTCCATTCGGAAGTTGGGGTCTCCAAAATGGCCGTTTTGTATGTATGGTGTCCACAGCTTCTTCAGGTGATGAAAATCTCTGTCCACGCAATTTATTCTTTATTTTAGGGAAAGTATAGAAATCATTAGGGCTTAGGTCGGGGCTGAACGGTGGATGGTCTAATAATTCTATGTTTCTTGCTCTAAGAACTCTTTTGTTCTGTGTGCGGTGTGAGAACTCGCATTGTCGTGATGGAGGATGATGCGGTGGTTGCAGTTCTCTTTACGGAGTTCAGAAACGACCTGTGGCAAACAAATACTAGCATACCATTCTGCATTAACCATTCTTTATTCCTCAAGAGGAATAGTCGTAACATGGCCGGTTTTGGAGACAAACGTGGCCACCATTTTTTTTGCAACACTCCGTGAACGAACAATTTTTGTGGGCTTTAACTCATTTTCGAACACCCAAACTCGTGACTGGTTTTTTGTTTCGGGTTTGTACGCATATATCCAGGATTCGTCACCTGATACAATGTTGTATACAGCATTTGAGGATCCTGCGTGGAATCTTTCGAGAGTTCTGACGCACCAAGTAACGTTCACAGAGCGAATGCGTTACCATCGGGAAAACAACTTTTTTACACCCAATTGTTTATGCAAGATTATTTGTATTTAACTCATGCCAATGTCTAAAGTTGCCTAAATTTCGCGGTATGTCAATTAGCTTACGCACAGCATCAACGTTTTCTTGGGGACTGCAGTTTTTGGACGACCTTGACGGGGATCATCACTGAGCTTGACACGTGCACGTTGAAATTCAGCAAACCAGCGATAAGTTGTGGTTTTGGATGGGGATTCATCATCAAATGCAGAAATCATACGGTCAACACACTGTTTTGTGTTAAACCACTTCGAAAGTCATAATAAATCATCGCTCTTGAATTTTCTCGAGTCAATTCTATTTTCTCAACGACTATTTTTAACAACAAGTTTGACAAAATCTTGTGATAAGACCGAGAATCTTTTTTTAAATAAATAAATGGTATTCGATTTTTAAAATCAAGAAGTTTTCAATTAGAAAGATTTTAATATGACAGGAACAGTGGAAATATTCCATTCCCGATACTTTTCGTGCAGCCTAGGTAAACTCACCACAAAGTTTATACGGTATTTATACGTTTTAATGATATGTATATATATATATATATATATATATATATATATATATATATATATATATTATTGAGTTTTAATAATTAAATGGACGGACGATATCACGTGTAAATTCGTACTGGAGTATTTAGAACACGAATGTTTATATAATAGTAGAAGTTGAAATTATAAAATTAAACCTGCTCGAGATGCTGTACTCATGAAAATTCTTAAAAACTTCTTTGACAACAACCAGTAATACTTCTCTGACTATATCATTTAATTCTTGACGTGATCCTAGAACCTCTTAAAAGACCACAAGAAAAATTCCGTAGTCTTGAAACGACATATTCCAACGAACTCTACGAACTAATGTCCATAACAAAACTCGCCACGAAGACATTGCTTGTAAGCTACTGCCCACTTAACTATTTACTTTCAACTGCCCTGTAGCTAAACTCGCTACTGTACTTGTCGAAGTGTAAATCGGTCTTTACGTCATTCACAAGATGATATTGTTTAGTAGATATTCATGCACTGCCACTACACGTTAAAATAAACGTATAATAATAAAAACTAAAATATAAACTCAACAAAAATTCTATTATTAACTTATACAAACCTATAACCTGGAACTAAAGTGGACCACAAAACAAAATATATTCTTTTTAATATTTACCTCAGTTCATCGGACTACGAACTACGAAATAAGTAGTTTTAAAAAAGATATGCTTTAAAAATAGCGAATATCGTGAAAACTGTTTCAAAAGCCAACTTAAGCACGAAACGAGCAAACATAGAGATGGGGAGATTTCATTTACTTAAAAAAAGTTAGTTCACCTGAGCATTTCGATTTCACTGTTGACTTTAAACATCGTTAAAGTAAAATGCTTATACGATCTGCATAGAAAAGCAAGAAAAGGTTTTGCCACAAGAAAGCTAAAGGAAAATAATTTTGTTTTTCATAAAATATTTTTAATAAAAATGAACTATTCTATTATATATATGAATGAACAGTCGATATTAAAACTTATCTGCCCATAGCTCACCCTCTATTCTAACCGAAGTTAGCTGGTAGAGAATGCCATATAGAATTAAGCTCACCTTTTATATAATATCTTTGGTGCAATAAAGAATAAAATAAATAACTAAATAAAAGTTTAGTTGGGTGATCTACTATCCCACCTGTTGGTACAGCGTTTGGGAGATTAGTCGATCTTCTCATGATGAGATGCTAGTGATGACCAATGAATATGAGACGGAGTCTTTCATTGCTGGCCGTATGAGAAAACTCAAAGTCACTCAGCGAGCTATGGAGAGGGCTATGCTAGGAGTTTCTCTGCATGGCAGACTTAAAAACGAGGCTATTCACAGTAGAACCGACAAAAAAGTGACCGACATAGCCCAACGGATTAGTAAGCTGAAGTGACAATGAGCCAGCCATATAGCTTGAAGAACTGACAACCGATGGAGAAGAAAGGTTCTCTATTGGGATACGAGCTGACAAAGTGTAGGGTATCTTACAACTAGATGGAATGACAACCTGTTAATATGCAGGAAGTAAATGGGTAAAGGTGACTCGGGACCGTGCTTTGTGGCATTTCTTGGGGGAAGCCTATGTTCAGTAGTGGACTTTTGAAGGCCTGTACTGATGATGATGATGCTGTTTAAAAAATTTCTTTTGTTGATATCTTAACTCACTAAAAGTGTGATTAGCATTAATAAATCCTTTTACAATTTCACCCTAACTTGATCTTTTTTATAAAAATCGACGCAAGGGTTACACGCACGTCGCTTGATTGGCGCCCGACGTGCCTTGACTCCGAGTTGACTCAGATTAATTTTCAGTAGGTGTCTTATCTAAAATCACTTAATTGAAACAAGCGCGGTGCAATTTGTGGGAATAAATATAGAATATTGGGAAAAATTTTTACAACGATGTTTTGCGCTTACATATTATGCTCAGTATTCTTAACTGAAGTAAAGTTATTGCTTAACTTAATTCTTCTTTTTAGAAATCTATTTTTTATAGAATAAGAGTGACAAACGAGTACACGGTCTGTGGTTCATTGATATCTACATCTATCGTCAATTAAGTATTAAAATGCGTATGCGTTGTCACCCCTGAGGAGTAAGATAGAACGCCTCCTAACAAATAAAAAGGTATTCTCTACACTCACGATACTCGAAGGGTTATTCTTGTTTCACGGTGGTGATCTATGAGAGCGTGGTCCTACCTTGTTCAAGTCAACCCATTAGTGCTGCAGCCATAATATAGTTGTAGTATGGGTGGAAAAATCAAGATCAAAATAAATTAATAGTTTTATATCTATGATTCACTTCCAGCGAGGTTTTGTGTGCCAAGCGTGACGACTAAGGGAAATCCTCATTACAACGAGGAATTCTATGTGCGGCAGTAAGCTTTTTGTTTCTACTGATGATGACTAAATAAATTTAAAAAATAACGTAACCCACCAGCTCGCACGCCCAGGCCGCCATGACATTTAATTTTTTTATATTCTTGACTACATAGAAGACTTTCTTTTTTAATATTATTAGTTTTCTTTATATTATACCACAAACTTTTATCCACTATCTATTACTATCTATTACTTACAATAAGTGAGTGATAAAAAAATATTCATATCAATAAAATTTATGGCTCAAGAGGAAAACATACCTATAAAATAGTTACGATTATAGATTATATTAGCTTAATGAGCATAAAAAATATTCTGTTATTACCAATGAATGTCCTATTTTTCGAAAATTTGTTTACTGATTCTACTACTCCTACAAATAACAAGTAAACCTAGAAGTAACTGTCTTAAAATATTCTGAATTTTGTCTAAAATTGACATATAAAAGATAACAGATATTAAAGAATTTTCTGGTAATTCTTCTTCCTTAGTATTTTACAACACAATAAAATTTCCATATACAATATACAAAGAAGGAGTAACATCTGGACAAGACGCCCGTATTGGATGAAAGTAATAAAAATCATTATACTACTGGGCCGTTTATTCTCGTCTTTATGAATATGACTGGACTACGGAATTCTAAATTAGAATTTCCCTAAGTTACGAGTACGATCTTCATTTTCTTAAAAACATTTGAAATTATAGACTTATATAATTCTTAAGTTTATTTATATTATAAAAAAAATTAAAGGTCAATCTTTCTAATCATTTTAAAACAATCAATTTTAAAATGTTTTTAGACTACTTCAGAAAAGGAGATTACACTACACTTTTTATTATATGCATGCCTTCATCAATTGTGAGCCCATTTTGATTATTTTTTAGTAATATAATAATGTATATATAGTAATGTATTTTTTTAGTAATATAGTAATAACATGACAATGAATTATGGGTAGAAGTGTGTATATTTCTGCTACTATTATTATTATTATTTCTACTACAAAGTCAATTATAAGAAATGTGAACTTTCCTAGCATACCATCTGACTAAATAAATCTGGATTTTAGAGCCAAATTAAGATACCTCCCGGATTTCAATGCTTACCGGACTTTTACCATGCCAGCTATATTTGTTCACTACAGATCTAAAAGACGCGTGAGTAAGTGAATACTTCTTAAGTAGACATTTAAGACAAGACTTTTAAGACACATTATGAAGAGTTCTACAATAAAATTTTGTAGAGTAACCAACTTTTTGAAAGCTGTTTCTAGTGGCCATAAATGTAAGTTGAAATAAAGTACATTTCATTAGGAAATAAAGTGTCACTTGGGTTTAAGTGACGCGATGTCGTATGAAGTCTGGATTTATGTAACACAATTAAAAATACAGTCAAATTGAGAACCTCCTCCTTTTTTGAAGTCGGTAGAAAATAGACTACTGGATCTCCCTCCAATTCCAGGTTCAACCCACGTGTAATCGAACCGTTTAGGTAAAACTATTTCATGATATTCACTTACATAAGCGCAAATACATCTATCAAAAATGTGGTAAGTTAGAAAAAAAAACAAACACTCAACAAGTATTATTTATAATCTCTATTGAATAATGAAGTTTTTGTTTCTTTAGGATAAGGGTGACAAATGAGCACACATTCCACATGATTGTAAGGTGATGCTGTCGCAAATAAACGCAATCGACGAACGCTATTAGCTTTGCGGTCCAGCCAGAGCCACGGAGGCTGGGGCGAGTAGCGCCTCCTTTACTAATAATCCTACTTACCAAAATGTCACGCGTCCCCAAATTAAATTCACCAGGGTTTCTTGGCGGCACATCTATCATCGATTACGAATCAAAATGCAGATGCGTTGTAACCCGTGAGAACTAAGAATGAATGCCTCGTTTTCAATAAAATGGGTCTCCGGTTCTCTATACTCACCATACCAGTGTTAAGGTGATGTGGGCGCCAAAAGCAGATTTTTCACGCTTTATAGGTGCGCAGAAAAGCAATTTTTGATCATCAAAAACTACGAATCCACATTTTTTTAAATTAGTTATAAAATTTAAAGATTTTTCTTTGTGAATTATGTTTGCCAAAACACAATTGACATATTTTGGTTCGATAGAAAAAATCGCAAAATTTCCTCAAAATCTACAATTTTAAGTACGTCCACTTTGTGAAAAAGCTGTTTCATTCGAATATAATGAAATCAATTTTAATTAAATGCAGGCTATGTATTCACCATTTAGTGGTGAATATATAGCCTGACGTAAATGAATTATGGGTTTATTTTTAATGAAAGAGTATATATCATTTTAAAAAGAAATATCAAATAAATATTGTGCGATTAAATAGCGCGCGGGCCGACCAAACAGCCGTCAGTCGCACCTATAAAGCGTGAAAAATCTGCTTTTGGCGCCCACTTCACCTTAAGCTGCAATTTTACGCTGGTAATTTGTGCTCTACAACGTATAATAGCCCCTCTACACGTTGGGCCAACGTGATGGCGCAATGTGATGGGCCAGCGTGTGGAGGGCGTAGTTGTGTCGGATGGCTTATGACGCATGCGATGGTCTTGGGAATGGCGACAGTGGGCCAGCGATGGTGGTACGCATCTACACGTGGCCCATTCCACAGTTTTGCGCGCTGGACGGTTGCGTGTGGACGTTCGTGCTTTGTTTATTAATTAACGAATTAAAAATGACGAATATGTGGCCACTTAACGAAGTTATAAAATTTTAATCATAGAGCTACTAAAATGAGAAGATACACATATTTTATTATTTATCATCTGGGCATCCGGCCTATTAACAATTACTGGATGGAAAGCTTTAATCATAGCTGCAAAAAATACGCAAATCGTCCAATAGATGGGTGGCAGCTACGTTGAAGGGGTCCTGTCGGAATAATTTAAAATCTCTTTTAAATCTTCCGTTTACTACCTCTACCACCCATCTACACAAGGTCACATATCTGGATTTATTTTTCACAATTCTCTGGCTTATGTATAATCTTTTGAGAAAAGGAATAGTATCTCGAAAGCCTCTGTCCAAAATGAAAACGTCATTTTCCGTAAAAAATAGGCGCAAATCACCATTTTCATTTTGGAATAAGGCTTTCGTAATACTGGCATCAGAATTAATTGCCAGATAAGGGCCAAAAAAGTCTAGGATATAGCCATCAGTAGCTACTATTAAAAATGGTTTTACTGGATTGCGATATTTGTGCAAGCTATATGTTTTTTTTTTTGAAAAAAAAGTAATTAGAGGATTTTTGTATGTAAATATATATCCCGTCGCATATGACAATTGGTTTCCTCTCTTCTCTGTTACCGAACAAGCCTTCAGATATTAGTAAATTCCTGCTTATCAGATCATTTCTAGTGATATGATAAGCAGGAATTTATTAATATCTAATAAGTTTGTTTGTACCCCAAGTAGTGGGGTACAAACAAACTTATTAAAGCTTCTCGAGCTGTTGGGAGCAACCTGATAAGTTTGGTTCTACTAATACCTAACAGAGAGGAGTTTCTTTCATGGGAGTCCCCTGTTCTTATTTTAGTTAAATATGCTCCTAACGGCGTAAGAAAAAAAATCGAAAATATGTGAAGTTTGCCAACACGCATTGGGGCAGCGCAGCGGACACTTCCTTGCCCTTAAACCCTCTCAGAAATGAGGGGAGGCCTGTGCCCAGCAGTACGACGTATATAGGCTGTAACTTTTATGCTCCTAACGCTGTTTTTTGCAATTTACAACTCAATGCTAATTTAAAATATTCAAATAATCTTCTTTATTGATGCCAGTCCAGTACTTAAAGAGGTTCTCGTCGAATTCATTAAGCTTTCCAAAGTCTAAATTATTATTGGTTAAACCTTGACATGGGCTGAGCTTCAACATTGATTTTATTTCTTCCTGTGTGAAATTACTTGAGAATTCATTTTCTTCTAAAAACTCCCAATCGTAAGTAGTTCGGTGTTCAGCACAAATTCTGCCATTTCCTGTGACATATATTTTTCCCTGTCTAAAAAATCTGACACGATGAGCCTCTCTGGGTTCGTACGAAATGGAGCGAAACAATACCTACTAGAATTTGGTGTATGCTTATAATCATCTGCCAGGCTTATCGAAGGTTTTGGCGTTTCAGGCTGCACTGCCCTGCCTTCAGCAATTTTCACATATTCTTTTGTCTATACCCAGCAATCAACACATAAGAGGGCATGTTCTGGTAACTGAAACAGAAAATATTTAAGTAATGGTAACTTGTTTTAGACAACGTATTTAAAAACTAAAACTATACAAATTTGGTCAAAAAATTGACCATAAACGGCTATAGTCTTAGTGAATTAATATATGAAATATCTTAGTAGGTATATTAATATATCAGTATATGTATCGTCTTAGTGGTTAAGACTTCAGCCGCCTTTTCGATGAAATTAGAATTGCTTACGGGTTACAACAAATTAGAATTACGGACTGGTTTTAATCCCTGACATGCACTTCTTACATTTCTTTGCGTTCTATGTGTGTTTTAAGCAATTATATACCATATATTTACGTTAGTAAAAACATAGAGGAAAACCTGCACACCTAAGCATTCTCAATATAGATCTTAAACGTGTGTGCCTGCGAAGCTTAAACCATTCACTTTCTGAGAAGAGACCTATGCCCAGTAGTGGACAGGCAATGGTTTAATAATGTACAATGAAAATATGAACCAATGATAATTCATACAAACAAATTGCTTTACTCAAAACTGTTCAAGTAAATAATTATTAGAATATTTGTACAAAATCTAGAAAACACCATATTTAATTACCTCAATGGGATAAATCCTTTGTGCCACTATATCCCTTTCAGGGACATCATATAAAATTCGAACGTGCCTTTGAAATAAAAACATTTTACACCACACATGGTCAGCTCCATAATGTTGATATGAAGGTTCTTTATTTTGCTGCCCTTCCTCAACATTAGTAGCTCTTTGCACACTTCTACACGCTGCAACCCAGCATGCATAACAGACGAATCCGCCAGGAGGAATCTGTAGTGAACTATAAAGAATATTTTAAATGATTAATTATATGAAAATGCACATTACAGCATACTTTGTATTTTAATTTCAAACATAGGTTTAATCGAAGGTGACCTAACTTTACTTGCAATACGCTCAGCTTTACACCCATTTTGGGTGGTGTCACAGACGTTATTAATGATACTTTTTTATATTGGTTTTTCTGTGGCACCAATAATAAATAAAAATGATTTATTTCTTCATTATCTTTTTAAATGTTAGATTTGTAAAATATCCTTATTAATTTTATAAATGCGGAAATTTGTTTGTTCGTTGGTTTGTCATTTAATAATGCTGTAAAAGACCTTTGTGTTCATAGCGATTATTTACCTGGGCATAGTTGAGGACCTGTAGGCGACTTTCTATCCTGGGAAATTACAGAGATCCCGAGCGATTTTTAAACAAAATTACACACGGACAAAGTCACGGGCAAAAGCTAGTAATTTATATTTTCATACTTTTATTTGTCAAATAACTAATAAAGTATTTCAAATATCAGTTCAAAACAAAACAGTAAAAATAATACCGTTAGATAAATAAAAAGACGCATTTTTATTTAGTACATATAAGCTTAGTAAAGTAAGTAGTAAAGTTACAGCCCATATACGTCCCACTGCTGGGCTCAGGCCTCCCCTCATTTCTGAGAGGATTTAGGGCAAGAAAGTGTCCGCCGTGCTGCCCAAATGCGTGTTGACGAACTTCACATGTCTTCGAAATATTTTTTTTTCTTATTCCTCAGACATGCAGGTTTCCTCACGATGTTTTCTTTCACCGCCGAGCACGTGGTAAATCAGCACTTAAAATTGCAATTAACAATTTCATTGGTGTCGGCGGGGATTGAACCCGGGTTACTCGCGTTCTGTTATATTTACAGCGAGCGTTAACCACTGAGCTACCACGGCTCCTAAGCTTAGAAAATACATAAAATATTACCTCTCTAGGATGGATCCTAGCTATAATTTCATTTCTTTCTGGGCCATCTGGTATTGAGTGCCTGCGTGTGCTGGCTAGTGTCCGAAGACACCATACACATACAATTGTATCAGGTGATGGTATATATGAAACTCCTTGTCTGCGTAATGTTTGTTAAGTTTCTGTCCAATAAAGATGACATACCACTGCACTTTCAGGTATCTGTAACAATATAATACCTATCATACCACGTAATGCCATGCTGTAGCTATATAAGGAGTATATTATTTTTGAAGGCACGAATGGGTTGGCTCGACTGCGGAAGGAGCACCCACTCACAGAATACCAGTGTAAAATAGAAACTTAATGCTGACTAATGAAACCAGAGACACCTTGAATGGAAATGACGTATTCCGTCTTAGTCCTAACGGGTGAAAACGCATCTGCATTTCAATTCGCAATCAAGGCTAGATGTGCCCAGATGTCTACGGGCCACAGAAACCACTTACGATCAGGTGGATTGTGTGCTCGTTTGTAACCCTTATCTTAGAGAAAAAGAGCCACGTGCAGCAAATAATAGGTCGGCTCGACCGGGGAATGGCAATGCTCTCACAGAATACCAGCGTGAAATTATAGCTTTAAGCTGCTGTGTTTCATATAGTGAGTGTAGAGAACCGGAGACCATTTTTACTGAAAACGAGGCATTTCGTCATAGTCCTCAGGGCTGACAATGCATCTGAATTTTGATTATTAATCGAAAATGAATGTAGATGTTTACATAAAAGAAAATAAACATATGATACTTTTTTCACTTCTGGAATGATTAATATTTAGATTAGTAAGCCTTTAAATAAACATTAATACTAACTTGTCTTGGAAAAATCCTCTCAGACATAAAATATCTTTCAGGCCCCGCTGAAACAGAGTGACAACGTCCGCTACCCAGTCTCCGTTGACACCAACACACAATATGGTACTATTGGTATTAAGGCGCTGAAGACCATTTTCACGATCGGTACCGACAGATAATTCTTATAATACCTTTGCAAAACAATGTGATCATACTGGTCCATTCTTATCCATCTAAAAGAAGAAGAAAGAAAAAAGAACAATCATATTTAAATACTGAAATATATAAAAACTGTCATATCCGTTGGACTAGACATTGCCAAGTAATCTGTAATGATTAAAGTATATGCGTTCTTACCAATTGACCTAGATATTCAAGGATGGTAATAATTTCTGGACCCAAATCTCCAGCAATGTAATATTGCTCATTTTCTTCTATTTCAGAAGCACATTTTAAACAGTGCAACATGTTTTAACAGGCGAACTGAAAGATAATTACATTATATAAATATTATGCAGCCATTATGAACTTATGGAGTAAATTATTTATTTTTTAAATGTTAACAGATTTCATGGGGGGATTTCATTATGACGACCAGACGCCAACTGTTCAGTGACGTCTCCGTGATCGCAATGGTTAGCGATCACCGAATGGTTAGAGGCACACTGAACCTAAACGTTAAGTTGGAGAGGTCTCGTCTAATGAAGTCAACGCTCCGTCCCCCTCGTGCTCTAATCCAGAATCCCGAAAACTTTCAGCTCGAGTTACGTAACCGCTTTCAATGCCTACAAGATTGCAATGCAGTGGACGATATAAATGACAAGCTCGTGGAAACTGTCCATGCGGTCGGAGCTAAGTTCTGCAAGACCCGCCGCAGAAGAACACAAAAACTCTCCGATCACACTCTCAATCTCATGGCTGTTAGACGGGAGATGAGGCTGTAATCGTCAACAGATTTGACAGCATACAGGCAACTGAACAGACAGATCTCCAAATGCATGCGGCGATACTTACGCAACTTTAATACTGCTCGTATTAAAGAAGCGATTTCCCTTCTGAGCCGCGTCTACGTGCTGTTTTGTTCTTATTTGGAGTCATTGGTCATGGAGTCACATACATTTTTTTCAACACTGTAGATTAAAGTTTAGCGATAAGAAAATCGTTTAGTGAAAAAATTCTTTTAAAAAAAAACGCCTTTTTCTAACACAAACGTGAACACATTATTGTTTTTGATAGAAAAAAAGCTTATCGTTGTGGCTATTCACAAATAATTTGATGTAAAAAAAACAGTAGAAAAGGAATTTTTCATATCGAGATGCTTAAAAATCTGATTCAAGATAAAGATTTTCAATATTTTGGAAAATTTAGCATAACTTTGAGTCCGTAATACTTTGCGGAACATATATTATGTTGTTTTTGTAGTTATTGACCCAAGCTATCATCCCCTGCACTATGTCCTACTATTTACTGGACACCTGTTCGGAAACCGGCTTGTCCGGGAGGCCGGAAGTCGTCGAGTCTGTTCTTCGTTATTCTCTGTCTGTCTGTTACTCGTAATGAGTCTCGAAAATCGGTCTGTAGTTCTTCAAGAGAGCGTTGTCGCATTTCTTGATGAACAAGACCACCGCACTTCTACCCTACTCCTCCGGAGTACTACCACCATGGAGAACGGAATTCAAGAGCTTCTGAAGGACTTTAAGTACCGTTTTTACCCGCTTTCAGCTTAACTGCTACAATAGAGGCCTCGTTTTATTTTAGAGAGAATTATGGGGCAATTGATATCGCACTCTGTTTCTACCTTTACAATTATTAATTATTGTAGTCATCTTTAAGATCATCCACGTTTCCAACTGTGCCGAAATTTCTAAGCAAAAAACATTCTTGTCTTGGTTGATTGTGATTTAAACTTAGCTTGTTAACTGAAATATATTGCGGCCCTCTAATAAAATAGTAGTGACCCACATTCGTAGACCTTTGTGACTTGAAAGTAAATTGCTGGGCTATGAATCAAGAAACGTGCATGTGCATTAATATACAACATATCAGTATCGCTCCTGATTTGTTGAAAATATTAAATAATGTTAAATATATCTCATTTTATATATATAATATTGAATTAAGGCCTACATTTTTTATATTATTTGTCTACTTCTACAAAACTTTAAAATTACGAAGTTATAATAACAAAATATCCTATTTAAAAGCACTTCATATTATAATTAAATCTAAACCCATACAACTACTAAAAGACTACCTACTGTAAGAGTTTAAGATACTATCAGCTACGTTTTACGTACAATTTTTTTTTATTAAAATTGATGTCTTTCATATTTTTTTATTTTACATTAAAATATATTATTTTCGATGATTGAAATATCTTAAATTATATCAATGAGTCTTTTGAATAAATTTACATATTTAATTTAAAAAAATCCATTTAAATTAGAAAAATGTTAAAATTAGAGATATTTATTCCAGGATTAAAACATTCATAAGAAAGTGGAAGGCATCATGTCGGTTAGGGTAAATTAATATTAATATATAATTTATATATTAATTGACGGTTAACTCCGTCAAGCGGCTACGCTTTGTACTACTTAAATAAGTGCAAAGATTAAAAGGCTGCAGAGTTAACAAGTACGTAAGTGGTATACTGCCTGTTATTTTTGAGCATCACTGAAAGTCACGTCGTGTGCGCGGTGTTCACCTTCTTTAACTTATAGGTATCTCGAGCTATCTAGTATTTAAGTGTTTTTATATATAAAAAAATAAACTCCACCCCATTGTAATTGGCTTCTACAGTCTAAAGACGGCCAATTTCTAAGTTAAAAGCTTTAGGTACGTTGGCACCTCTGGCAGCTAAGGTGGAATGCTCCACTCCCTGTAATTATACTAACTCGTTTTACCTTTCAGACTGGCACACAGCACTGCAACCACCGCTGCTTGGCGACAGAAATAGATCAAGAGTGTTGTACCAATCCAGACGGACTCTTAGGCAGAACATGACTTCTACTACTAAGATATCATATCTGCTAAGATACGGGGAAGCACAATCTTTGGCTCGCATGAAAGCGCAAAACAAAAACTATAATAACCTGCCATACTGATATGTGGAAAAGGATCCTAAATATGAAAAATAGATAAAATTAGAAACAATATAATCAGGAAATAGGAAAAAGACGATGTTACACCAAGAATAAGAAAACTGGATCACGTCATGTTATGTAATGCTTATGTGTGAATTACACACATGTTAATATTATATTCTTTGTCTCATATGTCAATAGAATTAGCGTAATTGTACAACATATAATCTAAAAAAAAAACACAAATATTTAAGGAATATTTTATTCTATTCTCAAAATGTTATTTTTAATTTCAACATACCCTCATCCACTATATCTGGCTACTACAGTCTAAGGACTGCCAATTTCTAATAAAAAAGCTTGAGATATGTTGGCATCTCTGCCAGTTAAGATTGAACGCCCCACACCCTGTAATTATACTCACTTCCTTTATCCTTCAGACCGGAACACACAGCACTGTAAGCACTGCTATTTGACGGCGAAAATAGGTAGAGTTGTAAAATTCCAGACAAACTCCTAGGCAAAATATGAATCCGACTGCTAAGATACCCGATATATATAGATACCCGATACGGGGAAGCACTCCACAAAAGTAAAATAATTACGAATATTATTCACATAATTATTTATGTCGAAACTTTTTTTTACTTCTTTCAATTCTAGCTTGATATTACACGTTATAACGCGCTTGTGAATTTTTTACTCATAATAGTGTACAAGCAGATAATGCAGGCCTAAAATGCAGGCGGAGATAAAATGTAAAATAAAAGGTCTGAATTGAAATCACTGCATGTCGCTCTTTGTGCGATTGAGTTCAAACCAGTGCATTGTAATAACGACTAGTGTGATAGTGGTATCCGTCATAAATAATTCAAACCGTCATATGAATAAAACCTGAACCTGCTTTTTATTTGCTTTTTACGGATATAACGCGAATGTGTAAATTCAAGTCAGACAAGTGAACGAAGCTTGTAATTTCGAGTTTTTTATTTGCAATACCAGGTGATCTATCTTTGTATGAAATCCGATAAATATGCACACAATTATAATTTTATTTATATGTGGGTTATGCGTGTAAATATAAAGCGAGAAAAAGATATCGCTGTTTCTTTATTTAACGTTGTTTAAGATTGCCACTTTTAAAATTAGATACAAATAGACATAATTATTATATCGGAAGAAACTATAAATGTTAATTCTGTTCTATATTTTTTAGTATGCATCTGATCGTAATTATATATGTATATAATTACAAAAGATGATATATGTATAATTACTGTAAGATGTCTTATAGTAATTACTCGTATAGGTATATGCATATAATGACTATAAGATGCAAACCAAAAAATATAGGACCGAATTAAAATTTTCAGTTTCTTCCGATATAATATTGGGTCCTTACATATGAAATTAGCGTTTTATCGTACTGATGATTTTTATCTGAAATATACCCTCTTTTGTAAAGAACTCCAAATTAAAATTTATAAATTCATTTGGCTGGTACATTTGAGTTTTGAAAACAGTCATTCATTTGTTTTTTCCTCATTATTTTTTTCTTTGGCGTCGCTTATTACCGCACAACGGAAAACATGAAATATCGGTATATTTAGGAGTACGATTCTACCGTGGCACCAGTGCTGCAGAAACAGCTCGAAGGATTAATTATGTGTACGGCGCTGGTGTCGTAAAATAAAACACGGTACATTATTGGTTTCAACGTTTTCGTTCTGGAAATTTGGACCTTCAGAACCAACCCCGTGGACCAAAGACCAAAGTGGAAAATGAAGGATTAGAGGCTATTGTGGAAGCGGATTCATCACAAAGTACTTCATAGATTGCTGCAGGCTTAGTGGTAAGAGACTTGAACAAAAAACAACACAAAACACTTGAAGCAAATCAGAAAAGTAAAAAAACTTGAACGATGGGTACCTCATGAATTGAGTGAATCGAACTTGCGAACAAGCGTCGACTGCTGTGTTATTTTGTTCAACCGACACAAAAATGAAGGAATTTTAATCCTGCCCTAAACTGCCTGGCCAAACGCTACGACAGATGTCTATTGTCAGCAACTGCAAACCATGATGGAAGAACTAGCTGCTAAACAACCGAGATTGGTCAATCGCTCTAGGCCACTGCTGCTTCACGACAACGCAAGACCACACACTGCACAACAAAAACCACTAAGATTCCACTAAGATTAGATTACTTAGAAATGTCTGCGACATATTACCATTGTTTCCGGAATTTGGACAACTTCTTACAAGGAAAAAAATTCAACTCCGATGCGGCAGTCCAAACCGCCGTCAAAGAGTTTATTGATTCTCACCCCCATGGTTTTTTTTAGTAAAGGGATCATTGAACTACCTATGAGATGGCAAAAGTGCACAGATAACAAAAAAATTGACTTTATATTCCTCCCGTACAATACGCCAATTTCATATGTAAGGACCTATTAATTATGTATATGGTAATATGGTATTACTCTGAGTTTTGCACAATTAACTGGCCTATTAATTGATTAAAATTAAATTATTAAATAGTAACACAATTCTCTCAAATAAACCACGAAAAAATATTCTCATATTATTTCATAGGTTTAGATTTTAATATATTATTATTGTTTTTTGCTTGTAGCGGTGCTGTCGTCGCGCCACAAGCGAAATACACCGAAGCCTAAATCACGAAAACTTTCCGAGTCGTATACAGTATATATAGAATATCTCCGAACTATCACACGGAGTGTTGGCCGCTCCCCGGGCAGAACACCTTTCCCGGCGGGAGATCTCCCCTTTTCCTACCTCGGCCACATGCTTAATCGCATTTATTGTTGGTTGAGAATGCTTAATTTTCGTTTTTTTTTAATTTCCTCTTCATTGTTTATATAAAGATTTTTATGAGATGTTGAATCTGTATGAGACATTGGCTATAAATCAATTGATTGTTTAAAAATTTTTGCACGATGTATGGTCAGAATCGAAACCAAGTTAAGGGCAGTGTGCAAACAAAAATCACAAAATCATCTAATCTCTCTCTTACTAGCGCTAAAATAGTTTTCGGCCAGGACACGATTGCTACTTCAGTAGCGCTGACACAATCCGCCATTTTGCTTATTTAATTTGTTTGTTTTGAAGTAGAGTTTATAAGATGTTTTTGCAATATTAGTTTTAAGTAATATAATGACATAAATAGACATATACATGTTATTAAAAATTCATGATTGGTAAGTTTCTAATATGAATACTTCACAAACATATATTTAAATTAGGTTAGGTTCCCCGGTTAAAACTAACATCGTGTCCTAGAGGAAAATAGCTACTTACGATTTGACAGCGCTTACCGCTTACGATCGCCATTTTGCTTACAAGCGCTTGCTAGCGCTTTTTTCTGCCAAACGCACCCATTTTCGCAGGTTTCCTACAATACAACAAAAAACTTATGACAATGTAGCAGCCAGACTAATCAACCCTAAACGGGAATAAATAATATATACTCTGCTGCTACCATAACGCGGAAGGCGAAGATAAAAAAACATTTATTTCCTAACTATCCCCGGCTACTGAGATACTGCGGACTGCATATAGATAATTTGACGTTCTTGTAAAGAAACAAGAAGCAGCCACAAATATAATTCAGCGCCACATTGCCTTCACACACCGTTATCGTCATGTATCCGTCGACCGATTGTGAGCCGTTTCTTCAACGCCGCACCTCGTTTCTTCTTGCTGTTCCGGAGCTGTGTTCCACGCCGCCGCCACTCACCGACTACGCGCGCGCATTTTTGTTTTGCGCCCGAAGCAAGTATGGGCAACCCTCCGGAAAGCGGGGGAGGAAGTTGGGAATGCTCATAGCATACCACGCAGCCGGCTGCGTGGTTATGTGGTGACTTTTACCCACTAAACCCAACCTTTTAGGAACTGGCTTAACGATCTGACTAGAGATCTCTAAGCTGTATATGAACGCGACCCTCCTTGGCAGAAAGGAGGGCGCAGAGCGCGCGCGCACCGATCTGCATGACTTTTATAGCCCGTTCCAGCGACGTAGCTTCGTGAACATAACACGAGTCTCACGCCGGGAAACGAAACGTACATAATAGTTGTATATTTTGATTAATTTTCATTGGTCATAATGTAAGAATTATAATTGGCTAGGGAAAATAAAAATCGTTACCATTGGTCATATTCATACTCCAATCGGCTTTACATAAACAGTAGTTTCATTTCTCCACCTTAAAAGTACTCGGAGTCTGTTAATAGTGGACCGTTCATCTCCACTATTACAGTGGTGACCCGTTCGAACACCGCGTAGGAAGCCCGTGGCGAACACCGAGGAGGAAGATCACGGTACGAGCACCAAGAAGGAACACCTTGCGACGTACCACCATTACATGTAGTAGTACGAACACCGAGAAGGAAGACTTCAGTATATAAAAAATCAGTGTAATCAAGCCGTCATTATGGAGCAAGAGGCGAACACATATACATCAATTGCCGAAGAAATTTGGAAGTTATCACACGAAGTCGCTGCGCTCAAAGTTTCTCAACATCACACCTTTTACTAGCAACAGTACAACCAGCGCAATCAGCAACACCAAAGATCACCTTTTCGTCGCAACCGCTCTGCAAGTAGAAGTCGAATAAGCTCAACATCAAGATCCCCTTACTGCTACTATCATCGACGTTTCGGGTTCGAGGCAAGAAAATGCACAACACCGTGTACATTCAAAAATGAAAATACGAAGACGCTCGAACTAACTAATACGCTCAGTGTGATGGGATCCAGCGTAACTGCAGAGTCCTACCGTCTTTTCGTCACCGATAAAAAAAGCAAGCTTAATTTCCTTATCAAAACGGAGCAAATATCTCAGTGTTACCGACAAAACAAAGGCAGAAGTTGAAGCCACTGGATTTTCAACTCTATGCAGCAAACAATACGCTGATACCTACATATGGAGAAAAAATGATGGAACTTGATTTAAACCTACGCCGACCATTCAAATGGAGATTTATCGTCGCTAAAGTCAGCAAACCAATCATCGGTGCTGATTTTCTTCAACATCACCAGTTGATCGTCGACATCAAAAATAGAAGAACCATCGACGGAAAAACCAATCTTGCATCTCAGTCTTTTGTCCAAGCAACCAATCTGCCCACAATAAGAAGCGTAGATGTTCAACAACCGTATCACAAGATCCTCGAAGAATACCATGGTATCTCAAGAATAACTTCAATGAAATTAACACCGAAGAACGACGTTGAGCATTTCATCAACACCAATGGACCACCACTTCATTGCCGTGCACGTTCAATCGCACTACACCTATACGATCAAGATCGAAAGGAATTCGAAAACATGATTGAGCAAGGAATATGCCGTTCAAGCAAAAGCCCTTGGTCATCACTACTTCACATTGTACCGAAGAAGAACGGAGAATTACGAGTTTGTGGAGATTACAGAAGACTGAATTCTATTACCACTCCTGACTGCTACCCAATACCGCGAGTCAGGGATTTCACTCATCAACTATCAGACAAGACTATATTCTCCACCATCGATCTCAACCGAGCTTACCAACAAATAAGAGTACGCGATGAAGACATAGAGAAGACAGCAATAATTACCCCAATGGGATTATTCGAATTCCCAAGAATGATCCCGGGATTAAAGAACGGAGGTCAAACTTTCCAAAGATTCATACACGAAGTACTTCATGGACTGGATTTCGTTTTCGCATTTATTGATGATCTCCTTGTTGCAAGCCCTGATAAAGAAACGCACGAAACCCATCTACGCACCGTTCTACAGCGATTAGAAGACAACGAAATCACAATCAACCCTTCGAAATGCATATTTGGACAGCAAGAAGTTCAATTTCTTGGTTTCACCGTCAGCAAGGAAGGAATCAAACCGCCTGCCGAAAAAGTCGGAGCAATCATCGATTATGCAAAACCCAAAAC
This sequence comes from Parnassius smintheus behrii, assembly GCA_036936625.1. Taxonomy (NCBI): domain Eukaryota; kingdom Metazoa; phylum Arthropoda; class Insecta; order Lepidoptera; family Papilionidae; genus Parnassius; species Parnassius smintheus. The sequence continues at coordinate 40,968,093 of JAUPFT010000012.1, read as the reverse complement.
TATCGAAGAGCTAAGGCGTTTTCTTGGGATGATAAATTTTTACAGAGAACACATACATAAAGCCGCTGAAATCCAAGCATCACTTCACGCCTACCTTCACAACACGAAGAAAAAAGATAAAACGTCAATCGAATGGAACGATGAAGCCACGAAGGCATTTGAAGCTTGTAAAGTTGCGATCCAAAATGCAGCATTACTCGCTCACCCATCACATGAAGCAACCCTTGCTATCTTCAGCGACGCATCCGATCTCTCAGCAGGAGCCGTTCTCCAACAATACATCAATGAGAAATGGCAACCACCTGGCAGTTTTGCGAAGAAGTTCTCCGATACTCAACGTAGCTACAGTACATTCGACCGAGAGCTACTCGCTATTTACATGGCTATGAAGCACTTCAGAAAAACGTTCGAGGGTCGAAAACCGATCGTTTTTACCGCCTACAAGTCATTAACATATGTACTTCCAAAGAAACCATCACTATCGGAAACACCAGGAAGAGCAAGACAACTTATTTTCATAAGTGAATTCACGACCAACATACGTCACATCAGTGGAAAGGACAACATAGTCGCCGACGCACTCAGTCGCGTACCAATCGACAGTGTAACGTGCCCTACATCAATCGACTATCATAAGATCGCCGCAACACAAGACAGAGATAGTGACAACATAAAAAATCTATCGAAGCAAGGTAACTTGTCCATCAAGCAAGTTACAATGCCAATGACGCATCTACCTAAATACTGTGAAGCCTCAACGACAACCATACGACCATACCTACCAGAAGAATGTCGTCGCGAAGTCTTCAATGCACTGCACAACATCAGTCATCCAGGTGTTAGAACAACAAGAAACTCATCACTGAAAAATTCTTCTGGCCTTCAATGCAAGTGGATGTTGGCAACTAGGCGAAGCAATGCATTCAATGCCAAAAATGCAAAGTACAAAGGCATATATCAAGTAGCCTAGCTACATTTCCACCCACGGAGAGATTCGAACACCTGCACGTTTACATCGTCGAATCATTACCTTCTTCACCGCAAGGACATCGTTACCTCGTAACAATGATCGACAGAACAACCAGATGGCCAAAAGCAATACCTTCCCATGATATTTCAGCCGAATCTGTCGCGAAGATAATTTATGAAAAATGGATTACTCGTTTCGGATCACCTAAAACCATCACAACGGATCAAGGAAGAAACTTCGAAAGCAACCTATTCCTCAAACTTCTTCAAACTATGGGAATACAGAGGACACGTACAACAGCATACCATCCTCAGTCAAATGGAATAATCGAACGATGGCATCGTACATTGAAGACCGCACTCAAAACTCGTTTATCTCAACGTACAAGGTGGATTGATGAGCTACCTACAGTGCTACTCGGTCTACGAGCAACACCGCGTGCAGACACTAGTCTCAGCGCCGCTCAGCTAACCTACGGCTGCAGCATAAGACTGCCGTGTGACTTCTTCAGTTCAGCAGCGTCAAACAAACAAGAAATGGATTACGATTTCGTAAATCAACTTTGAGGATCAATCAACAAAGCCTTATCGTCGAAATGCACCGAAATGCAATCACACAGAAATAATAGTCAGTATTCATTCACCAAGATTTGAAAACATGCAAGCAAGTTTTTGTAAGAAACGACGCAGTGAAAAAACAATTTCAACCTACCTACGATGGACCGTATAAAGTATTAGAGAGAAATAGCAAGACTTTTAAACTACAAATACCCGGAAGGAAATCTACGATTATATCGATCGACCGGCTAAAGCCTGCCTATATTATTAGCGAGGATACTTCAGAGGATTCATCATCATCATCAAAACCACCAGCGAGGAAGCTTGAAACTCCATCATCTACATCAACCCAGTTGAAACCTATTTTAAAAAGTACGAGATACGGGCGAGTCGTCGAGCCTCCGGTACGCTTTCGCTAGGGGGAGAGTGATGTAGCAGCCAGACTAATCAATCCTAAACGGGAATAAATAATATGTTCTCTGCTGCTACCATAACGCGGAAGGCGAAGATAAAAAAACATATATTTCCTAACTATCCCCGGCTATTGAGATAAAGCGGACTGCATATAGATAATTTGACGTTCTTATAAAGAAACAAGAAGCAGCCCCAAATATCATTCAGCGCCATATTGTCTTCACACACCGTTATCGTCACGTATCCGTCGACTAATTGTGAGCCGTTTCTTCAACGCCGCAGCTCGTTTCTTCTTGCTGTTCCGGAGCTGTGTTCCACGCTGTCGCCGCTCACCGACTACGCGCGCGCTTTTTTTTTCGCCCGAAGCAATTAAAGGGCTACCCTATACGTTGGGAGGAGGAAAATGCATTACGCATACCACGATAGCCGGTCTATCGTGGTTATGAGGAACTCACATCCTACCGGGGAACCTAAGTGATACCCTCTAAAAACCGCCTTTAGGGACAGACAACTGGCTGATTAAGCTTTATTGTGCCTTATCGTGAGCGACCCTCTTTTGGAAAAAGAGGGCGCAGGCGGCTATGAGCCGCTGAGGGAGTGCCTACGAAGGCAAATTAATTATGAATAAATAATTTAATTTAATTGGAGTTGGCCTGAGCCACCAGGAGGCAGTTCAGGTCGTTTGATAGTTTATTAGGCGGGTCCGAGTGAGAGTTTCTCGGCCTGCGGACTCGATAGCGAGAGGGGGGTGGGGCTGCATAAGTAGCTGCCTCAGGAATTAAATGGTTTGAGTGCGACTCTGAGGCTTTGAAGAAGTTCTCAGAGAGTTTTTTGAGAAATTGTTGAATTGTGGGGAACTCTAGGTCCCGATGAAGGTCGGCATTACGGACGTACCAAGGTGCGTTCAAGCTCGACGACAGAAAAGGTTTTGAACTATTTGGAGTTCATTAATAATTTTAGGGTTGGCGTGGGCAAAGACGGGGCCCGAGTAGGACATGAGTCGTATATAGACCTTATAAAGGGTACGCTTGTTTCTAAGGGACATTTTACTGTGTCGGCCCAACATACTGTTGAGCCTACTCAGGTAAAAACGTGCGTGATGGGTTACTCTTTTGACGTGGGGCCTGAAAGTGAGCCCTGTGTCTAGAGTGACACCTAAATATTTGGCAGTCGTATGTCAGGGGACAGGGGTCCCTAGCATACGTATTGGTGGAGTGTTTTTGAGACGGCTTCGTTTATAATCGAAGTGAACGACGGAGCTCTTCTCCGGGTTCACATCGATGCGCCATTTTTTGAACCAAGCTCCTAGGTCGTCAACTGACTTTTGAATCTTGTTCCGTATGAAAGGTAGTGAGATACCTTTGCAGTAGATAGCAGTGTCGTCTGCGAAGAGGGAGAGCTGAACACCTTTCGACGGGATGGAAATGTCGTTGGTGAACAGGATGTAGAGCAGAGGAGCAAGTACTGAGCCCTGAGGGACACCAGATTTGATAGGGCGCTGTGAAGATAGCGTGCCTTCGTGTCTAAAACGAAAGGTACGATGCTTTAAGTAAGAGGCCACGAGACGTACTAGATGATCGGGGACACCTATTTTGTATAGCTTGTAGATAAGGCCTGTATGCCAGACTCTATCGAAGGCTTTAGCTATGTCGAAAAAGACCGCGATGGTCTTATGACAACGAGGATAAAAACCTCTGATGATATATTCCACAATACGGTGAACTTGTTGGGAACATGAGTATTGCGCTCGGAAACCGAATTGATGGGGAATGATAAGAGGGTCACCGTCTGTGGGAAACAGATAGCGCCTCATACGAGTTTGGATGACTCTTTCGAAGAGCTTGCCCACTGCCTTGAGGAGGCTAATGGGGCGATGACTGGAGGGGAGGTTGAGAGGCTTGCCTGGCTTGGGAATACCAATCACAGCTGCCTCTTTCCACGTAGTGGGAAAGTAACTAATGTTGAAGCAGGCGTTGAAGATAATAGATAAAAAGGTTAACACCTGCTCAGGAAAGTGTTTTAGGGCTTGGTTGGAGATGCCATCCGCGCCCGGAGACTTTTTAGGCTTAAGTCCTTTGATGAGGGATGAAATCTCATCATTGGACACAGAGATAGGTTCGGAGGCTGTAGGGGTGAGTTCCGGCGGCGGACCTCATCCTCCACTGCCTGGACGTGTGAGGGGTCGACGGGTTGAGAGCTAGGAGAGCATTGTGCGGCAATGCTATCTGCAAAGCACTCAGCCTTTTCCTCGTCCTCGAAGGCAACCGTACCGTCGGGACGGGAGAGAGGGGGAGTGTGGGTGATAGCGTCTATGCGGAGGGCTCTAGCCATCTGATAGTACGCTGTATGAGATGGAGAGATATTCTCCATGAGTTTACTCTTTTCGAGGTCTCGAAATTCAGAGAGGCGGAAACGGAGTTCTCGTTGAAGACGATTGGCCGTGCGCCTATATTCGGGGGTGGGATATTTTGCTGCTCTCTGGAAGGCAGCTTATTTGGCTTTTAATAGGTTGCTAATATGTAGGGGAAGCCCACTATTGTTAGCAACCGGGACGACCCTTTCGTTCTCCTTAAGGGAGGATTTAATAAGGGTGGAGAGTGAGTCGACCGCGGTGTCGATTTTTTCGGGACTGTCTAAGTCCGACGGTAGAGAGATGGTAGAGTCCTGTAAGTCCAGAGCTTTAGCTAGGGACTCCTTGAATCCCTTCCAATTAGTGAAGGTTTTCGTGTGTGTTGGGGGAGGTGGCTAATGGCCAAGAATGAGGGAGACCGGTCGGTGATCGGATCCTAGATTACCTAGTGTCTCGATTGCTCTGAGGTTGAGAGAAACTCCTTGGAGTAACGCAAAATCTAGTACATCAGGAGCGTGATCGGTGTTATCGGGAAAGTGAATAACACCGAGGGGACTATGGACGGTAATATCAAGAGACTGCGTGATATCGAGCAGTATCTTGCCACTAGGGGACGTAGTACGGCATGTCCATTCAGTATGCTTGGAGTTAAAATCTCTAAACATAATGACTGAATTGCCTAAAGATAAAATGGCCTCAAAATCTTTTTTGAGGGGATGGGTTCCTGAAGGGATGTAACAGGAGGCTATGAGGATGGACTGATATCCAATCATAGCTAGCCTGCATACCGTGGCTTCCATGTTGGTAAGCTGCGGAGTAGAAATGGGCGAGCAGTGAAGTGTCTTCTTGTAATAGATGGCCGTTCCGCCGCCTCGGCGGTCACGTCTATCGTTACGAAGAAGAGAGAAGTTTTTAATAGAAAGGCCTTTAGTGTCCTTAGTTTTGAGATTAGTTTCCTGTAGGAGGAGGAAATCGGCTTCACGATTCCGAAGAAAGAGCTTAAGCTCTGGGAGGTTATTACGCAAACCGCGAATATTAGTGGATACAAGCGATAAACCCTTAGGTTTGATACGACCGTGAGACTTTGGTAGAGCAAATTGCTCTGTCATTGAAGTTAAGTTAATTAAGTTAACTTACGCACGCGCACCGATCTGGATGACTTTTATAGCCCGGTCCAGCGACGTAGCTTAACATAACACGAGTCTCACGCCGGGAAACGAAACGTACATAATAGTTGTATATTTTGATTAATTTTCATTGGTCTTAATGTAAGAATTATAATTGGCTAGGGAAAATAAAAATCGTTACCATTGGTAAACCAACACCGCAGCTAGCCATATAAATATAGGCAAGATTAACGAAAATATATTCCATTCTATTCCATATTCATACTCCAAGCGGCTTTACACAAACAGTAGTTTCATTTTTCCACCTTAAAACCACTCGGAGTCTGTTAATAGTGGACCGCTCATCTCCACTATTACAACAATATTGTGATGTCTTTAAACATTTTGTATTTATTGACCGTTATTTGTAGGAATTATTACTATCTTGACTTGAATTTTACCTATTTCAGATTATTTATTTTGGTTTAGTTAAATTTACACTGTTTTACCATAAAAATTTTCCTAAATTAAGTTTATGATAATAGTCTGAAGAATAAATTACTGACAATAACATATTACATTATAACTTACTGCCTCGTTGGTCTAGTGTTGGTAGTAGTACTAAATAAAATGAGCAATATAGATATAAGATACAATAAAAAATTTAATTGCTTATTGTATCTTATATCAATACAGTTAAATTGTTCTGGGTTCGAATCCCGAGTCGGGCCCAAAAATAACTATTGAGTTTTTCCGTCAAGAAATTCTCAGTAGTTGCCCAGTCAGGAAGTTGGCGGTGTCTCATGCCTGATCTCTCTCCCGTCGTGTCGTTTTACCGCCCCATCGGATTATGAGAGTGAGGGAATAGAGAGTGCACCTGTGCTTGCGCATACACTTGGGCCTCCGTTGAGGTAGGCTGCCGTGGCCGAAATTAAAACACGCCTGGAAATATTACGCGCAAAAGCAATATAAAATTTTAATAATAATGTAAGTGAGTGCGCGCGCGTCGCTGTGTTAACATCGTATAACATTAGCTCCCGTTCAAAAATATTATTGTTTTTAAAGTTTATATTTCAACCTAAATGTTATGCATGTGAAATTGTAGAAGTGAAACTGTAGACATTATATTTGAATAAAAGTGATTTTTATAGACAAACATTACAGTGTGAGTAAAATAAGGACAACAGTGATAATTTTGCAAAATAGTGGACTTTGATATCAAACGCTGTTGCGAATCAAACGTATTCTTTTATTTTATACCCATTTGTGTGACTTGCACAAAGTAATAGTTTGTTTATTTGTTAAGATCTTTTGATTAGCTGTAAATATGAAATGCTTAGCATGTTCGAATTCTATTGAGAAGGGAGAATTATTGGGTTGTGTTACGTGTAAAGGAACTTATCATTACAGATGGTTGAATATTACAACGGCGAAATTTATGGGCAATTTCCAACAAATCAAACGAACATGGAAGTGCCCTACTTGTACAAATGTTACTAAAAGACGACACAGAAATGATGACACCCCAATAAAAATAATTCGTGAAGAATCGTCCGCCTCTGATTTAGTTGACATGTCCTGTGATAATATTTCGCAGACAGAGGATAGTAACGAACAGTTATTCCCGAATATGGAGCATCCTGGAGTGCCCAAAGTGAATACTTTTTCATTTTCCGTAGAAGAAATTGGTAAATTGCTGGATCAAAAATTAGAATCCAAACTAAAAAGCGCACATATTTGTCTAGCCACAGAAATCAAGCAAGAATTTCGTGACGTTTTAAAGAATTTAGAAAGTGATTTCAAGCAAATAACTGAATCCTTAACACAAGAAGTATATATTTTAAAGCTTGAGGTCAATACCCTTAGCGAAAAAGTGCAGGCACTCGAGAATGAAAACATGTGCATCCACAAAGAAATTGAATCTCGTCAAACTGCTCAAACAAATGCACACTTGGAGAGTATTGTTACGGAGTTACAGCAGCAAATAACCTACAAAGATCAAGAAGCCCTGCTAAATGATGTCAAAATAGTCGGAATACCAGAATTTTCAGGAGAATCAACAATGCATATTGTGTTGACCGTTGCCTCTAAACTCGGAGTATCTCTAACGGAACAAGACATAGTTTACGCTGAGCGCGTCGGTCGCCGTTTAAATTGGCTGCATAAGGATACGCGAATAGGTAACCAAAACAACACATCATTATCTATTAGTGCGCGCCCCTTGGCTGTAAGATTGACGCGTCGTACATTACGCGATCACTTATTAAAAAATGCTCGAGTGCGCCGTACGCTTACTACTGGAGACCTAGGGCTACCACCTCACGAATCAACTAATTTTTATGTTAATGAACGTTTAACAAAAATAAACCGCATTTCATTTGCTAAAACACGTGAAATAGCTAGAAATTTAAATTGGAAATTTGTATGGACAAAGGGGGGTCGTGTTTATGTTAAGCGTGAAGACTCTCATAATATTCCTGCGTGCGTAGTAAACTCCGAAACGGATATTGAACGTATTTTTGGTGTACCCTATTCTAAAATTTCTATATAATGTTAAATGTATTTTGGGGCTCCTTACTATTTTATTTTTGTTCATTTTATTAGATAATATTGTGCTTTTTATTATACCTTATACTTTATTATTAATTACATGTTATTTCATAGTTTTTAATTCCTATGATTCTGCAGTAGTTTGCAGTAGTAATATTGTACGTGTGGTAGTATTTTTAACCTTATGTGCTAATAATGCTTCTGTCCTGCAGAATCTGTATTATTGCATAAACATTTTTATGATTTTGTTAATTTTTTTGGAATTGGTTAACGTTATTTTAACTTACATAGTTAGTTTTACTTGCTTTCTTTTGTTAGCTAGTACAAGTATAGAAATATGTTGTTTTTATCCTGAATATTTTTTTAATAATTATTTTTACCTTATTTTATTCTCATTTTTGTGCGAGTACTTTGTAAATTTTTTTGCTTGTTTGTATGTATTTTTTGATGATATATTGAAAATAATTATAGATTTTATATGCATGCCGATGCTAGCCAGTTCAAATTATATTATTATATGTTACTATAAATACTCTTTAATTATTTGTGTTCAACATATCGAAGATTATATACATGAAATGATTATTCATACAAAATATTATTACAATATGGCTACTACTAAAAGTGAAAGTTTAAGAGTTGGCCTTTATAATGCTGGGTCGATCAGAAGCAAAAACGATGAGTTTCAGGCAGCTCTGCTGCGTGAGTCTGCTGATAATATGGCGATAAACGAAACGTGGCTACGAGCTGGTGAAGATGCCTGTGCTCCGTTAGTTCCCGGCTATCGCTACAGTCATATTCCCCGTTCTTGTAACATATCTAGAACACGTGGTGGTGGTGTTGGTTTTTACATCAAACGAGGGATTAATGCTCGTTCTTATGCCCATAATATTATCTTTGATGAGGTGTAGCAGCAGTGGCTATCGCTATCCATTAACAAAGTGAAGCTTTTAATCGGAACGGCCTATCGACCACAATGGGTAAATGTAGAAAGGTTCTTTGATTCTCTTACAGACACTTTAACTTCGTATTCAAATTTCGATAATATAATTTTATTAGGAGATTTCAGTATAAATATTTTGGATGAAAGTGACAACAAAACGCAACAGCTTAATCAATTCTTGCAATATACTAGGTTGAAAAACTGTATTTTTCAACCTACTCACTTTACACAAGAGAGTGCTACATTAATTGATTTGGTAATGACGGACGCCGGTGTGACTAATACTAGTGTAAAATATACTCCTGAACTTGGTGGTCATGCTATCATATTAGTTGATTTTAAGATTAAACGACCTAAGGTAGCTCTAAGGCAGCAAATTATAAGACCTATGAAAAATATTAATCTGCCAGATTTTGAGTCGGAAGTTGAATCAATAAATTGGGATAGCATTACTAGGTACAATTGTGTGAATGATATGGTTTCTGTTTTCTCCAAACGCATTTTAGAGTTGTTTGATAAACATGCTTCAGAGAAACTAATAATTATGCGTAAGAAACAATTGCCATGGTTCACGAGTAATGTTAAGTACATTATGCAGCTCCGGGATAGCGCGCACAATAAATATCGTTACACTAAAACTGAGAGAGATAAAATTCAATATAAGACCCTTAAAAGTCTGGTAAACAGCACTCTCTACGCCGAGAAGAAGGCATATTTTGATTACCACATTAATCAACATTTACATAACACAAATGTTCTATGGAAAAATTTGAAGTCATTTGCGTTACCATCATTTAAAAGTTCGAATGAATTACCAGAATATTTCAGTGATCCCGACGAAATTAATAGTCACTTTTTCAGTATACCGGGAACAAACATCGCCTATTCACCTAATGTAATTAATTTTGACAGTATAAATCGTATATCTGATACTTTTAAGCTAATGCCAGTTCATGAAAATGTAGTTGCAAAAATCATAATGGGAATTAAGTCAAATGCTCAAGGCGTTACCACATTAATATAGATATGATAATTCTAACACTTCCGATAACTTTAAATGTTATAACTACAATAATTAATAAATCCATTACAGAGTCTGTTTTCCCTTCTTCTTGGAAAACTGCGCTTATTCGTCCAAAACACGGTGGTAAATTATCTCACAGAGAGGTCGTATTCGGAAGAAAACTCCTAGTGAAACGTACAGTGGTGGACCGCCAAGCATCCAGATGGTGTGGATGGTATCCGGAGGTTTGCCTCGTAGTGCGTTCGGAAATTTTGCGGCTGCGATTAATCTGAACAATTCCTCAGAGCACTCCCCGTGGTAGATGCGAAAGAAAACGCAAAGAGATGTTACATCTCTTCGCAACGCCAGTGAATCAAGCCGATCGGAAAGCACTCGGTCGCCGATGATTCGAGCCACTCTGCGCTGTTTTCCGTCAAGTGGAAGGAGCTGGTACTGGGGAGCCCCAGTCCAGAGATGAGAACAGTATCCCATGTGCGGCCGAACCTGCGCCTTGTCAAGTTGCAGGCGGTGTGCCGGCATGAAATACTGTCCCGCTCTGCTGAGCACACCAAGCTATTTAGAGGCCAATTTGGCCTTCTCTTCTAAGTGACCGTGCTATAAATGCGTCCTTCTGCTTTCGTCGCCACTCTGAGCATTTTAAATTTGGCATAGATGAGATATTTATAACTTAAATAAATGCGAGGTGGTGCAGTCTTTAGTCTTGCGACACGCATGGGAAGAGAAAAAGTGCTGACAACTTTTCTTATGTCGCTTTGATACGGCAAATATTTTTATAATGTATGCAGTTTTTGGTGGTTATCGTTATAACTAATAGTCCTAGTATAATTAATATAATCAGGCGTTACTTTGCGGAAATCCATTATATTTAAGTGGTTAGAATTTAATTTGCTTATTTCCGCGTAATGAAATAAAATGATGTGTCCTATTCAGTTTGAAGAGCACCACCCACCCTCCCTCAATCGCGAACAAGAAAGACAAACCACCCTTGATAATATGATACGTGTTTTGCGTTACGAGGCATCCTCAGGTGAAGATGACTGCGGTGACTGACCTCGGCTTGTCTCTCACCTATCGGAGGGCGGGAGGTGCTTTTCAAACTGGGCATCTGGGCATTTTATTTATTAACGCGGAAATAAGTAAATCAAGTTATAACAACTTAATAACAGTCCTTGATTTAAGAATCTCATAGTATAAGGTAAATACTAAGTTTTTGTGCACTCTTTGTCTTTAGTTAATATTATATTTGTACAAATTTTTAATGACTATTTGTGCAAAAATAAAGAGAAAAATCAATTTTAATTCTATTGAGGGGTATGAGATTTCCTGAAAATTCCTGTAGTACAGGTCTTACAACACCCAAAGTTAAAGCTAAAGTGAGTATAATCCATGTCATCACCATACGACGTTCTTCTATCTCTGAATGTTTAATAATAATAAATAACATTACATATCATTACAATACGAAGTCTGACAAAGTCTAACATTGTTTTAGTACGATTATATTGAAGTGTCTATGCCAGAATCCCTGCTATCATCACGTTTCCGGTAACAGATGTTAACTAAGCAATAAAACATGTCCGGGTGAACTTAATCTGTGCTCAAATCATATCGTCGTTATGAAATAAAAACCATTAAAAAAATGTTTCTATCTATGTACTGATTTTATGTATTTTCATTTATTTAAATTTAATAATCTATTCGTATATTTATTTCCATTTTCGGCCATTTATTAAATATGCTTAAATTAGAAAATAATTTACTTTATGCTTACCGTAAAAATATCCACAACTTCATATCGTACCTGGGGCGTCGTAAGAGATGGCAGAGGGAAACCATTGAAGTAATATGTACTTACGTACTGGAACAGCTATTTCAAACAAAAAATGTGCGCTACTCTGTGTTCGAGCGCTATGTTTTCTTATCATAGAATAAACATAGGTAGAATGATCAGTAGGTAATAAGAGATTGTACTGTTAAATAGGTAAATTATATCGAGAATTTTTTTAAAAATTCTGTCAATTTTGTATATTATATTTGCTTATCCTATACTATTAAAGGAGCAATTCTTGTATATATGTATATATATATATATATATAATCGGGATCTCGGAAACGGCTCCAACGATTTTCATAAAATTTAGTGTCCAGGGAGTTTCGGGGATAATAAATCGATCTAGCTAAGATTTATTTTTAGAAAATGTCTTTTTGTCCGTGTTTTTAGGCAATTAAAAACTGCTACAATATAGTTAGAATAAGAAGGTAAATTTTGACAGTTTGGTAATGATTATAAATAGCTTATTGGTATAATGGGCGGTCACAAAATCGTAAAACCCCGGTTCGAGCCCAGACCGACCGACCGACTTTTTTATTTTTTTTTTTCAAGTTTCTTTCTTTTTTGAGAAAATATATTTTTTTCGAGCCCTTTTTTTAGTATTTTTTAAAAACACGAAAATTTAAATAAAAATAGTTGCACTCATGATTTTTTATTCAAATAACCAGTTCAGTTTTTTCTGTTATGTCGCTAAGATCAAAAAATATTATTTGTAATTCATCAGTATGTAATTTGTATCTAAATATAATTTCCAAAACACACGAATTAAAAAAATGGAGCGAAAAATACCGAGCAAAGCTCGGTCAACCGGGTACTTTAATATAATGTTACATAATATTATATCACAATTACATTTTAAAGATATTTTTACCTCAATATTTTAAAAGGTATCTATCTCAAAGATAAAAAAAACATACTAAATGTTTGTTTAACAAAACTTGTTAATATAACATTTAAATTACATATTCTAATATATTTATTTAAATTAGAATAAGAGCTGTTCATAAATACTGGGCACGCGAGAGTTTTTTTTTTTTTTTTTTATAGAAGAGGGGGCAAACGAGCATGCGGCTCACCTGATGTTAAGTGACTACCGCCGCCCATGATCAACCGCAACACCAGGAGAATTGCGGGTGCGTTGCCGGCCCTTTAGAAAGGAGTAAGCTCTTTTCTTGAAGGTCCCCAGGTCGTATCGGTCCGGAAAAATCGCCGATGATAAACTATTCCACAGAGAGGTTGTACGTGGAAGAAAACTCCTTGTGAAACGTACAGTGGTGGACCGCCAAGCATCCAGATGGTGTGGATGGTATCGCGACGTTTGCCGTGTCGTGCGTTCACGAAATTTGGCGACTGGGATTAATCCGAACAATTCCTCAGAGCACTCCCCGTGATAGATGCGATAAAATACGCAAAGAGATGCAACATCTCTTCGCAACGCCAGTGAATCGAGCCGATCGGAAAGCACTCGGTCGTCGACGATTCGAGCCGCTCTGCGCTGGATGCGGTCAAGTGGAAGGAGCTGGTACTGGGGAGCCCCAGCCCAGAGATGGGAACAGTATTCCATGTGCGGCCGAACCTGCGCCTTGTAAAGTTGCAGGCGGTGTGCCGGCATGAAATACTGTCCCGCTCTGCTGAGCACGCCAAGCTTTTTAGAGGCCAATTTGGCCTTCCCTTCCAAGTGACCACGAAACTGCACGTCACTCGATATGTCGACGCCGAGGATTCCGATACTGGCTGAGGCAACAAGGGGAGTGCCTTGAAACTGAGGGGATACGACAAAGAGGTTCTTTTTAGCGGTTAACGCGCAAACTTGTGTCTTCTGGGGGTTAAACTGGACTAGATTTAGTCGTCCCCAATCCGAGACTCTGTTCAGCAAAGACTCGACTTCAGACACAAGTTTGTCCCGGCACTCGGAGACGTTTTCCCGAGAAATATTGGCTCGGCCGGTGTAAAGAGCATCACCAGTGCTGTCATCTGCATAGCAATGAATGTTACGGGTATGCAACATATCATTGACATGCAGAAGAAACAGCGTTGGCGATAGCACGCAGCCCTGTGGAACACCAGCATTAATAGGCTTGCAATCGGAGCTTGCACCGTCTACAACGACCTTGATGCTCCGATCTGCAAGAAAGCTGGTGATCCAATCGCACAATTTCTCGGGAAGCCCATAGGAAGGGAGCTTCGAAAGAAGCGCTTTGTGCCAAAGCCGATCGAAGGCCTTCGCAATGTCCAAACTAACGGCCAATGCCTCCCCCTTGAACTCTACTGCCTCCGCCCATCTGTGAGTGAGGTAGACCAGAAGATCACCAGCTGACCGACCACGGCGAAAACCGTATTGGCGGTCACTAATCAGCTGGTGATCCTCAAGGTACCTCATGAGCTGGCAGTTTACAGTGGACTCCATTGTTTTGGAGAACAAGGAGGTGATGGCGATTGGCCGGTAGTTGGACGGGTCTGAGCGGTCGCCTTTTTTAGGGATCGGGTGGACGAAAGCCGTCTTCCACGATTTTGGGACTACGCCTAGGGAGTAGGAGTACCGGAAAAGACGCGTTAAAACCGGTGCCAACTCTGGAGCACACGTCCTCAGCACAATTGGGGGGATTCCGTCAGGCCCACTCGACTTGTGGATGTCCAGGGAGAGGAGTGCTTTGCGAACCGAGCGCTGTGTGAACTGCACTTCCGGCATGGAGCACTCACACCGCGGGATGGTCGGCGGCGTACTCCCCCCGTCATCGAGAGTCGAGTTAGACGCAAAGAAGGAGCCTAGAAGATCGGCTTTCTCCCTTGCAGTATGGGCCAGTGAGTCGTCCTCCCTGTGCAGAGATGGAAGAGATGGCTGACAGAAATTCCCCTGGACAGCCTTGGCGAGAGACCAGAATGCACGGGTTCCAGAAGGAAGGCGAACTAGTTTCTCGCCAATTCTGCCTATGTGCTCTGACTTTGCCTTGGCAATGACTCTTTTGAAGGACCTAGAGGCGGAATTATACTTCTTTTTTAGAGCGCTGGTGTTTACATCCCGGGACGCTGATGCATCAACCCAGGCTTGGTAGCACTCCTGCTTATAGCATGATGCTATTTTACAGGAGCGACCAAACCATGGCTGAGATTTGCCTCCAATGGGCACCACAGAGGAAGGAATAAAAAGTTCCATACCCTGAAGTACCACATCAGTAACAGAATCCGCAACAACGTTGGGATCATCCGGCGAGAAGCAAACCCGCCCCCAAGGGTAGGATGCAAAGAAAGACCGCATCCCATCCCAATCGGCTGACCTATAGTGCCAAACACGGCGGCAGCCTGCAGAATGCAACCGCGATTTCAGCGTGAGTGGCACAACACTCCGGATCAGACAATGGTCCGAGGAGCCTAAAGGGGCGTCGACGGAAATCTGATATCCGTCCGGGTGAGAGGTCAGCAGAAGGTCCAACAGGAAAGGTGCATGATCCTCCACATCTGGAATCCGCGTAGGCGAAGTAACCAGTTGTGTCAGACCATATGCCAAGGCAAAATCATGAACAGATCTCCCCGCATGATCGGTTAAACGTGAACCGAGCCATTCGGCGTGATGGGCGTTAAAGTCGCCGAGGATCACGATCTCTGCGGAGGGGATCTGCTGTAGCAACGAATCTGCAGCCATTTGGACGTGGTCGAAGAGTCGGTCTGTTTCGGCATTACCGCTGTGGGACCTATAGAGGCACCCGTAGACGCGCGGATGGTCGTCGCTGTCTACGCGTAGCCAAAGGATGGACAGGTCCGAACCTTCAAGTCTGCCGAGGCGTCGAGAACAGATGTCCTCTCTGACGTAAACGCAAACTCCAGCCCGAGGCACAAAGGAGTGTTCCAGTTTGTACCCCGGGTAGGAGAGATACGAAACATCAGCCGGAGAGGACACCTGCGTCTCGGTCAGAAAGAGCAGAGCCGGCCTCACCGTCTCGAGATGGTAGTGGACGGCGTTTAGGTTGGAGTGAAGTCCCCTGATATTGCAGAAATTCACGGACAGCGTGGCAGGGGTCGCCTTGGTCTTGTTGCTCCGTTTGCCCCGAGCAGTTGTAGTCTTGAGCGGAATTTCGCCCCCCCCCAGAATACGCGGGGCAGCCTGAGCACCCACGCTCAGAAGTGGAGAAACATGGTCGTGGATGCTCAGCGAGGGATTCTCCAGGGGTGCTGGTACCCTCCTGGGGTAGTCTATCTTAATTTAATTCCGCTACCATGTTGATGGGGGGGGGGGATTTGGGCCTCCGGCCACCTGCACTCACCAGACGAAACGCGGAAGCAGAACTTCCACTTCACGCCGGTATTCTGTGAGGTCGTGGTACCACCCCGGTTTGAGCCGGCCCATACGTGCAACAGCAAAGCTGCCGCATGGCTCTACCACTGTTAACTTAAAAATTGACGAATTTATTCCACTTTGACTTTGATGTGGAAACCTAAAAATAAAATATAAGAATTAGCAGATTTAAATATAAAATTTGGGCCTAATTATGATAACTCATATATTATGTTTCTACAAAAAAAATGTGTAATATATTAGTCCTATATTTAAGTACCCACAGAAATGTCGCATCTGAACAAATTAATTTCATAATCTATATTACGTGACACAAGATCGCGTCTTAAGAATAATTTGTTTTATTACTAATTTATAATACTTTTTTATCGATTAAGTATCTTATTAACCAATGAAAAGTAATTCCTTGGTTCTTACTGACATTTCTTGAATTATTTGTGCAATATCTAAGTACGCACGACGGCATATTTTTATCACGAGATTTTTTTTAAATCAACACAACACGTGTCAACTCTACAAGCGCCTAGCGAGTGACTGATTATAGTGCGGTGTATGGACTGCAGTTGAATGGAACATAGTAGCTGAATGCAGTGCACTAGAGGCGCTAGTACGTAGTACATATTAGCTCAATGAGGGAAACAAAACAAGAGACGTGCAGCCGCGTCTCGTGATAACAGCTGAGAAGTAAAAACTGTGGATGCCAATCCGTCTGCCAAATGAGACAAACATGGTAAGATTCTCATACGATGCAATGGCTATGGGGAAAACCTAAGCCGTTCAATTTGATTAGCTGTAACGATACTATATGCTGGGTTAGGAGAGAATGCCCAATAGCATTAAGTCCGCCATATGTTTTACTTTATGAATAAATAAAATAATTATGATTGTATAATGTGTACTGTTTTTAGACACATTGCTTGGTGCTGAATCTTTTCAATAGAATAAGAGACAAACGAGCACACAATTGACCTGATGATACGTGAATACTGTGTCCGTGGACATCTACGTCTATTATCTATTTAGAATCAAATTGCAGAAGCATTGTCATATCTAAGGAGTAAGATGGAATGTCTCGATTCCAGTAATAATGGTCTCCAGTTCTCTACATTCACCCCACGAAACACAACAGCATAACGTTGCTATTTCACGCAGGTATTATTTACATGAGCGTACTCATTCCCCGATCTACTCGATCCATTTGTAATACAACCGTAATATAGCATCAGCATGGCTCTACCACGTACAAAGACGTTCATGTTTATGATTGTACGCTGGAGCTATAACATTTAAATGGCTGGTCTCAGAGGCTTTAGAAGCTACTTTTTTATAGGATAGGGTGACAAACGAGTATACAGTCTACTTGATAGTAACTGTTTGCTGTGGTCCATAGACACCTACATGTATCCTCGATTACGAATCAAAATACAGATGCGTTGTCTCCCGTGAGGACTTAGATCGAATGCCTCATTTACAGTAAAAAGGTTCTCCGGTTCTCTCAGTCACGCTCACAGTGATTGTAGTAAAGCCACCATACCAAACACAGCTGCATTAAGCTACTATTTTACGCTAGTATTTTTTTGAGAGCGTGGTGCTTCCCCGGTAGAGCCGAACTATTCGTGCTACAACTATACTACTAGTATAACTGCAGCATGGCTCTACCACGTGTATACTACAGACAGTGTTACAATAACAATTTTAATATTTATCTACTGGGTAGGTAATTATTAATGTAATAAATATAGCATTAGTAACTAAATAGATATTTTTTACCCAATTACAATAATTAATGAGGTATTGTGATTATTTGTGATTAGTAGTAATACTGGGTGGGTAAAATAGAACAAAATAAAATATAAAGTCAATTTATTAATTATCTTGAATGTAAGAAATTAATTACAAATTTTTTAACTTCCTTAAATTATAACACACACACAATCGATGCATCTTTGCCAGCGCAGTGGTAGTTTATTGATGCCGTTCTTGAAGAAATCAACTGGACGGGTAAAGAACGGAAGTCTGTTGGCGCAAGGTCTAGGCAGTACGACCAATGAGGGCTTCCTACCCCAGCTCTTGTAACTTGGAAACCGTCTGTTATGCGGTATGAGGTCATACGTGGACGAGCGATAGACCGAAGCTGGTTGGAGACGTGCAAGCTTCTCCATCACTATGTACAGTTCTTCACATTTGACAGTCCTACAGTCAAAATTTTATTTTCTATGGAAAGACTTTCCCATTTTTTCAATAATTGGGTATATAAATATACATATATTCAAGTCTAATTTCAATATGTAAGTAAATGAAAATAACAAAAATGAAGCACCATTAGCATGTAAAGTTCGAATCCATAATTAATATTTCGAAAAATATTATAATTTACACTATAAAAAGCTGATTCATTTTTATTAAATAAAATTTTCTGGAAACTCGTAAGAACTGCCAGGGGAAGTTCAAAACAGCCTAAAATGAATGCTATAAGAGATGAGAATGGCTATATTCTGAATGATGAAGTTTTGAGTTTAAAGAGATGGAAGGAATATTTTGAAAGCATGTTTATGAGTGAGGAGACAACGTATGAACTGAATGAAATAGGAACTCCGAAAGAAGAGGAAGGAGGTAGCGAGATAAGTATAGATGAAATAATGAAATCAATGAAAAGCATGAAAGCAGGTAAGGCTGCCGGATATGATAGAGTTTCACTCGAAATGCTAAGGGCTGGAGAGGAAGTGGTGGCAGGCCTGCTGCACACCTTGTTTAATTTATGCTGGGAACTAAAACGGGTACCGGGAGACTGGTGCAAAGCCGTGATAGTCCCAGTATATAAGGGAAAAGGGTCGCAGCAGGACTGTAAAAACTACCGCGGTATCAGCCTTCTTAGCATCGTGGGAAAACTGTATGCCAAGGTACTAATTGAAAGGGTCATGAAAG
The DNA here is from genome assembly GCA_036936625.1 of Parnassius smintheus behrii. Classification (NCBI taxonomy): domain Eukaryota; kingdom Metazoa; phylum Arthropoda; class Insecta; order Lepidoptera; family Papilionidae; genus Parnassius; species Parnassius smintheus. The sequence continues at coordinate 40,949,132 of JAUPFT010000012.1, read as the reverse complement.
AAACCGATGGAAAAATTTGGGATGTGCAAGCGGGATTTAGAAAGGGAATGGGAAGGGAATGGAACTCTTCTCGCATGATCGCGGAGAAGTTTTTGGTCAAAAACCAAAAGGTTTTTTGTGCGTTCATGGACTTGGAGAAGGCCTATGACAGAGTGGATAGGAATGTGCTATGGCAAACACTGAACTCATTTGGGTTGAGCGCTGGCTTGATACAGGCATTGGAATCTCTTTATAGGGACTCTAGTGCTTGTGTTAGGATCAACGGGGTCTACTCGGAGTGGTTTGGCATCCATAAAGTTGTCAGACAGGGCTGTGTGGCTTCCCCGTGGTTGTTCAACCTATTTATGGACAGTTGTTTGCAAAATTTGAAAGTTGAAGAATGCGGATTAAGAATGGGTCAGTTAACCATCAAATGCCTTTTGTACGCCGATGATCAAGTTATTCTTGCGTCGTCGGCGGCTGAGTTGCAAATGATGGTTACATTAATGAACAGATCATTAAAAGAAAGGGGTATGAAAGTGAACGCAAGTAAGACGAAAATTATGGTTTTTGAAAGAGATGAAAGTAAAACGATATGTGAAATAAGAATAGAAGGGGAGTTGATCGAGCAAGTAGATGAGTTTGTGTATTTAGGGTGCGTATTTAGCAGGGATGGGAGATATGATAAGGATATAGAACGACGAGTGAACGCAGGAAACAGAGTAAATGGGGCCCTGCACTCTATTGTGAAAAGTCAAAATATGTCAAAAAAGGCACGTATGGCAATTCACAATGCTGTGTTGGTCCCTACTTTAACGTATGGTAGTGAAAGTTGGGTACGGCAGAAGAAGCACGAGATTAGAATAAATGCAGTAGAAATGCGGTCGTTAAGGAGTATGTTAGGGCTGAATCTGAATGACAGGGTGAAAAATTGTGTGATAAGAGAAGAGTGTGGTTTGCAAGATGATGTTGTGACCAGGATTAAGAAAGGAATGCTTCGGTGGTTTGGTCATGTGGAAAGAATGGATGAGGAAAGAGTGACAAAGAAAATTTATGTTGCAGAATTGAATGGCAGAGTCGGAAAGGGACGTCCTAGGCGAAAATTTATCGACCAAATTGGCGATTTATTGAAAACGGGCCAAATTAGGAGTACCCTTAACCGACGAGCATGCATGCGTAGGTGTATGGATGTGAAGGAGGCAAGAGAGGTATGTCAGGATCGTGCCAAATGGAAGTCTGTAGTCTCTGCCTACCCCTCTGGGTGACAGGCGTGAGTATTTATGTTTATGTCATTTTTATTAATTAGATAATATATGGGACTAACTAATATACCGAATAAAGAAAATTAAAATACATTTATCATTGTATGCCGTGTCTATTTCCATAAAATAGTTCATTGACATTTAAAAATTAATATGACGTTCGTACCAGTAGGTGGCGTCTTGCAGATTTCTTACGCGATATATTGTAGCGAGCGTCGACAGACCGAACGCTCAAGGTCGTTCGCTAGGGGTATGGTAAGGCCAAGGCCAAGAGGCGGAAAATTATTGTACATAACAGTTAAGTTGTCTATTTATCATGTACAAATTAGTATTTTTGCAAAACGCCATTTTGCAAAAATACTAATTTGTACATGATTAATAAATAGCGTTAGCGAACCTAAATGGCGTTAGCGCTCAATTAAAAGGTTTTGTTACGTTTATTCCTTGAAAGTGAAAGTAGTGTTGTTGGGCTATACGGCTCTTATAGCTTCATCTGATACACCTGTATTAAAAGGTTTTAAATATAATTTTTGTAAGTTTTTTAATATTTTTTTAATTTTTAAGTTATTTTATAAGTATTTTTGATTTTGAGTATTTAAGTGATAATTGTTTTGAGCACTGAATACTTTTAAATTGTTTATGTTCTTTATGTTTCCAACATGCTCATCTAACCCTTTCGGCTGAATTTCGGTCATGGCAGCCAGTCTAAACGGAGACTAAATATTTATGCAGGACACTGAGATATTATGTGCGACCATTTCTTTAAAAAAGTACATAATAGTGTTCTATAATAGGTACGTAAATACAAAAAGAGTACATTATACTTAAGGGAAAATATAACCTCAAATGGCTTAGCAAGATCCTCCGTTATGACGAAAATATTGCAGCATTAATTTTGAAATAAATATATAGTAAAGTTGAGGATTAATGTTAAGGATTATGTTAGACGAAAACACGATTCCGTAAAATTTTCTCGATAGAAAAAAAATCCAAAGTTACCTCCAAAATAAACAATAAGCCGCTGTTATTCATAAAATACTTTAAATAAGATCATGAAACTTTGCTACTAATTACAACCCAGTGCTTATGTTATTTACTTTTTTTAAATAAAATTATTTGCACTGTAAAAAGAAATTACCTAAACTATCGGCTTCTTGAAGCGTGATTCTTGTCGCCCCGTTAGTATCACTTAGGTTTTTGAAGGGAGAAGTTGTGTCGCTTACGACCAGAATACATATTACGCAACAGGACGACGTAAAATTAAAATGGGAAATAACCGTGACAAAAATAAGAAACGACTAGCTTGGCGTTAAAAAACAGGCATAAATATGATAAACCTAATGAAATATGTGTCTAACGACCTCTCTACGTACAGTATTAGTGATTACAAACATGTCGGTACATAGCATACGACGCGCGGGGAAGTGGGGGCGAAATTAGAATTTGAGCTGACTTACTATTAGACGTGGGCGTTATTTCATGTCACTAGATATAGTAAATGGCTACGCGGCACGTAACCGAATCACTAGTTTCGAGTCATATTACAACTAGTGATTTTTGTAAATGCGTTAATTATTACTGTTAACCGTGATTATTGCGAGAGTCGACTGTCGGTCGGTTGAACGCAAGGCGCACATGTGGCATACAACATTAAACAAAACAGCGTATGTAACAGTAGTATTGTACTTTTAATTTTCATACGTAAGACTATAGACATAGACAATAAAATAGAGTAATCTCTGTTTGTAAATAATTTCAACGGTCGATTCCGGGAAGCGAGAGTCACATTTAACTTAAGTAAAATAATTTATAAAACATTTTTGACGGAGTCATGAACTCGTTTATTCACAAAATCAAAATAAAACTAAAATTTTTTTATAAAAAATTTAAATGTTTATAAGTAATATTATAAAACTTAAAAACTGTGTGTAAATAGCCAAACATACAAGTTAATTGTACAATGTAAATAAAAGTGTAAAAACGTTGAAAAAGTGTAAATAAACTGTAAATATCAATAATCATTGTATAAGCAATCAAATTGACTTACCTGCATTAATAATTTTATGAAAATCTTAGGGTCATAGTAAACGCAAATCAATCATAAATACATTTAATGCAGTCAGTCCTAAACCAGAATAGAGTATAAAGGGAAGTTAATTTACTGATTTAACTGAATAGCTACAAACACTTAGATAGTGATTAAATTTATTTTAGTTTCGTGTGTAACTGTATAGTTGGTGGTAATATTTATCCAAACAATCACAGTAGCCGAATAAAAATTGCCAGTTACAAAAATCACTAGTTTTAGGTGACGCCGATCAAGTCACTGGTTTCGTTACGTTTCTTGAAAATGACGTAACGACACACGTCTACTTACTATATCCCCTTAAATAACGCAGGATAGGATTATGTATCACGAGTGTGTGTGCAAACACAGGTGCACTTTCTGCTCCCACACTCTCATACGCATCTTGGGACGGTAATCCGACACAAATATAAAGAAATCAGATGCAGAACTAGCCGCTTAAGTGGATTCTAATGCTCTAGGATAAAACACTACTTAAATTACCGCTCCGGACCACTACTGAGAATTTCTTGATAGAAAACCCAACTGATTTTGGGCCTAATCACACGTATTATTTTAAGGTCAAAAGACTTTTTCCCGTTGAATTTAGTTTAATTTTTCATTCTTTGTCAGGTAGAGACATAATGTTATTCTTACGTTATTTCATTTATTTTGTTAGTTTATTTATGTACCTAATTTTAGATAGGCATTGGAGAATAGTTTTCATTTCATATATTTTTGATATTAATGGAAATATGGTGCCTCATACCATAGTACCAGTACATGTGGTTATGGAGCTTGCTTATTTATTAATCTATTGTATATAAACCAAGTGTTGACTAGAGAAATTCGCTAGCAAATTGTTGATTACAATATTGCGGTAATTTTGTTCTTTATATACTAAACGAAACACAGCATATAGTTTGCCAATTTAGGATCAAAGACATTTATTCTCATAAGAATTTACAAAAATTCACTTAAATGAGAAATACATTAAAAACAAAAAATATATAATTAGTGTTAGGTAGTAAGTGGTCACTGAGCGTGCCAGGCAAAGTACACAAATATTTTATGTTACAAGATTATATAAATAGTGCGGGTAGATATTTTACCATCATAACAGGATCGAAGATCGCCCATGCAAACAAAAACAAACGGTGCAAGCGAACACAGATACGTGGATTTAAAGATTCTTTGCTGGAATTGACTAGCCATCATAACGAGAATTATTGAAATATTGTTATATTATATTAATTATTAATATGAATGTTTAATGATATTTAGTAACCGAGGTGATGGTTTTTAATATTTATTCGTTTGTTATATATTTATTTGTTTGATAGTTTTTTTTAGAAGTAGTTAGGGTGTTATTATAGTTTGTGATTTTGTAGGCTATTTTTAACAATCTTTTAAATGTTAGCATAATTTTAGCTTCCTTAATATCTACAGGCAATTTATTGTATAGTTGTGCGCTATTTTAATAATTTTATAAGTGATATTCTTTTTCCATAGTTAGTTCTTGGCCGTCGCAGAATTAAGTTATTAGCACTTCTTAACATTTTAATTTGCACATTTTTCTTTTTTGTAAAGGTAAAGTTAGTATGTATGTTTTTATTTAAAATTTTTCGTATTAGTACGCAGGAAAAGTATTTGTATGATTGTTCTATATTAAGTATTTTAGTATCTTTGTATATTTTGGTTGTAGATGTCAGGAAATCATAACCGAAAAGAATTTTGATCAACTTGTTTTGCGCGATTTGAACAGAATTGAGATTAGTTTTGGCAGCCGATCCCCAGACTTCTACCAGATAATCGATGTGTGGCTTAGCTCGGGAGTTATAGATAGTGTAAGGGACTTTTTTTGGAAGGCAGCGAACTATTCCGCGTAGTGCTCCGGATAGGGATATCAGTTTTTGTTTTAATTTTTTCATGTGTTCTTTCCAAGTCAGTTGGTTATCTAAAGTAAGGCCCAAATACTTCTCGCTTGTTACTTTATTGATTACTATGTCATTAATTTTTAGAGGTGTGAGATCGGGTATTTTTTTATTCTTTGCTGCAAAAATCATATAGTTTGTTTTGGCTACGTTTATTGTAAGTAGATTTGAGCAAAACCACTTACTAAGTATGTTTAGATCATTCTGCGCGTCTTGATTAATTGATTCAATATTGTTACCGAAGTAAAATAAGCTGGTATCGTCCGCATATAGTGATAGGTCTCCTTTTAGTTCTAATGTGCTTACGTTATTTATGTAAATAAGGAAAAGCAATAGTCCTAAAATGGAGCCTTGAGGGACACCGTACGTTATTTGTTTTAGGCTGCTTTTGTGTTCTGCGAGTTTAAGTATCTGATAACGATCGGAGAGGTATGAATTAAGAAGTTCAAGAGGCTGTGCTGTTATACCTATATCTTGTAACTTATCCAAAAGTATTTTATGTGAGACTGTATCGAACGCCTTTTTTGGATCAATGAAGACGCTAAGAGCAACATTTTTTTCATCTATATTGTTTTTTATTTTTGTAACAAGGTCTACAGTCACTGATAGTGTGCTATATTTGGGTCTACAACCGTATTGTTTGTGATAAAGAAAATTTATAGAATTTAAATAAGTCTCAAGTCGGTTGTAAATAATTTTCTCGAAAATTTTGGAGACATCGAGAAGAACCGATATAGGCCGGTAGTTGCCGGGGTCAGTTTTGCTGCCAGATTTGTGAATAGGTGTAACTTTGGCGATTTTGAGACTACTGGGAAATGTACCTTGTTCTAGACATCTATTTAAGCAACGAGTTAGTTCTGGAGCTATAAGGTATTTTACGCATTTTATGGACTTAGTATTGACGTTATCAATGCCCGAGCTAGTATTTGGATCTAAGTTGTCTATTATTTTAATTACCTCCTCAACTGAAGCCGGTGCCATTGCCGTTAGTCTTTTATCGTTGTTGTTAACTTTTACATTTGTAACGATTCTGTTATCATGGTACTGAAGGGGAATTTTTTGTGCTAGTTCTGCTCCAATAAATGAAAAGAAGTGGTTGAAACATTCGCAGATCTCTTTTGTATCGGTTACCGAAGTTCCTCCAGTTAGTAATTTGGGTGGTATCGATAATTCTCTAAATTTGTTATTGCTGAGGTTATTTATTAATTTCCACATCTTGGCTGGATTGCATTAATAATCTGTAAATTTCTTGTAGTAGTACTCTTGTTTCATTCTTTGAATTTTATTAGCTACTAGGTTCCTTTGTTTTAGAAAGTTGTCCTTGGCGAGTTTATTATCTGGATGGCGTTTGTATTGTTGCCAGAGTATGTTTTTATAAGTAATATCCTTAATTATTCCCTTATTAATCCATTCCTGTTTCGGTGGATTTTTAATTTTGACTTTCTTTACCTTACCAATCTCTATACTTTTCATAAATTTTTCTTCAAATCTTGTGTATTCTTTATTTTCGGTACATTCTACGTTTGATTTTTCTAGCGTTTCATATAGTTTTTTGTAATCTAATGCTTCATATTCTATTCTTTCTTTAAGTTCTGGTTTGTATTCTTTTATTTCAAAAAAGATCTGCTTATGGTCTGAAATAGACGATTCAACAATTGCCAGATGGAATTTGTTTTCCTTTAAGTCTGTAGATATATGATCAAGAATAGTTTTACTTTTTGATGTTTCACGCGTACAATACTGAGGACACATTCTATTAATTATTGAGTAGCCGCATTCTAGGAGTGTATTTTTATATTCTTTAACTGAGCTGTCCAGGTTAAGCAGGCCCAGATTAAAGTCACCAAAATACTACGGTTCTTTTTTTATGATGTAGTTGTAATGAAAGAGTTTCTAGAAATTTTGTAACGTTTGTTCTACCAGGCTTGTATAGTGCGCCAATATCTAATGAGAATTTATCTATGTGTATCCACAAGAACTGGTTTTCATCTTTTTCGAGTTCATCAACATAACAATGTTTAAGAATGTTGTGGGCAAAAATTGATACTCCACCGCCAATAACATTTTGTCTATGCTGATAGTAGTGAGTATATCCGGGTAATTGAAATCTCTTGGCTTCATCATTAGACTTAATCCATGTTTCAGTAACAATAAGCACATGTATCGTAGATTTGAAAGATTCAACAACACACCTCAATTCATCAAATTTTCCAGGCTTTACGATACTTCTAGTATTTGCGTATAAGAATTTTAAAGATTGTTTGTTGGTTATAAGGTTAATATAATTGTTTGTTATTTGGTAAGTAGTATTATGTTCGTTTGCTTTGTCACTCATGCATCGAACTTTTTTGGTAATGTTTTAATAATTTTCGTTATATTTTTAATATACTAATATATTTCGTTACATTTTTAATATAATAATATAATACGTATATTTTCTTCTCCCTCTTCAGTTCTACGTTTCAGTTCTTCTTTCAGAAGTTTAAGTTGATTTTTCTGGAATGGTGTCTGATCAGCATAAAATTTAATTTTACTATCTTTTATGTTTCCTTTGTTGCGCAAAATAAGCTTTACAATTTCTTCCGACTCAAATGTAACTTTTATTGGACGATTTGTTCCTGGCTTGTATCTTCCAATGCGTCCTTTTTTTTCGGTTCAGGGAAGTCTTTGAGTAAGTTTTTGATAGCATCAACTACTTTACTTTTGTCTATATCAATACATTCCTTGGCGTCTGTTGACTGAGGTTCGGGAATACCAGCAATAAGTATGTTCTTCTTTCTCATACTTTGGTCGTTTAATTCAGACAGTATTTCTTCATAGGACGGTTTTATAGATGTATCGCTTGGTAGATATTTTAAGTTTTCTACATTAGACTCCAGTAATACAAATTTATCCCCAGCTTTCTCTGCAAAGTTTTTAAGACTTTGTATTTCGTCTTGAATGCTACTTTGATTTGTGGCTAGGTTTGTTAGCCGTTGCTCAGTTGATCGCATAGCATCTCTAATGTCTTGAATTTCACATCTTATCATTGCGATGTCATTCCTAATTTCATTAGCACTCTCTTTCTGCGCATTAATTGATGAAGTTAAGAGTGTCATCATTTCGGTCATTTTTTTCTGAATATCAGAGAGTTGACATTGGACCTGATCATATTCGCCGTCGAAATGCTTGCGTTTATTACGAAAAGTAATCGTTGAGGGTTCGGAGATTGACGCACTGGGCATGTTTGATAGATTAGGTTGGGAACCACTACGCTCAAAGTTCGTGTCGCTTCCAGTAGGTGATCGAAGTACATTCATGTTTACTTCAACGTAACAAACACTTTGGTTTCTATGACGCACGCACTAAGATGTCAGACCGAGTCGAGAAATTGGAGCCCGTACCGTTTGCCCGAGGGGGTGAGGAGGGGTTACCGCCTGTCGTCAACTGGTCACGCGCAGAGTAAAAAGTAGTAACACAATGCACACACGTAATGTAAATTACAAGTTTTATGTTATGAGGTAAATGTTGAAAATAGTTTGACTTTTACAATTTATTTTTTAAGAACAATCAGCAACACGTCCGCCTCGCACACTCTCGCTCGCATAATTTAGTATCTTGATTCGATAGTGGATCTGTCCATTAGTTCATTTGTGGGCCCGTCTATTTGTATGATTGACTGAATAACTGAATTTTTTATCCTGCTTAGTGTCTTTCTAGATCTTCGCGATAATTAAAAGAAAAAATAAGAAAGTACTAGGTAATTCAACGTAATTGTAACGAAGTAACGAAGTCGCGGGTACAGCTAGTTCACAAATATATTTTAACAAAAGTGCATATATTGCCCTGCTCATGTAAATAATCAACTTTCTTTATAGTCGTTAGTAGACTGTCCGGAACCTTATTCAGTATTGGCATAAACATGTGGCGGAGCGCGGCACAGAAATAAAAACCGGCAGTTAACTTAAATTAAAACTGCGGTCCAACAACATATAGGAAAAACGTTTCACATATTTTTGGTCGCACTTTATTTGTGGAACAATTTATGTACGTTGCACTACTTTTCATTTAAAGGTTTGCGAAACGGAGATTTGTTTATTTATCATATTGCACCGATTTCATAATTCCTCCACATTGTTACGTGGTAGAGCCATGCTACAACTATATTTATTGAATGGTTGAAGCACGAATGGGTCGGCTCGACCTGGGAAGGAACACGCTCTCATAGAATACCAGCTTCAAATAGCAGCTTAATAGTGCTGTGTTTCGTATGGTGAGTGTAGAGAACCGGAGACCGGTTTTTCTGGAAAAGAGGCATTCCATCTTAGTGCTCAAGGCTGCCAACATATCTCCATTTTGATTCGCAAACGAGGATAGATGTGGATGTCTATGGGCCACAGCAACCATTTACAATTAGGTGGACTGTGTGCCTGCTTGTCACCCCTTATCCTATAAAAAATGTGAAACTCTTCCATTCAAAGCCCGCAATTATTTACCGGCACAAGTTTTTTTTTTACATGGGGAAATGCTTACGCATACCCGCCTCGGGAGAGCAAAAACAGGTTATGTCGGACTCGCACCGAAAAAAACGCACGTGTTTAAACAAACTCACGGCAAAACGCACATTGCACCGAGTTACACTCGAGAACCTTTGTCATTGGTTGTTGGTTCTTAGAGCTTTGCACGGAATATTAAAACAAATATTCCATGTCCCGTTACCACTTCAGTTTACTGATTTGTTGGGCTACATCGATTACTTTGCTTCTTCTGCATTTAGTTAAATTCGAAACTGCTTTACAACAAGCTACCAAAACAATTGTGATCTAAAATCATTGTCTCTTAAAGTATTTGTATATCTATCCTATACTATTAAACGAGCAATTCTTGTATATATATAAATATATAATCGGAATCTCGGAAACGGCTCCAACGATTTTCATAAAATGTGTGCAGGGAGTTTCGGGGGCAATAAATCGATCTAGCTAGGATTTATTTTTAGAAAATGTCTTTTTGTCCGTGTTTTTAGGCAATGAAAAACTGCTATAATATCATTAGAAGAAGAAGGTAAATTTTGACAGTTTATTTACGATTACAAATAGCTTAATGGTATATTGGGCGGTCACAAAATCGTAATACCGTGGTTCGAGCCTAGACCGGCCGACCGACTTTTTTAAATTTTTTTTTTCAAGTTCCTTTCTTTTTTGAGAAAATCTATTTTTTCGAGCCCTTTTTTTAGTATTTTTTAAAAACACGAAAATTTAAATTAAACTAATTGCACTCATGATTTTTTAATCAAATAACCAGTTCAGTTTTTTCTATCATGTCGCTACGATCAAAAAATATTATTCGTATTTCATCAGTATGTAATTTGTATCTAAATATAATTTCCAAAACACACGAATTAAAAAAACCGAGCGAAAAATACCGAGCAAAGCTCGGTCAACCGGGTACTGATTGTTAATATATAAGGTAATTTTTATAGCGTCGTCGTAGTCGTCGTCGTAGTCGTCGTCGTATTTTAATTTCACATAATGAGGGTTTTTCCGAGCTGATATTGTAGAATATTTTATTTGATCTTTCGGTAGACTCAGGTAACAATTTTTCTCACGTGGTAGAGCCACATTATGGTTATAGCACGAATGGATCAGTGGACAGATCGACAGTGGAAAGAGCATGCTCCGAGAAAATACTTCTTACACACTTATACACTCACCATACGAAACACAGCAGCTTTTTTGCTGCTGTTTCGTATGGTGAGCGTAACCGAAGACCCTTATTACTGAAAATAAGGCATCTTAGTTCTAAGTGTTTATAAGGAATCTGTGTTTTGATACTTGATTGAATATAGATGAAGATGTCTATGGGTCTCAACATCCACTTAACTTCAGATGGACTGTGTGCTTTTTTGTCACGCTTTTTCTATAAAAAAAAAGTTTACATTTAAAGTTTCATCACAATCAGTTTAGCCATGCCGAAGATTAGCGCGGAGCAGACAAACGGACAAAAAATTTAAAAATGGTTATTTGTCTATTAATACCGAGGGTTGCATCATCTGAATTTAAAAAAGCCAGTTTTTCCAATGCATTACGCAAGTATACCGAAAGTTCAATGTTATTTATATGTGTAGGTAGATTAACCTCTCAAACGGCAAGCGTCCACATTTGACCGCTTCGATATTCCGTCAAAATTCAAGAGGTCAAATGTGACTGCACCCACCCACAGCACTTTAACCCATCAAAACCTATGTTTAGAGACTACTTTTCTATGAAGAAGTTTGGCATTATAGGATCAATATGATTTTTTTTACTTTAGACGGCACTTTAGTGCTGTGGGTGGGTGCGGTCGCATGCGACCGCTCGGGATATCCCGTACGCATGCGATTGCATGGGATTTTTATGAGGATTGAAGGGTTAAAAAGACGTTTTGCAAAGCACACCATAAGGAGTTCCAGAGTCACCTAACAACCGTGTGAATTGACCACAGTAGTTCTTCAGTTATCAGTTAAGTATTGTAAATTGCACATTATTATATGATAAATAATACATTGAATTTAAAAACATGACAAAATGTTCCCGTAAAACTGAGAAATCGTAGGTGCGAACTCGTACAAGAGTTGGACTTGCGTCTGCGCACACTTAGTCTTCATTCGATCCCCGCCCAACAACGCTGTTTCACTGTTCCTTTTAAGCATACTGCATAATATGACACAAGCGCCAGCACAAAGTACTACGTTTTCCTACCTGTCCATGTTAACTACGAAGGCACGCTCCCTCGTAAAAATGAACGTTTACAAATGTTCTGCACTGTGCGTTTTCGAAAGTAACGTATAGTTTGGCCGGTAGAAACAGGACTATGCGTCTGCAGCTTAGAACATGCACAGTTGCAGTTTTACATTAACAACTGAATTGTGTAAAGCTGTACACAATTCAGTTGTGCCTAACCTAAAGACACGATTTCTTTAGGTTTATATAATGATTTCTATTATTGATGCGAACACTACGCATTGAATCAAACTATTTTTACAGATTTGATGGCGTATAATCTTAGATAGTTTTAATTCCTGTAGTTTCGGGTGCTTTGCAGCAACTATGGTCCCGCCGTGACCAAGCAAATAGTTTAATTCTACGTGCTTTTAGGTTCTGCTGTGAAGGGCATACAGAGCTAACTTACGCCCACAGATGTATACGCGTAAGCTCGTTGGCACTCACACATAGAAGAATTTATTTGAAATGTGTATAAACTGCAATAAATTGCGAATCAATTTAAAACTGAAACGGAGTGGATGAAATTTCAATATGCATAATGCAATTGATTTTTGGCTGACCAAAGACAGAAAGCAGTGTCTACGGTGGAAAAAAACAAGGTGTATTAATATATATAATATATATAATATATATATATATATATATATATATATATATATATATATATATATATATATATATATATATATATATATATATATATATATATATATATATATATATATCGACGGATTCAACTCGGCTTGGCAGCGTTCGGGAAATTACAACGCATCTTCTCGTCAGATATACCTCAAAACTTGAAAACTGAGACGTGGTCCTTCACTGCTGGCCGTATGAGGACGCTCAAAGTTGCTCAGCGAGCGATGGAGAGGGCTATGCTCGGAGTTTCTTTGCGTGATAAACTTAGAAATGAGGATATCCGCAGTAGAACCAGAGTGACCGACATAGCCCAACGGATTAGTAAACTGAAGTGGCAATGGGCCGGCCATATAGCTCGAAGAACCGACAACCGTTGGGGAAAAAAGGTTCTCGAGTGGCAGCCTCGTACCGGTAGACGAAGTGTGGGACGATCCCCCACTAGATGGAGTGACGACCTGGTAAGACATGCAGGAAGTCGATGGATGCAGGTGGCTCAGGACCGTGCTTTGTGGCATACCTTGGGGGAGGCCTATGTTCAGCAGTGGACTTGTAAAGGGCTGTAATGATGATGATATATATATATATATATATATATATATATATATATATATATATATATATATATATATATATATATATATATATATATATAGATATATATATATATATATATCTATATATATATATATATATATATACATATATATAAGTAAAAAAGTAAGTAAAAGTGGAATAGTAAAAGTAACTAAATGTCCATGAGCATGCTCCAATATCTGTTGGCAGACATCAACAGTGAAACAGTACAGCTCTTTACTACAAAGGAACACACCAACAGTAACTTCGAAGTTGTTAGTCGCACTTGTAATTTATGAGAATCATTAGTTGGCATTGAAAGATATGTACGCAAAAGTCCACCTCTGGACATCGACTTCTTCAATTATAGGAATGATTTACGCTTTCTACGCTGCTCCCGGTCGCCAGTCTATAACCCAGAGCCAGGTTATCTACGCCGGATGTGAAGAGTCGATTCTACCGCCATACATCGGTAGCATTTTAATTTTTCTCGAATTTCCCACAATAGCCTCTTACGCCACCGTTGCGTTTAGCATACAATAATTGAACCTGGAAAACGTTGTTGTGTTATTTTTTAATTAAATTACTATATATTTACACTTCCTATATTATCAAAGTCTGCGCTTGCACGTTTTGTTTTTGCTTGCACGTTTAAACGTTTAAAGGATATTATTGTAATCAACTGGTTCATAAAAAATACAGAATTAATTTTGCATTTAATAAACAAAGTTACTGCAAACATGAACCCTAATCACGCAGTAATAGCAGTTTTATTGCTTTGTTCTTTTGGGAGTCTGTAAAACAGCTTTTTTCTTGAAACAGCTTCCGACAACTTAACGCCCTGACACTTCGTTTGTAGTGTAAAAAGTGCTATAAAAGTCTACGACGGCATTAACTCTCGAATAAGTTTCCCGAGGAGGCAATAAGCTTGAATTGGTTGCTTCGCTTATATTTCCCTTTAATCTTTGGAAACGTTGTTTTCATTTCTTCTGACTTCTGTAATATGGAAGATATACTTGTAATATGCTATAAAATTAATAATAAAGGGTAAAACATTACGAATGCAACTATACTATTACGTTATTTGTTTATTAGGGATTATCGTGAGTATTAACGATCATTCGATAAAATAATTTTTTAACCTTAGTTACGAGATTAAGTTTTGACACAAACGCCATTAATTTGCAGTCACTGTGATATTAATACCTCGAGAAGGCATTAAAAATCTTCAAACATGAAAAAGAAATTATAAAAAAGAAAAAACTGACTTCAGAGGACTAATAACAATAAGATAATTCTTCATAATAATTTCTGAAGTTGGTGCTTTAAGTCCTGTTTTTATTAAAAAAAACATGCCTATTACATGTTTTTATTCCTCATTAAAATCAGAAGTCCAGTCGACATGGGATGCTCAGCTGGCATCTTAATCTTCATATTATGCAGGTGCAGTACCAGACGTCTCACACCTTTGTCACTGCTTCTCGTAGCTGGCTTAGATGTTTCACGTCTGGCTTAAACGAAACTTATAAACCGCTATATATTATAAATCATCATCAATAAGGTAAGGTTTCTAGGTATACAACTAGATCGGCAGTTCATAACAAAAACTGTGTTAGAGCTAAGGATTGCGCCGGCGTATGCGCTCGTGCTGGCTGGGCAGATAGCTGGTACGGTAAATATGCTCCGCAGTTGTATTTTAATATACCACAGTTACAGTTTTTAGGCAAATAAACTTACTTAAGTCCACTTAACTAAGTTTACTGTTTATGATACGATGCAGATATAGAGAGGGTTGCTCGAGACCGTACAACGTGTGCTGCCAAAGAATCGGCGCCCGCGCGAGCTTACCCACAATCGTGGCCCTATTATAGCCAAACTTGGACGAGACTTCATATCGACTTTTTATGTCCTTTTGAAGACCTGTCGTTTTTTGTTTTAAGCTACTTGTCAACAAAATAGATAAAAGCATTTAGATTACCACGGACTAATGCGGCAGCGGTAATAACAGTTTTAAGAGAAACCTTCGCTAGGTTCGGGTTGCCACGTGAAGTAGTCTCGGATAACGGTCCACCGTTCACAAGTCAAGCTATATCGGATTTTATGACTTTAAATGTCATAATACATACGCTCGCGTAAGCATGCCTTAAAGAAAGCGAAGAGAGATAAATTAGATTTAAACCCGGCACTGCAAACATATTTAATCGCTTACAGAAATTCCGTACATAGTACTATAGGCGAATCTCCGGCGTCACTGTTGCAACGACGAGCTTTACGTTCTCGATTAGATTTAATTAGGAGAAAGGAAGCGTTAAAAGCGAAAATAGGAAGGGCACAATTTCGACAAGTGATGGATGCAGGGAGTAGAGTTAGAGCATTATCGGTCGGGGACCGAGTATGGATTCGTGAGCATTCGAACCCATACCGATGGACGGAAGGTAGGGTTAAAT
This sequence comes from Parnassius smintheus behrii, assembly GCA_036936625.1. Taxonomy (NCBI): domain Eukaryota; kingdom Metazoa; phylum Arthropoda; class Insecta; order Lepidoptera; family Papilionidae; genus Parnassius; species Parnassius smintheus. The sequence goes on along the minus strand of JAUPFT010000012.1, from coordinate 40,933,490 downwards.
AAATGATAGGTCCACGACATTACATGGTTGAAACGGGAACGGGTTTAAAAAGAAATATATAGATCATATTTGGTTAAGGAAGCCCAATCCGCTAAACAATTTGGTGTGGCCCAGTTCAGGTACAGGGGTGACTGCGCGGGAACACAGCGTCGCGCTCGACTCGAGCGGCGTACCCAAGACGCCAGTGAGCGGTTACGATCGACCTATTAGACCAGTAGAGCGATATGGTTTGAAATCGATTAGTTGTAAGGAGTGAAAGGTGTAAATCATTCATTTTATTTTGTATTCTCTTTTACTTTTTATGTAGTTTATAAGTTCTAGATTTAGGTTTTTGGGGAGTGTTGCTTAACTGAGTGTAGTGGTGTAATATAGGTGTATTTTAGTGTAGTTAGTTTTAAGTATCGCATTACCGCAAGTGTCAAATACCAACATGATTTCTATGTTTCTCGGATTAAACCACTAAGCTGAACAGACGTGTATTATATTGCTCCCTAATAAAAATCTAAGCTACCACTCTTATTATTACCCCACTCTTATACTCGGATTCGGGGCAAACGGATCAATAAGACAAAGGTGCCCACTGCCACGCTATCCGCGAATTTCTGCAACATCACTTCACTTATCACGTTCACTACCGTCTGAATTCGGTGAAGCCGGCCTAGCTTTTCCTAACAGAGACACAGGTGTCCTCTCCGATTGATACTTTGTATCTCTCCTATTCTGGTACAAAGTAACACAAGGAACACTTATTTATGCCCCGGGCTGAAGTTTGCATGTACATCAGAGAGGACATTTGTTTTCGACGCCTTGGCAGTCTTGAAGGTGTGGATCCTACCGTCCATAGCTGCGCGTAGATAGCAACGACCGTCCCCGCGTTTGCGAGTGCCTCTACAGTTCCTATAGCGGTAATGCCGACACAGACCGACTCATTAACTACCTCCAAATGGCTGCAGACACTGTGCTACAACAGGTCGCATCCGCATAGGTCGTGGATCTTGGTAATTTACGCCAACCACGCTGAATGGCTTGGTACCATATTAACATCATGCGGGTCTGTTTACGACTTTGCTTTGACATTTGGTCTGACAAAACTGATTACCTCACTCACGCAAATCCCGGTGTGGAAGTGAACCTTCATGTACTATCCCTGTTGAACCTTCTGCTAATCTCTCATCCGGACGGATATCAAGTCTCCGCCGATACCTCTCCTAGCACCTTGGACCATTGTCTTATCCGGAGAATGGTGCTACTCACGATCCCATCGTGGATGTGTTCTGCAGGTTGCCACCGTATTTGGCACTATAGGTCATCCGAATATGAACATTTTATTTCATCATCTGTGGTACCAACTAGTGGTACAAACTAGTGCAACCTCGTTCGGAAACACGTGAAGTCTGGTCTCTCACCTAGGCTGTCCAAGGGAACTTCTGTCAACCATCTTTCTCATCTCTGCACAGGAAGGAGTACTCACTGGCCCACGCCTCAAAGGACAATGCCGATCTGCTGGGTTCTCTCTTTGCGTACAACTCCAATCTTGACGACGGAGAGAACACACTGCCGACCATCCCGCAGTGTGAGTACTCCATGTAGGATGTGCTCTTTACACAGCGCTTCGTGCCTAGAGCGCTCTTCTCCCTGGACCTCAATAAGTCGAGTGGGCTAATTGTACTGAAGGTGTGTGCTTCGGAATTTCGACTTTAAAACCTTCAATAAAGTAGCTCACTCCTTTTTAAAAGGCCGGCAATACACTTGCGGTTCCCTTGGCGTTGTAGTTGTTCATACGCGGCGGTAAACACTTACCGTTAGGTGAGCTGCATTCATGTTTACCCCTTCTTTCTTCTCTTCTCTTCTCTAAAAATATATATATTCATACGCAACCATCGTACAGAATATCGGCACAAGATAACAGCTTAAAACCTTTGTATTTCGCATGGTACTAACTTTACAAAACGCGGAGAACCAGTGACATTTTGCGCTGAAAACTTGGCATCTTGGTCCTCATGGGTCACAACGCATTTGGATTTTAAATCTTGATCGACTTTAAATGTAAGTGGGTCATAGATGTGTATAGCATCCACTTACCATCAGGTGGAATTTGTGCTCGTTTGTCTCTCCTATTTTATAAAAAATATAGGTAAAACAGCAAGGCCACACTGCTATTTATCGATGATGTTATTGCGAGCAGAATTCTTCCCCTCGAGCCAACCCCTTGGTGCTGCAGGTACAATTGCGCTGCAGCAAAACTCTACCACGTGGGTTTGTGTCTTCAATATAAATCTTAGTGATATGTCATAAATGTTTTTATATTTTCAATTGCATCTCGGACTTGCTATTTAATAACTACAACTTATTGCTTTATTATCATGTTAAGCTCTTTTCTACATTAGTTTGAAACTAATAAGTCCCATAATGATATGGGATTACATACAACTATATATAATAAAACTACAAGAATTATATGACTATAAATTATTATTCGTGTCGTGTAGTGACGATTATGAATATCCTCTACCGCATATCCTCCCGTGGGCATCTTCCTAATAACAGCAATAATACAATAAAAAAGCAGTCGCCAACCCGCTCGGCAACTAGGGGAAAAATCCCGTCACGAGCAAAGACACAAATAAACGGCACCAGTCCCAGAGGAAATATGGGTAATAGCAGGATTCCTGGCTACAGTCGCGACCGTGGTCACGGTGGGGCAGGGGGGGTAAGAATCTCTGGTAGCGGTTCGGTTGCCACCTAAGACGACTCGAACTGGCAACATACAACACTAGACTGACGAGAAGATCCTGGAGCTGGAAGAAGAGATGGACAAGTTGCGCTGGGATATTATAGGATTATCCGAAAAATCAAATTGAAAATATGGGTTTATATGTGAAATTATGAAAGAACTTTCATAAAGGCAAAAATCTCCTTGCCTTTAGAACCACAATCATAACATTCCATTAATCGATTCGCCTTTTACGATGTGCAATTGGCACATTCTTTATATTTATATGTCCCACATATACAGGGAAATTATAAGTTCCAGGCTAAAACCTGTAAAAGAGAAGCAAAGATGGAAATAAGGAAATGTCAAAGCTATGGAAATGTGTTTGTGACAATAAATATAAATGTGACATGATTTTCGTTATATATTAACTTGACATCCAAGACAAATGAGTAAAGAGGAATATAAGGAAAAAATGACATTAAGGTCGCCCTATATACTCTTATTTTTAAGGTGTTGTATTAAAGTTTTAAACAAATATTTACGTAGGGACCACAAAGGACTTGTAAAGAATCCATCAAAAGAATTTAATTATAACTTAGACAAAAGAGGAATTTATAGAATAAAGGCATGAAAGAAAAGAAATTTGCGCTCTTTGGAACGCCACAATTACCGAGTACATACGGAATATGATAAAAATTCAATAACAGAACTCATACAATGGTTTTATTTATTTTGATAATAAAGAGGGCTTACATAAATAAGTTACTCTTGAGGAATTCCAAATAAGATTTCAGTATATTATTCCTTACGTATAATGAAACATATTCCTTGCTAAACTGATGGCAAGATTTGTTTGACTTGACTACTATTCCACCTGATGAATATAAGTGATGATGCGTCTGAAGATGATAAATTTCACTTACTTAGATTAACAAAAACTTATTTACTCTAATCTTGAAGATTTCCATTATCTCCCACATTAATAATCGGATGAATAGACAGATGCTGGAAAATTATTCTACTCCTTTGCTGTACACGTGTTTTTGTGTAGCATCTTGTGCTCCGATTATGGAATAGAGAGAAAGGAATCGAGCTATGCATAAATACATAAATGCGCACCTGCTTCCGATAGATGGCGGTTTAACCATACATCAGATGTAAAATACTCGGACTGGTGACGGGCAGTCGCGTCAAAAATGCCACACATCAGACAAAGCATAAGAGTCTAGTATCGAAACAATTGTTACTACAATTTGGCTTCCAAAGGAATAAAGGAGAAAAGAAAGTAGTCTTTAATCTTCTTTTGAAGAATACTTTAATCACAATGACTCCTTGAAACCGTGAGAATGCTGTCCGTTGCTAGCTACTTCTATTCCATGATATAATGCTTCATTGTCGTAACGAATGATTTATCTGTTTTGATAGCCTCCTTAAAATATCACATTCTTAAATTTCATTTTTAAATATCAATAAATTTTCCCAACACAATGCAGTTAGAAAAATAATTTCTAGAATCTATCAATCATAAAAAACTGGGGTGCGTTGAATTAAATTAATACTTCTACTAATACGTGGTAGAGCCATGCTGCAGTTATATTAGAAGTATAGTTGTAGCACGAATAGGTCGGCTCGACCGGGGAAGGACCACGCTCTCACAGAATACCAGCGTAAAATAGTAGCCTAACGCTGCTGTGTTTCGCATGGTGAGTGTAGAGTACCGGAGACCCTTTTTACTAGTGATGAGGCATTCCCTCTTAGTCCTCACGGGTGACAACGCGTATATCTGCGTAATCGAGAATAGATGTAAATGCTTATGGGCCACAGCAACCACTTACCATCAGGTGGTCTGTGTGCTCGTTTGTCACCCTATCCTACAAAAAAACTTCACAACATCCTTTTGATAGTTTACAATACGCTTTTAAACTACGAGTAGCTTGATCTGTTTGCGTGGAATTGACTTGCATAATTTATTTTTCACCCAAATTTCAATATTTGAATAATCTGAGATATTACAAACGCATATAAGAGCCGATGACAATACAATTTTATGATTGTGACCTAGTGTGCTCATGATCGGCGTGTTGTTTAGGTCCTTTTAAAACTCTCGTATCTGTTTTATGCATTTTGTTTTATTTATGTTTATTTCTTAGAAATCCATTAGCCTACTTTATCCCGTAAGTGTACTAAAAATATTTAGATTTTGTGGCTTTTATTATATTTGTGTAGCGGAATGAAATTTGAAATGTAAAATATTAATTTGAAATAGTGAAGAGACTAACGTTACGCTGAGATAGTGAGGTACGAGCTTCAACACTACTTATCACCAGGTAGTATTGTAGTCACGCACTGACTTTTAATATCTTAAAAAGGGACTGTTGGTACTGCGGGTTCACGGATGAGTACCTAAGCGTTTCCATTACCTTCTCTATGTATGTATATGATTTTAATCGGTGCGAGGTCTACAAAACCCGGTCCGTGTTCTCACAAAGCGGGTATACGATTACGTTACTTTACGATGTTTTCCTTCACCGCACCTATGTTATTATTAATTGTATATAATTGTAAGTTGAAGATGATCAAAAACTACCATCCACGCAATAAATTAAAATTATTTGCTTAACTTAGTTTTAAGAGTACCCATTCGATTGCGTGCACGATCACCCGTCACCACTAATGCCAGCATCATTGTTTCCAACACCAATACATTAGTAAAAACACATCACCGACGATAGCACACGTGTTTTGCTTCTAAACGAGGCATACTTAGGTGAAATAGACTCTGCGGTGGCTGACAGTTAAGTGATCGCAAAGTTCTTAGCGAATAAATTTTTAACATCTTTAATTTAATAGATTACTGCAAAATAACGCCTTATTCTGTTAATTATAGTAGTTTTAAATGCTGATTTACCATCCAAAACTTAGTGGTAGATACTCTTAAGTGCTAGATAGCATGATCTGTAAATTTAAGTGAATAATTTTTCTTATTTAAAAACCTATATTTAAAATTAAATTAAGACTTACAAGAGCGAAACGCACTAAAATCTTTTACCAACGTATACAATGGCCACATAATAAATTTTATGACGTTACCCGTCCGTTCAACCCTCAAAATTTGATTGCCTCGATATAAATCAACAAAATGTACCAAATCTCATCATGCCGGAAATTCTTAACAATTTCCGGAATATGCTTTTATGGTTTCTTATTCTATTATTTATTACAATATTGTATTTTATGGAACTAGGTAAAAGCTACATTTTCCTTAGAGTATATGTAGGCAAGCTATGCTCATGTCTACTCTAAGACGTTTTCATTAAAAAAATTAGAATAATCCGTAATTTGTTACATTCCTTGGGGGAGGCATATTATGTTCAGCGGTGAAATTGTACTGTAATGAAACTGAATAAAGATTTTTTTTATAGAATAAGGGTGACAAACATGTGAAGTTCGCCAACACTCATTGGGACAGCGTGGCGGACACTTCCTTGAGGCCTGTGCCCAGCAGTGGGACGCATATAAGCTGTAACTTTACTTTTTTACTTTAAGGGTGACAAACGAGCACACACTCCACCTGATGATTAGGGGATGCTGTGGCCCATAGACATCTACATCTATCCTCGATTAAGAATCAAAATTCAGACGCGTTGCCACTCCTGAGGACTAAGATGGAATGCCTCGTTTCCAGTAAAAAGGGTTTCCGGTTCTCTACACTCATCATACGAAGCACAGTAGCATTAAGCTCCTATTTGACGCTGGTATTCTGTGAGAGCGTGGTCCTTCCCCGGTCAAGCTGACCCATTTTCGTGCTACTAATATAACTGCGTCATGGCTTTGCTACGTATAAAAGTGTAGTATATAATAGAAGTAGATGACTAGCTCCTGTAGTAGGTAATTAGATATTTTGATCTGGAAATTTTCAAGATTATTCTTTCATCTGTGTGTTTCTGGCTTCAAGTACTTCTCGTCACCTAGGGCCACGAGGAAATCTTCAGAGCGAGCTTACACTATCTGTTAATTAAAGCGGAAAAATTTGCCTAAGCAGTTTTATGCATTGTTAGTTGATATTCGTGCGAAATTAAGAAATCACTAAATTTGCACGAATAATTACTTTGATTGGTAGGTGTAGCTAGGGTCCGTGATGAAATATTGTGTTATATATGGGTTTATTGTAAGGATGATTTAATAATTTTTAAAAAGCTACAAATCCCTATCGTTAATCATTACACACTCAAGGAGATAAAGTCGAAAATATTCTCTAGACCGAATTGCCGCCACGGCAGCCAGCCTTAACTGGGACTAGCTATCTTCTGAGAACAGGATAATTGAGTGCGCAAACATAGGTTTACTCTCTATTCCCTCACTCTCATATTCCAATGGGACGGTAATGCGATACGACCAGAGAGAGATCAGACGCAATACCTTTGTATTTTATGAGACACGGAGGTAAAACACCGTTAACTTCCTGACTCCGGGCTGCTACCCAGAATGTCTCGATAGAAAAACCCAAGAACTGATTTTGGCCTGACCGGGATTCAAACCTAGGACCGTCGCACTTACAATAACAGTACTACAACAACGACACAGTCCAAAATCAAAAAGTACGGTATATTGTTAATCAATAAATTTCTCCTCCAACATACAGCTTCAAAGGAAATAACAGTGTTTTATTGTTCAGTATAGCCACACTTGCCTTTCAATTCTGGAGATTGGTTACTTAAATTATTGCAGTAGCGTGCAGCTCGTAATTCTGTTGTCGCTTGCGCAGCGCGAAACTTTTCCAACACTTTGGAGACTCGTTAACTTTAATGGACATTACCTAATAACCTTAAGGATTTTCTCCCGCAACTAGTAGTTTTACTTGTTGGCGCCATCTATCGACATAAGACTGCACTACATAAAAAGGAAGTGAAGATAAAACATTAATTCAGAAGTGCCGCACTCTTATTATCCTTTTTGCCTATTTTATTCGCTCTCTGAGAGACCTAATACATTTTAATCCGAGTCTTGTTGGAGTCCATTACATAAATTCCTATTTATTTTAAAATACCTAAATAATGCACCGTGCATGCTGCTTACACCTTAGCAATGAATGCAGTAAGAATTATCGTATATAACTGAATAAAACTATTATAATTATAATAGTCAGTTCGATGATGACAAAGTAAGTGCTTCTCGGTTAAATTAAACACGATAAAATTTGAAAAACTTATTTCATTAAATGTCTAGTACATATTCGTGTAATAAATCATTAAGTACAACATTGTTTCAATGTGGGATATTTTCGTCTTCTGGTTGTATTTGAGTGCAAAAATATAAATTATCTTAGCAAATCCATATGGTGGTTTATGCCAGGTGTCGGAAACAATGTCGTGCTGTTTTTCGATAAACAGGCTCAGTCATCATCGGGGCAAGTCTTATGCTGACAATAGTTCCTCTAATTGCGAATACTCTATATCAACTGAAACTGCACCTGAGAGCGCTGCTGTATTTATATCTAACTCATCAGTGACATTACAAAGAGAAAACTTCTCTTTACACATAAAAATTCTACTGTAAACTTTGTATACCACATTTAAATGCACCTTGACTGCCTATTTTTTTGTAGTTTGAAGAAAGTAAACTAGATAAATCACTAACTCGTTTTTCACATATATTTTTTCGCTTCTGTTTGTGGTAGTCCTTCTTCATATCTGGTAAATCTTCTACATTTTGATCAAGCTAAACGTGTATACGTGGTAGGCCTCGCTGCAGCTATATTATGGTTGTAGCACGAATGGGTCGACTCGACCGGGGAAGGACTACGCTCTCATTGAATACCAGCGTAAAATAGCGTTATACTAATGTGTTTCGTATGGTGAGTGTAGAGAACCGGAGACTCTTTTTTATTGGAAATGAGGCATTCCATCATTCGTTATTCACAACGCATCTGCATTTTGATTCTTAATCGAGGATAAATGTAGAAACCTGTGGACCACAGCATTCACTTACCATCAAGAGGACTGTGTGCTCGTTCGTTTCACGCTAATTCTATAAAAAAAGCTGAAACAAACATTCAAATAATGATTTCTTAAATTTACGCGAACACTACACATTGAATAAAACTATTATTTACGGATTTTATCGCGTTTAATTACTTTAATTTGTTTTTATTATTATCCCGACGTTTCGGGTGCTTTACAGTACCCATGGTCACGGGGGGGACTGAGATGTTTGAAGGAACATATAGCTGATGTGAAGCACCGACGCTCCGGGAAGTCTGCAGTCTGCGAACATGTTCAAGATCGTCCCCACCATTACATTAGATTTGATAAACCACAAATTCTCGCAAAAGAACACCGATTCCTACCAAGGATGATACGCGAGGCTATTGAAATTAAAAAACATCTAAATTTCAATAGAGAAGATGGTTGGGTGCTACCATCCGCTTGGGATCCTATAATTAACAAAATTAAACCCAAACCCAAGCATACCACTGCAAGACTTCATGATACTATAAGCTCGTTTTGCGTAAATCGGACCAAAAATTAATATTAAAAAACTGAAGGTAGCCGGACTAACTATGACATTGGGACGTCAAACATCTAGATCAAACAAAGAGATCTAAAAAAACCCGCGTGAAGGAACATATAGCTGATGTGAAGCACCGACGCTCCGGGAAGTCTGCAGTCTGCGAACATGTTCAAGATCGTCCCCACCATTACATTAGATTTGATAAACCACAAATTCTCGCAAAAGAACACCGATTCCTACCAAGGATGATACGCGAGGCTATTGAAATTAAAAAACATCCAAATTTCAATAGAGAAGATGGTTGGGTGCTACCATCCGCTTGGGATCCTATAATTAACAAAATTAAACCCAAACCCAAGCATACCACTGCAAAACTTCATGATACTATAAGCTCGTTTTGCGTAAATCGGACCAAAAATTAATATTAAAAAACTGAAGGTAGCCGGACTAACTATGACATTGGGACGTCAAACATCTCAGTCCCCCCCGTGACCATGGGTGCTGTAAAGCACCCGAAACGTCGGGATAATAATGAAAACAAATTAAAGTAATTAAACGCGATAAAATCCGTAAATAATAGTTTTATTCAAACATTCAAATATTATACAAGATGGTTTTCTCGTATAGAAAGGCAAAAACCTATATAAATTGGAAAAACATAGGTATACAGAGTCGTTTTTAATTTACTAAAGACCTTTTAGGGCGAAAATTATCGTATATCGATTTCGTAATAAAAAAACTATGCCTGAGTATTCTTTTAATCTCTTGTAATCTGTTTATTTAATACATAGATTATTTTTAATATTGATATGGTCACAACAAGATGTTGTTATGTTAGCTGATTACGTAATAACTTCAGACAGAAGGACCATTAAGAAGGGACTGAATAAATTAACCGACTTGGTATTGCATGGATCTCACGACTTTTCACGATAGAAGAACTGAATTGCGAGAATTGGTTGTTTTTACGAGTTATGTTTTTGATGGCATAATAGTTACAAGAATTCTGTTCTTACTTCTGGATCACTCCCTGATAGCAACCTTGCGAGCTCAAACCTAGTTACAACGTCGATAATGTTTATAATACTATGCACGCCTCGGAAGAGACCCTCGTGAAATTAGCCTACGGATTGAAACGTCGAAAAAAAATTAATGCGGCGCGCGTATTGAATCAAAATGCACCTTACGTCCGCGTGCGAGTGTCTGTATCTCCTAGCCCGTTACGCGTCTTGTCTAAGGTGTAAGGCCGCATCTACTGTAGAATTGTGAGAAAACAAATTGAATCTTTTGATATTAGTTGGTAGTAGAATACACCGACGTGTTTTTTTTTATAGAAGAGGAGGCAAACGAGCATGCGGCTCACCTGATGTTAAGTGACTACCGCCGCCCATGATCAACCGCAACACCAAGGGAACTGCAGGTGCGTTGCCGGTCCTTTAGAAATGAGTAAGCTCTTTTCTTGACAGTCCCCAGGTCGTATCGGTCCGGAAAAATCGCCGGTGATAAACTATTCCACAGAGAGGTTGTACGCGGAAGAAAACTCCTTTTGAAACGTACTGTGGTGGACCGCCAAGCATCCAGATGGTGTGGATGGTATCGGGACGTTTGCCGCGTAGTGCGTTCACGAAATTTGGCGGCTGGGATTAATCCGAACAATTCCTCAGAGCACCCTCCATGGTATATGCGAAAAAAAATGCAAAGAGATGCAACATCTCTTCGCAGTGCCAGTGAAGCGAGCCGATCGGAAAGCACTGGTCATCGATGATTAGAGCCGCTCTGCGCAGGATGCGGTCAAGTTGAAGGAGCTGGTACTGGGGAGTCCCAGCCCAGAGATGGGAACAGTATTCCATGTTCGGCTGAACCTGCGCCTTGTAAAGTTGCAGGTGGTGTGCCGGCATGAAATACTGTCCCGCTCTGCTGAGCACGCCAAGCTTTTTAGAGGCCAACTTGGCCTTCTCTTACAAGTGAACACGAAACTGCACGTCACTCGATATGTCAACGCCGAGGCTTCCAATACTGGCTGAGGCAACAAGGGGAGTGCCTTAAAACTGAGGAGATACGACAAAGGGGTTATTGTTAGCGGTTAACGCGCAAACTTGTGTCTTCTGGGGGTTAAACTGTACTAAATTTAGTCGCCCCCAATCCGAGACTCTGTTCAGCAAAGACTCAACTTCAGACACAAGTTTGTCCCGGCACTCGGAGACGTTTTCCCGAGAAATATTGGCTCGGCCTGTGTAAAGAGCATCACCGGTGCTGTCATCTGCATAGCAATGAATATTTTAATATAATAACGCAGCCTTGTGGAACACCAGCATTAATAGGCTTGCAATCGGAGCTTGCACCGTCTACAACGACCTTGATGCTGCGGTCTGCAAGAAAGCTGGTGATCCAATCGCACAATTTCTCGGGAAGCCCATAGGAAGGGAGCTTCGAAAGCAGTGCTTAGTGCCAAACCCGATCGAAGGCCTTCGCAATGCAGGTGTTATGCAATACTACTCGTATTAGTAATTTGCTGATAATAAGAACGTTAGTGTTCAATGTGAGGACGGTTAATACGCAATATCTAGAAAAATTAAGATTATAAAAACGTGAACGTCTTTAAAACTCAGATATTTCACCTACTTACCATTTCTCTTATACATTTTCTGCTTTTTACAAATATGCGACACGCGACGACATTATTAACGAAAGAGAGGTAGTGGGAAGTGCTACTAATTTCAATTGCTTTATTTTATCGACCAAGTGTTTAACCAATAATCAGTATATGCTGATTTTGCATTAGTAGGCAGTAACTACTACTGGGAGGTCTAGCTTTTTTTTGCGCCCGAAGCAAATATGGGCCCTCCGGAAAGCGGGGGAGGGAGGTTAGGAATGCTCATAGCATACCACGCAGCCGGCTGCGTGGTTATGTGGTGACTTTTAACCACTAAACCCAACCTTTTAGGAACTGGCTTAACGATCTGACTAGAGATCTCTAAGCCGTATACGAACTCGACCCTCCTTGGCAGAAAGGAGGGCGCAGAGGTCTAGCTCCACTAAACGATTCTTTATAGTCACTGGACTATACAACAACAATATATAACAACTTTTGTCTCAACTTTTTTTCTACACGCTCAACCCTTTTCGTAATAGAGGGCGGAGTCCACCCAGCGCTTAGGCATACGTAATGTAATACAAGGTCAACAGTGAATCTCGGTGAATAATATCTGACACGAGATAATATGGGACTTTTGAGACAACTTTTAGAACGCCAAAATGAAGCTGTAAGCGATTTTCCAGCTTTTTATCTCAAATTTCGAGGTGAATCACTGGTGACTGTACTATTAAGTTCATTGACATTGTACACGAAAAAATCCAAAACTGCGGAGCTGTGTTCGGGTCGCTAGTCAAATAATTATCTAGACATGCCTATACATAATAATTATCTAGACATGCCTATACATAATAATATCTTAACTTTCGGTATCCTTAGGAACAGTAAGGAATGAAAAGTAGAAATCCCTATTGTTATTTGTGGACCCGTATGATATGCAGCAACTTTTGTGTTTTAAAAATGGTATTTAAAAAAAATAGAAAAATAACATAAGATAGAATACCAACTTATGCACTAAAAAGACAACATACTTTAGGTAGATCAATGACCATAAATAAAAGGAAGAAGAGAGAAGGGTTAGAGCGACAAATTTGTATTCCTTAACTTGTTATTTAACTTCTGGTTTAAACGTATTTTTTTCATAGTCGTTTATCACAACATTTGTGGATCGAAATTGAATGTCAAATTCTGTCAATGTCAAAACCGTTCGTGCATGGTAAAGTAGTAAGTCGTATCCATGAAACTAGGCGTTTCAAGTACAAGGTGTCTCAAAAGTAAGTTCACATTTGCTTATCTTATTACGCGAAAGCAACTATTCTGAGGGGCGCGGGGGGTATGTCAGTCGGTAGTCTGGCTCTTGGGAATTTAGTCGCTATGGAGCGTTTCTCTGGTGCGGACCGCGCGTTGTGCGTACGTGAGTTTTACAAAAACGGTAATTCGGCGACTGTAGCGCGTAGAAAATTCTGCAGTATTCGACATATTCGTCACTTAAATGATGCGCCTAGCACTCGTCTCATTGCAAAATGGGTTGAGAAGTTTGAAGAGACTGGGTCAACTCTGGAGAAACCAAAATCTGGGCGACCAAGAACATCAAGAACAGCCGAAAACGTGGACAGTGTTACTCAGTCTATTCGAGATGATCCAAACCTCTCGATTCGGAAGCGTGCTGTTGCTTTAAATGTGCACAGATCTTCATTATGCCGCATTTTACACAAAGATTTAAAGCTGCACCCGTACAAAATTCAGTTAGTGCAAGAACTGAAGCCTCAAGATGCTGGTCAGAGGCTTGCCTTTGTAAATCAGATGATTGAGCGCTTTCCAACGTTCACCAACATCTTGTTTTCCGATGAAGCCCATTTTCACCTGAATGGGCATGTAAACAAGCAAAATTGTCGTTACTGGAGTGCAACCAACCCAAAACAAAAACATCAGAAACCGCTACATTCACCCAAAGTCACCGTATGGGCAGCGATGTCGGCGCGAGGAATTATCGGCCCTTACTTTTTTGAAGATGGAAGGGGACGCACACTCACAGTGAATTCAGAGCGTTATGTGGAGATGTTAGACGAGTTTTTCGTACCCCAACTGCAAAACTTTCCTGGTTACAACCAAAGAACATGGTTCCAGCAGGATGGAGCAACTTCACACACGTCCAACAGATCTCTGCCTCGAGTTCGAGAAATTTTTCCGAACAAATTAATCTCCTGGCGAGGTGACATAAATTGGCCTCCACGGAGTCCCGATTTAACGCCTATGGATTTTTTCCTGTGGGGTTATGTCAAATCAAAAGTTTACGCTAATAAACCGACTTCCCTGGCACAATTAAAAGAAAATATCCGTCATGAAATGGCAGCCATCACGGAGACTACCTGCCGAGCTGTCATAGGCAATTTTAGTGCCCGACTAAATGAATGCCGAGAGCGCAACGGTTTACATTTGGACAATGTTATTTTTAAAAAATAAATTCCCAAACAGTGTACTTCAATATAAAATAAACATTTTTTCAATAAAGCTAAGACTTTTCTTTTAAAAAAAGATTTAAATGTGAACTTTCTTTTGAGACACCTGGTACATTAATAGTTGACAACTTTACTTGTGTAAGACTGCCACGAGGTGGCCCATAAATACTTCCGATCGTTGATATAGATTCAAATTAGAGACGAGTTGATTAAAACTACTTTTACGGATTTTCGTATCATCCTTGGTAGGAAACAATGTTCATTCGCGAGGATTTGAGGTCTATTAAATCCGATGGTTGGGGCCGTCTAGGATATGATTACAAACTGCAGACTTTCCGTAACGTTGATGCCTCCCGTCAGCTGTATGTTCTTTTACGCGGGTTCTAATTGATCTTTTTGTTTGCCCTATATATTAGAAACCACATTCATAATAATACTTGCACACTCTTGCGTCTTGTAGAGGAATATGACACTTGGTAGATTGACTGACTAATCTTCTTCGGCTGCTTTTAGTATATATTATATTAATATTCTATTAGTAGCTCGTTTCAAGATGTAACCAATCTTGTCTGTGACACCTCTGACATACGCTAGTACAACAGGCGCACGCTCGACTGTGGCCGGCTTCACTCGGTCACGGTGACGTAGGCGCGGCACTCGAAGCTTGTTGTCGTGCAGAACTTGCTTGACGTGCTGAAGTTCGGCGGACAGGTGATTACTGTCACATATCCCTCGTGCTCTCTGTAACAAATATTTGCCCAAGGAAGCTCACTGTGAAGGATGGTGGTGAGATTCAATGATTAAATATCGGTGCGTATGGGTCTTTTTCTATGTACAGTGTGAGCTATGGTATTGTTAGGATTTCGGATGACTAACACATCTAGGAAATCTAAAGAATTATTTGCCTCTAACTTCATAGTAAATTGAATTTTGGAGTTTATGGAATTAAGATGTTCTAAAAATGTAGTTACTTTGTCTGTGTTTTGTGAAAGTATCGTCTACGTACCGTACCGTGCAGAAATATGCAAAATGCATATTTTAAGTAGATATCAAAAAGCTTAGTTCTACAATACTGAAACTGAATTTCACTCATATGGACTCGTACGTGTATGTAACATGTATTTGCGCCCCCAGCCGACCATCTGTTGCCAGGAACGTGACTTCGTCTGTGATACGAAGCACAAGGTTTCGATACGATTGTTTATTTCTTTAAGTTGCTAACTCACATTATCAATAATAGAGGGTGGGAAGTATATAGCCAAATTAATTTATTAATTATTTATTATCATATTGTGAAATAAGGTAGACAGGTGAGTCAAGCTCGTGTAGTTTGTTTATGTTATACGTGTTTTACTATCAAATATTATGTTCTACATAAAAGTAAAAAGTTAAAAGTACAACCTTTATACGTACCACTGCTGGGCACATGCCTCTTCTCATTACTAAGAAGGTTTTAGGGTAAGGCAGTGTCCGCCGCGCTGTCCCAATGCGTGTTGGCGAAATTCACATGTGGTCGAAGTATTTTTTTTATTTCTCATACCCAGTCATCCAATGGGTCATCCATTCAGAGTACAGCTATAGTAATCTATTTAAAATATGCTTTTTTCATATTAAAATTTTTAGATATCAAAAAACTTCTAGAATACAGAAGCTGGATTTCAGTATGGACTCACACGTGTAGGCAACATGCATTTACGCCCCCGTGTAACCATCTGTTTCCGGGAACGTAACATTGCCTGTGATACGATGCACGAGGTTTTGAGAACACTGGTTTTTTTTTTAAATCGTTATTGTAATTTTTAATTGTTTTGTTGTATTGATGCACTTATATTACCAGATACAAAGGGTCAGAAGTGTATCATCAAATTAATTTATTGACTATTCATGCATAAATATACTAAGAAACAAGGGAGATAGGTGTGACAAGATCGGGTAGTATTCGTTTATGTTATAACTTTTTTACAATCAAATATTATCTTATACATAAAAGTGGACCTGGCACAGACCTCCTCTCATTTCTGAGTGGGATTTAGGGCAAGGAAGTGTTCGCCGCGGTGCCCCAATGCGTTTCGGCGAGCTTCACATCTCTTCAAAATATTTTTTTTTTCTTATTTCTCAGACATGCAGATTTCCTCATGATACTTCTCTTACCGCAGAGCATGAGGTAAATCAGCACTTAAATTGCAATTAACTATTTAATTGGTGCTGGCGGGGATCAAACGCGTACTGTGAAATATACAGGCAGTGCTAAGCATCTGAGCTACCACGGCTCTTATCGTCGTAGAGCCATGCTGTGTCTATATAATGATTGTAGCACGAATTAGTCGGTTTAACTGGGGAAGGACTTTGTGTTTACTGTGTATTTTACGCTTTTTACTGGAAAAGAGGCATCTCATCTTAGTCCTCAAGATTGATAACGCATTTGCATTTAGAATCTCAATGCACGTTTGTTACCCTTATTCTATAAAAAGGTAGTAAAATATATGATTAACATTACTTCTTTAATATCACTTGGTACAGCAGTAGCTAAGCGTTTGGCAGCGGGCCGCAGGCTTGAATCCCGCACGTATTATTTGTATTGCCTATAAATAATTGTAGCGGGTTTATGTTGGTACATGTGCGATTTATGTATGAATTTATATCGTGAAGGTGTTACATAAGAGAAATTCATAACGTGTGGCTGTAATATATTTATATTCGCTAGATATAACGGTAAACATTTTTTTCATATCATCACATGAATGCCGTAAGAGGAAACAAAGTGATATGAAAATTAAGATGCACAGCAACATCTTTCTCATAACAACTCAAAATAGTAAAAGATGCCAAGCATGGCAACTTTAGCAAATATATTCGTATTTTATGAGGGAGGCCTACATTCAGCAGTAAACTTTTGATAGGCTTTAATATAAATATGTAATACAAAAATTGTTATCAAAAATACTTATTCACCAGCATCAAAGGTATGAGACGTCTAGAACTGCAATTCGTCAAACTACCTGCAGTGGACTATTACTGACTGATGCCTTAATGCCTAACTGCCTTTACCTCTTCCGAGAAAATGTCAGTTCTCATAAATTATTTGATTATTAGATACCCGCAGTAAAAGCGCTGTAACCGATACAGAGCAATGACTCAATATGCTGAGTGGCAATGGGTCGGTCATTACATCTCAGCTTACTGATATATAGCTCGAAAAACCGATAAGCAGATAAGTGAAGTGTAGGGTAGACCTCACTTAAGATGGAGTGAGATTGGTAAGAGATACAAGAAGGCGATGGATCAAGGAGGGCTATGTTTAAAAGTGAAATTGTGATAAGCTGTAATGATGACGATGATTGGATTTAAAGTAAGAAACAAATTTACAGCTTGCTTATGGTAAGTGGCTACTGCAAACTTGGAAACCCTCAGCAAAGTTCAGACAAAGAAGACTACACATAGGTTGTCACCTCTGAGGACTAAGATGTAATGCCTCATAGCCTGTAAATGTACTGGCTCTCTATGACCTCTAGATCAGAACTCAACAATGTACGATGCACTGCAGTTTGGCAAAAGTGGTAGGCCAGAGTGTGTGACCTACCCAAGCAGACTACTAGAAAGTAAAGGAATCCTACCAGGTAGTTAATTGCTAATCATGTTAAGTGAAATAAGTGTTATCTCAAAGCAACCAAATACAAAACAATTTCTTTAAGCTCTAAACTACATCGGAGTTATAACCGGTCTTGACTTTTATAGGTGTTTTTACACAACAAAGAAAATAGTTAACTTAAACTGTCGGAAATAGCTAGTAAAGTGAATTTTACTGCCTTAATCAAACTTTATAATATATGTATATTGTGATGTTTCGAAAAAAATGTTAAAAGAGGAAAGCAAAAAAATTTAATAAAAATACATTCATTGTGTACAATAACAACGATAATATGTTACCGGGTTAGGTTCCAGGTTAGGCTAAAATCAGTTCTTCGGTTTTCCTGTCAAGAAAGTCTCAGTAGCAGCTTGTAGTCAGGAAGCTGGCTGTATTTTACTCCCGTCTCGCGTAAACCATGGAATAGGCCCTGCACCTGATTTTCCTATAGTCGTGTCAGATATTCGTCCCATCGGACTATAGGAGTTTGGGAATAGAGTGCATCTGTATTTTCGCGCATACACGTACATTGTAATATTATCTAGACTGCCCGCCTTGATCGAAATTCGGTCAGGAAGACGTTATATATTATTCTACCATGTTGATTATTATATTAAGTCTTCACATAGAACCCCCGGCGATAGCCTTAATTTATAATAAGAAGATAAGTACATGATTGTATGTATCAAGGTTAAAACTGTTTGAGCGTTTTAAAATAGTGATAATGTTAACACATGGTTTTAACAAGAGGCTAGTTTTATATTAAAACATATCATTTAATCCTAAAAATATATTAGTCGGTATCTATATTTTAATTAAGTTTGTAAGAGTTGATCATTACGGAATTGTGTGTATAACCACCTTGACCGACATTCAGTGTGGCAAACATTGTTAAATGTTCCAAATCATCATCATCATCATCATCATTACAGCCTATTAAATTCCAATGCTGAACATAAGTCTCCCCACAGACTGCCTTATAAAGGAGAATATTTGCCACAGCTTGGCAGGTGGTTACGCAACCCCAGTTTTTTTCTAGTAGTTATTAGGAAGACACTGGTGCCCATCCCCTGGTTTGCTTCCCTGTGTCGCCTCTCGCTACACCCACGAGACGATATGGGGTGGTGGATATACTTACAAAGTAACTTACTTGCGGTTAACACCGCAGATAGTTTCAAGTACAAAACTCAATATAATACGAGTAAGCTTCGTTCACTTGTCTAACTTGAAACTACACTCGCATTATTTATATATATATATATATATATATATATATATATATATATATATATATATATATATATATATATACAATTTTTAGAGAGAGTTGTGGGACGGAGGCCCCACGCCACTCAACGTGTAACAGTCGAGAGAAAGCCGGTCGACGGAGTTTCGCTCGCTATTGCACTCAATATAACACCAAAATATTATTTTTTACAATTACTTTAATTTATAAACATAATTTATGGCCACCACCATTTGAAGAAAGGATCTTTGCGATATTTAGCAGTATTCCGCCGCCACAAAATATTCCACTATACACCAAAATTCTGAAACTCGGAAGCAACCGAATGACGTAAAGTATGTCTGTCACTGTCAACAAAATGGCCGGCCTAGAGATTCATTTTACACATTTAAATCTATTCTAATCGAAATTGGATGAATTGATTCACAAAAAATCGAAGTCTTATCTTATTTTTGCGAAATCGATCTTTTTTTATTTGCGTTAAGATTTTATATTTACAATATCAAAAGATACAACAAAGTACAGATAAAATTGAATGATTCAATTAAAAAATTGTCATTCTTTACGAGTTTGGGTACATTCAATTAATTATAAATAATTTTATGGTTGTTAATAAAACAGAAAAGATTCGATCTCGATTCATTGGGGTGAAATTAATGTCGATTTACTAGATCGATTCAGTACTATATATTGATACGACATTGACAGATGCAACGTCAAAAAAGTGAGAATTTTTGATAGGTTAGTCACTTACCAATATTTTTAAAAATAATTAAAAATACTTCGACGCCGCTCCGGCAACAAAAACCCCCTAAACTGCATTACGATTATATTACGATTGGCGATTGTAAACCCAACCCCATTATAGCTATATACTATATATACACAAACCCTATCAAGAAAAGAAGATATAACAATAAAATATATTAAGTAGAACACATTTTATTTAAATAATAATTCTTAACCATTTTTTGAAAGACTCAATGCTTTGGGCTTTCATAATTGTTAAAAGAAGCGAGTTCCGTAATTGATTGGTTTGACACAAAAGGAGGCATGAAAAAACTTTGAGTTGTGAGCGGACGTTCGCATAAGTTTATGAGCTAATCTGGAATGATCTTTATGGATATCGGCGCCCACTAACTAAAAATTTTGTTTAAGGTACCTCGGTGTTTTGTACAACAACTTCCAAGTTTTTGCAGGAACACCGTTCTCGACTGATTTTTGAAAATGACCTTTTTGTGCATCTCTACAAATGGTATTGCAGCAATTCTGTATGTTCCTGTACTTGTCCCTATTGCGGACTGAGTTTTCACTATTATAACTAAGCCTAGCTTTGTTTTTCTTATTTAACAGTGATTTAATATCGTCTGAAAGCAAATGTGCAAGGGTGTGTTTAATTTTAACTGGTCTGCCTGGTGCATGGAGGCCATAAAAGTTAATTAAAATGTAACTAAATGTGTTCACTTTTAGGTCTATAGAGTCTGCAGAGTATACAGAGAGACCAGTCAGCATTCCGAGCATCCTTTTGTGTTTACAAGTATTAATTTCAATATTAATCCTACTAAAATTTCGTAGCATCGGTACCTTGCTTTGAAATTTAGGAGTGCGTATATTATACCACTATACCAAAAATTAGGTTATGATGAGGGAGTTCCACAGCTGCAAATTGATGCCATGCTTTGACACGTAATCAGGAAATGAAACTATGACAAGATCTAACAAAGATGAAATACAGTTAGGCATAGTGTGTGGAGCATTAAGTGGCAGAATATGAAAATTACAGGAGTCAGTAATAGAGCGAAGACTTTTAGTGCGGTGATCATTCTTAAACACGCAGTCGTTTAAATCGCCCATTTAAATAATGATTGTATAGAAGAGTCAGATTTACAAGTGTTTTCTCAAACGAAGGGAAATAATTAACATGGAGGGAGGGCTAGACGGATAGAGGGATAGACGCCCAATAAGATTTTGGTTTTAGATAATATTATAATTTCCAAGAGTAGAGAACTTAATAATCTTATAAAAAATATCATATCTATGGTAAATTGCAACGCCACCACCACCCCGCCCCACCTATTTTGAATAAGATTGAAGTAGTGAATAGCATGTGGTAGGTACGAGTAAACTTGGTTTGAGCCACGACTCGTATACAAGAATAGCGCTGAAGAAACTAGTGTTAAATAATGCGAGCATGTCTGGAAAACGTGCCGGAATACTTTGGGATATAACTTTAATAACATTGAAAATTTTCAGTACAGAATGAATAAAGAACTAAGAATTGAGAAGATTCGTTTAGAGGAGTGAAATCTGTACTGTGAAAACTATCGTCACCGATGCCACTTTCGTAGTAAGGTGTCACTAAGGAATCACTGTCAAGAAGTCATTGAACGAGTCAGAAATAATAATAAGTCTTTCTACTTATAAAAAATATATTATATGGTAGTACAGATATGAACTAATAAAAACAAGATATGTAGATATAAATACTATCAATAAATAAAAATAGACTAAATCTTCTATACCAACCAGTTTTACTAGAAGCTCGCAAATCGCAAATAAACCATCAATAGAAGTTACATTTTCTACGTACACAATTATGTATTCATATGTACATATAGTTATCAGTTACAGCAATAAGTAATTAAAATATATTAAAAGCCCAATCTGTGATAGCCTTCGTTAACTATGACAGTAGTTCCCCCCGTGAACATGGGTGCTGCAAATTGCCCCAAACTGCGGGAATTATAAAAGTTAAAATTAAAAGCAACATAATCCCTAAAATTAGTTTAATAACATGTTTTTATTTTTCTTTTAAAATATACGAAATTACAACAATTATAAAATATACGAAAACAATGAAGGATAAGTTGATATTCGAAGGTGTAGGAACTACTACCGGACATGTATTGTGATTGTGTAACTCCCCACCATAGTACACCCCACCATACTAGTACGGTGGTAAGCTTCAAATCAACCCATCACAAGCCCACTGCTTCTGAATGGTTTCGGTTGTGAGGTTTTGCCCAACACTGCAATTGCCAGTTTGCAAATTGCGTAATCTGGAAATACGAAGTTTAAGTGTTAGTGTTAACTTACCAAACTTATTTGAATAAAACTGATTTGGTATGGATTTTATCACGTTTATTTTTACTAAAATCTGAAGAAAAAGATAACGTGAATTCGCTTAAAAATATAAGTAACTGTATGGAGTTAAAGTAAATTTAGAATTTCTTATGTTTTGTAAAGCTAATTTTCTGTAAAAACACGTACACGTACGTATATTTTGTTCATGAAAGTAAAGATAAATGGGGTTGTTTGCTTTCCCGAGGGTATTAACACACTCGTCTTTACAAGCAAATATGGGTCAAATGTAAACTGAAATGCAGACGCATTAAACAAAAATGAAAGAAGTTTTAGTTTCTCACCAGACAATTTTCCATCCGCATTATACAACGAAAATAAAAGTATGTACGCTAAAATATTTAAACTTGCTCTTATATAAATTCTTAATTCTCTTTATATAAATACGTATTCCACTACAATTTAAAAACTCCAGATATTTTTGTATTCTGCATATATTAAATAAAATACACCGTAAATTTTAGTTGCAGTATTTGCATAAAGGCAGAGTCGGTAAGGCACGCCCTAGGCGAAAGTTTGTCGACCAAATTGGTGATCTACTTCTCTCTGATTCTCTCTCGGAATCTCTGATTTCATTTATTTGTTCGTCTAGCTCCTTTTTATTGATTTTAGCGCATTTAAAACTTCTTCCATCATTTTAGTTGAAGTTTGTTTTGGTACAGGTGATGCCCTCTAGCAATGCGTTTATGTATTAGTTAGCCCTTTGATGTGGATTACTATGGATCACCTTTAGATATCGATGCCTGTATCATAATGAGCATGACGTGTTGTGTGCCCCTGTTCCAATAGATGGCGTTTTGCATGCGATCGTGCGCTGCTTGAAAAATTATTTGCAAAACAACAATTAGGTATTCAGGTTATGACACTTAGCACTTTTTATTTTACACTTTGATTTGTTATTTTCACTACTGCACAGACGAAACTTATTCCGGTTTGAGATGTTGCGTCCTAAAAAAGACGCAAAGTGCTCCCAAAAGACCTTGAAGTTCAAAATTTAGTATTTGTTTTACACTA
Organism: Parnassius smintheus behrii; assembly: GCA_036936625.1. Taxonomy (NCBI): domain Eukaryota; kingdom Metazoa; phylum Arthropoda; class Insecta; order Lepidoptera; family Papilionidae; genus Parnassius; species Parnassius smintheus. The sequence goes on along the minus strand of JAUPFT010000012.1, from coordinate 40,910,186 downwards.
CGTTTGGTTTAAGTTTTTACAAATTTAATACAAATTTTTCCACTGTACGTTATCTTCACCAGTTCACTAAGTACTATGTCTTTGTAAACATTTATATAGTATTGGTCAAAAGTCGCTCTTTATAGTATATTTTTGTTATTTTTAACGGAGTTGATGTTTAACATGTCACGATGGCGCCCTTTCCACTTAATTTATCATAAGTTGAAATAAAACATTTAAATAGGAAAAAAGTGTAATATTAATTTAAGTGCCGCGATACGATGAAGACCGGACTTATTTAAAAAAAAGGACTACTGTATCTCCAAATCCACGCCCAACCCACGTGTTATCGATTTAGGTAAAACTGTTTTATGATACTCACGTATATTAACGTAAATCTATCCATACGTACGTAAATCTATACATAATATCGAGCATAGTGCTTAGGTCCTCCATCGATTCTGCCATGACTATATCGTCGGCAAGTCGATGGTGAGCGATCTACTTGCTAGTGACGTCAGTACCGTATCGTTTCCAGCCCAGTAGCTTGGAAACGTCTTCCAATGCAGCGGTGAAGAATTTCGGGAATATTACGTTACCCTCGTTTACACCACTCTACAGTTGGATAGGTTTTGTACTCTGTTTATATACTCGGATAGCTATCGTTACCCTGTTGTACAAACACTTCAACTTTTCGAAATAGCGACGGTCAACTTAGCAGCGCTGAAGGGACTGAAGCACCGCCCAAATGATGACAAAATCAAAGGCGTTCTCATAGTCCACATATGCAAGCCCGTGTACACCAACACTCTATGACGGTGCCATAACACAGAATAAAAACTTAAAAAGTAGTTTAAATATTAAAAAACATAAAGTTATTATGTATTGTGATGACATAGGTAAAAATTTGGGCATGATGTTAAATAACCATTTAAAAGGACAATTGATTAGTAATTATTGTATGCCTGGAGCATCCTTTAGTCATATAATGAATAAAGTTTTAACCAGTAAGTTTTCTCCTAATAGCACATTACTAATTTTTGTTGGGATAAGAGGCAATGTAAACAAAAATCAATTATTAAAATATATTGATTACCTCAATACTTTAAATGTACATAAAATTATCTTGTTTACATTGCCTTTCATACAGGGTTGGCCACGGGAGAATAAAATAAGATATGATTTAAATTAATTAATGAATAATTTATCATGTAACAATAATTTAAATTTGACATTTAATTGTAACAATTATACCAATAGAATTAATTTAATAGATATTAATAATTTAATTAAGAAATTTTTGACTACATGTAGGTATTACCTATCCAAATATAATTTAAGACAGATAGCAAATGTGCTATCTTATTATTTATATATTAACTCAGCCAAGGACTTGGCTACCCAGACATCTGCTCCTATTGAGCAGCATAATGATTTGACATGTAATTTGGAATCCGTTCCAAGTAATTTAAATTAGAAAATGAGACAATAGAGGTAATCTCTAGCAGTTATATTAATTTAAATAATTTAGAATGTAGCTTACAAATACTTAATAGTTGCAATTGTATAACTCCACAAAATGATATAAATAATAAAAATTGTTTACACTTGGTGCATCAGAATATACAAGGCATGATAGGCAAAGAGCTAGAAATTGAATTGTTTTTAAATAGCAACAATATTCATATTTTATGTATTACTGAACATTGGTTAAAAGCTCATAATTTAATGTTTAACTTTAGTAATCACCAGGTGCTGTGCAGTTCTTTCAACAGAGAAACGATTTTAAGAGGTGGCTCCTTAATTTTAGCTAGTAAATTATTATCATATAAAGAACGTAAAGATATTGTGAGCCTCTCTGTTGAGCGAACTGTAGAAATGGCATGTGTTGAGTTTGAGCACCTCATTGTTGTGAGCGTTTACAGACCCCCATGTTCTTTATATGATACTTTTGAAAAAAATTATGGAGGAAGTTTTCGCTAAGCTTAATAAACAGAATAAATCTGTTGTAATATGTGGAGACTTTAATATCAATCTCCTAGAAGCTTCCTCCACTAATATTAAATTTAGATCATTGTTTAAATCTTATGGTCTTTTTAATTTATTTTTGGAGCCAACACGTATTGCTGAATCTAGTGCCACATGTATAGATAACATTTTTACAAATGTTAAGCCGTTCAATAAATGTATAATTCAAAAATTGAGCTCTGATCACTGTGGACAATTTGTTTCATTACCTTATGTTCACAAAAAGCAAGTAGATAAAAAAGTAGTGTTTGTTCCAGTAAATGCACATCGCTTGGAGAAGTTTAGAAGTAACATAGTAAAAAAACTTCCATTACTTTCATACCAAAATAATCCAAATTTTTTGTATGCAACATTATTTAAGCTCATTTGCAATGAATTTAATAATACTTTTACTTCTAAAACATTCTCCTTGAATAATCGTAAAGCATTTAATGAATGGGCAACAGTAGGAGTCCATAAGAGTAGACAAAGGTTATATGAACTTTACAATGAAAGGTCACATAATCCTAGCGTTGAATTTAGGGAATATGTAAAAAAATATTCCAAAATATTTAAAAGAGTGTGCTCCTTAGCCAAGTCATTGTATTTAAGCAACAAAATAAAGACTGCTTCTAATAAAATTAAAATGACATGGAGTATAATTAATAGTGAAGCTGGTAAGGTCAACTCTCGCAATTCAAACTACCAGTTAAGTTTTAACAATAAATTAACTAAATCAGATCAGGACGTTGCAATGGTTTTTGAGAAATATTTTACTGATATTCCGATCTTAACTACTAAGTCACTGAATTCTTCTCCTACCGTCGCCGAATCGTTACTTAAACAAAATGTAAATGTGTGTACAAAGAATTTTACATTTCATAAAGTTTCATCAAAAGATATTGTAAAATATTTTAAGACTATTGATATTAAGAGAACCGCCGATCTGTGGGGGATTTCTGTTTAAGTTATTGCGTCTATAATAGATACAATCGCACCTCAACTATCTATTATTTTTAATAGTAGTATCAAATCTGGTGTGTTTCCTGATTTAATGAAGCATAGTAAAGTAATACCTTTATTTAAATCTGGTAGTACATTGGACCCCGCTAATTTTAGACCTATTTCTGTACTGCCAACACTTAGTAAAATTTTTGAAAAAATCATTCTTGATCAATTGTTAATTTTTTTTAATGTAAATAAATTACTTCATAAAAATCAATTTGGTTTCACAAGGGGTCGCTCGACAACTGATGCTGGTGTTGAGCTGATTAAATATATATTTAATGCATGGGAGAATTCACAGGATGCTTTGGGTGTGTTCTGTGACCTATCCAAAGCATTCGATTGTGTTCACCATGAAACATTAATCAGGAAACTTCAACACTACGGTGTAAGAAATGATGCTCTTAAATTAATTATTTCATATTTAAGTGACAGAACACAAAAAGTTGTTATTAATAGTATGAGTTCTTCCGGGTCGATTGTACAAATGGGCGTGCCTCAGGGCTCAATTCTCGGCCCCTTTCTGTTTCTCGTATATATTAATGACTTACCTCACATAGTAGGGGATAACCATGATATAGTATTATTTGCTGATGATACTTCATTAATTTTCAAATTAAAACGACGGTTATTAAATTACGACGAAGTAAATAATGCTATAGCTAAGTTAGTCAATTGGTTTAATGTTAATAATTTGCATTTGAATAGAACTAAAACTAAATGTATGAAATTCGTAACTCCTAATGTTAAACATGTCAATACTAATGTAATTTTAAATGGGGAGGAACTGAGTCTTGTTGATACCACCATTTTTCTTGGAATCACACTGGACGCAAAGCTTCAATGGCTCCTCCATATATCAAAACTAGCTAGCAGACTTAGTTCTGCAGCATATGCTGTAAAAAAGATTAGAACTCTTACCAGTGTTGAAACAGCTAGAATAGTTTACTTTAGTTATTTCCATAGCATTATGTCGTATGGTATTTTGCTATGGGGACACGCGACTGACACTGAAATTATATTTATTTTACAGAAGAGGGCCATTAGAGCAATACATAATTTAAAACCAAAAGAGTCACTGAGACAAAAATTTAAGCATATTAATATATTAACTCTGGCCTCTCAATACATTTATGAAAATGTAATGTACGTACACAAAAATAAAAGTAGTTTTGCGAAAATAAGTGATATTCATTCTGTAAATACTAGGAGCAGACACAAGCTGGTAGTACCAGTTACTCGACTCCACCGAGTCAGTAATTCATTCTTGGGGCGATGTATACGCTTTTACAACAAAATCCCAGAAAATATTCAAAATTTGTCATACACAAAGTTCAAAAATGTTATTCAACTAAGTTTGTATAAAAAGGGTTATTATAATATTAAGGAATTTATAGATGATAATAACCCCTGGGAAGGGTGATCGCTACCAAGCTATTTCTAATTTGTCTTGTGTTGTTGATTGTAAACATGATTGTAAGTTATTATTAAAAAAAATAGTCCCGCTGGGTTTCTTGCTGGTTCTTCCCAGGACAGAGGTTTTTTTTGCGAACCAGTGGTAAATTAAAAAAGTGACTTTCAATAAGTATTTTTATAATCTACATTGAATAAAAAAGTTTCTATTTCTATTTCTAACAGGCTGGTTGGAACACCCTCTACCCCATATCTTTCTGTTGGTGTCGTAAGAGGTGACAGCGAAACTAAGACAGGAGATGGGCAGGAGCATCTTTCTGATATAAGCAAAAATCAATAAAAAAACTGCGATTGCCAACTCGCTCTCCAACCATGGCAATATACCCCCATGAGCAACAACATGAATAAACAGCCCTCAGTCCCCGGCGGCCCCACTTTTTTTCACTACGGTGGCTACCATGATAACGGCAGGGCAGGGGGTGCTGAGTATCTCCGGTGGAGGTTCAGCTGACACTCAGAAGAATCGACATATAACGCCCGCATCCTGAGAACTGAGGAAAAGATCCTGTAGCTGGAAGAAGAGATAGACAAGTTGTGCTGGGATATCATAGAATTATCTGTGGTCCGAAAGGAGAGAGAGAACACGGTAATCCTCGAATTAGGCAATTTTTTCTATCACCGGGAGGGTAACCAACTGTCCCAAGGAGGTATCGGATGTATCGTCCAAAAGTCTCTCGTTAACAACGTTTTGAAAATTGGAAGTGTGTCGACGAGGATTGCGTGCCTCATACTCAAAACCTCCAAACGGTATTAGCTAAAGGTTTTACAGGTTTACGCACCAATCTCGGCACATCTATAGGTATCCTCATACATTTCCTCCACCTTTAAAATAACCTTAATATTAAAACCTTAGTATAGAAACCTTAGTATTTAATACTGTTTTTTTTTTAAGTATGGTGAGTTTAGAGAACCCTTTTTATTGGAAATGAGGTATTCCATCTTAGTCTTCGGAGGTGACAACTCATCAGAATTTTGATCCTTAATTGAGGATAGAAGTAGATGTATACGGGGCATAACATTCACTTACCAACAGGTGGCCTCAGTCTATAAAATAAAAACTTTAACTTACCTTTTGGTCATTCATTCATTACAACCTATCAAACACCCACTGCTGAATATACGTCTCCCTCAAAAACAGCACTCCCCCAAGGGGAGGATCTTGCTACACTCTCCTTTACAACCAAATGAAACAAATATTGGCTTAACACAAAACAACTACTTTGTGTTTCAGTTATTTGTTAATTAGGTAGTTAGCCTTGCGATATTTTACCCTAAATACATTATTGTCTTAAGAACACAAAATCATAGCTTGCTTATATACTCTAAGAATATTATTCTAGACCAGTGAACCGCTCCGGCTTGGACTGGGTGGTATGTCTTAAAGTTATTTTTGCCATCATTAAGATTTTTCAAGATGATTATCGTAAAGTTTCATCACAATCGGTTCAACTATTCCGTTAGCCTGGATATAAAGTCAGACAGTCAAACAGACAATCATAATCGCCACGCTAGGGTTGGTGGTGCAATATCAAATATCTCGCACTTTTGACGTTGTCCTCAGTTTGTCTTGGGCATATTACATGAGGAGTACACCGCTATATATTGAAGGCCAAGACATCTTTCTGATTTTATTTCAGTCACCTCACTGACATCCAACAGATGTAAATGGGTGGTTTAAATACACCGCCACCACACCATTTTTTATCCCTTTAGCATATTTTAATGTATTAAAAAAACAGCACTCGCAAAAACACCTTAAATATATCAGAATATGATGTGGTTATTTTGTTTCATTTTTATGTGTTTGCCATTCATCATTGCGTTTTAATAAGTAATTCGGTATTGTTCATTAAAAAAAGAACCATTCTTATCCTGTAAGAAATAAAATATTTTGTATGTGGTGGCGGTTCGTATAAGAGAACCATTTAACTTCACTCGGTGAGTGTCGCCAACTTGGACAAATGATCACACAAAAGCATTTGTTCGAATTCAACAGCGAGAGAAGAGGCAGCTTTATATTTCCTTCCTTCCTTTAGATTTGAGTGTATTAAAAAAAGAAATACCTGTAAAATACACAACAGTTTTTACTATAGTACCGGCCAGATAACTTCACCTATCGAAACACAATGATAAATGTCGAACACATAAAAATGAAAGCGCGCGTTCTATAGATTACCTATAGGAGATTTATGAACCATTTAAATGTTATCTACTTGCAGCAGACTTTTGTAAATCAATTTATTTTTGGCACTGAATAAAATTTGACTGCTGATGCTGAATTTCTACTAAATTTTATGGATAACAGTATATACTAAAATAAAAACTACTATTTCGTAGGTAAAGTAAGAAAACAACACTCATTTTGCGTTAGACATAAAAATATATAAAAAACACTGCGTAAAAATTACTTTGTATGTCGTAAGCCATGCCAAAAAAGTCATCACTCAGCATGATTTGATTTTGCAATGGAAAATTTGGTTCCAAGAGAAATAAAATAAGGGGATTATCATCATCATCATCATCATTATCATTACAGCCCTTCAAATGTCAACTGCTGAACATTTTCTTTGGGGAGCCAAAGAATGCCACAAAGAACGGTCCTGAGCCACCTGCATCCATCGACTTTCTGCCTGTTTTACCAGGTCGTCACTCCATCTAGAGGGGGCTGCCCCACATTTCGCCTACCGGTACGAAGCTGCCACTCGATAACCTTGCTTGCCCATCGGTTGTCGGTTCTTCGAGATATATGGCCAGCCCATTGCCATTTCAACTTACTTTTTCTTTGGGTTATGTCGGTTTCTCTGGTTCTACTACGGATATCCTCATTTCCCAGTTTATCTCGCAGCGAGACCCCGAGCATAGCCCTCTTCATAGCTCGCTGAGCGACCTTGAGCTTGCTCATACAGCCAGTAGTGAAGGACTACATCTCGATCCGTAAGTCAATAAAAAATGAGATAGTTTTACAAAAAAGAAAAACCGAAATATTTCGGATATGTGCAACTATCGGCCCATTTCTTTAGCGACAGCTTGCTCATGAAATGGGCCAATAGTTGCACATATCCGGACGGCTATCTTAATAGCACAGTGTACGCAGTCTTCCACCCAGAAGGCCTCAAAGCTTTTCGACCTTGTTAGGTATGACATACTGTGGGATTAACTGCAAATGGCTGGCCTACCTGTCTAGTACATTAGCATTTTTCGCAATTGGCACTGTCATCAAAATAATCAGTTCAGGTGGTCTGATGCGCTGTCGGATGAGTATATGTTAGAATGTGATGCGAGGCAGGGGGGGGTAACCTCATCTACGCCTTTTAATCTTCATTTAAATGAACGAATCATCGACCTGGAAGCGAGCTTTTTGGCGATCTATTAATGAACTCTGCATGAAAACATCTATTACGTACACGACATGGTGCAGCTGGGCCTGTTAGTCAGTGGCTTTCAAACGATTCGGACTTTTATCCGTATGTGAGGTCAATTCCGAAGCTCACGATCTATATACAATGTTCATCAAGAGTGAGCTTCCGGTGGTTCAAGGCAGGCACGAAGGAACCTAACTTTATACCATCTATGAATTAAGTAGCTGTCGCTGTAAAAATAGTAATTTAAGTACCTCGGCCATGCAGTAAACAAAAACTAAAAAGATGATTGCAGCACGGCTCTACCACGTAGCTGATAAGAAGAATCGACGTTACGAGAAGTCTGCAGTCTGTGAACACGTACAGGATCGCCCCAATCACTACATCAGATTTGATAGACCACAAATCCTCGCTAAAGAACACCTATTCCTTCCAAAGATGATTCGCGAAGCTATTGAAGTCATAACAACATCCTCATTTCAATAGAGAAGATGGCTGGGTACTACCATCTGCTTGGGATTTTATAAATAATAAAATTAAATCCCAACCCAAGTTTTTTTTTTTTTTTATATAACTGCAAGACTTCAAGATACTATAAGTTCATAATGTGTAATCGGAAAAAAATTATTAAATTTAATATGTGGGTAGTCGTGGTTAACTACGAAATCGGAACATCGATCACCTCAGTCCCACCCGTGACCATGGGTTCTGTAAAGTGCTCGAAACGTTGGGAATATAAAAAAGTTAGTATACGCGATAATTTTTTTTTATGTGGAATAGGTTGACAAACGAGCACACAGTCCACCTGATGGTAAGTAGTCGCTGTGGCCCATAGACATCTACATGTATTCTCGAATACGAATCAAAATGCAGATGCCTTGTCACCCGTGAGGACTAAGATGAAATGCCTCATTTCCAGTAAAAATGGTCTCTGGTTCTCTACACTCACCTTACGAAACACAGCAGAATTAAGCTACTATTTTACGCTGGTATTTTGTGAGAGCGTGGTCCTGCCCCGATCGAGCCGACCCATTCGTGCTACTACTATACTACTAGTATAACTGCAGCATGGCTCTACCTCGTATAAAAAAAATTCGCCGAAACCAGTTTTATTTAAATGTCAATTGTTTGCCTAAATATAAGAAATCATTATGAAAGAGGTTTTATTCACATACAATATAAATGTGAATAGTCGCTTTTATTGCAATGCAAATTTTGAATGGTACATTTGCGTTGTCATGATTGTGTCTAAGTTACTCAAACCTTAAGCTGCTTGCTTTCTTATACTTCGGACCAGAACGCAGCACTGTACTGCTCCTTGTCAGCAGAAAAATGTAGCCAGTTGACATTTATTCAGATTGCAAGGAAGAATACTAGTCCTGCTAGCTAAATGATTTCCTCTTCTCTATCAACACGTAAAAGTCCACAGTTGGATGGCCAAATGATTAATCAAAACAGCAGAATTTAAATTAAAAAGTGTTACATTATATGTATACTTATTTAAAAAGTTTTAAATAAATAACTGTCATAAAAATTTTGTTTTAGTTAATTATGGGAATAGATAAAATATAAAATCAACCCGAATTTTTTCTCCTTAAAAAAATTTTTTTTCTTTTTTATTGCTTCCCTTTTGTGCTGTATTAGTTTTAAGTTACATATTTTAATGTATATTTCTACTAATAATAATTTATAAAATACGATAATTTTAAATTATTTTAATCATCTCCATAATCAGACTGAGGAATTCAACAGTTGGACATAAACCTCTCCCAAAGCGCTATTTTAGAATATTTTAGCAATGAATGATTTATTCAACAAAGAATCAAAACATAATAAGTACCTCTTATTTAAATATATTAAAGTACATATTTACTTTAAATTGATTTGTAATACTTTTGCGTATACATTGATAATATAATACTTTATATTTTCAAGAGATGGGTATTTACTTAAAACAAGTACTTATATGGAAATATGTAACTGTTATTTCAAGAACATGTATTATAAATACGGTGTGATTCTATTTATTAAAGCTTAGCTAAATGAAAAGATGTCACGAATTCCTAATTGTTTAACTTGGGACTGAACGACAAAGAGGCGGAGTGGTCGACAAACGTACATGACGCAATTAACGATCATGCATGCATATATTCATATAACATTCATTACCAAATTGTTTTGGTTCCTTCATCAAATGAGATTATTTTATTATTCTAAACAATACAGTAGTGCAGCGACCTAGCATTTAATTACACCACTGCAAAATTAGATTGACTTCATTATGACGACTAGACGGAAACTGTTCAGTGATGTCTTAATGATCGCAAGGCTAAAAACTAGCAGCGTTCACCGAATAGTTAGAGGAACACTCAACCTAAACGTTAAATTGGAGAGGTCTCGTCTAATGAAGTCAATGCTCCGTCAGTGCCTGGAAGATTGCAATTTTGTTAAACTGAGAAACTGACAATAATCGGAGGCTGGTATTTTGGGACAAAGCGACCCAGTCGTTCAATTGGTCATCTATTTAGAGTTCAGCTATAGTAATCTACTTGAAATATGTATTATGTGTATTTCAAGTAGATCGTGTAGTAGTGTAGATGTGTCAAGAACTTCTACGGTACTGAAACTGAATTTCACTCCTATGGACTCGTAAGTGTATGTAACATGCATTTACGCCCCCAGCCGACCATCTGTTGTCGGGAACGTGACATCGCCTGTGATACGAAGAACAAGGTTTCTATTAGACCGTTTTTTTTAAATTGTTATACTTACATTATCAGTTACAAAGGGACGGAAGTGTATCGTCAAACTAATTAATTTATTATTTATTATTATATTGTGAAATAAGCGAGACAGGTGTGTCAAGATCGTGTAGTATCTGTTCATGATATACATTTTTACTATCAAATATTATCTTATACATAAAAGTTAAAAAGTTAAAATTGAAGCGTATATACGTCCCATTGCAGGGCACATGCCTCCTCTGAATTCTAAGAGGGTTTTAGGGCAAGGCAGGGTCCGCTGCTTTGCCCCAATGCGTGTTGACGAACTTCATATATGTAGTTGAAATATTTTTTTCTAATTTCTCAAACCCAGTCGTCCAATGGGCCATCCATTCAGAATGCAGCTATAGTAATCTACATGAAATATGCAAAAACCATATTTTAAGAAGATATCAAAAAACATCTACAATACTGAAGCTGAATTTCACTCCTATAGACTCATACACTTGTATGTAACATGCATTTACGCCCCCATCTCACGATATGTTACCGTGAACGTGACATTGCCTGTGATACGAAGCACTAGGTTTCAATAACACTGTTTTTTAAATTGGTTTCGTTCTTTATTTTAATTTATTTTTGATTGTATTGATGTGCTTATATTATGAAATACAAAGGGTCAGAAGCAGAAGTGTATCGTCAAATTAATATATTTATTATTTATGCCTAGATATATTGTAAATAAGCGAGACAGGTGTGACAAGATCGCATAGTATCTGTTTATGTTATATTTTTTTTACTATCAGATATTATCTCATACATATAAATTCGAAAGCTACAACCCTTTTACGTTCCACCGACACGAGGCACAGGCCTTCTCTCATTCCTGAGAGTGTTTTAGGGCAGGGGAGTTTCTTTTATGGGATAGGGTGACAAACTAGCACACAGTCCACCTGATACGGTAAGTAATTGCTGTGGCCCATAGACATCTACCTCTACCCTCAATTACGAATCAAAATGCAGATGCGTTGTCACCCGTGAGGACTAAGATGGAATGCCTCGTTTCTAGTAAAAAGGGTCTCCGGTTCTCTACACTTACCATAAGAAACAAAGCAGCATTAAGCTTCTATTTTACGCTGGTATTCTGTAAAAGCACGGTCCCTCCCCGGTGGATCCGAGCCATTCGTGCTACAACTATACTTCCAATATATCTGCAGCATGGCTCTACCATGTATAAAGGTAGTGTTCGCGGCAGTGCCCAAATGCGTATTGACGAACTTCAAATGTCTTCAGAATATTTTTTTCTTATTTCTCAGACATGCAGGTTTCCTCATGATGCTTCCCTTTGCCGCAGAGCACGTGGTAAATCAGCACTTAAACTGCAATTAACTATTTAGTTGGTGCAGGCGGGGATCGAACCCACGTTGCTCGCGTACTGTGAAATGTACAGCGAGCGGTTACCATCTTACACATATAAATACATAATATACACAAATTTTAAGCGAGTAGAGCCACGCTGCGTCTTGTAGCACGTATGAATCGGTTCAAATGAGGAAGGACTTTGTGTTTAGTGTGTATTTTACGCTGTGTTATTCGTGATTGTATAGACCCAAACACACTTTTCAATGGAAATGCGGCATCCCAACTTAGTCCTCAAGATTGATAACGCATCTCCATTTTGATTCTCAACCATGTAGTTCTCTATGGGCCTCAGCATCCACTTACCGGGTGGACTGTGAACACGTTTGCTACCCTCATTCTATAAAAAGGTAGTAAAATGTATGATAACATTACTTCTTTAATATCACTTGGTATAGCAGTAGCTAAACGTTTGGCTGCGGACCGCGGGCTTGAATCCCGCACGTAGTATTATTATTGCGCATAAATAATTGCAGCGGGTTTATGTTGGTACATGTGCGACTTATGTATGAATTTATATCGTGAAGGTGTTATACAAGAGGAATTCGTTACGTGTGAATGTAATATATTTGTATCCGCTTGATATAACGGTAATAAATAACAAACTGTAATCTTACGGCTCCGTGGCGCAGTGCCTTAGTAATGAGTGGCTGCGCTGGGGGCCGCGGGTTCGAATCCCGCACGGAACAAGTATTTGTATGGCCTACAAATAATTGTTCCGGGTCTGGATGTTTTTCATTGTGCAATTTATGTTTGTAAACTGCCTCCACGATACAGGAGAAAATCCTATTGTGGGGGTAACGTTATTTAAAAAAAAAGAAAGTAAGATATAACGGTAATCATTTGTGTCACCTCGTGTAAGGGAATCCACTACTACATATGATCGTCACATAGGTGTCGTAAGGGGCAACAAAGTGAAATGAAAATTGGACAGCAACATCTTTCTCATAACAACTCAAAATAGTATAAGATGCGAAGCGTGGCGACTTTGGCAAATATACTTCGTCAAACTACCTGCAGTGGACTATGACTGAAGGATAATTGCCTTTAAGTCCTATAATAGACATAGGTCTTTTTCCAATATTGCCAGTTCTCGTAAATTATTGGATTATTAGATATCCGTATTAAAACCAGCGTAACCGATAGAGCGCAATAATTCAGTAATCTGAGTGGCAATGGGCTGACCAAGAACCAATAAGCAGATAAGTGAACTGTAGGATAGACCTCCCTTAAGACGGTGTGAGATTGGTAAGAGATGCAGGAAGGCGATGGATCAAGGAGGGCTATGTTCAAAAGTGAACTTGAGATAGGCTGTAATGACGATGAGGATGATGATGATTGGGCTTAAAGTGACAATCGAATTTACAGCTTTCTTATGGTAAGTGGCTACTGCAAACTTGGAAACCCTCAGCAAAGTTCAAACGAAGAAGACTACACATAAGTTGTCACCTCTGAGGAGTAAGATGTAGTACCTCAGAGCATGTAAAAATACTGGTTCTCTATACCCTCTAGACTGAAACTCAACAGTGCAACTCAAGGGTGTGTTACCTACAGACTACTAAAGTTAAAAAATCCTACCAGGTGTTTAATTAGCAATCATGTTAAGTGAAATAAGTGTGAGACAACAAATACGTATATATTTACGTTGAAAAATAAATACGGGTAGACATACGTAATTATTTTCCAAAAATAATTTTCAACTGCAAGGCAGCAAAAAAATACAAAACAATTTCTTTAAGTTCTAATCTACATAAGAGTTGTAACCGCTCTGGACTTTCATAGGTTTTTGTACAAAGAAAGTAGTTAACTTAAATTGTCGGAAATAGCTAGTAATGTGAATTTACTGCCTTAATCAAACTTTCTAATCGTATTTTGTGATTTGTCAAAAGAGGAAAGCAAAAAAAAATTATTGGGTTTTTCTGTCGAAAAATTCGCAGCAGCAGCTTGTAGTCAGGAAGCTGGCTGTACTTTACTCCCGTCTCGCGTAAAGCATTTGAATTGGCCCTGCACCTGATTTCTCTATAGTCGTGTCAGATTTTCGTGCCATCGGACTGTTACGAGCTTGAGGTTCGTGACAATAAAAATTGCCGATAGAATTACCTAAATTAACACTTTAATTTACTTTATACAAATTAAAGTTAAAAACACTAATAATTAAACACACTAATTCACTTAATTCCGCTCCGAAGTTTCGCTTGTGTCGCCGAGTTCAACTCTGTCTCGATCGCATCTTGCGCCACCTATTTATTTAAATTAGCAAAATATCCGGAATGTTCAAGTAAACACGCGCAAGGTACCGAGAGTTCGAGTATAGATTTTCTAGTTCTTCGGGTGGCGCTGTCGGTCGAAAGACTTGTGATGTCATAAACTGCAACGCTCCCCTCGCTCTCGTTCCTGACACTAGATGGCGCTAGTTGTGTCGTCGACTGGAGCGGGTAACAGGACTATAAGAGTTAGGGAATATAGTGCACCTGTATTACCGCGCATACTCGTACATTGTAATATTATCTAGATTGTGCGTAAGAATTGCATAGCTTAATTGCTCCCTCTCAGACGCAAGGCCATTCTCCACTCTGTCGTTGTCGACTCACCACGAATTTGAACCAAACGGTTTGCCGTCTCATGGAAGAATTTCTAAAAAGAGGATTCAACTCAACAAACACCATTATGAAAAATCGTCTTCAAAGACATAGGTACTCATATATCATTGACCACTCGACAATTGTTTCATAAACAAATGGAGCCTTGATCCAAATTCGGTCAGGAGGACGTTATATATTATTCTACCGTATTGATTTTTATTATATTAAGTCTTCACATAAAACCCCCGGCGAAAAAAAAAGATGAGTACCTATATAATTGTATGTAGCTAGGTTAAAACTGTTTGAGTGTTATAAACAAGTGATAATGTTACCACATGGTTCTAACGAGAGGCTAATTTTATATTAAAACATTTCATTTAATCGTAAAAATATATTATTCGGTACCTATATTTTAATTAAGTTTGTAAGAATTGATCATATTACAGTATTATGTATGTAACCACCTTGACCGAATGTCAGTGTGGCAGACATTATTAAATGTTCCAAATCATCATCATCATCATCATCATTACAGCCTATTAAATTCTAATGCTGAACATAAGTCTCCTCACAGACTGCCTTATAAAGGAGAATATTTGCCACTGCTTGGCAGGTGGTTACGCAACCCCAGTTTTTTTTTTCTAGTGGTTATAAGGAAGATACTGCTGCCCGTCCCCTGGTTTGATTCCCTGTGTCTCCTGTCGCTACACCCACGAGACGATATGGGGTGGTGGATATACTTACAAAGTTACATACTTGCGGTTAATACCGCAGATAGTTTCAAGTACAAAACTCAATATAATACGAGTAAGCTTCGTTCATTTGTCTAACTTGAAACTACACTCGCATTATTTTTTCTGCCCTGATACGGAAAAAGGCGGCTAAGTGCATTTTGTCGATTTTGAGCTTTCAGCACCACTAGACTAAGCGAAAAATTCTCTATCGACCAATATTGGAATTATATTTTTACGATTGATAGTTCCTGAGATACATTAAGCATTTTGGCGGTTAAGAGGATATAGTAAGTCAGCTCAAATTCTAATTTCGTCCCCACTTCTCCGCGCGTCGTATGCTATGTACCGACCTGTTTGTAATCACTAATACTGTAAGTAGATAGGTCGTTAGATACTTATTTCATTAGGTTTATCATATTTATGCCTGTTTCTTAACGCCAAGCCAGTCGCTTCTTATTTTTATCACG
This sequence comes from Parnassius smintheus behrii, assembly GCA_036936625.1. NCBI lineage: Eukaryota > Metazoa > Arthropoda > Insecta > Lepidoptera > Papilionidae > Parnassius > Parnassius smintheus. The sequence continues at coordinate 40,894,438 of JAUPFT010000012.1, read as the reverse complement.
GTTATTTCCCATTTTAATTTTACGTCGTCCTGTTGCGTAATGTGTATTCTGATCGTAAGCGACACAACTTCTCCCTTCAAAAGCCTAAGCGATACTAACGGGGCGACAGGAATCAAGCTTCAGGGTGCCGATAGTTTAGGTAATTTCTTTTTACAATGAAAATAATGGTATTTAAAAAAAAAAGTAAATAACATAAGCACTGCTTTATAGTTAGTTCAGTTAGTATGCAAAGTTTCATGATCTTATGAAAAGTATTTTATGAATAACAGCGGTTTATTGTTCAGTTTGGAGGTGACTTTGGATTTTTTTTCTATCGAGAAAATTTTACGGAATCGTGTTTTCGTCTAACATAATCTTTAACATTTATGCACGACGCAAAACGACGGGATACCTGCTTAGTACAACCAGCACGGGTTGAGCAACTCAGGGGCGGTTAATGTTAATTGTCTTCTACACGTGCCTTAAGGCACATGCCGGCTTCGGGCCTCGGGGTAAGCCCCCATTACCCGTGCTATCCTCGCGGTCCACAACTATGGACCGGTCCTGGGAGCCTTCTATTGGCGTTGTAGATCTTTCTTGCGGATTAGTCCGTGATTGGTTAATTTTTTCGTAGTCGGTTAGACTACGAAAAGAGAGAGGTTGTCTAGTAAAGTCGGAGTTGGCCTATCAGCGGCATTGAGGGTTGTTACTCGACTCTCTAATCGATATAGAGAGGAGTTCTCTTGGATAGGGTCGCCCGTCCGGAGGGCGCGCATGTAGCGGCGCAAGGTTGTTAAGGTGTATATGTGGCCCGTTGTCTGCACGGTCGAACAATCCGCGCGCCAACCGGGCCACAAATTCTTGTATGGTGTCTATCTTGAGGTTGGCCGCTATGACGTCATTCCGGACGTAGCGACCCGCACCGACGATGGTTCTTAACGCCATATTTTGCTGGGCCTGCAGTCGCCGCCTCAGAGGCTCGCTCAGAAGCGCATACCAGGCCGGAGCAGCATAGGTGATAATGGACCTGATGTAAGTTTTGTATATACGCACTTTAGTGTTAAGTGGTAACTTGGATGCCAGGACCGGACGTAGCATCACCCGCGCACATCGTGCTCTGCGGACAACGAGGTCGACGTGCGCCGTCATGCGCAGCGCCCGGTCGATCCGGCACCCAAGGTAGGTCACGGCCTTCTCGTACGCGATCTGTTGGCCATTGAGGGTTAATTGAGGTGGTAGGTTCCTGAGGCGGCGAGTGAGCAGAGCGGTCGTCTTACCAACGTTGACGACCATCCTCCACTCATCTAGCCATGGTGGCAGCAGGTCCAGGAGACGTTGCATCCTGGCAGCGGCAATGTGGGCTCTTCTGGACGAGGTGAAGTAAGCGCTATCGTCCGCATATAACGCCAATTCCACGTCGTCCTCCCACTCTTGTAGCCTTCCTGCCAGGGTAGGGATATCGTTGGTATAAGCCGCGTACAGGACTGGAGACAAACAGCTGCCCTGAGGAACGCCGGCTCTGATGGTTCTGGTTGCGGACTCGGCGCCCTCTACGCAGACGTAGAACTTCCTGTCTGCCAGGAAAGACGCCACTAGCCGCAACATAGCAGGAGGGACACTGGTCTGTTCTTCCAATTTGTAAAGTTGTCCAGAATGCCACACCCTGTCGAACGCCTTTTCGATATCGAGAAAGACGCCCAACGTAGTGCGGCCTCGGTTGTAGTCGGCCGCAAGCAGGTGCAGCACTCTGGTCAGCTGTGTTGCTGTAGAGTGACCCCTCCTGAATCCGTGCTGCTCCGCCCGAAGTTGAATGCACGGGCGGAGACGTCTTAGCAACAATCTTTCAAGCAGTTTAGCTATGTGTGGTAGCAGCGTGATCGGCCTGTAGCTGGCAGCACTACGCCTGTCCTTCCCGGGTTTCGGCAAGACGATTACTTTGCCTTTCTTCCAGTCCTCCGGGAAGTGGGATGTCCGCAATATCCCATTGTAGAGTCGACCAAGCTCTACTAGGACTCTATGGGGCAGCTGTCGGAGTGCAGCGTTGGTAATCCCGTCGTGCCCCGGCGCCTTCCTCGGTTGCAGGCGGGTTGCTGTCCACCGCAGTTCAGCGGGGGAGATGAACCACTCTCCTGCAAGAGGCGGCGCGGGCGACGACAGGAACTCCTGTACGCGACTCTCCTTTTGGGCATGAAGCTCCAAGAACTCCGCACTTGCTGGGTTCGGCATAAATTGCTCCTCGAAGTGCTCGACTAGGATATCCGCTCTCCCCTTGGCATCGTAACGACGTTCGCCCGCGTTGTTGGTCAGCGGGCAAACGGGAGGTTTGGCTCTAGTTAACTGTCGGTTCAGTTTATAGAGCGACGCATCATGCTCTTCCGCCTTCCATATGCGCCGCTCCCAGGCATCTCCTCTGTGTGCCTGGACTGCAACCGACAGTTCCTCCGATAAGGTGTTCAATTTCGTTTTGATTCTCGGGCAGCGAGTACGCGCCCAGAGTCTCCTTAAAGCCCTTTTTCTCTTGATCTGCACGCTAATGTGTCGCGGCAGATCATCCCTTCTGGTAGACATCGGGACGATCGTAGAGGCAGCATTGAGGGCCTCTTGTATTGCCTTTTTCATATTTGTGGCAGCGGCCTCTACGTCGTCCGCTGTGTTTAAGGGGTGGTGTGCTGGAGGTCTCTCCTGCAGATGTTTGTGGAAGAGCCTCCAGTCGACACGTGTCTTTACTGTTCTGGGCGGTTAGTCACCGCCTTTAAGCCAAGGGTAATTAAGATCGGGAGGTGCTGTGAGTCCAGGTCGTACAGCACCTCTACCACTATCGGGTAGTTGATGTTCCTAGCGAGCACGATGTCCAATACATCCGGACGACCTCGTGAATCCGTCGGAACATGAGTGGGTTCTTCTGGACCTAAAACGTCATAGCCGTTTCTTTCGGCATCTTCAAATAGAGCATGACCCGGCGGGTTGATCAGTCTGGATCCCCACGCCGGGTGTTTAGCGTTTAGGTCCCCGGCGATGATGGTCGGTGTTTCGTCTTCCATTATCGTCCGGACGTCTGAGGAGCAAAATGGAGTCCCTGGCGGGCGATATGCTGCGTAGATCTTAAGTTCCTCGCCCGCCGCCTCCATTTTTATGCCGATAGAGCGCATAGTCTGGTATTCCGGTAGGTCTAGTTCTTGATGGACGATGTCCCTTCTCACTAGGACCGCTGTCCCTCTGTAAGCGGATCCTTGAGAAGTGACCTCGTCCCTCCTATACAGATGGTAATTAGGCAGCTTTATGCGTGTGCTCGGATTTAGTTTCGTCTCTCCCAGCAAGATGACCTGTACGTCTTGTTGTTGGGCGACGGTGCGGAGTTCTTGCAGCTTCTGCTGGATTCCACCTGGGTTCCAGTAGAGGAGGCGCAGGTTAGATTCCTCCATAGTGCCGGGCCAGGAGGTTCGCCAGCGCCTTCATGACTGCTGTAATAGGATCGGTCCCGGCTCTAATGTCTGCCAGGACCTGGCTGCCGACTTCGATAGCGATGCCAACCAGACGTTGGATGGCGTCGGCAGTCTCGAAGCCGGCTGTAGGTGTACTTGGTGCAGGAGTTGGCGCTGGTCTCGGGTGTTGGTATACTTTTCTTTGTGTATGGATAGAGGGCGCTCTCTGTGTAGAGCGGGCCCTATTTTCTGATAGGGCCCTTTCTGGCCCTCTACCCATTCTGGCTATCTTGACCTCCTTGGTAACATGCGCCTGGGCTATCGTTACCGCTGGTGTTGGGGTAGAGGTTGCTGCCTGAGGAGGAGGCTGTGCCTTCTTCTTCTTCTTCCTCCTCCCCCGCTTACTCCTCTGAGTGGTTTGGCGCTCTATGGCGTCGTTAGCGGGGGGCTGAAGAGTCGTCCCGGTGGATGCCTTCGGAATGGTAATAGTCGGCACCACCGTTTCTGTGGGTGCCGGGGGGGGGGGGCGGGTTGCCTTCCCTTACCTCCAATTGTAGTCCACCCGTCTTCCTGGACCACGGTCCTGGGACGACTTTGGGGGATCCTCTTGGGCTCCTCTGGGAGTAGTCCCGGTAGAGTAATCCCCTGCTTCCTTGCTATCCTCCTCAGGACTGGGCAGCGGCGATCATTGGCGGTGTGGTTCTTGGCGCAGTTCGCGCATCGCGGTTCCTCATCTCTACCCCTTGGGCAGTTACTGGCGATGTGGTCTCCAGCACAGCGAACACACTTCACTGGCCTGAAGCAATTGGTGGATGCATGCCCAAAGGCCTGACAGCGGTGGCATTGTGAGGGCCCCGCTTTTCCTTGCCAGGCCTCTATGACGACTCCTCTCATAAAGAGGAGCTCGTCGACTTGATAAAGTTCATTAAGGCGCTCCAGGCTCAGGTGGTCCAGCTGCGCGAAGTAGAGGCACCCAGGTCTGCCTCTACGGGGGGGGATCCCTTTAACATATCTTATCGGGAACCCCTTGGCCCTGATAGCCCCCTCTATCGCTGTTGGATCTGTGCCCACTGGTAGTCCCCGTATGCCCACTTTTGTGGGCCTGTCCTCTTCGGGGGTGTAACAGTACCAGGACATAGCTGGTACTTTCTCTGTGGTCTCTATAAGGTACTTTTGTACCGTCCGGAATTCTTGCGGGCTCTGAGGGGTAAATCGGACCCCCTTACCGAACGGACGAGCATTTGGTGGGTGGCCCAATTTCTTGGTGAGCACTTCGAAATGCTTCGTCCAGTCCGGCAAGCACTCAGCTACTATAGGTGGATACCTCTTGATAGGTTCCTCCGGCGGCTTTGGCGTTTCAGCTGTCTTAGTTCTTGGTACTGCCGGGGCAGCTACCAGTTGAGCATAGCTATTCGAAGGCCTCTGACCATCGTCCGATGGCCGGCCTGACGGATTGGTAATAGGCGCGGACGGTGACTGTCCGGCTGATGTGCTCGGCGCTAGGGTCGCATACGTGGTGGCACTCCACCCGTATGACCCTTCTCCTCCCTGTTCCAGTTCAGCAGCATCCATGCTGGTGTGTTGTTCCAGTGTTCTGGGGAGGGTGGATTTAATCGGCGAAGGCGATTGAGGTGGTGTTCTCCTAATCGGCTTCTCCGATTGGCGTTCTAATTCTCCCTCGGATGACGAGTAATCCGAGGAGTCGGAGGAACCGAAGCATCGCCTCTTCTCCTGGAGGGATGCTGCTGTCTCTGGAGGTGTATATCTCCTCAAGGTTTTCTTGGCCCGCTGGGGTTGTGGGAACGGTTCCCGCCCAGTCGTACCTTCAGGTACGATGGGCGAGAGCGCGGTCCTCGGTGCGGGGTCCTTGCCCGGTGAGGAGGGTTTCCGAGTCGGGATCTGAGAGTAGGAGGACACTACTCTAGTCCTTTCTGGATAAAAAATATCGCGGTACGCGATCGGACGATCTAGTACGCCAGGACGGTCGGGTGGTCTTCTTGGCTTCGGTTTAGGTGGAGGTTCCCCTTTGTCCTTATCGGACATGTTGGTGACCTACTTACCTACCTAAAGTCAGTCAGGTAATCTACTAATGGCCCTGTCTAAATACCAGCCGTTCGGCACGATGCGCGACGCGGATGGTTAGATGCAAACTATGTTGGCTTAATCTCATGGGGCACTGCCTACCCCTTTTACAACGAAAAGGGTTGAGGTAAGTGCTTAGGTGGCACTTTATACGCGACTAGGCACAGGATGCACGAAACGCATAAAGTGCCCAAGAATCACCCAGGGGCCGGTGACCTCGACGCCTCACGGAATCACGGGACTCAACGTTCGGCGGAGTATGTCGTACCGGCGGTCAATTGCAGCCACTGTATAACTGCAAGCGACGCACACCTAGGAGATCTTTATCTCAGGGGCGGTGGGCGGAGCCACGGGGGTCGCGTCCGGCGAGGTTCGACAACTAGCGAGGGTGCATACAACAACACGGAAAAGCAGCCGTAGTCTTAATTATTGTATTTAATTTGTTAAATATGCATACCTTATATTCGATAATATAAAAGAATGATGTTGTAACTATGCAATAACTCTCCCAATAAAGGCATCGAATAAATAACGAGAGTTAGCATAGATTTTAAAATGTAAATTGTACTCTTATAGTTAATTTACCTTTGTTGCATATCACCTTTATTATGTATTACTTTTCTTACATATTACCATTCATATAAATTACCTTTCTAGTAAAAAAGATAATTGTAACATCAATAGGGCATGTTATCGTGACGCGGCTGCGGAGCAAATGAAGCTACGCGTAGGGCGACACGACGTTTTATATTTATAGTGCTGAGGTGCGGGGCAGGGTTCTCAGCTTAAAAATTGTGAATTATAAAGTTAAAAACCTTTTTGAATGTAAGATAATTATTGTGTACATAATAGTATAAGAAATAGATGTAAGAATATTATATAGTTAAATATGATTGTTAAAAAATAAGAGTTTTAAAGAAATAAAGAAAGGCGCGGGGGTGAGGCAAGGGTCCGCTGGCCAGCAGCGGCCGAATCATATAAAAGACGGGCCGGCCGGTAGGGTCGGCTTCATTCAATATCCGCGGTCTGCGAAATAACCTCCCAGAGCTTAGGCTTTTTCTACGAGATCGCGAAGCCGATCTCCTACTCCTACAAGAGACCCATCTCAGCCCCAAGGTCTCTAAAGGCCTTACTATTAAAAATTATTCACTCATACGTAACGATAGACCCGACCGCAAAGGCGGCGGCACTGCCATCTATCACAAAAAGTCCCTTCATTGCTCCCACATATCTACTCCTTCGCTTACCAGTATGGAAGCCACTATCACTAGACTAGCCATGACTGGACACCAGTCAATCATTATAGCCTCTTGCTATATCCCTAGCGGAACCCTCCCCGTCAAGAGTGACTTCGAAGCCATTCTTGCATTAGGCGACTCAGTCATTATGTTTGGAGACTTTAACTCCAAGCATACTGAATGGGCCTGCCGCACTACTACAAGTAGTGGCAGGGTGCTGCTCAATATCACTCAGTCTCTCGACCTGACTGTCTATAGCCCCCTCACTGCCACCCACTATCCCGACATTGTTACCTACGCTCCTGATGTGCTAGACTTTGCTCTAGTTAAAGGAGTTTCCCTTAACCTTAGAGCAATCGAGCCTCTCGACGATCTAGGATCCGACCACCGTCCTGTATCCCTCCTTCTTGGCCATCAGCCATCTCCAACTCCCACTTCCAAAACCTACACCGACTGGAAGGGCTTCAAGAAGTCTCTAGCCTCGGCTATAGACTCTCCGGACCCTCCCATAACCCTTTCTTCCGACGCCCTCGACAGTGCGGGGAAAATAGACACAGCGGTCGAAAATCTCACCTCACTTATAACATCCTCTCTTAAAGAGAATGAAAAAGTTGTCCCGGTTGCTAAAACTAGTCTTCCCCTAGATATTAGCAACCTGTTAAAAGCCAAAAAAGCTGCCCTCCGTAGAGCTGCACGCTATCCCACTCCCGAATATAGACTCGCAGCCCACCGCCTTCAACGCAAACTGCGTTACCGCCTCCAAGACTACAGAGACCACGAAAAAGGCAATCTCATGGAGAAAATCTCTCCCTCTCACACAGCGTACTACCGGATGGCGAGAGCCCTCCGGATAGACGCTATAACCCATACTCCCCCTCTGTCTCGTCCCGACGGCTCCATTGCCTTCGAAGACGAAGAAAAGGCTGAGTGCTTCGCGGACAGCGTTGCCGCTCAATGCTCTCCTAGCTCACAACCCACTGACCCCCTACATATTCAACTAGTGGAGGACGAGGTCCGACGCAGGAACTCGCCTCTGACCCTATCACTGTGTCCAAAGATGAGATTTCATCTACCATCAAAGGACTTAAGCCCAAAAAAGCACCGGGTGCGGATGGTATCTCCAACCAAGCCCTCAAACACTTCCCGGAGCAGGTAATCGCCTTACTGGCCATTATCTTTAACGCCTGCTTCGAATTCAGTTACTTTCCCACCTCTTGGAAAGAGGCAACTGTCATTGGCATTCCCAAGCCAGGCAAACCTCTCCACCTCCCCTTCAATCACCGTCCCATCAGCCTCCTAGAGGCCATGGGCAAACTTTTCGAACGAGTCATTCTCGTGCGCTTGAGGCGCCATTTGTTTCCCACAGACGGCGACCCTCTTGTCATCCCACAACAATTCGGGTTTCGAGCCAAACACTCGTGCCCCCAACAAGTTCACCGCATAGTAGAATACATCCTCAGCGGTTTTTACCCTCGCCGTCAAAAAACCATCGCGGTCTTCTTTGACATTGCCAAGGCATTCGACAGAGTCTGGCACGAGGGCCTCATCTACAAACTGTACGACTTAGGCCTCCCAGACCGTCTCGTTCGCCTTGTAGCCTCTTATCTGAAGGATCGTACCTTTCGTTTTAGACACGAAGGCACGCTATCCTCTACCCGTCAAATAAAAGCCGGTGTTCCTCAAGGCTCTGTGCTTGCTCCCCTCCTATACATACTATTCACCAACGACATCCCTATCCCGTCGAATGGTGTCAAACTAGCCCTCTTTGCAGATGACACAGCCCTTTACTCCAAAGGCAACTCACTACCACAGATTCGGAACAAGATTCAAAAGTCAGTAAGCGACTTAGGAGCTTGGTTCCAAAAATGGCGTATCGACGTAAACCCGGAGAAAAGCTCCGCCGTTTGCTTCGAATATAAACGACGCCGTCTCACCACCACTCCGCCAATCAGGATGTTAGGAACCCCTGTCCCATGGCAAACTAAAGCCAAATACCTAGGCGTCACCCTTGATGCAAGGCTCACTTTCGAGCCCCATATCAAGAAAGTTACTCGCACCGCACGTTTTTACATGGGTAGGCTCAACAGCATGTTGGGCAGACACAGTAAAATGTCCCTCCGCAACAAGCGAACCCTATATAAGGTCTGCATACGACCTGTCATGACCTACGCGGCCCCCATTTTCGCACATGCTAAGCCCAAAGCTATAAATGAACTTCAAATAGTTCAAAATCTATTCTGTCGTAGGGCTACTAACTCGCCCTATTATGTCCGTAATGCTGACCTACATCGAGACTTAGAGCTCCCAACAATCCAACAGTTTCTTAAATCACTCTCTGAGAGATTCTTCAAAGCCTCAGAGTCCCACCCAAATCATCTCATTCGTGAGACAGCTGCCTATGCAGCCCCTATTCACACTCGCTATAGTGTGCGCAGACCGAGAAACTCTCTCTCGGACCCCCCCAACAAGCTTTCGGCTGACCTGAACTGCCTCCTGGCGGCTCAGGCCGAGCCTCCATAACACATCCATTAATCTGCCTTAGTTAGGCACTCTTCTAAGCGGCTTTTCGCTGCTTGCGCCCTCCTTTCTGCCAAGGAGGGTCGCGTTCGTATACGGCTTAGAGATCTCTAGTCAGATCGTTAAGCCATTTCCTAAAAGGCGGTGTTTAGTGGGTAAAAGTCTCCACATAACCACGCAGCCGGCTGCGTGGTATGCTATGAGCATTCACCGCCTCCCTCCCCCGCTTTCCGGAGGGTTGCCCATATTTGCTTCGGGCGCAAAAAAAAAAAAAAAAAAAAAAAGTAGGGTCGGCAGTCGCTCTCCAGCCACTGAAAAGGCACTACAAGAAGAAAAAAGTACAAGTTCCTCCTCACCGCCGCTTGCCTCCTATATAAGCAAGAACAACGCGTTTTATTCATTTTTCGAACGGCGTTACGGCGATCCGTAACAACATTAATCCTCAACTTTACCATATATTTATTTCAAAATTAATGCTACAATACTTTCGGCATAACGAAGGATCTTGCTAAGCCATTTCAGGTGATATTTCCCCTTAATTGCAATATTTTCTTTGCTGTCATATGCTAGAAATCAGTTACGATGCACCGTTACGCTATATAGCCGTTAAGAGATTTTAACGCTTTATTTTATTAGTTGAAATTTAATATTTGATGTTGTAAAACTAAGAAAAAATGCAGTTAAACACATTTTATAATCTAAAAGGCCGTTAAGCGTAAATAACTGCTTTATTACTTAGTTGCAGCCGTGCTAGGCTATACCTAATAATATGCTAAAAAGCGGTAAACACTTTTAGTAGACACTAAAACACGGCTAAATACACCTAACTGTTACAACAACCTGTGTGTTAACAAGCGTAGGATTTAAAAAATATATTAAAATAACGTACTTCCCAAAAAAGCATTCACTGCTTTTTAGTGTATGATGAACCTTTGAATTATATTTGGATTAATATTTAAACAGCGGCAAAGTGAATGTGCTACTCTAAAAAGCGTCTAAGTTTAGCAATCGATGTGTATATGAAGAATTAGATCGGCAAGTTTTAAGAGTTAAAAAAGTATGATCAGAACTCTTGTCCGAGTGTGTCAGAGGTATATTATTTCGTTTGGGTTTTGATTTAAAAAAACTGTACAATAATTCTCCGAAAAAGTGTGTCTTTTCTGATGAAAAGGACTTTAAGACTCAGTTTTCCCATTAAATTGCACCTAAATTAAAAAAGGAAGAAATTTAATAGAATTTCAAGTAAATAAAATAGTTATATTTATTTTTAAAATAAAACTATTTTTTACGGATTTTATCGCGTATATTAACTTTTTTATATTCCCGACGTTTCGATTTCGAGCACTTTACAGCAACCATGGTCACGGGGGGGGGGGGACTGAGGTCTTCGGGGTCCCGATGTAATAGTTACCCGGGGTTATTCACACAATAAAATTATTAATTTTTGTTCCGATCTACACAGTATGAACTTATAGTATCTTGAAGTCTTGCAGTTGTATGCTTGGGTTGAGATTTATTTTTATTAATTATAGGATCCCAAGCAGATGATAGCGCAGTCCATCTTCTCTATTGAAATTAGGATGTTTTTTGATTTCAATAGCCTCGCGAATCATCCTTGGAAGGAATCTGTGTACCTTAGCGAGAATTTGTGGTCTATCAAATCAGATGTAGTGACTGGGCGATCCTGTACGTGTTCACAGACTGCAGACTGCCCGGAGCGTCGATTCTTCACATCAGCTATATGTTCTTTACCGCGGGGTTTAATCGATCGTTTGTTCTATCTTATAAAATATGGTCACTATCATCTGCTTGGGATCCTATAATTAATGAAATTAAATCCCAACCCAAGCATGCAACTGCAAGACTTCAAGATATTATAAGTTCATACTGTGTAGATCGAAACAAAAAGTAATGATTTTAATCTGGTGGTTAACTATAACATCGGAACGTCGGACATCTTAGTCCCCCCGTCACCATGGGTGCTGTAGTGCTCGAAACGTCGGGAATATAAAAAAGTTAATATACGCGATAAAATTCGTTAAAACTAGTTTTATTTACATGTGTAATGTTCGCGTAAATATGAGAAATCATTAAGTAAAGTAAAGTAAAGTTACAGCCTATATACGTCCCACTGCTGGGCTCAGGCCTCCCCTCATTTCTGAGAGGGTTTAGGGTAAGGAAGTGTCCGCCGCGCTGCCCAAATGCGTGTTGACGAACTTCACATGTCTTCGAAATATTTTTTTCTTATTCCTCAGACATGCAGGTTTCCTCACGATGTTTTTCTTCACCGCCGAGTACGTGGTAAATCAGCACTTAAAATTGCAATTAACAATTTCATTGGTGCTGTCGGGGATCGAACCCGGGTTACTCGCGTTCTGTTATATTTACAGCGAGCATTAACCACTGAGCTACCACGGCTCATCATTACATACAGGAGAAATCATTACATAATTATTTTTACAATTATATTTTCCACTCATTTTAAATTTAAGTTAATGAACTTATATGAATATTTTTTGAAACTGGCATCTCCAATGAAATTGCCACTTAAAAAACTTTACTTAAAAAGTAATCAATAATAGCACATTTTATTCAAATCTCCTCCTCTCTAATATGTAAAAAGAGCGTTATATTCATAACAAAATAATTTTAAAATACGCTACGGTCAAGGAGTGTTCAATTTAATTTTGAGATCTGACAATAGTTTTCATTGTGCATACATGGATTTGGATTACCATTACATCAAATTCATAAACTATTTTTTTTCCTAATTTAATACTAAATCGTTTCCGAACGTAAGGGAGCTTACTTCTCCCTTCTTACATCACTTGAGTATTTATATATATTTTTATTTTACACCTTGAATAATGCCTTGATTTAACAAAGGCAAGGAGTTAGTGAAAGTGGCGAGAGAAGCGACAGCAGAAGACTGTAAATTACATTTAATCAGTGGGCAAATTGGACACGACTGGCTTCCCGTTCTTTAATAATTGATTCACTTTGGTCTTGATCGTACTCCATGGATCTCATAAGTGATTCTGAATCAATTTACAAAATTTTATCAACTCCAAAAGTTATGCGGGATATTCAAACTTGATGATGATGATATCTCGCAACACCAAAATAAAGATACACAATGAATTCACCTAACTGAAAAGGAATAAAGCGCTTGGTATATTTTTTGTTATGAAGAAATGGTACCATCTATAAGCGATGTATGTAATTGTAATGATTATGTTATATTTAAATGTATAGTTCAATATAGCCTTTCGTGTGATGTCGGGACTGCTGTGATTTTGCAGTGCATCAGGGATGTAGTACTACGCCAACGTATCACGTCTCTTATGTGCAGAGTGCGAGGGAGCTTCAATACTATTCTGAAGGTTATTAGTGGTAAATCAGACTGTCCAGTCAAGCACACTGGGTATACATATATGGAGACACTGCTCGGAGAACTAGCTCGGAGAATATTTAAATTAATGTTTTAGTGTTGTTTTCATTCTGTTTTACAAACATAATTTGTAAACTCATATTTTGTACTAACAATTTTATGGACCAAAAGTCTGAAATAAATTCATTTTATTTTAATTTTATTTTTTTAAGAATTGATCTAATAGATAAAAACTGTGTGCTACTGATGAACATGTACCAGATTAACTCCAAATATGTCAAAGAGCATCGTTACATTGAATTAGCCGATAAAGATTTTAACTCCGGTGAAGCTTTGAATTCAGTAAACATGCCGCCGAATAGCTCCAAATTCAAAGATGTCTATGTCTATCTATAAGTAAGTCTGTAAAATTAGTTACTCCTTGCCATCTACAGCACGTCTTCCAGTATCAGTAGAAGAGCGCCATTATTAAGAATAAAGTGAAGATATTGACTCTGATGATTCTGTAAAAGAATGGACTATATACCGTCAGTGGAGATGTCGCAAAACAGTTCTCATTCCGAAGAAGACGACAATCAGTCGATATCATACTTCGTGCCACCTACCAATTTCCATGATAAAAAAACAGTAAATAAATCAGATTCGTCAGATCGGATTTAGCAGAAGATCTAGAATTATAATTGAAAACGGTTTAGTAGAGCAGAAATCACATTCAAAAATAAAAAAACAGGTTCTTTAAGAATAAAAAACAATCCCTTGTTTTTCTTTATAATTGTTTGTGCTAAGCATGAATAAAGTATTGATATTCTTACTAAAGCACATTTTATTTTACACTTAGCAACTTTTCAAAGTTACATAACAAAAATATACCTATGCTAATGCTAACCAAAAAAGCGGTTCCGTGAGATTAATGTACATTTAACTACCTTTTAGTTTAGTTGCACTTCTACTTAATTTGATTATTTAATGATAAACTATACTATAAGGCAGTTATATCACTTAACAGCAATAGAATGTAGTCCAAGTGTATAATTTAAACAAAGCGTCAAAAATTAAAAGAAAGTTAAAGTAGGTTAACCACATTTTAGCGTATGATTATTGTCAATGCTATACTAAAAAGTAGTTAAGGTATACTTAACGGCCTTTTATGTTGTAATTAATATTCAAATACAATGTTTAAATACGTTAACTACATTTTTAGACTTTAAAGAACAGTATGCCAATCATTTCATTCAAACGTATTTATAAAAGATTCGTATTTTTTTTACATGGATCCAATAGTCGAAATATATTTGCGGTGATATCTATCAAGAAAACCAACTTCGCGCTTTTTTTCAATTTTTCTCGAAACATACTTTTGTGGCCGCCTTCTTCCGTAACAGGGCAGTATTATACTCTTTACCGCATAAGTACAAAAATTTACAGCACAACAAGCATAAATTTATAAATAGCAATAATCAAATACAAAATATTATGTATCCGTGAACAAACAAATACACACATATTTATATATATATATATATATATATATATATATATATATATATATATATATATATATATATATTTGTTATGAATTGTTTGCTTTCCCGAGGGTATTAACACACTCGTCTTTACAAGCAAATATGGGTCAAATGTAGACTGAAATGCAGACGCATTAAACAAAAATGAAAGAAGTTTTAGTTTCGCACCAGACAATTTTCCATCCGCATTATACAACGAAAATAAAAGTATGTACGCTAAAATATTTAAACCTGCTCTTATATAAATTCTTAATTCTCTTTATATAAATATGTATTCCACTACAATTTAAAAACTCCAGATATTTTTGTCTTCTGCAAATATTAAATAAAATAGGGTAAATTTTAGTTGCAGTATTTGCATAAAGGCAGAGTCGGTAGGTGACGCCCTAGGCGAATGTTTGTAGACCAAATTGGCGATCTACTTCTCTCTGATTCTCTCTCGGAATCTCTGATTTCATTTATTTGTTCGTCTAACTCTTTTTTATTGATTTTAGCGCATTTAGAACTTCTTCCATCATTTTGGTTTAAGTTTGTTTTGGTACAGGTATTGCCCTCTAGCGGTGGGTCTATGTATTAGTTAGCCCTTTTACGTGGATTACTACGGATCACCTTTAGATATCGATGCTTGATCATAATGAGCGTGACGTGGTAGTGTGCCCCTGTTCTAATAGATGGCGCTTTGCATGCGATTGTGCGCTGCTTGAAAAAACAAACAAACTTACAAATCAACAAATAACAATTATTTAGATGATACTTAGCACTTTTTATTTTACACTTTGATCTGTTATTTTCAATACTGCACACACGAAATTTATTCCGGTTTGAGATGTTGCGTCTTAAAAAAGACGCAAAGTGCTCCCAAAAGACCTTGAAGTTCAAAATTTAGTATTTGTTTTACACTACGTTTGGTTCAAGTTTTTACAAATTTAATACAAATTTTTCCACAGTACTTTATCTTCACCAGTTCACCAAGTACTACGTCTCTGTACACAATTATATAGTATTGGTCAAAAGTCGCTTTTTGTATTATATTTTTGTTATTTTAACGGAGTTGATGTTTAACGTGTCACGGTGGCGCCCTCTCCACTTAAAATTTATCATAAGTAGAAATAAAACACATTTAAATAGGAAAAAAGTGTAATTTTAATTAGACTAGTGCCGCGATACGATATGAAGACCGGACTTATTTTAAAAAAAGGACTACTGGATCTCCAAATCCACGCCCAACCCACGTGTTATCGATTTAGGTAAAACTGTTTTATGATACTCACGTATATTAACGTAAATCTATCCATTACATCATATCGAGCATAGTGTTTAGGTCCTCCATCGATTCTGCCATTACTATGTTGGCAAGTCGATGGTGAGTGATGTACTCGCTAGTGAGGTCAATAGCGTATCGTTTCTAGTCCAGTAGCTTGGAAACGTCTTCCAATGCAGCGGTGAAGAATTTCGGGGATATTACGTTACCCTGGCTTACACCACTCTGCAGTTGGATAGGTTTTGTACTCTGGTTATATACTCGGATAGCCATCGTTGCCCTATTGTACAAACACTTCAACTTTTCGAAATACCGACGGTCAACTTAGCATCGCTGAAGGAAGTGAAGCACCGCCCAAATTTTGACGAAATCAAAGGCGTTCTCATAGTCCACATATGCAAGCCCGTGTACAGGCTGGTTGGAACACCCCCTAGCCCATATCTTTCTGTTGGTGTCGTAAGAGGTGACAGCGAAACTAAGGCAGAAGATGGGCAGTAGCAGCTTTCTGATATAAGCAAAAGTCAATAAAAAAAACTGCGATAGCCAACCCGCTCTCCAACTATGGCAATATACCCCCATGAGCAACAACATAGATAAAAGGCCCCCAGTCTCCGGGGGCCTCATTTTTCTTCACTACGGTGGTTATCATGATAACGGCGGGGCAGGGGTGCTGAGTACCTCCGGTGGAGGTTCAGCTGACACTTAGAAGAATCGACATATAACGCCCGCATCCTGAGAACTGAGGAAAAGATCCTGCAGCTGGAAGAAGAGATAGACAAGTTGTGCTGGTACATCATAGAATTATCTGAGGTCCGAAGAGAGAGAGGGAACACGGTAATCCTCGAATCCGGCAACTTGTTCTATCACCGGGAGGGTGACCAACTGTTCCAAGGAGATATCAGATAAATCGTCCAAAAGTCTTTCGTTAACAACGTTTTGAAAATCGGAAGTGTGTCGACGAGGATTGCGTGCGTCATACTCAGAATCTCCAAACGGTATTAGCTAAAGGTTTTACAGGTTAACGTACCAACCCCGGCACATCCTGATAGTAGGTGGAGGAAATGTATGAAGATTTAAAAATTAAAACATGGGCGGTAGTCACTTAACATCAGGTGAACCGTATGCTAATTTGCCCCTTTTCTATAAAAAAAAAGATATTTCTAGAGATATCCTCATACATTTCCTCCACCTTTAAAATACCTTAGTATTTAATACTGTTTTTGTAAGTATGGTGAGTTTAGAGAACCCTTTTTATTGGAAATGAGGTATTCCATCTTAGTCCTCGGAGGTGAAACTCATCAGAATTTTGATCCTTAATTGAGGATAGAAGTAGATGTATACGGGGCATAACATTCACTTACCAACAGGTGGCCTCAGTCTATAAAATAAAAACTTTAACTTACCTTTTGGTCATTTATTCATTACAACCTATCAAACACCCACTGTATATACGCCTCCCTCAAAACCAGCACTCCCCCACGGGGAGGATCTTGCTACACTTTCCTTTACAACTAAATGAAACAAATATTGGCTTAACACAAAACAACTACTTTGTGTTTTAGTTATTTGTTAATTAGGTAGTTAGCCTTGCGATATTTTACCCTAAATACAATATTGTCTTAAGAACACAAAATCATAGCTTGCTTATATACTCTAAGAATATTATTCTAGACCAGTGAACCGCTCCGACTTGGACTGGGTGGTATCTCTTAAAGTTATTTTTGCCATCATTAAGATTTTTTAAGATGATTATCAACGATCATTTATATTATCAACTTTTCGATTTCACAAAAAGATCGTAAAGTTTCATCACAATCGATATAAAGACAGACAGTCAAACAAACAATCATAATCGTCACGCTAGGCTTGGTGGGGCAATATCAAATATCTCGCACTTTTGACGCTGTCCTCTGTTTTTCTTAGGCACATTACACGAGGGGAACACCGCTATATATTGAAGGCCAAGACATCTTTCTGATTTTATTTCAGTCACCTCACTGACATCCAACAGATGTAAATGGGTGGTTCAAATACACCGCCACCGCACCATTTTTTATCCCTTTAGCATATGTGAATGTATTTAAAAAAAACAGCACTCGTAAAAACACCTTAAATATATCAGAATATGCTGTGGCTATTTTGTTCCATTTTTATGTGTTGGGCATTCATCATTGCGTTTTAATTAGTAATTCGGTATTGTTCATTAAAAAAAGAACCACTGTTATCCTGTAAGAAATAAAATATTTTATATGTGGTGGCGGTTTGTATAAGAGAACCATTTAACTTCATTCGGTGAGTGTCACCAACTTGGACAAATTATCACACAAAAGCATTTGTTTGAATTCAACAGCGACAGAATAGGCAGCTCAGACTAATGCAGAAAGAACAACTTTATGGCTACACGATTTATATTTCCTTCCTTCCTTTAGATTTGAGTGTATTAAAAAAAGAAAATCCTGTAAAATACATAACATTATTTACTGTAGTACCGGCCAGATAACTTCACCCATCGAAACACAATGATAAATGCCGAACACATAAAAATGAAAGCGCGCGTTCTATAGATTACCTATAGGAGATTTATGGACCATTTAAATGTTATCTACTTGCAGCAGACTTTTGTAAATCAATTTATTTTTGGCACTGAATAAAATTTGACTGCTGATGCTGAATTTCTATTGATGATTAAGCAGTATGTACTAAAATAAAAACTACTATTTATTAGGTAAAGTAAGAAAAGAAACACTCATTTTTCATTAGATACACAACACAAAAATATATAAAAACTGCATAATAATTACTTTGTACGTTGTAAGCCATGCCATAAAAGTTATCAATCAGTATGATTTGTGATAAGCGACAACACTGTTTATCAATAATAGCCAAAGCCTTGAAAAATTTCTCATAATCTGCTTGAAATTCTATAATTAATAAAATTAAATTCCAACTCAAGCATACAACTGCAAGACTTCAAGATACTATAAGTTCATAATGTGTAGATCGGAAGAAAAAAATTTTATATGTTAAACGTCGAACACCTCAGTCCGACTCGTGACTATGGGTTCTATAAAGTACTCGAAACTTGAGGAATATAAAAAAGTTAATATACTATACTAATTTTTTTTGGGATAGGTTGACAAACGAGCCCACAGTCCACCTGATAGTAAGTGGTCGTTGTGGCCCATAGACACCTACATGTATTCTCCATTACGAATCAAAATGCAGATGCGTTGTCACCTGTGAGGACTAAGATGAAATGCCTCATTTCCAGTAAAACGGGTCTCCGGTTCTCTACACTCACCTTACGAAACACACCAGCATTAAGCTACTATTTTACGCCGGTATTTTGTGAGAGCGTGGTCCTGTCCTGATCGAGTCGACCCATTCGTGCTACAACTATACTACTAATATAACTGCAGCATGGCTCTACCTCGTATAAAAAAATCCGCAGAAACTTGTTTTATTTAAATGTCCATTGTTCGCCTAAATATAAGAAATCATTATGAAAGAGGTTTTATTCAGATACAATATACAGTACCCGGTTGACCGAGCTTTGCTCGGTATTTTTCGCTCGATTTTTTTAATTCGTGTGTTTTGGAAATTATATTTAGATACAAATTACATACTGATGAATTATAAATAATATTTTTTGATCTTAGCGACATAACAGAAAAAACTGAACTGGTTATTTGAATATAAAATCATGAGTGCAATTATTTTTATTTAAATTTTCGTGTTTTTAAAAAATACTAAAAAAAGGGCTCGAAAAAAATATATTTTCTCAAAAAAGAAAGAAACTTGAAAAAATAAATAAAAAAGTCGGTCGGTCGGTCTGGGCTCGAACCGGGGTTTTACGATTTTGTGACCGCCCATTATACCAATAAGCTATTTATAATCATTACCAAACTGTCAAAATTTACCTTCTTATTCTAACTATATTGTAGCAGTTTTTAATTGCCTAAAAACACGGACAAAAAGACATTTTCTAAAAATAAATCTTAGCTAGATCGATTTATTATCCCCGAAACTCCCTGGACACTAAATTTTATGAAAATCGTTGGAGCCGTTTCCGAGATCCCGATTATATATATATATATACATATATACAAGAATTGCTCGTTTAATAGTATAGGATAAATGTGAATATTCGCTTTTTTTGCAATGCAAATTTTGAATGCTACATTTGCGTTGTCATGATTGTGTCTGAGTTACTCAAACCTTAAACTGTACTTTCTTATACTTCTGAGTAGAACGCAGCACTGTGCAGCTCCTTGTCAGCAGAAAAATGTAGCCGCGTAACATTTATCCAGACAAACTGCAAGGAAGAGCACTAGTCCTGCTACCTAAATGATTTCTTCATCCCTTTCAGCACGTAAAAGTCCCCAGTTGGCCAAATGACCAATCAAAATAGCAGAATTTAAATTAAAAATTATTACAATTCGCAACATATATTGCAGAAGTGAATGGAAGAGTCGGAAAGGGACGTTCTAGGTGAAAGTTTGTAGACCAAATTTGCGATATATTAAAAATGAGCCAAATTGAGAGTACCCTCAACCGACGAGCATGTATGCGTAGGTATATGGATGTGGAGGAGGCGAGAGATGTCAGGATCGTGCTTAATGGAAGTCTGTAGTATCTGCCTACCCCTCAGGGTGACAGGCGTGAGTGTTTATGTTATGTTATTACAATCTCTACTTATTTAAAAAGTTGTGGATAACTCTCATAAAAATATTGCTTTAGTTTACGGAAATAGATAAAATATAAAATCAACCCGGATTTTATTTCTTCTGCTTGTTCAACAATAAAATAAAAGTTCTTGTCTTCTTTCTTTTACTTATGTTTTAGCGGGATTTTTTTATTGCTTCTCTTTTCTGCTATATTAGTTTTAAGTTTCATATTTTAATGTATTT
Organism: Parnassius smintheus behrii; assembly: GCA_036936625.1. NCBI lineage: Eukaryota > Metazoa > Arthropoda > Insecta > Lepidoptera > Papilionidae > Parnassius > Parnassius smintheus. The sequence goes on along the minus strand of JAUPFT010000012.1, from coordinate 40,874,115 downwards.
TCCTACTAATAAATATATATAAAATACGATAATTTTAAATTATCATAACCATCTCCATAATCAGACTGAGGAATTCAACGGTTGGACATAAACCTCTCCCAAAGCGCTATTTTAGAATATTTTAGCAATTAATAATTTTTTTCCATTTTTGTATGGTGACAAACAAGCACTTACTCCAACTGGTTAATGAATACTTTGGTGGAATTAGATGGCATATCTCCTTCACCAGTAAAAAGTGTCATCAATTTCCATCGCACACAAAACAAAAGTAGGAGCCTTATCATGATATACGATGGTATTTCGTGCCATCGTATCAGCCGTAATACGCCATGCGGCTGCACCTCGTAAAAATATTGTTAAAGATTAACAACAAAATGTAAAACTTTTTTGTAAAATTCGCCGTTTACGCTAATGTAAATTGCGAACAATTCTTTTCAAAATTGGTTTATATATTATAATATAGAAAAATCAAAGATTATTTTGTTCTTTTTTTTATAGAAGAGGGGGCAAACGAGCATGCGGCTCATCTGATGTTAAGTGACTACCGCCGCCCATGATCAACCGCAACACCAGGAGAATTGCGGGTGCGTTGCCGGCCCTTTAGAAAGGAGTAAGCTCTTTTCTTGAAGGTCCCCAGGTCGTATCGGTCCGGAAAAATCGCCGGTGGAAAACTATTCCACAGAGAGGTTGTACGTGGAATAAAACTCCTTGTGAAACGTACAGTGGTGGACCGCCAAGCATCCAGATGGTGTGGATGGTATCGGGACGTTTGCCGTGTAGTGCGTTCACGAAATTTGGCGGCTGGGATTAATCCGAACAATTCCTCAGAGTACTCCCCGTGATAGATGCGATAAAATACGCAAAGAGATGCAACATCTCTTCGCAGCGCCAGTGAATCGAGCCGATCGGAAAGCACTCGGTCGTCGACGATTCGAGCCGCTCTGCGCTGGATGCGGTCAAGTGGAAGGAGCTGGTACTGGGGAGCCCCAGCCCAGAGATGGGAACAGTATTCCATGTGCGGCCGAACCTGCGCCTTGTAAAGTTGCAGGCGGTGTGCCGGCATGAAATACTGTCCCGCTCTGCTGAGCACGCCAAGCTTTTTAGAGGCCAATTTGGCCTTCCCTTCCAAGTGACCACGAAACTGCACGTTACTCGATATGTCGACGCCGAGGATTCCGATACTGGCTGAGGCAACAAGGGGAGTGCCTTGAAACTGAGGGGATACGACAAAGCGGTTCTTTTTAGCGGTTAACGCGCAAACTTGTGTCTTCTGGGGGTTAAACTGGACTAGATTTAGTCGTCCCCAATCCGGGACTCTGTTCAGCAAAGACTCGACTTCAGACACAAGTTTGTCCCGGCACTCGGAGACGTTTTCCCGAGAAATATTGGCTCGGCCGGTGTAAAGAGCATCACCAGTGCTGTCATCCGCATAGCAATGAATGTTACGTGTATGCAACATATCATTGATATGTAGAAGAAACAGCGTTGGCGATAGCACGCAGCCCTGTGGAACACCAGCATTAATAGGCTTGCAAACGGAGCTTGCACCGTCTACAACGACCTTGATGCTCCGATCTGCAAGAAAGCTGGTGATCCAATCGCACAATTTCTCGGGAAGCCCATAGGAAGGGAGCTTCGAAAGAAGCGCTTTGTGCCAAATCGAAGGCCTTCGCAATGTCCAAACTAACGGCCAATGCCTCCCCCTTGAACTCTACTGCCTCCGCCCATCTGTGAGTGAGGTAGACCAGAAGATCACCCGCTGACCGACCACGGCGAAAACCGTATTGGCGGTCACTAATCAGCTGGTGATCCTCAAGGTACCTCATGAGCTGGCTGTTTACAATGGACTCCATTGTTTTGGAGAACAAGGAGGTGATGGCGATTGGCCGGTAGTTGGACGGGTCTGAGCGGTCGCCTTTTTTAGGGATCGGGTGGACGAAAGCCGTCTTCCATGATTTTGGGACTACGCCTAGGGAGTAAGAGTACCGGAAAAGACGCGTTAAAACCGGTGCCAACTCTGGAGCACACGTCCTCAGCACAATTGGGGGGATTCCGTCAGGCCCACTCGACTTGTGGATGTCCAGGGAGAGGAGTGCTTTGCGAACCGAGCGCTGTGTGAACTGCACTTCCGGCATGGAGCACTCACACCGCGGGATGGTCGGCGGCGTACTCCCCCCGTCATCGAGAGTCGAGTTAGACGCAAAGTAGGATCCTAGAAGATCGGCTTTCTCCTTTGCAGTATGGGCCAGTAAGTCGTCCTCCCTGTGCAGAGATGGAAGAGATGGCTGACAGAAATTCCCCTGGACAGCCTTGGCGAGAGACCAGAATGCACGGGTTCCAGAAGGAAGGCGAACTAGTTTCTCGCCAATTCTGCCTATGTGCTCTGACTTTGCCTTGGCAATGACTCTTTTGAAGGACCTAGAGGCGGAATTATACTTCTTTTTTAGAGCGCTGGTGTTTACATCCCGGGACGCTGATGCATCAATCCAGGCTTGGTAGCACTCCTGCTTATAGCATGATGCTATTTTACAGGAGCGACCAAACCATGGCTGAGATTTGCCTCCAATGGGCACCACAGAGGAAGGAATAAAAAGTTCCATACCCTGAAGTACCACATCAGTAACAGAATCCGCAACAACGATGGGATCATCCGGCAAGAAGCAAACCCGCCCCCAAGGGTAGGATGCAAAGAAAGACCGCATCCCATCCCAATCGGCTGACCTATAGTGCCAAACACGGTGGCAGCCTGCAGAATGCAACCGCGATTTCAGCGTGAGTGGCACAACACTCCGGACCAGACAATGGTCCGAGGAGCCTAAAGGGGCGTCGACGGAAATCTGATATCCGTCCGGGTGAGAGGTCAGCAGAAGGTCCAACAGGGAAGGTGCATGATCCTCCACATCTGGAATCCGCGTAGGCGAAGTAACCAGTTGTGTCAGACCATATGCCAAGGCAAAATCATGAACAGATCTCCCCGCATGATCGGTTAAACGTGAACCAAGCCATTCGGCGTGATGGGCGTTAAAGTCGCCGAGTATCACGATCTCTGCGGAGGGGATCTGCTGTAGCAACGAATCTGCAGCCATTTGGACGTGGTCGAAGAGTCGGTCTGTTTCGGCATTACCGCTATGGGACCTATAGAGGCACCCGTAGACGCGCGGATGGTCGTCGCTGTCTACGCGTAGCCAAAGGATGGACAGGTCCGAACCTTCAAGTCTGCCGAGGCGTCGAGAACAGATGTCCTCTCTGACGTAAACGCAAACTCCAGCCCGAGGCACAAAGGAGTGTTCCAATTTGTACCCCGGGTAGGAGAGATACGAGACATCAGCCGGAGAGGACACCTGCGTCTCGGTCAGAAAGAGCAGAGCCGGCCTCGCCGTCTCGAGATGGTAGTGGACGGCGTTTAGGTTAGAGTGAAGTCCCCTGATATTGCAGAAATTCACGGACAGCGTGGCAGGGGTCGCCTTGGTTTTGTTGCTCCGTTTGCCCCGAGCAGTTGTAGTCTTGAGCGGAATTTTGCCCCCTCCCCCCAGAATACGCGGGGCAGTCTGAGCACCCACGCTCAGAAGTGGAGAAACATGATCGTGGATGCTCAGCGAGGGATTCTCCAGGGGTGCTGGTACCCTCCTGGGGTAGTCTATCATTATTTAGTTCCGCTACCATGTTGATGGGGGGGGGGGGATTTGGGCCTCCGGCCACCTGCACTCACCAGACGAAACGCGGAAGCAGAGCTTCCACTTCACGCCGGTATTCTGCGAGGTCGTGGTACCACCCCGGTTTGAGCCGGCCCATACGTGCAACAGCAAAGCTGCCGCGTGGCTCTACCACTGTTAAATTTGTTTGTTTTATTTCTTAAAGCTGGCTTTTACGTTAATATTTTACTCTTTGAAGTGGACTGAAATATATTTTAGATTATTTAGGACCACGCCTGAGCCGTACTCTACCTATTTACGAAAAAACAATCATCAAAATGAGCTCACAATTGACGAAGATAATGCGTGACATGCATACAAAAAAACCTACTGTGTAGTTCAAACTCCTTCTTTATTTTAAGTCGGCTAAAAATGTTGTGAAATCGACTGATTTAAAATAAATAGAAAGAATGACCCTTCATTTTTTATAATATAAATAATCTTAGGAATTATATACGTCTACGATTTCAAAATTTAAAATAAATAAATATCGTATTTTAGGGAAATTCTAGTAGTAGTAAATCCTGTAGCCCAGTCATATTCATTAAGATGAGAGTAAACGGCCCATTAGTATAATGATTTTTATTACTTTCTTCCAATATGGGCGTCTCGTCCAGATGTAACATCTGATCCTTCTTTGTAAATGTGTATGGAGATTTTATTGTGTAATAAAATACTAAGGGAGAAGAATTACCACAAAATTCTATAATATCATTTAAACTTTTACGTGAACTTTTATATCCTACTAGTTATTTTTAGGCAAAATTCTGAATATTGTGTAGGTGTAGGAGTAGCAGAATAAGTAAACAAATATTTATAAATAGGACATTCATTGGTAAGTGGACAATATTTTCTATACTCATAAAGCTAAAATAATAAATAATCGTAACTATTTTTATGGGTATATTTTTCTCTTAAACCATGAATTTTATTGATATGAATATGTTTTATCATTCACCTATTGTAAGCGAATAATGTTCTTTTCGTCATCAATAACGCCACGGGTAAAATATCTGGGATAAAATGATAAAAATTCATGAAGTTATAGGCGTATTAAGGGCTGGGGTAGCTAGGCTATGTTTGGTAATTTATATAATTATTATCATTAAAAACCAAAATCTTTCCGCATTATATATCCCCGTTGCAGGGATGATTTGCTTTAGTCGTCGCACTTATCACCTGAAACCTTGCGGAAAATGAATCATAGATAAAAAAGTATTAATTCATTTGGAACGAACTCGACTCATGCTTCCGTTACTATGGCTGCAGCACGAATGGGTTGGCTTGACCGAGGTAGGACCAGGCTTTTTTAGAATACCGGTGTGAAACAACAAAATAATTATGCTGCATATTTCATATGGTGAGTTTAGAGAATGGATCCTTTTTACGTGTAAGGAGGCATCTATCTTAGTATTAAGGGGTTTTTATGCATGGTAGAGCCATTCTGCAGTTATATTAGTAGTACAGTTGTAGCACAAATGGGTCGGCTCGACCCGAAGGACCACGCTCTTACAGAATACCTGCGTGAAATAGTAGCTTAATGCTGCTGTGTTTCGTATGGTGAATGTAGAGAACCGGAGACCCTTTTTACTGGTAACGAGGCATTACATCTTAGTCCTCACGGGTTACAACGCATCTGCATTTTTATTTGTAATCCGCAGCAACCACTTACCATCAGGTGGACTGTGTGCACGTTTGTCGCCCTATCCTATAAAAAAACAACGCATACGCATTTTAATTCTTAACTGAGGATAGATATAGAAGTCGATAGGCCACAGACTGTCTACTCGTTTTTCACTCTTATTAAAAAAATAGGTTTTTCAGAAAGAAATATAATGTTAAGTAATCACTTCAGGTCAGTTAAAAGTACTTAGCATAAAATGTCAGCAAAATGCATCATTACAAATTTGTTGTCAATAACGAATTGCACCGCGCTTGTTTTAATTAAGTGAATTTGACGGAGTCAAGGCACGGGCGTCAAACGAATTGCGTGTTTGTGGTGTGCCTCTCTTGTGTCGATTTTTATAACGAAAGGATCAAGATAGGATTGAATTGTAAACGAATTTTTCAATGAAAATTGTAATTTTATGAGTTAATATATTAACAAAAGAAAATTTTATTACAAAAAAATATAATATGAAAGTGAAATAGCTGTTGAAATGTTGAACTAGAAACTATATAGACTGGTGGTAGTAAACAGCATAGCGATAACGAGGTTTTTAGCTCACCAATCAACTAAATTAAACTAAATCTTTTGGCGCTTTTTAAAAAAAGAAGTGACTGAAAAATGTTGTGATCAATGAAAGTTGAATCCAATGGCATATAACGCAACTTAAAAATTTTGATAATGATTTTTATTTATATTTAATTTATTTGGAATATCACCTTCTTACATATTTCTATCCCCAAGCAGCAGACCGCGCACTGCAAGCATAATCCTCAAAGAGGTGAACTCATCGGTTGCCTCCTTTTTTTAAGTTGGTTGCAGTCTACTATATACTATCAGGTAGACTGTAACTTTCTTTGTTACTGTAACGTTAAAAAAAGTCTGTGGAAAAGATCTATAAAATAATTTCCCCTTTGCAAAGTTCTCGTCTGTGCGTCACAATGTACTTTAACTGAAAGGAATGCTAAACTTACAGAGCTTGCTTTGAGAAGCGTGTTCGAAAATAGGTTGTTGCTGTCTTTTGTGGGCTAAACGAAAAGAACATGTAAAAGAATCTACGGAAGAAAGACTTAAGGAGCTTATTTTCAAAAAGCTTGCAACACTATTTCGCGCTCAAGTAAACATAAAAATAGGAAATTGTAGTTTAAAAATATACAATTTGTCTTTAGTACAAGTCGTTTCAAAGCTCTGATGCTGCTTCTGGTGTATTTTACATCTAGTGTTATCAAGATGGTGTAAACCGAGACCATGAGGTTATTAAGGTTACACCTGTGGTGCGATATGGTGTGATGAGTTTCTTATGCCACCAAAATGCAGCGGAGAATTTAAAAAGTCTAATAGTTAATATTTTATTTGCTCAATATAAATATTTAAGGACGGGATAAATATCGGAGAGCGTGTCCAGAAATTACATGATTTAATTCTTTTTCCTTCCCTCATCGGATTTCAGAGACTCAGCTAGTCTCCCTGTTTTTGTTGTTAATATACAATTTAATTGAGCCGAATGATTTGCATGGACGATCGTCATGCGTACAGCAATAGTTAAATAATTTGTCAGCATCTGTTTTTTCGATCCAGATACAATGTGGGTGTCTTCAAGGCAAAACTGAATAGACTTTTGCTGAGCTTTTGACCACCTTCGGCTGCATCACCACTTGCCTTTTGGTAGGACAGATGCTACCCAACTTGAACTTATTTAACTATTTTAAATTTAATAAGTAAAGTGTTTATAAGTATATTTTATACTGTGGATTTCGTAAGATGTGTCAGGGAGAAACGGATCAGGAGATGGCAGCAGCGTCTTCCCAATAATGACTAAACATAAAAATACCGCGGTTGCCAACCCGCTTGCCAAGCGTGCCAACCACGACAAAGTGGGGATACCACTGTGAGGCAATCTATGGGTGACGCCTATTTTCAGCAGTGGACTTTAATAGACTGTAACGGTAACAGTACGGAATAGAATAAAACCGTTTTTATTCCGTATAGATTACAAGAATAATTAATGAAACTCATTACAGCTTTACTACAGTCCTGAGAAGAAGCAGCAAGAATTCGAGCGGGACTTTTTATTAACTTCCCGCTATGAAAATCAATGATGAATTTTTCTGAATTTGTCACCCATATTTTAAAGAAAATAAAACACTGAACGCGAACTTGTTTCATTACCAGCCAGTACCAACGAAAGTGTTAATCTCCTGGTTTGTTTCCCCCTATCGCCTCTGATGATGGTATAAAAATATCCACCACCACCACCCACGGGATGATGTGGGGTAGTGAATATTCTTACACCGTCACTACAATATTATTACTTCTTCTCTATATGTCGTTATGAAACTGGAGAAATTCCTGGTGCAAGGGATTTTAACAAAAAAAAATGTTTTATACAGTAAGGTGTATTTCTGAACGGCTATTTTATACACCGTGTTTGAAAACTTGTTAGCAAGATATCAAACTTCTATGATTTGTATTTAATATAAAAACGTAGGCAAAGACGTAAAAAAAAGCATTTCGAAGTTCTGGCGGAGAACGAACAAATTGAACCAATTCTGATTTGGGATTCTGTATAGATGTATCATAAAAACTTGGACCGTCGGTACCGAAGTAACATTAGGCGTTTATGAATTTTGCTTCGGACATATTTTATTTTGTCAGCAGCTGTTGTAGGAATCGAAGAATCCTTATTGAACTGAAGCATTATCAAATTTGTTAGATGTAAATGTGTTTAAATTAAAAATAGGTAACTTGACTTTACATAAAAATGATCTATTTCATAAAAAGATATTTCTCGAAAGATTCTTAAAATAATGTTTGAAGCCGCTTCGAAATCCATTAAATAGTTATGAAGTTTTTAAGAAAACACAAACAGACGAGGATAAGACATCATAATATTATTTGGTGTTGATTAGTGCAGATGCGGAATGATGTTCGACATGCTAGAGCCACGCTGTAACTATTCAATTTCGGAAAAACTAATGGATTGTCTCGACTCGGGAAGGACCCCGCTCTATAAGAATACCAGCGCAAAATCGCTTTCAAATGCTGCTATGTTTCGTGTGGTTAATGTAGAGAATCGAAGATCATTTGACGTGAAAACTAGGCCAGGTGTTAATGAGCTACAACATCTACTCACTATCAGATGGCGGAAGTTCGTTTGTTACTCTTATTCTATAAAAAATCAATGTTCAAGAAACGTATTGTTAGTGGATCGCTCGGTAGTGAGTGTATAAACCTTAAACTTTTTTTGTACTGCTGCGGACTGCGGGTTTAAATCCCACATGAAACAGTGTTTGTGAACGATAGACGGCGCATCTACTGCGTTCACCACTCTCAAATACACCAATGAGAAGATAATTGACTTATCCGTAATTCTTCGACATTCTGCCTTCGCTTTATATTTTTTCCGAAGTTATTAAACGTTACTTTAACTCGTTTTCTGCAAAGGAAATCGTCTAGATACCTACCTAAACTCTTAAGCAAGATTTAGACGAAGCCAGTAACACTGGCGCCAATCCTCAGACAAGCCAGCGCTGGCCTGGCCCGTGTTGTTTAGATTTATTTTATTCCTGGATTATTCTTGTAGGTTGTCGTATTAAATTACTTAATTAACTGAAAAATAGTGTTTATTATATACCTCATCAAATATAGGAATTTGTACAATATCACTAGTAAAATTTTTATATTACATAATATTTATCCAGGCGCGGGGGTTGCGGAGCACGCGGGCGGAGGTCACTGGCTTGAAAAATAGGCCGGCGCTCTATTCCCGCCGGTGCTGGCAGTCAGCGCTGGTTTGTTTTGAAAAACTGTTTATACGAGGCCAATAATACGCCAGCGCAGACTGCCAGTTAACTGGCAGCCAGCACTGGCTTCGTCTAAACCTTGCTTTACATATATTTGCCGCCATACAGAAGCGCCTTTTCTTTAAAGAATAAGAATGACAAATGAGCACACGGTCCACCTGATGGTAAGAAGATGCTATGGGCCATAAACATGTTTTATCTTCGATTAACCTCTCAATATGCACGCGGTCGGATCTGACCACGGCGATATTCCGTCAAATTCCAAATGGACGGATCCGACCACACACACCCACAGCACTTTAACCCATTAATAGTTACCATATATTTAGAAACTACTTTTCTATGAAGAAGTTTAGCATTATAGGCTCAATATTAACTTTTCTAATAAAAAGTTTGTTACTCTATGATTTGACATTTGTTATTTGTTTCAAATTGCGTTGCGTCATTTGGGTGTGGTTGCTTTTGTGTAGTGCTGCCTGGTTTTTTGGATTTTTCTAATGTAAGTACAGTGCTTTATTATAAAATTGTTATAAAAGTTTCTGTGTGAATATAATTCGTCTTTTTTCGTAAAGAATTTCGAGTAATATATATTTAGAAATAATAGTGATTTTCACGCTGCCGACATCCGCGTGGTTTTTAACGTTTTTTGTTATCAAAATAAATAAATTCTTTTTGTAGTGAAGTAAAACCACTAAAACAAGTAATATAACATAATAAATAAACATAAACAAGTATTATATTGAAGTTTATAATGATTTTTATTGAAAATAAAAACGACAAATTCCATGTACTGAACATGTAAAATTGCAGTCTCCATTTCGAGCTTTATTTTATGTAACTGTGGCGTTGAATCTATTATTCGGCTGTGATTGGAACAGTAACGGGATATTTCAATAGTTTATATCGATAAAGAGGTGATATTTTGTTGGCGTATTGTAGGGCGACACCCCCCCCCCCCCACTAGATGGAGCGACGACCCGGTAAGACATGCAGGTTGCTCAGGACCGTGCTTTATGGCATTCCTTGGTGGAGGCCTATGTTCAGCAGTAGACTTGTGAAGGACTGTAATGATAATGATGATGATGACATTGTTTAGTGTGAAAATTATTATTATTTATTATTACTGTGGTGTAATGTGTTCATGGTCACGGATCAATGTCATATGATGGGGTACCGGAATAAAATTCTATAGATCTGTTGATAATTTTTTTTATTATATATTTACATGAATAATCCCTTTCATAAGCATTATTTATATTACAAAAGGAGAGAAATAATTAGTTAGCATGTATTATGATACAAATACCATTGTGGTATACAGTGTGGTGTGAAAATAAATGTTTTTATTTATTTATTCTACAACATATTACAGATTTCAAATTGGAGAGCAAATAATGATCCCCCAGATCCCGCAGACTTCATCCATATGCTTTCTGCTGATGATGATGAAGATCTGTCGGAGGACAGTGAGTTTGAGCCAGATGGTGATGAGGTCAGTATCTGTATTTATGTGTTTTAGAATTTGTTTTTATTATTATTGTAAAATATTTTATATGTGGTAGGGCTATGCTGCAGCTATATTAATAGTATAGTTGTAGCACGAAGGAGTCGGCTCGTCCGGGGAAGGACCACACATATTATTAATTGTATAAATTACTTTTAAAATATTTCCATACGGGCTTATATAGACATTAATTATTAATAATTGTCAAATATAAATAATAAAATAGCAAATGTATCATTCATTAATTTCTAGAGACCCGATCATATATATATATATATATATATATATATATATATATATATATATATATATATATATATATATATATATATATATATATTGATTCGTCTGACTGTGATCTGTTGGACCCGTTCGATAATGACAATATTAATTATATCAGTCAACTTACATAATAATCATAATCAAAATCATAATTTATTTGCAGAGAACATGGTACATTACACGTTGGTAAATTATTTAAGATCAGCATGTGTCGTCATAATGTTGACATACAAATAATTATCTAATATATAAATTACATTTTCACAACTAATGTAATAAATAACATATTTTCAAATCCATTATAATCATTTTATTACATTTAATTTAATTAAAATAATATAATTGTAATTACTTAGTTCATTTTAATATTGATGCCTAATCCTAATCATAAATTTTTAACATCCTGCAAAAACATACTTTTGGGAGTGATTGAAACTCTAGGCAGTGGATTGAAAAGTTTTATACACATAGGAGAAAAAATTTTCCTACATAGGCTTGGCATTACACTATGATTAAAACTACTTTTACGGATTTTATCGCGTTTATTTTTGCTTTTAATTACCTTTTTTTTAATTCCCGACGTTTCGGGCGCTTTCCTGCACCCATGGTCACGGGGGACTGAGATGACTGACGTCCCGATGTCATTGTTAAACCCGGAGTACCTTCAGCTTTTTCAATTATTTTTTATGGTCCGATCTATGCAAAATGAACTGACTATGTCCTGAGGTCTTGCAGTGGTATGCTTGGGTTTAGTTTTAAATTTATTGATTATTGGATCCCAAGCAGGTGGTAGTACCCAGCCTCCTTCTCTATTGAAATTAGGATGTTTTTTAATTTCAATAGCCTCACGTATCATCCTTGGTAGGAATCAGTGTTCTTTCAAAAAAACACCGATTCCTACCAAGGAAGTGTTTGTCAAAAAGGTGTCATTCATTCATTTCTATAGACCCGATATGTACATACATACATAACATAAAAACTCACGCCTGTCACCCAGAGGGGTAGGCAGAGACTACGGACTTCCATTTGGCATGATCCTGACATACCTCTTTCGCCTCCTTTACATCCATATATCTACGCATACATGCTCGTCGGTTAAGGGTACTTCTAACGTGGCCCATTTTCAAAATATCGCCAATTTGGTCTATAAACTTTTTTCTAGGGCGTCCCTTCCCGACTCGGCCATTCACATCTGCCATATAAATTTGCTTTGTCACTCTTTCCTCATTCATTCTTTCTACGTGACCAAACCACGAAGCATTCCTTCATTAATCCTGGTCACAACATCATCTTGCATACCACGTTTATCTCTTATCACGCAATTTCTCACCCTATCATTCAGATTAAACCCTAGCACATTCCTTAAAGACCGCATTTCTACAGCATTTATCGTGCTTCTTCTGCCACACCCAGCTTTCACTACCATACATTAAAGTAGGGACTAACACAGCATTATGAATTACCATACGTGCCTGTTTTGACACATTCTGGTTCTTCATAATAGAGTGTAGTGCCCCATTCACTCTATTCCCTGCATTTACTCGTCGTTCTATATCCCTATCATATCTAACATCCCTGCTAAATACGCATCCCAAATACACAAACTCATCCACTTGCTCAATTAACTCTCCTTCTATTCTTATTTCACATACCGTTTTGCTTTCTTCTCTTTCAAAAACCATCACTTTCGTCTTACTTGCGTTCACTTTCATTCCCCTTTCTTTTAATTCCCAGTTCATTAATGTAACCATCATTTGCAACTCTGCCGCCGATGAAGCAAGTATGACTTGATCATCGGCATACAAAAGGCGTTTGACGGTTAACTCGCCCATTCTTAACCCACATTCTTCATCTTTCAAAGTTTGCAAACACCGGTCCATAAATAGGTTGAACAGCCAAGGGGAAGCCACACAGCCCTGTCTGACACCTTTTTGGATGCCAGACCACTCCGAGTAGACCCCATTGATCCGGACACAAGCACTAGAGTCCCTATACAGAGACCTTAATGCCTGTATCAAACCAGCGCTCAACCCATATGAGTTCAGTGTTTGCCATAACACATTCCTGTCCACTCTGTCATAAGCCTTTTGCAAGTCCATGAACGCACAAAAAACTTTCTGGTTTTTGGCCAAAAACTTCGCCGCAATCATGCGCATGGAAAAGACTTGATCTGTACACCCCATTCCCTTTTTAAAACCCGCTTGCACATCCCAAATTTTTCCATCAGTTTCTTTCATAACTCTTTCAATTAACACCTTAGCATACAGTTTACCCACAATACTAAGCAAGCTGATACCGCGGTAGTTTTTGCATTCCTGCTGTGCCCTTTTCCTTTATATATTGGTACTAAAACTGCTTTACACCAGTCATCCGGTACCCGTTTTAATTCCCAACATAAATTAAACAAGGTGTACAGCAGGCCTGCCACCACTCCCTCTCCAGCCCTTAGCATCTCGAGTGATACTCTATCATATCCAGCTGCCTTACCTGCTTTCATGCTTTTCATTGCTTTCATTATTTCATCTACACTTATCTCCATACCCCTTTCCACTTCTTTCGGAATTTCTAGTTCATTTAATCCATACGACTCTTCACTCATAAACACGCTTTCAAAGTATTCCTTCCATCTGTTTAAATTCGAAACTTCATCATTCAGAATACATCCATTCTCGTCTCTTATAGCATTTATTATAGGCTGTTTTGTATTTCCCCTGGCAGTTCTTATGAGTTTCCAGAACATTTTTATGTTAGCCTGGAAATTATCAGATATCCTTCTATAATTCTTATCCGTTTTTCTTTCTTTTTCCTTTCAACAACTTCTTTTACTCTCTTATTTAGACGTCTAAATTCTGCCTTTTTTCTTTCAATAACATCATTCATACCAGAAGAATTACCAGCTTTTGTTGCTAGTAAATCTAACCATGCTTTCTTCTTTGATTCAACTTCCACCCGTACCTCATCATCCCACCATAACGTATTACTTTTCCTTTCATTTGTTCTCTTACTTACACCACATACTTCGGTGGCGGTATCCACCAAACCTTTCTTAATATTATCCCACACAGTATTCAAGTCTAAATCATTCATACACAACTCATTCAAACATCTAATATTTTCTCTCAGTCTACATTTATACTTCTCTATCACATCTTAATCTTGTAACTTCTCTATTCTTATACGCTGTAATGCAGTGGTAGATACAGATGTACGATTCCGCCAACGCTTGAAAAGACCATTAATTCTACATAAGACCAAGTAATGATCCGTCCCTACGTTGGACCCCCGGTAAACCCTTGTATCTACGACTGCGCTCCTCATTCTTTCATCCACAATTACAAAATCTATCATGCTTCTATCATCACCTCTTTCCCATGTGTACATGTGAATCTTCTTATGAAGACCCCATATATATTGATCATATATAATGATATGTTTTTATATGCCGCTAATACCTATTTTAATGTTATTGAGTATGTTTAAGATATAGACATAAGACAAATTTAAACAGTAAGTAAATATTACTGGACAAACGAAATTTTTATATGTGTTAGGGCCATGCTGCAGATATATTAGTAGTATAATTGTAGCGTGAATGGGTCGGCTCGACCGGGGAATGACCACGCTTAAAATATTAAAATTAATAATTATATATGTTGCTTTTGAAATATTTTTAGACGGGCTTATAAAGACATTAATTATTCATAATTATCAAATATTATATATAAATAATAAAATAGTAAATGTGTCATTCATTCATTTCTAGAGACCCGATCGTATATATTGATAAGTATCGATTCGTCTGGCTCTGTGACCCACTCGATAATGGCAATATTAAGTACAATCAACTTAAATAATATGTTTTTATATGCCGCTAAGACCTCTGGTATTATGTTTTTCATGCCTTTCATGGTTTAACACCGGTATTATGTATGTTTTGATTTGCACTAATCTCACTTTCTTTGTCTGATTTACACTTGTATTGCATTTTTTGTGATTTCGGTTCTAATGGTTTAACAAGCACACTATTGCATGTTTTAAGAGGATTATGTGCGGAATAGACTTATATATGCTTATTGTATGTTTAGGTTCGACGCGCGCGCGTCGTGACCTGAGGCTCACTCTCCTCCAACACCACCTGGACGTCGCGAACATCCCCGTGATGATGTGGAAGCGGTCAGATTCGAGGTGATACATTTTTTTTATTATGTTTGCCTTGATACACACTGAATTTTGTATATTTTGGTGAAGTGGTTTTCATGGATATTTTTGTTTGCACCTATGTTTTAGGAAGAGAATCGTTTCCGTGACACATCACCGGAATGTCGTGACAGGTGTCCTATTAGATCATACCAGTCATATGAATCGTAAGTATTTTTTAAATTATTTTTGATGAAATTGACGTGGAGTAAAGGTAATTTTTTTTGCAGTGAACTAATGGTGGTTACTGAAATTTTAAATAAAGACGGCGGCGTGGATGACGTCGTTAATGTCGCCAAGAATGACCGATGAATGAATGATGATTTTTAGCCCCGGATGTCCATTCAATGTTTGTGTCCCCGGGAACGGGTGAGAGTTGGCAGAGTGGAAGAAGGAGTGTTCGTGGTGTAGTTGGGCGAGGAAGAGCATGTGGGCGTGGGCATCTGCAACGGGGCCGTAGGGAGGACTACAGTGGGAAGTGGGACATCCACTGTCAAATTTATTTGACTGATGACGACGTCCCCCCCGAATTGGTAAGTTTGGCGAGGGATGTTATGAGGAGACGAGAGATGAGAATACGAGATGCTGCTAAAGCCGAAACGAATAGTCAGGGAGGAAACAGAATGGAAAGAGAGGAGAGAGCGAAGATGCGGATGAATTTTTTAACGCCTATGATGGAACGGATAGTCTTACTTGGCTGGAAGGCAGAACCTCCAGTTTGAATGGTCTCCTATGGACTCCTTTCAAGGCCAGGCCAGGAGGAGAATTTTGTACCTGAGCGAACTGGTTCGGTGGAGTTTTACAATTCGGCATATGATGTTTTTCGTTCCTTTTGGGATGATGACATTTTACATTGTAGCTGAGACGAACTCTCACTCTGCCAAAATTGCATCTGCCGGGTTCCAGTCCCAATGGTATCCCACTAATATTGACGAAATTTTGTGCCTCCTTTCCAGTAAAAAGGGTCTCTACACTCACCATATGAAACAGCAGCGTTAAGCTGCTATTCTACGCTGGTATTCTGTGGAAGCATGGTCCTTCCCCGATCCAGCCGACCTATTCATGTCACAACTATACTACTAATATAGCTGCAATATGGCTCTAACACGTAAAAAAAGTTTAAAAAAGTTATATGAAATTCTAAATAATTTATATAATACTATTTTTTTATAGAAGAGGGGGCAAAAGAGCATGCGGTTCACCTTAAGTTAAGTGACTACCGCCGCCCATGAACAATTGCAACACCAGGGGAATTACAGGTGAGTTGCCGGCCTTTCAGAAAGGAGTAAGTTCTTTTCTTGATCCCAGGTCGTATATCGCCGGTGGTTAACTATTCCACAGAGAGGTCGTACACGGAAGAAAGCTCCTTGTGAAACGTGCAATGGTTGAACGCCAAGCATCGAGATGGTGTGGATGGTATCGGGAGTTTTGCCTCGTAGTGCGATCATGAAATTTGGCGGCTGGGATTACTACATTACATCTAAATTTTTTGTCGAGCCCCGACGGTTCGACAAAAAATGAGATTGACTTCATTATGACGACCAGACAAACAGACAGACAGACGCCAACTGTTCAGTGATGTCTCAGTGATCGCAAGGGTGAAAACTGGCAGCGATCACCGAATCGTTAGAGGCACACTGAACCTAAACGTTAAGTTGGAGAGGTCTTGTCTAATGAAGTCTACGCTCCGTCCCCCTCGTGCTCTAATCCAGAATCCCGAAAACTTTTAGCTCGAGTTACGTAACCGCTTTCAGTGCCTACAAGATTGCAATTCAGTGGACGATATGAATGACAAGCTCGTGGAAACTGTCCATGCGGTCGGAGCTAAGTTCTGCAAGACCCGCCGCAGAAGAACACAAAAACTCTCCGATCACACTCTTAATCTTATGGCTGTTAGACGGGAGATGAGGCTACAATCGTCAACAGATTTGACAGCATACAGGCAACTGAACAGACAGATCTCCAAATGCATGCGGCGAGACTTACGCAACTTTAATACTTCACGTATTAAAGAAGCGATCGAGCGGAACCAGGGCTCCAAAGTCTTTGCCAGAGATCTGTCTGCCAGTAAGAGCCAACTGTCAAAGCTGAAGACTGAGTGTGGCAGCATCGTTTCCGGGACACCTGAGATTTTGAGTGAGATTGAGAGGTTCTATGGGCAGCTGTACACATCATCGTTGGAACCACACGCAAGTGTGAGTAACGATCCAAGAGCAAGTCTTATCCGACACTATTCCGATGATATCCCGGACGTCAGTCTAAGCGAGATCAGAATGGCTCTCCAGCACCTTAAAAACGGCAGGGCCCCAGGCGAGGATGGAATTACAGCGGAGCTTCTGAAAGCGGGTGGAACACCGGTACTTGAAGTCCTTCAGAAGCTCTTCAATTCCGTCCTCCATGGCGGCACTACTCCAGAGGCGTGGAGCAGAAGTGCGGTGGTCTTGTTCTTTAAGAAAGGCGACAACGCTCTCTTAAAGAACTACAGACCGATTTTCCTTCTGAGCCGCGTTTATATGCTGTTTTCGAGAGTCATTACGAATCGTCTCGTATGCAGACTCGACGACTTCCAGCCTCCCGAACAAGCCGGTTTCCGAAAAGGCTTCAGTACCATAGACCACATACATACCCTGCGGCAGATTGTACAGAAAACTGAAGGTTACAATCTGCCACTTTGCCTGGCGTATGTGGACTATGAGAAAGCCTTTGATTCCGTCGAAATTTGGGCGGTGCTACAGTCCCTCAAGCGGTGCCAAGTTGACTGTCGGTATATCGAAGTGCTGAAGTGTTTGTACAGTAGGGCTACGATGGCTATCCGAGTACAGAATCAGAGCTCAAAACCTATCCAACTGCAGAGAGGTGTAAGACAGGGTGACGTTATATCCCCGAAACTCTTCACCGCTGCATTGGAAGACGTTTTCAAGCTACTGGACTGGAAAGGATACGGTATTGACATCAATGGCGAGTACATCACTCGCCTTCGATTTGCCGACGATATAGTCCTTATGGCAGAATCGCTGGAGGACTTAAGCACTATGCTCAATGACCTCAATAGTGCCTCCCAACGGATAGGTCTTAAGATGAACATGAACAAAACAAATATCATTTTCAATGTCCATGTCACACCTATGCCGGTAGTTGTTGGGAGCACTATGCTCGAAGTTGTTGACGAGTACGTTTACCTGGGACAAATAGTCCGACTAGGTAAGTCCAACTTCGACCGAGAGGTCAATCGACGGAATCAACTCGGCTGGGCAGCGTTCGAGAAATAACGACATATATTCTCGTCAGGTATACCTCAATCTCAAAAAACTAGATTGTACAACCAGTGCGTGTTGCCAGTGATGACTTACGGATCTGAGACATGGTCCTTCACTGCTGGCCGTATGAGGACGCTCAAGGTCGCTCAGCGAGCTATGGAGAGGGCTATGCTCGGAGTTTCTCTGCGTGATAGACTCAGAAATGAGGATATCCGCAGTAAAACCAGAGTGACCGACATAGCCCAACGGATTAGTAAGCTGAAGTGGCAATGGGCCGGCCATATAGCTCGAAGAACCGATAACCGATGGGGAAGAAAGGTTCTTGAGTGGCAGCCTCGTACCGGTAGGCGTAGTGTAGGGCGACCCCCCACTAGATGGAGTGACGACCTGGTAAGATATGCAGGAAGTCGATGGATGCAGGTGGCTCAGGACCGTGCTTTGTGGCATTACTTGGGGGAGGCCTATGTTCAGCAGTGGACTTGTGAAGGGCTGTAATGATGATGATGATGATGAATGCTATATGGCATTCTCTACCAGCTAACCCTGGGTAGAACAGATAGTGAGTTATGGGCAGTAAGGTTGTCATGATCTCATTCAATTCAAAATGTACATGCTACGCATACATAAAATATATATATATATATATATATATATATATATATATATATATATATATATATATGTATATATATATATATATATATATATATATACATATATATTATATACACTTACAAACACACATATATATATATATATATATATATATATATATATATATATATATATATCTCCATAAATTTATATACAAATAACTATAAACATATAAAGTAAGTGGACTCAATGTTGTTGGTTACGGATATATTCGTATAGTTTTCTTTTAAACACGTTTTTAGCAGGTATTATGCGCAGGTCAACAGGCAATTTGTTCCAGAGGGAGATGGAAGTTAATGTGAAAGAATTTGACATAAACCCAGAATGGTGGAGAGGAGTAGACAGTAATAAATTGTGTGAAGACCGGAGATTGAGAGAATGAGTGTCACTACGGAATTGGAATCTTTTTTTAGGTAAAGGGGTGAGGAAGAATCATTAAGAACTGAAAACAGAGAGGACAGCATTCGAAAATCTCTGCGCTGGCGTATAGTCAACCACTTTAATTGGGAGCGAAATTCTGATACGTGATCGTATTTGCGCAGACAAAAGATGAATCGTATGCAGTTGTTATGTAACCTGTCCAACCTGCTTAGCAGCTCCTGAGAGATATTAGAAAGACAAACATCGGCATAGTCAAATAATGGAAGAATTAGAGATTGGATGAGTAGAAGCTTAGTTGAAGGAGGCAGAAAGAACTTAAGACGATAGATGGAACGAAGTATGCCTGTGACTTTACGACAAATCTCGGACACCTGTAACCTCCAACTAAGGGTCGGGTCAATAATTAAACCCAGATCCTTGACACTAGTGCGGAAAGGAATTACCCAGTTTTCGTAGCAAATGGATGGTAGATCAGGTATGTTAAGTTGTGACACCAATCGACGACTACCAATGATAATAGCCTGGCATTTACTGGGATTTACCGTTATACCAAATCGCTGTGATCAGTCTGAAATGCGTTGTAAGTCCTGTAAAAATGTCCTGTAAAAAGTCCTTTAAAATGTATTTTAATAATTTTATTTCGACTTTATTTAATTTAATTGTTATTTTGATTTCTTTTCATATATATTTAGTTTTATGTTGTGTTGATATATAAATTAGTATGCTGCAAATCATTTAACGGAGGCACTAAAAATTAGAGCATTGTCAACCTTGTTACCTGTGAAAACGAATAAATAAATTGATTGATTGAATAACAGTTTAGTTTAGTTCTACTAAATATGTCCCTTACACATTTAATTTTTACCAACTGAAACAAAGTTACAAATATAAATGCAAGTGTTACGCATTAAGTATTTCGGTTAGGCCGCGTCACCGTAAACATTTAATTTTCGGGGTTCAAAGTTACGTGTGGTTACGTGTAACAATTTCATATTACTAGCTGAAACACAGTGCGTTGCTGCCGCAGCAGAAGTAATTAAAAAAATATCGTTTTAAATTTCGAAGAGTTATATTATTTAATAACGATAATAATTTCATTGAAATCAAATGATATGACTTTCAAATAAATCTTTCAAATAATCACTACGATACGCGCGCCACCTACTGTAACTTAATTGTACAATGCCTATAACCTTCACGTAAGTGCAAACAAAAAGCTGGCAAAGTTTTATGACTGGTATGTCTTCGCATAAAATACGAACAATCAAACATTCGTTTTTATACATTAGAAGATATTAGTTAAATAACTTCTGTTTTGATATTGTTATATTTTTAATGTTAACCTTTCTATTCTTATTGATTAGGTATCATCCTCCTACTGCAAAGCAGCAATTCGTCTGCCCGTATTATTATACTACTGTACTGTACTGTACTGTACTCTGGTGCAAAAGCTGTCAGTCAGACTTCTAGTTGTCCAGTAGTTCTCACAGGTGTCGCACCAGTAGCCTTAATTCTAGTTTTTGTTACTAACTAAAAGCTAGTAACCGACAACAGTCTCACCTGGTCTGGCACTGCCTTATCGTTATACAAGCCTAATATTATATCCTGTCTTTCCATGAAAACACCAAAATTTTAATCGGACGGAAAAGTCAGTAGTATTTTTTGTAGTTTTAACTGGTTGCACAACTTAAAACTGACATTTCCGTTCATTTCCTTAATATTAAAAAAGCCTGTCCACCTCACTAGGATTTTATTCTGTATAGTGGGAGACAGACATACGTAAATTTCGATTCGAACCCGCGGTCCTTAGCGCTGCAATTTTCAAACATTGACAAACGACTGCCGCACGGAGCCACTATCGGACAACTGTGATAAGCAAGCTCACAGCCAACCTGATAGTAAGTAGATGCTGTGGCCCATAGACATCAGAATCTATCCTGGATTAAAAGTCAAAATGCAGATGCGTTGTTACTCCTCAGAAATAAGATGGAATGCCTAGTCTCCAGTAAAAGGGGTATCTGGTTCTCTACAATCACCATACAAAACACAGCAGCATTAATCTGCTATTTTACGCTGATATTCCTTGAGAGCATGGGTATCCTGGTCAACCCGACCCCATTTGTTCTACAACTATAATATAGCTGTAGCATGACTCTACCATATACAGAACAAAAATGTGTCATTCCGTAGAGTGACACTACGCTAAATTCTGGTACATCTTAGTTACACTTGCGTATGAGGTATGGCGGACACTTGCGCTACAGGGGATGCTTCGACAATGCGTAAGGTATGATCTTAATGTACTCTGAGAATATTATAGAAGAATTGTAATTAATTCAATGTTGTTTAAAATAATAACTATTTTTTCAAATTTTTATTAATATTTTTACAAAATCATCATTAAATAAGTCGAAAAAGAAGATATCTGAGAAGTCTTTCGTTGTTCTTTCTGCAAATATTTTCAGCATAAGAAATGCAAAATATGCATTTCTTATGCATATGCAAGGTGGACTGTTAAAATAATTTAAAACTTAACCAAAAATAAACTACATCGCCTTATGGAATTAAATGTTATCAACTTATGTATGTGTGTATATTATTTGTTTTACTTTATTTTTGTTATATTTTAACAATTTATATAATTTTATGTATTAGTTATTTATATGTTATTTTATTGTATGTATTGTCTATAAATCGCATGTATTCATATTATATTATATATATTTATATTGCACCACATACTAGTACTGGGTCGTTCCAGGTTTTTTGAAAAAAATCCCGCCAGTGTACGTAACGACTTCACCGTAATATGTTTGTTTACAAAATAATAAAGCGAACTTCCCTTCATACTTTTTCCAGGCTTAGAATTGGCTGATAAATGTTACGGGCATATTTAAAAGTTCATTTTATATACACGTTTTCATTATTTACACTATCTACAATAATAGAACAAAAGATATTTACAAATTAAATTGGTTTTATCAGTATATTACAAAACTACTAAACAATTAATATTAACATAAACATACAGTCGTTTTTATGCTAATTCGAAATTAGCTAACACAGTAAGCGTAGACAAGCATTACTTGACGACAACTGAAACTGATTTATATTTTAAAACAAAAAACGTACGTTTGGCCAAGCGGAACTTCACAAACAGTAACAGAAGAAAAAATAAGAGAAAGCCGAAAATACCGTTTTTTCTTGGTCCGTTCGTTTTTGTCCTACCGTCTACAACCAAATTTGAATTTTGTATAGATATAAATAAGATTTATTTTAGCTTTAATCGTAAGGCCAAATCAAAAGTAGTTACTGTAACTGTTTTCCATTTATACGACAATAGTTCATAAAGCAATAGTAATAGAGTCTTAACTTAGATCCAACCTATGAACCTACCAAACGAGCATGTAGTTTGTAAACGTTTTGCGATTGAGACAGTTCCGAGAATGAAATGTAGAACTGTATTCATTTCGTTCGTTTTTAAACCTAATTTTGGATCTTCGAGAAACTGTTCGTTCGTTTTTCTTTGACAAACTGTTTTTTAAAAGTGTTTCTGAATAAAACGCCCAGTACTACCACATACCTAGTTTTCATTGTTCTAACCCTTTACACCTTTGGTTGCCCGGAAGAGATCGCTATGTAGCGATAAGGCCGCCAAATTGTACTTACATATTATAATCTGCTTTTGTTTGTGGTGTACAATAAAAGTATATTAATTAATTAATTAATTCATTCAATTTCGAACGTGTAGCCTCAACGTGGTGTTAGATCGGTCGCTAACTGTCAACTGAATAGAGGCGAATATGTAAGCACTATGTTGGCGTTCATCAACCGTCGCAGAATGTTTATATATTATCCATATTCGTGTTTCGCCTTCTAACTCGTCTGGCAAAAAGCGACTCGTGCGAATGAGTAACAGTGGTATAATATAGTACTAGGTGGTAGGACTTCTTATTGCCTAGGAGTGCGCATGACTATGTGCCACCTTTTGACTATTACAGCCGCCAATGCTTGCACTGCTGTGTTAAAATCTAGAAGATAAAGAAAGTCAGTATAATTATATACTGCGATGATTGATTGCTCTTGGCGATTTCATAGATTCTAACGGGGATCAAAATGTGGTACTTCTCGTTTTGTGAAATTACAAAGCTCTGTTTCTGAACTATAACATATTTAATATTGAATTATATGTCAATTAACTTAATCTAGTCCCATAAATCATTTCTATTTCTCATTAAATTACCTGTACTATGGGCGCATCGAACTAAAAACCAGATAACATAATGACTTTAATGTATGAAAGCCTCAGTCGAGTGTTCTGATTCCTTCTTGAACATACCGAATAGTGTTATGCACCTAACATGGAAATCCATAACACATATTTTAAATTTGATACATTAAAAATAATAATATGCTATTGAAAATTATTCCTTCGCGTTTGCATCTATTAATTTTTTGTATTTTTTTTAATTTATTTAGAGTGACAATCAAATAAACAGTCTACTTACTACATGGATGCCATGGCCCATAAGCACATACATGTAGCAATTAATAATCGAAACTGCAGAGAATGGATCCACGTTTCTCGTCAACATCCAAAGCCCAGCAGCATTAATGCTGCTAATTTACGTACGAAGGTATTCTGTAAGCACCTTTTTTGTTTGACTCTACCATTCGCTGCAACTATATTACTGCTTTAGCGAGGTTCTACCATGTAAGCTAACTGTTTTATATAATGAAGTAATAAACAAACTTACAGTCCACATGACGGTAGACGGCTAACCTTATCCATGTATGTACATGTACACCTGCCCCAATCGCAAGCAAAAAACTATTTTATAATTTCATTGTTAAACATTATGTGAAAAATTTTAAGGCATATTACCAGAAGATTTTAAAATTTAACGAATAAAGCATCTTGTGATAAATGTGTTTCTTTCAGCAACTTTCTTGAAAGAAAAGTTTTAATGTTTGTAATAACCACACGAGGAACTTTTCAGGTTTATTACCTTGCATTATTCTAAGAGTAATCTATACTTATAAATAAAAATCAATTGTCGTTCTGTAATATCGATATAACTGCCTATTATAGAGCTAAGGGTTAAAGGTTACATGCATACTATTAGAATTTTAAATTCTTTTTCTGTTTGTGCGTTTGCTTGTCTGCTCTAGCTAAAGAATGGCTAAAGCAATTGTCATTAAAGTTCAGGAACAGATACAAAGCGATGAAAGGAGTGATCTAAACTACGTAAGTATAATTTTATCCGAAAATTATGGAGCTGTTTTTGAGAAATCGAAAAATTGATAAAATTAAAGGATTTTGATGATTATATTAAATTTAAATAAAGCCACTTCAATAAATCCCACCCAGGCGAAGCCTGGTTTATATCGATGATATAATAATAAAAAAATTCTCTTATGTTATACCATCGTTTATGCGCGCAGCTAAGATGCATCTTCGACGAAGTTCTTGTTCACTTGTCCGAGAAGAACATTCCATGTAAGGCCAAAATAATTTAATTATGCACTAAAACTTTTTTACGTTTAAAAAAATGAAAATAAAGGGGGCACTTAAGAGGATAGAGTAAGTCAGCTCAAATTCTAATTTCGCCCCCACTTCCCCGCGCGTTGTATGCTATGTACCGACATGTTTGTAATCACTAATACTGTAAGTAGATATGTAGGTCGTTAGATACTTATTTCATTAGGTTTATCATATTTATGCCTGTTTCTTAACGCCAACCCAGTCGCTTCTTATTTTTATAACGGTTGTTTCCCATTTTAATTTTACGTCGTCCTGTTGCGTAATGTGTATTCTCATCGTAAGCGACACAACTTCTCCCTTCAAAAGCCGGAGCGATACTAACGGGTAGACGTAAGCGTTATTTCACGTCACTAGATACAGTAACTGGCTACGCGCCATGTAACCGAATCACTAGTTTCGAGTCATGTTACAAGTAGTGATTTTTGTAAATGCGTGATTATGATTACTGTTAACCATGATTATTGCGGGAGTCGACTGTCGGTCGGTCGAGCGCAAACGCAAAGCGCACATGTGGCATACTACAATAAACAAAACATCGTAAGTAACAGAATTATTGTACGTTTAAATTTCATACGTAAGGCTAAACATAGACAATAAAATAGAGTAATCTCTGTTTGTAAAATAATTTCAACGGTTTGCGATTCCGGGAAGCGAGTCACATTGAATTTAACTAAAATAATTTTTAAAACATTTTTGACGGAGTCATGAATTCGTTTATTCATAAAATTAAAATAAAACTAAAAAATGTGTATAAAAATTTAAAAATTTAAACGTTTATAATATTATAAAACTTAGAAACTGTGTGTAAATAGCCAAACAAACAAACAAATTAATTGTACAGTGTAAATAAAAGTGCAAAAACAAATGAAAGTGAAAACGTTGAAAAAGTGTAAATAAACTGTAAATATCAATAATCATTGTATATACAATTAAATTGACTTGTAAATATGCCTGCATTAATAATTTTATGAAAGTCTTAGTGTCATAGTAAACGCAAATCAATCATAAAGTCCTAAACCTGAATAAAGTATGAAGGGGAGTTAATTTATTGATTTAACAGTATACAGTTACTGCATAGCTACAAAAACAGATTGTGATTAAATTTATTTTCGTTTCGTGCGTAACTGTATAGTTGGTGGTGATATTTATGCAAACAGTCACAGTAGCCAAATAAAAATAGCCAGTTACAAAAATCACTAGTTTTGAAACAGGTGACGCCGATCAAGTCACTGGTTTCGTTACGTTTCTTGAAAATGACGTAACGACCCACGTCTACTAACGGGGCGACAGGAATCAAGCTTACGCGCCGATAGTTTAGGTAATTTCTATTTACAGTGAAAATAATAATTAAAAAAAGTAAATAACATAAGAACTGCTTTATAGTTAGTTCAGTTAGTATGCAAAGTTTCATGATCTTATTTAAAGTATTTTATGAATAACAGCGGTTTATTGTTCAGATTGGAGGTAACTTTGGATTTTTTTTCTAACGAGAAAATTTTACGGAATCGTGTTTTCGTCTAACGTAGTCCTTAACATTAATCTTCAACTTTACCATATATTTATTTCAAAATTAATGCTGCAATACTTTCGCCATTTGAGATTATATTTCCCCTTAGTGCCATACCGCAATCATTACCGTTTCAACCGTGGTGTGATTAAAGCACTATTTAAATTCAAGCACTTTGTCCTCATGAATTACAATGCTGCTCTATTAGCACATCAGGATTTTTGAGGCCGATTTCTCCTTCCTTTCTAAGTGACTGTGAAACTAAACCTCTCACAATGTATCGAAGCCAAGTAAGAGATATAATAAATAAGAGCTTATTTTAGTAATAAACGCTGAAATCTGTGTCATATTAGAATCAAACTGGATTTAGTCTTCCTCCGAGACTTTGTTCAAGAAGGTATAACTTGCCAATGTGATCTATTTATTATAATTTAACATATTTTTATGAGCGTATCATATCAATTTCGAGGGAGGCTTATGTTCAGCAATGGACGTTGATAGGCTATAATGTATGCATAAATTAATGGAAAAATCAATGAATGACTAATTAAGCTAATGAAGGAATAAATGAATGCATTCTTTTTATTTAAACATATATAAACACGTATAAACGCATTAATAAGCTAATAATTGATCTAATAAATGTTACACTCGTAGTATAAGGTAATAAGTGTCCGGGCTACCAACAGTCCAAATAACGAAATGTAGGGGCTAAGAATAAGGCCTCAATAGAAAGTCTAGCTGAACTTATGGCGTGATGTCATGACTAACATACGCTGTTGTATTAAAATGACTTTAGGCGCTTTACCTTTCTTAGAGGAAACACGCCACATGCTTTTACCGAATGCTTTCCAAGCCTTAAGCTGAGTAACAAGACTACGGCGGGGGGCAAGAAGAAGCAATGGGCATGCATAAGGAATGAAGGGTCTTGAATACGCGAGAGAGGCCACTACCACAGTCTCTTATTCTTAAGTTGTGCCACTATTCAGGATACTGTATAGCAAGGGCAAGTGTTAAGTGGTAAAGTCACACTGCAGTTGTATTGTAGCTGCGTAAACGAGTCAGCTCAAGCAAGGATGGACCACACTCTTACAGGACTAAATAGCATTCCCTGATGGTAAGTAGCTACTGCAGTTCATGAACATATGCAACCAACTTCAAATAAAAAAGGAAACTACAGCTGCGTTGACTTCTCTGAAGACTAAGATTGAATACCTCACAGCCTGTAGTAATATTGGCTCTGGATGTGCTACAGACCGAACAGCACATGTACTACTACACAGCAACAGTGCACGTACTACGAGTACTACTTGGCGGTAGAAATACCGCATTTCATGATAGCGAGATAGAAATAGATGCACATCATATCCTATACCTTTAAACGAGCAATTCTTGTATATATATATATATATATATATATATATATATATATATATATATATATATATATATATATATATATATATATATATATATATATACATATATATATATGTATATACTGATTCTTGGAAACAGCTCCAACGATTTTCATAAAATTTTGTGTCCAGGGAGTTTCGGGGGCAATAAATCAATCTAGCTAGGATTTGTTTTTAGAAAATGTGCTTTTGTCCGCGTTTTCAGGCAAAAATAAAAGATCACTAACGATCGTAATAGCTCAGGTGGGATGTCGGTCGAGCGCGATATCGGAGTGCCGTGGTTCGCGTCCTGTCTCTGGTCCGGCTTTTTTCCTTTTTTTTCAAGTTCCCTTCTTTTGTGAGAAATTCTATTATTTCACGCCCTTTTTGTATTTTTTAAAAATACGAAAATTTTAATTAAACTAATTGCACTCATGATTTTTTATTCAAATACCAGTTCAGTTTTTTCTATTATGTCAATAAAATCAAAAATATTATTTATGTTTCATCAGTATGTAATTTATAAATGTAATTTCAAAAAAAAAACCCGAGCAAAGCTCGGTCATGCGGGTACTTAGAATAAAACGAGTAGTTGCAGTACAACTATTTTTCATTTATTTTTAATGGAATTGTTTCAAAACCAATATTATATGGCTATAATTCACTAAATTAAAACACTTCACATAAAAAATAAACTTATTTCTATCTTAGGTGTTTCATTTAGCGTTCACTAGTGTCGGGTGTTTGTGTATGTCGCTCGCATAGTAACTTCCCTCCAGGAAATCCTTTGTGTTGTTGCTCAAACTAACCATGAAAACAAACTTCTCAACACTTAACTACTTTACTTGCGGATATTTTCCGTTTAAACTCCTAAGTTCAAGACACGAAGTTATCTTTACCATCAACTCTGTATAAAACAAAACCTTAAACTAAACATTAAATTCGTTTCAATTTTTGAAAGCAACTTTTAGAGTGCGTTATCTTTAATGGCAAACTATTTATGATTGCTTTAGAGATATCTATAGGTATCAGTGTAAAGTCTTAGATCTCTTAAATGATCCTTATAAAAACTCTGGAAATACAACGAACATTACGTTTCTAAAGGTTGCTTTGATGTTATAGATGTAATTAAGATACACATATATGTGTGTATAAAGAAGCTGGGCGCAAACCTCCTCTCATTTCTGTGAGGGTTATGAAGCAATTAGTCAGCAGCGCTGCTCCGGTGCATATAGGAGGACTTACGTTTTTCTTTTTATAGAATAAAGTTGACAAAGGAGCACACAGTCCACCTGATAGTAAGTGGATGCTATGGCAAATAAACATCTTCATTTATCCTCGAAGAATAGAATATATAAGAATAATAGAATATATAATATATAAGAAATAGATAAGAATCAAAATATAGATGCGTTGTCAACCTTGAGGACTAAGATGGAATGCCTCGTTTCCAATAATAAGACGGTCTCCGGTTCTCTACACTCATACGAAATACAGCAGCATTAAGCTACTATTTTAGACTGGTACTCTGTGAGAGCGTGGTGCTTCCCCGGTGGAGTCAACAAATTCGTGTCACAACTGTAATATTACTGCTGCATGGCTCTACGACGTGATAAACGTGGCTTTTAAATGTGTCTGTTCTTCAGATGGGCGGATTTTCCCACGGTGTTTTGCTTCTGCCCTAAGTATTTGGTAAATCAGAACTTAAAATTGCAATCAACACTTTCATTGTTGCCGGCAGGGATTGAACCCGAGCTGCTCGCATACTGTGAAGTTTACTAAATATTGATTTAATTGCGGTGATGTTACGCATTTTTCCATTTTCGTTTGCCTCTTCCGTCCAGATATAAAAACATCTTATTTATTATAGAACATCCTAAGTCATAACAAAGATGGAAACATGTAATGTACTAAAGTTTTGATTGCTTTAATGATGGAAATATGATATTGGCAATTTATATTAAAAATTTTACTCCTCTGCACCAACCTCGTTTCTTTATGTTAAATTGCAGCAGTGGAGGTCGTAAATTAGGCAGATTCTAATTTTGTAGCCCTCGCCCTCCACGATCATCCATAACGACAAACTCAACTGACACCGTAGCATTATTATGGATTTTATTACTTTAGTCCGATAGTGAATCCATTTGTCCAGATGTTGCTCCATCTGTATAAATTATGACAAATGTTTCTTTACCTAATATTTTAGATTATTTAAAATTATAATGAAGCCAGACGATTTTAACACATTTTTGCTAAAATACGAGATTCGCTTCTTATAGAATAAGGGTGAACGTATTGAGAATCCCATTTTTTTAATTTCATAGGCCGTTGTATAAGAAACACAGCCAATTCCATTTTTAAATATTTTAAGCGCACGGCGAAACTAAAGGCCGTGAGGAAAGGCGGATGTCTAGGAAAAAAGGTTGGGTAGGTTAAAAGTCTTGGGATATTAATAGTATACTTACGTGTTAGAGCCAGGCTGCAGCTACATTGTGGTTTTAGCACGAACGGATCGGCTTGACCGGGAACAGACCACTCTCTCACAGAATACCAGCGTAGAATAACAACTTAATGCTAATATGTTTCGTATGGTAAGTGTAGACAACCGTAGACCCATTACTGGAAATAAGCCATTCCATCTTCTTCTTAATTGAGGATAGATGTAGATGTTTGTGGGCGACAGCATTCCCGTACCATCAGGTGGACTGCGTGCTCGTTTGTCTATTATCTTATTATATAAAAAAATTGTGTACAAAAGGCATCCACTTATATGATTTTTGGTCTCGCTGTGAATTCTTTCCGGCTTTTAGAGCTCTTTCATAACTAAAAGCAAGCCTGTGCTCAGCCATGGAAAATATATGTACAAGCTATTATTGTAATAAACTATAAAACTACGTTCAGCTGTAGACGAAAAATAAACCTTGTCACATACTGTTTATACAGGTTCATACCTACTAAATGCCAAGTCTAGTACGATAGAACACTGTAAGGCGACATGTAAATTTTGACTTATGTTTCTTTTTTATACATGGAATATTGTCATAACGATTTCGACAGTTGGAGCTGTAATAACAAGAGATAATGAAGTTTGTTTTCTGTTTAATTAAACCAGATGTTGTAGAATCTATTTCGTAAGTACGAATGATATTAATATGAAATGTTTTTAAAAGTGTATTGATGGGAAAACTTATTGCAAAACGTTGATCTCTCTTATCATTACCTCCACACTAGGATTTTCTCCTCTGTCGTGGGAGCAATTGATAAACGTACATTCCACAAGAACAAACATCCAGATCCGGAACAATTATAAGTAGCCGTATGGCAAGTATTTGTATGAATACTTGTTTCGTCGGGGATTCGAACTCGCGGCCCTCAGCGCTAACGTCATTGCTAAGCCACTGCAACGTGGAGCTGTCACGAAACATTTGTGAAGGCCTTTCCTGACCAATTACAATAGCCGCCACTGGTAGACATGGGACTGGACCTGTTCAGTTGTAGGGATGAAACGCTTTAATCTAAACTAGATATATCTTGCACATACGACGCTACTGCCCGTCTAAGGATCGGGTATTTTACGTCTGGCGAATATTAGATAATCATAGCGCTGTGACGCTACCGTAACGGATAGATCCATTACCGTTACCCTCACAGCCTGTCAAAGTCGACTGCTGATCATAGGCCTCACCCATATAATGCTTCATGGGGGGATATTTGCCATAGGTGCTACGCTTAGCAGGCGAGCTGGTAATTGTAATTTTTAATTTTATACTTAGTTGTTATTAGGAAGACGCTTCTTTGTCGCCTCTTACGACACCCGTAGGATAATAATGTGGGGTGTCCTTGGGGGAGGCCTATGTTCAGCAGTGGACTTGTGAAGGGCTGTAATGATGATGATGATGTTTTATGAGATATCCTTACACCGCCACTATACAAACTATGGGAAGCCATAGAATCTTTATAGCATTATCTATAGTCACCTCTTACGACACTCAGAATCAATATATCCGAATAATTAAATACGTTGTATACAATATATTTAAAAAAATTATGTATTTGGTTTCTCATACCTTTCTTCAACAGTACGGTAAGTTTAATGTTATATTATACAGTTTCAGTCACGCAGTTGCTGGCTATAACACTCTATGGAGTCCGAGCTTATATACTCGTATAACACGAGTATACGAGTATATAAGCTCGGACGTCACTAATAAGTACGACACTAAATGATGAGTGTTAACAGTTTACACTGTGCCCGAAATTATACTAATAGTAACACATTTTTAAGACATCAGCATACTATTTCTAAAGATAAATAACACTCAAACTCTAAACACCGTGTGCATCACTGGCCTGGATACTATTCAGCAGTATTAGAGCTTTTTGTTTGCTCATTTGTTAGTGTTTACAAGATTTTACTAACATACGAATATACTTTCGTTTTTTTATGAATGTCTGCCTGAAAGCGTGCACTGGAAGATACAATAGAAACAAAAAATGAAAGACGTCCTCATTATAATCAAAACTTAAGTAATATTTACATGGAGTTTCATTCTTTACTTCAGGATAAACGTATAAAACCTTTCTTGTCTTGAATATACAGCACTTACTATAAATAATTCCGAAGGTAATTAGTCAAAACTATACAAGTAATTTAAAAGATGCATAGTATAAGCATAAACTTGTAGATAAATGAGCCAACATGTAAGAAATTAGTTACCTACATAATTAACGACGTTATATCTACTCTTTTATCCTGGTTTGTTAATTGACCCAGTTTTGTAAAACTATTGTGTGGCACGCTTTTTTTAACA
The DNA here is from genome assembly GCA_036936625.1 of Parnassius smintheus behrii. Classification (NCBI taxonomy): domain Eukaryota; kingdom Metazoa; phylum Arthropoda; class Insecta; order Lepidoptera; family Papilionidae; genus Parnassius; species Parnassius smintheus. Next base: position 40,841,419 of record JAUPFT010000012.1, on the reverse strand, counting down.
AGGAGTGCTAATACGATCATGTATAATATATGGCTTGCTTGAAAAGATGCCTATGCCTATTTATGAACTCGCATATCTATTAGGGATTAGGAATAGACATTATTTAAATCGCTTCTACCATGTTTCTCGCAATTCACCTGGCTTATTCTTTATGATGCATAAAGACGTTCACTTCTCAGGCCGGCTTCTTCTTAAGGCCGTTTATTTAAGTGGGTACGACAGCGATGCAACTAAATTACGATATAGCCAATTTTAAGTGCACATTTAACAACAGAGTGATATTTACTATAACGTACTAAAGCTCTTTTTCTACCTAGGAGTTTAATACCATAAGTACCAGTCTCTGACCTATTTCTGCCGCCAAATATAGGTGGCTGAAGGGCTGTGCTCCAGTCTATAGGGTAGGTAGAGAACCAGTATAATTACAGACTGTGATACATTGCATCTTAGAACCCAGACGTGACAACGCATCTTTAGTCTTCTATGTTTGAAGTTGGTTCCTGGTATCCATGGGCTGCAGTAGCATCCTAGTATCTAATGCACTATTAGTTCGATTACCACTTCAAGTTTTGTGTTAAAAAAATACCATCGGTCCTTGTCTGTTTAGACTAAATAGGTTAATTACATATTATATACACCTTTTTAGTAGTCTTTTATAATTCGAGTATACTCAAATTACCAAATAAATAATAAATATTGTAAAGTTACAAAATAAAATATATTTCTCATTTATAATGAGTAGCTCTATAATAATGTGTTAACTGACTGAGTTGCAATAAAGTAAAAAATGAAAATAGAAAATAGACTCAAATTTGCTACAAAGATCATATTCCCAATTACAGAACCTGTTTTTACCATTACAGCTTATCAAAAGCCCACTGGTAAAAAAAAAATTCAACCCATATATTGTGTTATAGGGAATATATTGACCGTATTTGCCTCATTTGACAACTAGGCTTTCAACTGAAGTTTTTTTTAAATATTAAGAGTTTTTGGGAAGATGCTCTCCCGTTTCATTTGCCACTGATCTTACGACACCTGTTCCATTTTTATTTGGCCAACTTCACATCAGTTTGGCACATGTCATAATGCTCGTAATGTTTTTTTTATCTCTAAGCAAAATTGCTAGACTTTATTTATGATGACCTGCGCTGTAATTGGCTCAACTTTTCAGTACAATTTTAAAGCGATATAAACAAACGAGCATCTAAATCTTGAAAGAAGTACAAATTAAGTAACATATTTCTAAAATAAATGACATTTTTATTGTAATAAAAATGGCACTGATTTATTTATTCCTTAGCTTTTAAGAAACTAGTTCCACTTTCTCATACAAAAATATCGTTTTAATCTGACAACGCCGTCTTATAGTCTGCAGTCTTCGCCGTGATTTTTCCCCTCACAACCACATTTATTGTAAACCATCATCATCTTCATTACAGAAACAGAAACTTTTTTATTCAATATTGATTATAAATAATACTTATTTAAACTCACTTTTTTAATTTACCACTGATTCTCTGACCTGAAAAGAAAAATAACAGTTTACAATCACGTATGGGTACTATTACCATCATATAACAAGTTAGGAATAGCTTGGTAGTGATCAACCTTCCCAGGGCTTATTAGCATCCATAAATTCCTTAATATTATAATAACTCTTTTTATATAAACTGAGTTTGTAAAAATTTTTGAAATTTGTGCGGGTCAAATTTTGTATATGTTCTGGGATTTTGGTGTGAAAGCGTGTGCATCGCCCCAAGAATAAATTACTGACTCGGTAGAGTCGGGTAACTGGTACTACTAGCTTGTGTCTGTTCCAAGTATATACAGAATGAATATCACTTATTTTTATAGATCTACTTTCATTTTAGTTCACTTACATAATATTATCACAAATGTATTGAGGTTACAATTTTCCAGCTTTCTTTATGTAAGTTTTATTATGTATACATTTTACCCCAATCCGTGTATTGTTTTTATATTCCATGAGGGGAATTCACTCAGTTTTCTTTTGCAAGTGTATTAATTTGTCACCGATTTTGTTACGCCAAAATTTGCTAATTTAAATGCTGAAACGGTGAGTAGCAGAGTTGGCAAGGAACGTCGTAGACGGAAGTTTATCGACAAATTTGGAGATTTATTGACGATGGACTAAATTAAAAGCAGGTACTTTTAACCGACTAACATGTATTTGTGAATTTATGGATTTGAAAGAGGAGAGAAAAGTGTATCAGTATTTTGACAAATGGGTGTCTGCAGTTTCTGCCTACCTCTCCGGTGGCAGACGTGAGAGTTAAATGTAATTTATATTGTTAAATGTAATTATAATTGGATGCTAAAACCGAATATGAACTAAAACTACGACAAGTAAAATCTTAAAATCTAGAGTATGAATAAGGTTGTATGTATAGGTACTTTTGACACGGCGTCTTAGTACTATTATTTATTCTGTGACGGCGTGGACACGTGAGAAATGTAACAATTAATTCGTCAAATGTATACTTCATCTGCATGTGGTTTATTTCTATTTTTTTATTTTATTTTTAACTAGTTCTGTCGCATCCGAAGCTGGAAGCTTCAGGAAGCGGATACTAGGGACAAATATCACACGAGGGTAGCCGAAAAGCTTGACACCATCGATGGTAGGAAAGAATGTGTGGAGAGAACATGGCAGAACCTTAGGTATGGAATGGTAAGTGCAGCGGAAGAAGTATGTGGAACGACAAAAAGAGGTAGTAGTAAAAGAAGAGATGCATGGTGGAATGTTGAAGTGAGAGAAGCTGTAAGAAAGAAGAAAAAAGCATGGTTAGACTACTTGGCCTCTAGTAACGATGAGCATATGAGAGAGAAGATGAAAGAAAGATATAAGCTGCAGAAAGTTCATGCGAAAACATTGATTGAGGAAGTACGTGAAAGGTGTAGAATAGAAGCGGACGAGAGGTTGTCGCACAACTTTAGGGAAAACTCCAAACTCTTATGGAAAGAGGTTGGAAGGTCCCGGAGTGGTGTGACAGCCTTAAGAATGAACAAAGTGCTTTCGAGAACCAATGACGTCCTCTCAGAAAAATGGGACGTCATGCAGCGATGGAGTGAATTTTATAGAGAAATGTATGCGTGTCATGATCTTAGTGAAGGATCCGGGGGTGACGCCGTGACTGGCACGCCAGACACGGACCTCGATGACACTGAGGTCATCAGCATGAAAGAGATTGAACGTGCGATTCGAAGTTTGAAATGTGGTAAGGCTGCGGGACTAGACAGAGTTAGTGTTGAAATGATCAAGTACGGTGGGCCTCGCGTCTGGGACAGCTTTCATCTGCTGTGCAATTTGTGCTGGCGGATGGGAGATGTCCCGGATGATTGGCGATCCGCGGTCATTGTGCCTTTATATAAAGGTAAAGGTTCAAATTTTGACTGCGGGTGCTATCGGGCGATCAGCTTGACCAGTTTAGCAAGTAAAGTTTACTCGAAGGTTTTGACACGTAGGATGCAAGAGAAATCGGAAAGATTCTTATGGGAGGCACAATGCGGATTTAGACCTGGAAGAGGATGCACGGATCAGATGTTTTCTCTCCGCATGATCACGGAGAAGCTTCTGAGTGTTAACCAGAGGATTTTCTGTGCTTTTGTGGATCTGGAGAAAGCATTTGATAAGTTTATAAGGAAGAAAATGTGGGAACTGTTGCCGGGATATGGTGTGGATGGTCGATTGTTAAGGGCTGTGCAGTCACTTTACTATGACTGTAAAGCCTGTGTGCGGGTAGGGCATGACCTGTCACCCATGTTTAGCGTCCAAGCGGGCGTAAAACAGGGTTGTGTCATGTCTTCCTGGCTGTTCATACTGTATCTCGACAGCTGTTTACAGAAGCTGAAAAATAGCTGTTTGGGTGTGAAATTGGGTGACATAAAAGTTAATTGTCTGCTGTATGCTGATGATGCAGTGCTTATTGCACCATCAGAAGCAGAACTGCAGGCATTAATCACGTGTGTGTGGGGGGATAAGTCGCTCACGTCCGTAGGCTTTGACCACCTAATCCTAGGCCCACCCTACACGTGTCCCCCGGGTGGTGCTAAAAGAGCGACAAGCCGATAGCACAGACTCGGCTCCTCGCCGTGGTAAAATACTCGCCTCGCATAAATCGCCGTTAAATATACCACCCTATTCGCACCATGAGGAATCAAATTAAAGAAATGGCCCCGAGTTCCCGGCGCCCCTTTAATGGGGCAGGGGTGCGAAGAATCTCCGGGAGGAAAACCGGCGACGAGGCTCGCCATCCGTCACGTTCTGTCTCCCGGAGGGGCGAAAAGTGGATTGCAGAGGCCCGTCTGGCTACGTTGAATGTATGTGGAGCAATGAATGATAAAATGGATGAAGTATGCGAGGTGATGTATGATAGAGGAATAGATTTGCTATGTGTAAATGAGACGAAACGGAAGGGGAAGGATGTCACTACACATGGCATATATACCGCGTATTGGTCTGGTGTAGGCGAGACCGAACGGGCATGCCAGGGAGTCGGTTTCATCCTTTCAGAAAAAATGGGTAAATGTGTGAAAGAGTATGAATGTGTAAGTCCAAGAATGCTATGGATACGATTGAAAGTGGGCTTAAAGAAGTTGTTTGTGCTAGGGGTCTACGCCCCAGACATGTCTAAGCCCACTCATATCCGAGAGCAGTTTTGGGAAATGGTAAGGATGGTATTAATGAAATGTAAGGGAAATGAAAATGTTGTTATGCTAGGAGATTTTAATGGAAGAGTTGGGGTGAGGAGGCTTGATTATGAAAGGATATTGGGAACGTTTGGTGATGAAAGTATAAATGAGAATGGTGAAAGCCTCCTCACTGTATGTATGGAAAAGAATCTTTTTGTGACGAACACTTTCTTTCGCCACAAGAGGATTCACATGTACACTTGGGAAAGAGGTGATGATAGAAGCATGATAGATTTTATAATTGTGGATGAAAGATTGAGGGGCGCAGTGGTGGATACAAGGGTTTACCGGGGGTCGAACGTAGGAACGGATCATTTTTTGGTTTTATGCCGAATTAATGGTCTATTCAGGCGGTGGCGCCATCGGTCATCTGTGTCTACCACTGCGTTACGGCGTATTAGAACAGAAAGATTACAAGATGAAGGTGAGAAAAACAAGTTTAAATGTAGACTGAAAGAAAACGTAAGTGGTTTGGATGAATTATGTATGAATGAGTTAGACTTGGAGAATGTATGGCAAAATGTTAAGAAAGGTTTAGTAGATGCAGCTACCGAAGTATGTGGTGTTAGTAAAAGAAAGAATGAAAGAAAAAATAATACGTTATGGTGGGATGATGAGATACGTACGGAAGTTGAAGCAAAGAAGAGAGCATGGCTAGATTTACTAGCAACTAAGGCTGGTAATTCTAGCGGTACGAATGATGATTTTGAAAGAAAAAAGGCAGTCTTTAGACATCTAAATAAAAGAGTAAAGGAAGTAGTTGAAAGGAAAAAGCAAGAAAGAACGGATAAAAATGATAGAAGAATATCGGATAACTTCCAGGCAAATATTAAAATGTTCTGGAAACTCGTAAGATCTGCCAGGGGATGTTCAAAACAGCCTTTAATGAATGCTATAAGAGATGAGAATGGCTATATTCTGAATGATGAAGTTTTGAGTTTAAAGAGATGGAAGGAGTATTTTGAAAGCATGTTTATGAGTGAGAAGACAACGTATGAACTGAATGAAATAGGAACTCCGAAAGAAGAGGAAGGAGGTAGCGAGATAAGTATAGATGAAATAATGAAAGCAATGAAAAGCATGAAAGCAGGTAAGGCAGCTGGATATGATAGAGTATCACTCGAGATGCTAAGGGCTGGAGAGGGAGTGGTGGCAGGCCTGCTGTACACCTTGTTTAATTTATGTTGGAAATTAAAACGGGTACCGGATGACTGGTGTAAAGCAGTTTTAGTACCAATATATAAAGGAAAAGGGCACAGCAGGAATGCAAAAACTACCGCGGTATCAGCTTGCTTAGTATTGTGGGTAAACTGTATGCTAAGGTGTTAATTGAAAGAGTTATGAAAGAAACCGATGGAAAAATTTGGGATGTGCAAGCGGGATTTAGAAAGGGAATGGGATGTACAGATCAAGTCTTCTCCATGCGCATGATCGCGGAGAAGTTTTTGGTCAAAAAACAAAAGGTTTTTTGTGCGTTAATGGACTTGGAGAAGGCCTATGACAGAGTGGATAGGAATGTGCTATGGCAAACACTGAACTCATTTGGGTTGAGCGCTGGCTTGATACAGGCATTTGAATCTCTTTATAGGGACTCTAGTGCTTGTGTTAGGATCAACGGGGTCTACTCGGACTGGTTTGGCATCCATATAGGTGTCAGACAGGGCTGTGTGGCTTCCCCGTGGTTGTTCAACCTATTTATGGACAGTTGTTTGCAAAATTTGAAAGTTGAAGAATGTGGATTAAGAATGGGTGAGTTAACCATCAAATGCCTTTTGTACGCCGATGATCAAGTTATTCTTGCGTCGTCGGCAGCTGAGTTGCAAATGATGGTTACATTAATGAACAGATCATTAAAAGAAAGGGGTATGAAAGTGAACGCAAGTAAGACGAAAATTATGGTTTTTGAAAGAGATGAAAGTAAAACGATATGTGAAATAAGAATAGAAGGGGAGTTGATCGAGCAAGTAGATGAGTTTGTATATTTGGGGTGCGTATTCAGCAGGGATGGGAGATATGATAAGGATATAGAACGACGGGTGAACGCAGGAAACAGAGTAAATGGGACCCTGCACTCTATTGTGAAGAGTCAAAATGTGTCAAAAAAGGCACGTATGGCAATTCACAATGCTGTGTTAGTCCCTACTTTAACGTATGGTAGTGAAAGTTGGGTATGGCAGAAGAAGCACGAGAGTAGAATAAATGCAGTAGAAATGCGGTCGTTAAGGAGTATGTTAGGGCTGAATCTGAATGACAGGGTGAAAAATTGTGTGATAAGAGAAGAGGGTGGTTTGCAAGATGATGTTGTGACCAGGATTAAGAGAGGAATGCTTCGGTGGTTTGGTCATGTAGAAAGAATGGATGAGGAAAGAGTGACAAAGAAAATTTATGTTGCAGAAGTGAATGGCAGAGTCGGAAAGGGACGTCCTAGGCGAAAATTTATCGACCAAATTGGCGATTTATTGAAAACGGGCCAAATTAGGAGTACCCTTAACCGACGAGCATGCATGCGTAGGTGTATGGATGTGAAGGAGGCGAGAGAGGTGTGTCAGGATCGTGCCAAATGGAAGTCTGTAGTCTCTGCCTACCCCTCTGGGTGACAGGCGTTAGTGTTTATGTATTATGTATGTAGTCACGTGTATGAAAGAGGAATGTGAAATTAAAGGTCTCCGTTTGAATGCTAATAAAACTAAGGTTCTGGTATTTGAAAAGGACGAAGAGAGAACGAAATGTGAAATATGGGTAAATCAGAAATGTCTAGAACAGGTAAATGAAATTGTATACTTGAGGAGTGCTTTCAGCCGGGATGGAAGATGTGATTTAGATGTGGATAGGCGTGTCGCTGCCGGAAACAAAGTCAATGGTGCCCTGAATGCATTAGTAAAAAAGCAAGGCGTGGTGAAAAGTGCACGCCTTGCAATACATAACGCAGTGTTGGTACCGACTTTGTTATATGGCAGCGAAACCTGGGTATGCCAGAAGAAGCATAAACGCAAGTTGAATGCAGTGGAGATGCGATCTCTTCGTAAAATGTGTGGCGTTAGCATAGCCGACCGAAAGCGAAACGAAGAGATTCGCAATATGGCAGGATTGAAACATGACCTTATCACAAAAATTGATAGGGGCGTACTCCAATGGTTTGGGCACGTTGAACGAATGAGTGAAGACCGAATGGTGAAGAAAATATATAGAGCGAAAGTAAATATTAAAAGGTGTCGAGGTAGACCAAGACTTTCGAAGACCATGTGAGCAAATTGCTCGAAGAGAGGAGGGTCAAGAGTACTCGGATACCTAGACGTGCATGTATGAAGAAGTTAATGAACCTAAAAGAAGCGAAAGAGGTATGTAAGGATCGTGACACTTGGCGATCTGTTCTCTCTGGCTACCCCGTTAGGGATTGTGCGTGAAGATAATTAAGTAAGTAAGTAAGTAACTAGTTCTATTAATAATAATAAATCGTACAGCGAAATATTTTTCAATGAATAATTTCTATCAATTAGATAGTTATATATGTTAGCAGGATTAAACACAACCACAAACAAAAAAACTTTGAATATAATCACGACAAGTTTATCCTGTATAGGAACTGCGATCTCGATACCTTTAAATCTCAAACAAACCAGCAGGCTGTGAATAATTAATTACATTAAAGAGAAAACGCAACGAGAAGTTCGAATCAAATGCATAAAGGTATAAAAATCTCTGCAGTACAATGACATTAGAAAGTTTGAACTTCAATAAAATTGCTTAATGAAAACTATTGATAAAACACATTGCATGAAAACACAAGGCGTGCTAAGAGGCTTATTGGTGGCTTCAATATGGTTAGAATCAATCTAAGCAATTTGGAGCACAGAAGCAAAATAGCCAGGTTTTTTGGTGCTCTATAGAATACCGTACCTTCGTTTCGGAGAGTGTGCACATACATTGCATGACATAATTTCTCCCTTTACCTTCAACTATAGGACAATGAGATGTTCGGTCCGTCTTCACCTCTTTGTTGTCGGCATATAACGCATTCGTGGTAGAGTCACGCTGCAGATATATTACTGTTGTAGCACTAATGGGTTGGCTCGACCGGGGTAAGACCACGCTCTCACAGATACCAGCGTCACCTCCTACACTCACCATACAAAACACAGCAGCCTAATGCTGCTGTGTTTTGTATGGTGAGTGTAGAAAATCGGAGACACTTTTTACTGGAAACGAAGCATTTCATCTTAGTCCTCAGGGGTGACAACGTATCTGCATTTTGAATCTTGATCAAGGATAGATCAAGGTGTCAACCATCGGATGAACTGTGTTGTGTGAAAACGCTCGTTTATCATCCTTATTCTATAAAACAATATTTTGTTGTGGGCATTTCTAAGTAACTAAGGGCCCCTTATCCGGAGTATCCTTGAATATGCTTGTGTAGTTTGGTCTCTCTGCTACACGTTCCATTCTGATAGTATAAAAAGCGTTCAAAAAGAACTAATAGAATAGTTAGCAACAAATGCAGTCTTACTCGAAATCTCGTCAGATATAGTGTCTCGACAAATTCAAAGTAACCTCTTTACTTATTCGCCTTAAGGAATATGAACTTATATATTTACATAAAAATCTCCATAATGAGATCGATTCCGATTACCTCTTAAGTAAATTAAATTTAACTACAAAACGCCAGATTCCCAGCAAGAAATTTTACCTGCAGACTTGTAAGAATAATACTTCCTCTTACAACCCGATAATAAGAATATTATGTCGACTTTACAGCGAAATATCCATGAAAGGCTCCGGCTTGGATATTTTTGACCGAAGATCCAGTATATTTAAAACACAGTAAAACAACTTACCCTAATACATACATCCTCCCATACATAGGTTTTAAAGTTGTTTGCTTATTAAATTAGTTGTATTATGTAGATATTCAATATTGTAGAAAAGATTCAATATTGTAAAAAAGGTAAAGTAGGTAGATCTCTCCTGTATTATGAACTATAAAAATGATGTGTCAGGATACTTAAGATAACAATCTGGCACAAAACTGACAATGGCAATATATATATATATATATAAGCGAAATACCACTTACTGACTGATATATATACATATATATATATATATATATATATATATATATATATATATATATATATATATATATATATATATATGTATATATATATATATATATATATATATATGTATATATATAGTGTATTCGATTATTATCTGTTTTTCTGTTTTGTTGTCCATATATCATAAATAAATATCACGCATACGGTTACATCACCAATTACCATCACTTATACAATTAGGTAGTTAGAGAAGAAATCTTTCTGAGGATGTAACATTAAAAATTATTTTCTCATTAAATGTAATTCCCTTTTAATCTTTTGTTTAGTTTGTTTAGTGGATGTTGTGGCCCATACACATCTACATTTTACCTCGATCAAAAATCAAAATGCAGATGCGTTGTCACCCTTGAGGACTAAGATGGAATGTCTCGGTTGCAGTAAAACGGGTCACCGGTTCTCTACACTCACCATAAGAAAAAGAGCAGCGTTATGCTGCTATTTTTCGCTAGTATTCTGTGAGAACGTGGTCCTTCCCCGGTGGGGCCGACACATTCATGCTACAACCATAATAGCTGCAGCGTGGCTCTACCACTTTTTATTCAACTGAACCTTGAACGATGTTATTTATATGTTTTTTTTTTCATAAAATTTTCGTTATAATTCTTATAATTAGAAATAGTACGATTTGAAAGACATTTCGTGTTACGTAAAATGTTTTAAATAAACGTTTTTTCTTCCTGGCAAGCAATCTTTAACTATAAAGCGACCAATCTTTTTTTGAACTACACTCGCAACGACCACTAGTAACGGCCAACTTCCTCGTCAACGCGATCAATAACGCTTTTGACGATAAACCTTATATACATAATAAATTACAATATGAATTTTTTTTGATTATTACGTACATATTATGTACGTAATAATTACAAATCTTTTATACAACAGGAATGCACATGTCCACCCTATGTATTATTTTGTGTTGATTAAGAAGTATATGACAATATGTATATAATGATTCATCTGATAATTTACACAGGTATCATTGTTGTAAATATTTTGTTTAACGGCAGTTCATTAAAGCTCGTTTAGTACAATTTCAGTCTAATTGTCGCTTGGACAGTGCATGCGAATGTGCTTATTAGGAAAATCGGAAACGATTTGCAATTGTAATTTATATGGCATTCGAATCGAGCTAAATATTTTATTGTACGCTCTATTTGGGACACGGGAAATTTTAATTAAATTCATTGAAAATAATTGTATTTTAGCACAGTATGAATTGATTAGTTAAAACCTTCACACCGACCTCAATAAACAGAGAACTTCTCGGTATATATAATGGATTTTCTCGGTATATATAATGTGACAGTGAACTTTATATATTTAAAGTAATTCGTGTTGTATTTCATCAGCATACTTATCATTATCATGAGTATCATTATAATTTTACCTAGTTTAAATATCGAACAAAAAAAAACTGTATAAAAATGTTATTATAATGTGAATGAATTTATGGTTGATAATAACCTCTGGGGATGAGGTGGTAGCTTCCAAGCTATTTTAAAATATATTTTGGAAATTGTTTCTACAACCTTTTTTAATAACCTTATTATATAATTTACTTTGAAAAAGAAACTTTGTTGTACAATTCAAAATAAAACGTTTAGAAACATCATGGTTGCGATCACCTAATTCCCAGAGTTTTTTATTAATTATGTATTCTTGAATACTATCATAAAACTTGTAACAAACATAAAAAACACAAAGCTACAAGCGTTGTCACTTTACTAGACTAATCCTACGAGCACTGAATGGCTACGCCGATCCGTGACGTCGCCTCTACGGCGTAGGCCTGCGATTATACTATATATTTATACTAGCTCTTCATAGTTATTTGACATAAGCTCTCCCAGTGAGTGAGTGAGAATATTGGTGGTGAGCGCTTTCTATTCAGAAAAGGAATCCTAACCATCTACTAGTGATAGCGTTTGACACGTACGATATCAAAATTCACCAAGCTATTATCAATTCGTTCATTAATTCATTCATCGCAGCCTACCAAAAGTCTACTAGTTCACATAGGGGTATTTTACATAGTTAGCAGGCAAGTTGACAATCGCTGTTTGTAACCCCTACGACACCTCTACAATCCCTGATACCGCCACTACGCCGCGGTATAACAACGCGCTAAATCACCGAAATATTCATTACCATGTTTTAAGATGCTGCACATTTGTAAAGTTGCATATATTTAAACAGCATGAGCGAGTTCTTTTACGAGTTAATCTAAATAAGAGCTTATTTAAGGTAAAATCCTCTTACACTTTTAAGTAATAAACGTTAGTGGTGTGGTCTGCTGTGATTCTTACATATTTTAAAAGATAAGGTGTTAGTACGCATTGTACGCGCGTTGGAAGTTATACCTTAAAGTTTAAAAAAATAAAAATAAAATTGCTGTGCGGTGATGTTGTTATAGAATTTACTAACCCAAATAATTCCGACTTTAAACTGTGGACTTTAAATAATTTTTTATACTCATACAAATGCCTTTTTGAGTCTATTAAATAAAAATAATAAAAGTATTTTTTCTTTAACAGGCTGGAGAACTATTTTTAAATTTTACCTAAAGTTAAAAAATATAATAAATTCTAGATGTAAATACCATAAATTGTTTACATAATAATTTTTTATACTTACGTGAACGTCGGGAATTAAAAATCATATAAATGTAACGCGATAAAATCCGTAAAAGTAGTTTTAATCAAAACCATAAATTGTGACAAGTAACCTAAGTTACAGAGCAATGTATAAGAGCAACTTCAAACTGTTAAATTGATGAGTACCAATTACGATTATTTACTACCATTGTACTCTTACAGGATTTAGATTATTAATAGTTCAAAAAACCATCCGCTGCCACAAAATACTTGTATTCACAGAAGGCACAATACAACCTAACAAGATTTACAGCCGGGATTGATTGTAAACACTGTGAATGTAACACTCTCGCTGTATCATTTCGTTTATAATTTTAACCTTAAGGTAATTACAGAAAATTGTACAATATAAATAAAGAATCAAGTAAAAATTTTCTGTCTGAACTATTCTGTCTACCTGATGGTAAATGGATAAAACCATGGATACCTATGACCCGCATATAATGAAGAAGGCTACAGATGATATCTGAGTACTAACCATTAATTAGGCTGTTTAGATATCAGCAGTTGTTGAACCTTATATAAATAGTTTTGTATTTTATCGTATTGCAAGTATCACCTTGTACTGGCGGCTTAGCAAAATACACTGCCCCATATCATCCCGAGGATGTTGTTAGAGGCATGAAGAGAAAATGAAACTGAAGGCCAGAGGTAATTCAAGTTCAACAGTAGACTTTAATGGGTTGTAATGAATTGACGAATGAATATTAATTTATAACACATACATATTATATTTAATCTAAATTAGTATATAGTATATGTAATATAGTATAATAAATACAGCCGAGTGTTTACATGTCCACTGGTGTATGAAACGGTATGTTTTTTTCGCTGCGGTAGGTACTGTGTAAATTAACTCTGTAACGCGCTTTGCTGAAGCTAAAAACAAAGAGAGCTTAAAGGATTTACATAGAATATGAGAGTGGGGTTCCAATATATTCTTTAAAATGTGTTAATTGTAGTCCCTAAATAAAAGCACTTTGAGTGTATCAAATCTCAAAAGAAATATTTAAAATGACTGATATTCGTTACGATACAAATTGCTGTTTTAAAATACTAGAAGGGATATTAACACTTAATATTTCTGTTGATCTCTCCAGTAAAGCTTTAAATAACTGTCTAAGGAGTGGCTTTCTAATGGAAAATTGTGTTTTTTTAACTCATCATAGGCTAGTTCTTGACCACAATCTCACGTTGTTGGTATGTGGTGATAGACCCCGAGATGGTAAATGAAATATTAGCTTTTGTTCTGTGTTCTGTGGTTATTCCACGTTCTCTTTAGTAAATTTTTAGCCAAGCCTTTTTAATGTTTCCAGCTATCTGAGCACAACATATTGTCAAAATCGGTTGAGTGGCTTAGAACTTCTTTTCATAGCTTTTCCCCCAAGTTTGCGGTTTAATGACCAACGACCTTTATAACGACCGGACATCAAACTTTATCAATTTTATCAAAATTAGTTCATCAATTTAGTCATAAAAGCTGGATAGATTTTCACATTAAAATAGAAAAGTATGGATTTTCTTTCGCAATACATTTTGTCATCGGGTTAGATATGTTTTGTCTTATATTTTCTGAAGTAAAATTTAAAATTGACAATGTGTGTGAAATGTGAAAATTGAAAACGTGTAATATATATACGTAGGCGGTCCCATAATGAATTGGCCTAACTATGAACCAATGAAGGAAATGAAACGAAACCAATTTTATTTTTCAATATAATCACCATGAATACTAACACACTTCTGACGTCTGTGAATCAACATCTCTAAACCTTTATAAAAATAATCACATTTTTTATCCTCAAAATGACTGAAGACGGCCGCCTGCAACTCTTTATCGCTTGAAAATTTTGTTCCTCTTAAGTCCCGCTTTAAATTTGGAAATAAATAATAGTCGGACGGGGCATGGCCCCGTCCGACTATTATGGACTGTAAGGTGGATGTCGAACTTCTGTGAACCCGCATTGACGAACTGCATCCTTCGAAACACCAGCGGTATGAACAGGGGCGTTGTCGTGGAGCAACAGGACACCTTTAGACAGCTTGCCTCTTCGTTTTTCCTTTATCTTGTCTCGTAATTTATATATTAAAGAAGCATAATATTCGCCGTTCACGACTGTATTACGTTCTTTAAAATCCACCATCAAAATGCCTTGAAAATCCCAAAATATTGTGCACATCAGTTTTTTAGCCGATTGTTGCACCTTTGCCTTTCTAGGGGGCTTTTCACCCTTATAACGCCATTCCATTAACTCGCGCTTGCTTTATGGATCATAATACAAGATCATAGTTTCATCACCAGTCACTAGCCGCTCGATGACAGTCTTTGGATTTTCGCCACAAAGATCCAAAAACTCCGAAGCGCAACGCACTCTTTCCTGTCTCTATACCGCTGAAAGAAGTTTCGGTACCCATCTTGCACTCACTTTTTTCATGTGAAGATGTTCATGGATCGCGCGATGAACGGTACTCTTAGAGAGCCCAAGCCTTGCTGCAGTTTCTCTAATCTTCAAACGGCGGTCACTCAGAACCTCCTCTTCGATAAGAGCAATCGTTTCGGGAGTGAGCACTTCCACAGGTCGACCGTCGTGGCCAAAGTCTTCGACGGTTTCTCTCCCGAGGCGAAACTCTTTCACCCAATTTTTCACTGTGCTATAGGAGGGGGCAGACTCCTTATACACGCCATCCAATTGTTCTTTTATTTGGGCAGGGGATAAACCTTCTTTAAACAGAAACTTTATGACACTTCGATACTCAGTTTTCGACATTTTGAAAAAATACGCGACTCTCGTTATTCAAATGCCTGTTAAACTAAGACTAAGCATTTCATGTCGATGCATGTTTCTTATATTAAGTGCACGATAAACGTACTATTTAATGCAACACAACATGTAGCGACATGTCGCGTTGAACTATATCAGACCAGTTCATTATGGCACCGCCTGGTCTCACCGGCACGGAAACTTGGCCACTCGTGAATTTGCTGATTATTTGCACTGAAACGTTTTTTTAACAGTAAATTAAGGGTAGATGCATTCAATAAGTGTCTCTATGGTTTTAGAACATAGAAATTTAATGTTTACTTCACCGAAATTTTTCTTTTCAAGATAACATGTTTTCACCAAAATTAACATCTTTCCATTGTCACTTTAAAAACACTACAAAGTTAAAAATTTAGTCTGTTTCTTTATTGTCTATCAGTTTTAATATCGGGTGTTTCCTCCTCTAGCCCTGATAACCGCTTGCATTCGATATGGCATGCTTTGAATGATGTTTCTGACATCAACTTGTGGTATGCTGTCCCAAGCGGCCAGCGCTGCATTTCGGAGCTCATTTAGAGTTTGTGGCGGTTTGGAGCTGGACTTTATCTTTCTTTTGAGCATACCCCATACATACTCAATTGGATTTAAGTCCGGGCTACGAGCTGGCCACTGTAATTTTTGTATTCCAACCTCTTCCAGATATTCCTCTACACAATGTGCGACGTGCGGGCGTGCATTATCGTGCATGAGGAGGAATTGGTCGTGTCCAATGAATCCCGAATAAGGCATTACGTGCTCCTGAAGAACTTCCTCGATGTATCTAGTAGCTGTAAGCCGATTATCGACGATGACCAACTCTGTACGTGCGTCGGAACTTACACCTCCCCATACCATTATTGAGCCTCCATGGAAACTCACAGTTTGGGTGGTGGTAATGGGTAGAAACCTCTCTCCTCTTTTTCTCCACACTCGTTCTCGACCGTCTGGAGTACGTAAAGCTATTCGACACTCATCTGTGAACAACACTCTAGCCCATTGCTCGTGGGTCCAATTGACATGTTCTCTTGCGAACTGAAGTCGGGCTACTCGGTGCTGTCTGAGAAGTTCTGGACCTCGTGCTGGTCTACGAGCTTTTAAATTCACTTCCTCCATTCGTCTTCTCACCGTACGCTCACTAACATTAACGCCTCTTGCGATTTGGAGCCGCTGGCGTATCTCAACAGCGGTCAGGTAGCGGTTTCTCAAAATCTCCATAACAATAAAACGATCGTCCCGGGCCGATGTGCACCTTACGCCCCCACTGCCTGGCCTGCGGGTGTAGCGGCCTGTCTCCTGGTATCGTTTCAGTGAATACTGCATTGAGGACCGTGGTACGTTAAGCACAATAGCAACTTCACGCTGTGTCAGCCCTTGGTCAATTAATGCTACTGCTTGTGCAACTTGTGCTGGTGTTAATGGCATTTTTATTGGCTTTAAAGCACCTTTAGTTATTTAATTAAGACACAAGATCACAATAATTGAATAACCTTACAGTAAACTTTTCACAACACACAAATTTAAAATGTGAACTTAGTCGCTCAAATGACCCGATTCAACTAAAAATTAAAGAATTCGTCATGGTGCACTTAAACATAATGAATTACCCTCTTGAACTTGAGGGTAAACATTTTTTGACATACTTGCATAACAAACATTCATCAGAAACACTTAAAGCTTTTGCTATCGCGAGATAACCGCTTGGCCAAGTTTCCGTGCCGGTGAGATATATATATATATATATATATATATATATATATATATATATATATATATATTATATCATCATTACAGCCCTTCACAAGTCCACTGTTGAACATAGGCATCCCACAAGTAATGCCACGAAGCACGGTCCTGAGCCACCTGCATCCATCGACTTCCTGCATATCTTACCAGGTCGTCACTCCGTCTAGTGGGGGGTCACCCTACACTACGCCTACCAGTACGAGGCTGCCACTCGAGAACCTTTCTTCCCCATCGGTTATCGGTTCTTCGAGCTATATGGCCGGCCCATTGCCACTTCAGCTTACTAATCTGTTGGCCTATGTCGGTCACTCTGGTTTTACTGCGGATATCCTCATTTCTGAGTCTATCACGCAGAGAAACTCCGAGCATAGCCCTCTCCATAGCTCGCTGAGCGACCTTGAGCGTCCTCATGCGGACAGCAGTCAAGGACCACGTCTCAGATCCGTAAGTCATCATTGGCAACACGCACTATATAACGTGTAATATATATATATATATATATATATATATATATATATATATATATATATATATATATATATATATTACACGTTATATATTTATAAACCTAGTTTTGGATTTATTAATCGTAAAATTTACAAAGAAACGTGAATTTGGAGCATACAAAACATTTTTTTATTGCATTTAAATTACAAAGTGAATACTTTGGTATTATCTCTTAGAAGAAGATTGTACAAAACTTATTGAAGTCGACTCTCAAAACACAAAATAGCAAATATTACTGAAATATTATATATATATATATATATATATATATATATATATATATATATATATACCGGTGGTAACCGTTACCGATAAATCATTAAGTAAGACTACATACCTAGCTGTGATACCGTTATATGCTACCGTTATCTTAAACGTGTTCAACAACTTTTTTTTACGTTAAGAAAAAATTATACTTACTTTGGTTAATTTGGAAATAGTTTGTACACTATTTACAAATAAATATGTATTAAAATTCAAACGATTTATTTTTAATGATGATTGTGAATATCGCTGAAAAGTCTAAATTGTGCAAATTCGCTCAGTCTGTCAACATAGTTTTCTCTCTTTTTTATTGCCTTGGAATAAAGTCTGATTTTATTTTATAATAAAATGCGTTTGTAACATTTATTTATTGAAATTTGTATGACCAATGAGCGAATTGGGTTTCAAGTAGTGAGAGTAGGACATAATCACTTGCACGTGTGCTCCCGTTGATATCTGTTCTCGCACAAAATAAGGTTGGCTGCCATTCTGTTTTATATATAGTATTCTATGCTCCCAAATATATTCCACTCCTTCGATGTACGCACTACAAAATAGTGTTAAAAAATAATTAGCTAAGATAAATAAGTTAATTTAACGCGATAAAATCCGCAAAAGTAGTTTTATTAAATAGCTAAGATCCGCGTAATAAAAGAATATGATATTTCTTACTTAGTTTAAGGAACCCTCCTTCAATTGCACTAACCCAGCAGCAGTCACCACTAATCCCAGCACCACTACTCCCAACACCACTCACTAGGAACGACACAGAACAGCACGGCTGAAAAGGAACCAGAGAACGAGAGAGGTCGCTTGATCCGGCTGGTTCAGCAGCGGATTTCCTAACCTCCTATGACACCTACGTTGGGTTCGAGAACAACGTATGTGAACCCCGCAACGGAGTAACACACAAGGGCGTCGACCTCTTCCTTTTCTTCAAATAGGTTCAGGCGGGGATTACGGGTCTTCCGAAGTCGTCCCGGTCCCAACGCCTTAATTGTTCAATATGTGCCGCAATAGCGATACCAGTGGTCTGTATTTTACTTTTTAAGGGTGAAGGATTCCTTGGGAATAAAACAGTAATTATCTTCAAACCGTTCCGTGAGAGAGTAATTACTTTCCCTATCACTTCCCTATGCACTTTTTTTTTTCTTGATTATTATATATACTGCTGGTCCCGAACAATTTGTAGTTGATTGTCGTCTACTATGGGACTACTTTTGTTCATCCCATGCAGGTTTCGGGCCTCGGGGAGTCCCCCATTACCCGGGTGATCCTCACGGCTCATGAATATGAGCCGGTCTTGGGAGCCGTACCAGTAGGGTATTGTTGGCTATCTTGGTTGGCGTATTGCGCGCCACCAGGTCGGTGCTACCGGAGGGTCGGCCGTCTCGAAAACCCGCGGAGTCCTGAGGATGAGAGTCGACGCAGGGCCAATCTTGCCGACAGGAGGGTGCTCCAACAGCAGCTGCTCCGGGCCTACAGTGCTCCTTCCTGGCTCTAGTTGAAGGCCTGGCATTCCTAGGCAAAAGGTTGGCGTGTCTCGCGCCTCTGGGAAGGGAATCTGCCGAAGGGTCAGCAACCTCAAGGTTCCGCGGAGAAGCATCTCGACGCGGAGCCGAAGTCACCAACAGGCGCGCGCACTTGGGCGCGCCGGGCCTTCGGAGTTCGCTTCCCAACGTTTAGGTGAAACGCAGCGTTGGGTGATCTTCATCCCGGGTGGGGTCAGAGGCGTCCTCAAGGCTCCACCAAGCCGAGTTGGCCCCACAGCGCGAGGACCCACTGCGAAGCGACGCGCTGTACCTCTCCCACCCGGGCGGGAGTCGACGACCGGCGGACGTGACCGCTCGTTGGCGCGGTCCGGACGAGACTCTGATCGACGATTTGTAAGAAAACTCGTTTACTGAGCTACCACAAAACTATACGCGAAAGAGAGCCGCGCTCTCTGTGCGATTACGCTACTTAATTACATCAATTTGTACTATCACTCTCTCACGGTTTGCCCAATATCTTTATTTGTATAAGACATACATTTATACATTTTACTTATAAAGATAGCACAAAAAATATCTATATTATGATATACATTACATTTTTATATCACAAAAACCTTTTATTTATTCTACAAAATATGCCTATTTTACAACATATGCACCAAGTTAGAATTCTTAAATATCTAACATATAAGGTTGAAACAATGTTCTTCACTTGAAATTATAAATATCTTAACTAATACAATAGTTTAATTTACATTTTTCCTATACATTTACCATTTAAAACACTTTTAAATTTCTTACACAAAACTATCAATATTTCACTAATCCAAAGGAATTTTCACATGAAAATAACACAGAATTCACCTATTTTGCCCATACAGTCAATCTGAAATATTTTACTAGTCAATTTTACATAAATTGCTGAAATTTGCAAATATTTAAATTTCTGCTTATTTTGACCTCCTAAGTTAACACGAGGCTATGAACTCACGCTATTTGAACAACTAATTCTCACACGACTTTCAATTGTCGGCAAAAATGGGAAATTTAGCACACACGGCTATTAACCAATACTAGGTGAACAACTGATTGTACACGACTCCCAAATTGTAGGAAATTATTTCTAACTAGATTTTTATCAGTTATCATGTCGCTTATCAGATAACATAAACAAATATTTTATGAATCAAACATTGAAAACAAACATTTTGTTTTCATACAAAACGTATCAAACTCATATAAGATAATACTTATGCAATTAATCTCCATTAATTCTATTTATACACAAAGTGATCATTTCGACCGGGGAACAAATCCTGGTCTCTAACTTTACTTTAATATTCCTTTAAATTAACATTATTAGAAAGGTGATTTCAACCGGGGAACTGAACCCGGAAACAATTTATATCTTAAAAATTCCCTATTTATTAAGAAAATATTACTAAGAAAACAACAAACTAGTCCGGCCTGGGAATCGAACCCAAGACCTTCAAATCATTAATTCGATATTTCTTTAAGAAGTTTTCTTATTAGAATATTATTGCTCGATAATTTATTTTTAGAAGCTTTTCTTAATCGGTTAACTAATAAATTGAAATATTCTTATAGACGCGTCGCTATCAACGGCATATTCCTAATAACTACTAAAAATAAGAAAAACTTGCGGTTTCAACTAAAACCAATCGTAGCAGCTATGGCAAAGGGGGATCAATTATGGTGTATGGGCTGCGATGGGACCCCCACGGGGTCGGTTGATAGTATGTGATAATAAATGATAGTCAATACCGGGAAGTTGATAATCGATATTTTATTGATAGACCCAACCAAATCTAATTTAATGATAGATGGGAAATGATACTGCGAGCACGCGTGACCGGTATTGCTGGGCTCAATTAGCGCACTGGCTCTAAATGCATTATTGTAGCGTTATAGCGTAAACTGCCGACGCCACAAAAATGTACGTGCTGCAGCCCGTACATGCTCCCGGGCTGAAAGATAGAGTGATAAACATTGGCTTAAAACTAGTTACAAATAATTGATACAAATAAATAATAACAGTGTATTTAGACACCCGTGTCCGTGATAGTAAACACCGATTGAAGCACTGGTGAGGTGCCACGGTTTTGTTTTTGTTTACGCGAGTTCTTAAATTTTTCATTTAATTCGCTAGTAATGTCATCACTGTTACACTGCACTGCACTTGCTTGCAACTCTACATCTACAAATTGCACTCCACTATTGCCCTGCACTTCACTATTACATTGCACTTCACTACACTTATTTTGTACGCGATCGCGACCTGCACGCCTCCGCGCGCGCCGCACGCGCCGCCACACGTAGAATCCTCCAAACACTCTATCACCAGGTAGAGGACGGTGTAATGGTGAATGTCGTGATAGGATACACCTGCTGCTAACGGCTCAGTCTGTTTCAAGACATCCAATTGTTCTCGTATGGCAAGCAGTTGTTGTTGGCTGATAGTCTCAAAGCTCGTGCTGGCGTTCATTTCCGGTATCGAGATATTTATTAAATGATTAATCGAAGCGATCTTTGGTATACCAATGTCGAGCTTTAAATTGATTTGAGATGTATCTGGTTTGTATACATAAAAATGGAAATCAGCTGATTTGATAAGGCAGTCCTGTCCCAGCGTAATAAGTCCGGCGTCTCGCAATTGAATAGCCGTAACTTGATCTTCGCATAACAACTTGAAGTAGCATTTATTACAACAGAAATAAAGGTAGTTATTGAGTTTACCTGTTGCAATGAAAATATTTTTGCAGGTGTTAATGATCGTTCTACAGCTTCCAAGTCCTTCATCCTTCTCACACAAACTCTTATCATTGATCATATGATAAATAGGCTTCTTGAATCGACACAACACAGTATTTAAATCGCGATCAATGCAGTCACGTAAATCAGCATATGATAGCAATATAAACGAATCCCTTTTTAAGTTTAAAGCAAGATATTCACTAATAGGAACAATGCTGATCATGTTGCTACCCGATTGTTTAGGTATGGGAATTGCTTTAAGGACTTCGTAAGCGTCTCGTGCTAATAATTAATTATTATAATTATTCGGATTTCGAAAATAAGAAAGGACTTCGATAAGCGTGCTTTTACGTTAAATAATTTGTATATGTTTGAATAATTTGCGTGATCGGTAGGTAGTGATAGGTCTTTAGGTATCTGAGTAGAGATGGCATTTAATTCGTGTTGGAGTTGCTTGGGGGTTAGGAGTTGAATATCATACTTCCCGTGAAATACGTCTGTGATAGTTTCAATAAGATAAGTTTGTATTTCTTTTAACTTGTTCAAAATGTTGTTTGTAACTATGGCGGCCAAGGTAAATTCGTTTATATATGAGTTATTTGAGACTTGTGACTTTAGTGCGTTCATTGATTGTTCAAGTTCGATCATCTTTTTGTTGACTGTTTTATGATGCTGTTCCATGATCGACTCTACCCTCTTGATGACATTGAACTCTGCTTCTACGACTGAAGTTTGATTCTTCCACAGCTGGGCTAGGTGTCCTTGGTTTTTTCTGATTAAGTCGATATCTTTTTCATATTTTTCAGCGAAGTTGCTGTCAAGCACCCCAAACAACGCGTTTGCGATATTACCTACACCATTGATGAGTCCCCTGCGCTTACATGTGAGTAGGTCGTCCTTATCTTGCAACATGATATTGTAGCGCCGTAGTTCCGACCGCTCGTGATTCAATTGTTACATGACACTCTCGCAGTGTGAATGCCCTCTTATCTTCGAACAGATGTTTTCTAGGCATTCCATGTACTTCGAGGACGCGGCGGTGCCTTCCCAATATGGGTAGAGATCATAATAGACAACGAGTTTCCAATCGTCAGCTATCAAATGCATGTTTACAATCTTGTCGAAAAATAGGCTAGTATTATTTTGCAGTTTATTTATAGTATATAGTCCTCTAGTATTAGTTATAAGGGTCATAAAAAATAATAAGATAGAAGTTGCAACTGTAATGAAACTGTATCCTCTATTCCTTTGTTTTATCTTACGCTTTATTGGTTTCTCTTGCTTTAATTCCTGATCTTGTGTTTCTTCGGAGATGATAGGGAGTATTGATAGTTTGATAACAGGTCTTTTCATATAACCGTTTTTTGTTTTTAACGTCACAACACGCACGTAGCCGTCATTACCAGGGTGCAATTCGACCACCCTACCGAGGGCCCATCTGCCTGGAGGAAGGTTGCCATCATTGATGAGTACGATGTCATTTAATTTTATATTTTCTTGAGGTTGGCGCCACTTGCTCCGGGTTGATAGATTTGTTAAATATTCTTGTTGCCACCTTTTCCATATGTCTTGGAATATTTTTTGTGTTAAATGCCACCTAGTCCTAAGATCTCGTTCCGTCTCATAAATTGATAGAATCGGACCGCTTGATAGAAAATGTGAAGGGGTTAAATAATTTAAATCATCAGCGTCCTCCGTCAATGGACATAGTGGTCTCGAATTTAAGCAAGCTTCTAATTGTGCTAGCAGCGTGCTGTACTCTTCGTAGGTGAGTTTTTGATCACCAACCACCCTCCTTAGATGATACTTGAGGCTTTTCACGGCTCCTTCACAAAGACCATTGGCTGACGGCCACGAAGGTGCATTCAAGTGCCAATTTATACCCATCTCGGACACTTCTGAGAGGAACTCATCACTAAATGTTTTGAGGAGCTCTTCGTATTCCTGCTGTAAGACCTTGTTGGCTCCTATGAAGTTCGTGCCATTATCGCTATAAATGTGATTAGGTTTGCCACGGCGAGCTGTCATTCTCCGTAACGCTGCTAAGAATGCAGTACTCGTCAGGTCAGACACCAACTCCAAATGTACAGCTTTTGTTGCCATACACGTGAACACAGCGATATAACCTTTCGTAGTTTTGATCCCACGGCCTGAGTTAGCTTTGATGAACACTTGGCCCGTGTAGTCTACAGCGACATGATGGAAGGGGCGTGAAGGGTTTGCTCTAGCTGCTGGAAGGTCACCCATAATTTGATAGTGTTTGGTTGGTTCGTGCCTTCTAGATTTGATACAATGACGTAATCTCTTCTTTGTAGCTCTGTTGCCACCGACGATCCAGTACTTTTGTCTCAGGTTGGCTGACGTTAGCCGAGCACCACCATGATATGTCATTTCATGCGCCTGGTCTATAAGAAGCTCCGCAAGACGACTGTTGCCGGGTATACTGATAGGATTTTTCATGTCTGCGTCCAGATTGGCATTTCGCAACCTCCCACCGACTCTCAATACTTCATCTTGATCAATATACGGATTTAGTTCACAAATGTTGCTTTTTCGATTTATTTTATTTCGTTGTTTTAAATCTGATAACTCTCTTGCAAATCCCGTTTGTTGTATATTTTTGATAATTAATAACTTAGCTTCTTTCAACTCTCGTACTGTTAAATATTTTATATTTTGTCCTTTTTTGATAGTTAGAAATCTCCGAATCCATGCAACTATTCTTACCGCTTTGTTAATTGTACTATATTTTAATAGGATTTCTTGAATGATAAAATCAGGTTGATGTTGGGCTACTAAAATTGTTTTTGATAATTTTAATTCTTCGTTTGTGGTATAAGCGATCTTATGCCCTTGATCATTATATGTTGATAGCCAAGTCGGGCCCAGCCACCACAAGGTCTGGGCTTTGAGTTGTGATGCAGTTAGACCACGACTGGCACAGTCGGCTGGGTTTTCCAGCAGTCAGGTGGCATATTTTTGGTTGTTGTACGAACTCTATTTGCCACAAACGTTTTCCATCTGGATGGTTCTCCGTTGAGCCACTCCAGTACTACCATGGAGTCAGTCCAACTCATATATATAGTCATATTTTGATATTGTACCCACTAAGGCACTCTGCGACTTTACCCATTAGCTTTGATAGGAGTAGTGCACCGCTCAGTTCCAACCGCGGTAGCGAGACTGTCTTGCTGGTTGGCACAAGCCTGGCTCTGCCGGCCACCAACACTACAGACGATTTATTGCCTTGGTTGATACGACAATAGATCACACATGCATAAGCTCTGACAGACGAGTCACTGAACCCATGTAGCTCGATACTGTCGCACTCATGGATCTGCAGCCATCGGGGTAACTGAAGGTCTTGAATATTGTGCATATCCTCTCTGACCTTCTTCCACTCGACATATACTTCATTCGGTATAGGATCATCCCAGTTAATGTTATCAGCAGTCCACACTTGTTGAAAAATAATTTTTAACTTAGTTGATAGTGGTGATAGCCAACCGAGCGGGTCAAAAAGTTTTGATATGTCTGATAAAAGGTTTCTCTTTGTGACCTTGTTGGAGACTTCCGTCGGTTCTAAATTTGATTGAAACATGAAAACATCCTCTTGTGGATTCCATCTTAACCCAAGGGTTTTCGTTCGCGCTGATTGCTTGAAATCAAAGTTGTCATCCTTTGATAGAACTGACTCTTCCTCTCTGATCAAGTCATCGCAGTTCGATCTCCATTTCCTCAAATGAAATCCAGCTGATTTTAATAAATTGATAAGGTCTTGCTGTAATTGACGTGCGGTTCTTATATCGTGACACCCATGGACCAGGTCATCCATGTAAAAGCAGTTGTTTAATACGTCGATCGCCTGACTGTTTTGATAGTTAGGTTGTTCATCACATGCAAGTTGCTTGAGAGTCATCATCGCTAGGAACGGCGCTGCTTTCGTTCCGTATGTGACTGTGGTTAGTTGATAGTCTTTGTTCTGAGGGAGAGTCACGCCAAACGATCCTTAATAACTGTTGATCATCGGGGTGGATCCAAATCTGCCTGAACATTTTTTCAATATCGGCTGTGAACGCAAACTGATATTGTCTCCACTTGATTATGAGAGACTGCAGATCCAGTTGGAGATTAGGACCACATCTCATGACGTCATTCAAGCTATTACCTGATGATGTTTTACACGAAGCGTTAAATACCACTCTAAATTTGGAATTAATGATAGTGTCGTCAGCACGCACACAATGATGAGTTAATACACAATGCTGACGTCTCTGAGTCGGTTTATTGGTAGCTGGAATCATGTGTCCGAGGGCGCGGTATTCCTTTATAAATGATTGATATTGATTTTTAATGTTTTCGTGTTTTTTAATGTGTTTTCTAACGATTTAAATTGAGCGATAGCTTTTGATTTTGATTCTCCCAGCTTATCCGGGAAGTCTGGGGTGAGGGGCAAACGTACTTCGTATCGACCGTCTTCGCGCCTGATAGTAGTAGACTTGTAATAGTCGATGCATAGTTGATCCTCAAATGATAGGGTAGATTCTTCACTGATATCCTCCATCTCCCAGAATTTTTGAATCTCCTTTAAGTCGTTAATGATCACGTTACATTGTAAAGTTTTTACGTTACCGGTTAAAATCCAGCCTAAACGAGTATTCTGAGCTATCGGTATATTATCATTCAACCTACAAATTCCCTCTAATAAAATCAAAGAGTAAACATCTGCTCCTAACAGAAGGTCGACCGGGCGACTGATATTAAATTCGGGATCTGCTAGCGTGATGTTATTTAAATATGTCCAGGACGGTTTTGAAAAGCTAAAGTTAGGTAAATTTTTGATAAGGCTTTTCATTATGTATACTTCCGGTTCAAATTCAAAATCGTTATTTATAGCTTTGCATTTGATAGTCATGACGCCTTTACAATTGCTCTCCTTAGTACCTACTCCAGATATCACTCCCCTACATCGAAGTCGAGGTTGGCCGAGCAACTGAGCCGCATGTTCACTGATGAGAGAAGCTTGGGACCCTTGATCTATTAAAGCACGCATGCTGACGAAACTCCCATCATATTTTTGTACCTTAAGTATAGCTGTAGCTAAAAGAATTTCAGGCACGTTTCTGATATCGAATCTAAGTTGATATTGGATACTGTGTGTTCGAATGCCTTAAAATTACTAGTTTGCTTGCGTAACATTTCGTCCGTCTTGCTATTAGTCCCCTGGGACTGAGACAAGTAACCTGCGGCGACGGCTGCCAAGATGGTCCAGGCGTCCCTAGCGGTGTAGCGGGTTTCAACACTGGAGTTGCCGGCCTGTCCTCTCTAACCTGATAGGTAGCGATTGCTGTTCTAATTTTCTCGTATTTATTTCTACACGATTCAAATTGGTTACTCGTAAAATAGGAATGAGACTTCGCATACTCTATTCCACTTAATATACCATGATTAGATTGAAATTCTGCCCAGTATTTGTCTAGAGTATCTAACCTCCGTTTGATATATTCTGCCGTCTTTCGATCGGCACTATCCTTTTTAAAATTGGTAAAAGTCTGCTCTATTGCCCCGAACAATTGTTGTTGATTTGCCAAAATATCCTCCATGTTGGACATAGTGATAGAAAAAAACGGAAAGATCTTACTTGTTCAGATCTGCTCAGCTGTTTGCAGTTCACCGACTCCCGATGTTGACAATCCGATGATAGCTCACGTCTCCTGCTGGTTGCTCTCATTTGTGTTGCACACTTTTTGTACACACACGCGAGTTTGTCGAAGTACCAAAAATATGTATGGGCTGCGATGGGACCCCCACGTGGTCGGTTGATAGTATGTGATAATAAATGATAGTCAATACCGGGATGTTGATAATCGATATTTTATTGATAGACCCAACCAAATCTAATTTAATGATAGATGGGAAATGATACTGCGAGCACGCGTGACCGGTATTGCTGGGCTCAATTAGCGCACTGGCTCTAAATGCATTATTGTAGCGTTATAGCGTAAACTGCCGACGCCACAAAAATGTACGTGCTGCAGCCCGTACATATGGCAAAGGGGGATATATATAAGTTAATCTATGAAGGAGGCCTATGTACTGCAACGGACTTTAGATATGCTGCTATGAGTGAACGAATGAAAAAATTCAATTACTCTCACATTTTATTCCACAAAGTTACAAAAACTGGGATAAATATTGTTTTAAATTTATATACTTATTTATCATTTTCTTAAAGTTTAATTTCTTAGTGTTTAGTTTCGTAGAGTTAAAGTTTTTCAGTAAGGACAGTGTGAACAAATCCTTATGCTCCCATAAATTTCACTTAAACGGGCTTTTGGATCGCTGTAGGACTATTAAATAAAATACACGACCGTGTTATAGAATCAAAACGAACATTACATAACACATAAAGCTATTACTACCTGCTTTATTGTAACGTTTAGTTTGCGTGCCTCTTTTCTACAACACCATACGAGACACAGCAGCATGAAGTTGCTATTTTACGATGGTATTATGGTTACGCTGGTATGGTAAGAAAGTAGTCTTTTCCGTGTTGAGCCGACCCGTTTGTAATATAACATTCTCCGTTATCCTTACCTACCACGTATAAAAACGTGGTAGGTAAGGATAACGGAGGTGCTCACTGAAAATTTCATATCACTCGAGCGATCCGGTTTCGATGCCCGCCGAAACCTTTGACAGTGTTAATGGAATTTTAAGTGTAGATTCGTTACGCGCTTGGTGGTAAAAGGAAGCATTTTGTTAAATACTGAGTGTTTTGACTGCTCAGTAACGCAATGACCAATGGTTTGTTGACTGGGAATGATGATTCATGGATTGATTATTATTACCTCTTCTTCCAATCGCGTGGTTAAGCATGGACAACTTTCCTAATCTATTATCTAGCCAGCGCCCTGTGCAGGAATTAAACTTGAGTTGATAGGAGAAAGGGGTCACAGTAAAGAAAACAAAAGAACAGCTCAAGGCAATTTAATGGAGGCACTTACCGGGGTGGGGTTCCTTCCGATGCCGCTGGTGTTACGACTGCGTTGGAAGAGAGGGCGGTGGCAGGGGACGTCAGCAGAATACTTAATTCAATGATAATGAATGGTGAAAAAATTTTCTAATATATAAGTTAAAAGTTGCAACATTTATACGTTCCACTGCTAGGCATATGTCTATTCTCGTTTCTGTGAGGTGTTTAGAGAAAATAAGTGTGCGCCGCGCTGTCTCTTGAATTCACGTTTTCGAAATATTTTTTATTTTTCAGACATGCACAACGAGCACGTGGTAAATCGGTACTTACAATTTGATCATTTCATGAAATTAATTTATATATATATATATATATATATATATATATATATATATATATATATATATATATATATATAATTAGTTTTACATATTTTAGCACGTTCAGTTTTTTTAAAATGAAATAATTTAAAGTCATACTCGTTAAAATACGTAAAATTCATAGTATTCATTCTATAAATAAGATATAAATATGTTTTTTTTTTCAGTAAATATATCACAAATTGTAAATTCGGAAATATATAAAAATAAACATCGTTCCTATTTTATGCACTGCCATAACGTTCATCAGATTACGGTAAAACTTTGTCAACGTATTGCTCGTACTTCCGCGTAGGTTATAGGCATAGTTGGACTCAGTAGGTGGCACTGTTTTAGATTCCCGTATAGATATCACCCGTGCGAAACCGAGGCAAATCGTTAGTAGGTTATAAAAAGTATTTCAAGTCGCTTTGCAAAGCGAAGAAAAAGTTAGAATTATTTCTTCCTTTAGTCCGTTAGATTAAATACTCGTATATGTGTAGGTCTGCCGCGTCACAAAAGTTAAATAGAAAGTTTTCTATTAGTCCGTTTGGTCGTGTTTTCAGTTATCCTTATGCTGCCCTCCCCCAACTCTCCCATAAACCAGGTTTATAGTCACTCAACGTAGCGCAATCGAGGGAAGCCCGGTCGACGGAGCCCCGCTTCACGGGGCTCCTGCTTCTGAGTTCTGACTGGGTTATAAAAAATAACCACGAAGGAGACGGCGGGGTCTATTCGCTCGCTTCGCTTGCTCACTCAACCCCGCCATCTCCTTCTAACCTAACCTGTCCGAGTCGGGATGCTCTAATTCCAAGCTCGAAAAGTCATGAAACTATACGAAATCTTCAGGTGAGATATTTTTCATAAATCCGCAATAAAAAAGAAACATTTAAAAAAATCATCGAAATCAGATGATTTTTCGATTTTCTAGAGCCAAAAACGAGGAGACCGCGAAAGTATAAAATTACCATATTTTTTTACTCTTTCCACTGGGAAGCTAGTCGTACGGACCTTTCAGGTCGCACCTAGACCGCTTTTATTGCCTTGTTCTTGTCTGAAGGGTATAAGTGTAGGTATGATAGTGAGTATAACTACAGGATGTGAGTCATTCCATCTCAGTTCTCAGAGGCGGCAACGCATTTGTAGCCTACTTTGTTTGAAGTTGGCTGCAGGCGTCCATGGACTACAGTAACCACTTACCATCAGGTGGACTGTAGAACGTTAGTTGCTTCAATTTTATATAAAAAATCAGAATAATAATATTTTTATTAATTACAAATAAGCTAGTGCTTAACAATAGTCCCACCTGGTTTTAAGTGGTGATATAGCTCTCGATGGTAAATTGTACTGTTTTAACTTAACGAAAGCCTATTCCCTCTTGCCTTGAAAATTCCAAGAATGTAAACGGACGTAAAATGTTTAAACGTTCCCATCTCTGGGTTGGGCTCCCCAGTGCCAGCTCCTTCCACTTGACAGCATTCAGCGCAGAACGGCTCGAATCGTCAACGACCGAGTGCTTTCTGATCGGCTCGATTAACTGGCGCTACGTAAAGATGTTGCATGTCTTTGCATTTTCTTTCGTATACACCACGGAGAGTGCTCTAAAGAATTGTTCGGATTAATCCCAGCCGCCAAATTTCGTGAACGCACTATGCAGCAAACGTCCCGATACCATCCACACCATCTGGACGCTTGGTGGTCCACTACTGTACGTTTTACAAGTTTTCTTCCGCGTACGACCTCTCTGTGGAATAGTTTACCACCGGCGATTTTTCCGGACCTAGGGACCTTCAAGAAAAGAGCTTACTCCTTTCTAAAGGGCCGGCAACGCACCTGCAATTCCCCTGGTGTTGCGGTTGATCATGGGCGGCGGTAGTCACTTAACATCAGGTGAGCCGCATGCTCGTTTGCCTTCTCTTCTATAAAAAAAAGAAAAGATAGACGTCTGCAAAGAAGTCTACTTCTTTGCTGTACGCATAACGATTTATTAAGCAAACTATTGCGTGGAATGTTGACAACGAAGGGAAGACAAAGACCCGCCGACTATCTGGTTGTTCGATAGTGGATCGCGGAGAGAGGGATTAAGACATGTAATTCCTGCACACACTCTTTGAAATGCACCTTGACGAACACCTGAAGGCTGGCTCTTGCTTTAAGCTGGCAAGATTGTTTTAAAACATAATTATACGTTAACAATACGCATGATATCACTATTTAATTAGCGACGCACCCTGACTTCCCTGGGATAAATCTATTAATGAGGCGACATTTAAATTAATCAACACTATCAATATCATCAAACACCATTTTTTTAATCAACATTCACAGAAAACCTTTTAATTTTTTCGAAATAAACAAAGCACAGATCATGAATGGCATTATTCTTTATCCATTCGTGAAGTTTTATCACAATTGGCATAGTCATCTCGAAGATTAGTACGGACAGACAGACGAACAAAATCATGAAATAGTTATGTCTTAATGAAATGCAAATACCGATTGTAATGTGTATAAAGACCAGTTCCTATTTATAAGAAATCCATTTCAATTTCAGGCAGTCTTTAAAGCAAGTCTTAACAATAAACATGTGATTAATCAGCATATTATAATGTCCATAATTCCGCAAGTCACTACAAGTTAAATATAGATAAAAATCGCAAAGAAAATCTTATTCAATAATTAGTACTATAATCATACGTTCTTAAACAGACATATGGACAGACAATTCTAAAAATGATAGAAATGTAAAGAGTTACCGATATTTTTTAGTGCGCCTAAATAATATTTGTTACACAAATATACAGTGTACAGACAACTGAATTAACTTTTTATATGTGTAGACAATATTGTGTAATTTTATATTTTTCATATTATAATCTAAGTGTAATTGTATTACATATTCTATATACTGTATTAATATCGCAATATATATTCGTAAATGCCTTAATATTATTGTAACGCTTTTTATACAAACTAAGTTTAATATAGTTTTTGGAACTTTGTGTAGGTCAAATTTTGTATATTTATTATTTTTAACCCAAACTAATTTCTAATCAGAAATTAATAGTCGACCGGCCAGGTAATTAAAAACATTTCCTTGAAAGGGTTATTTTGATAAATTATTTGTATATTAATTTATATTTAATTAAAAATCAGCGATGTATATAGGTCTGCGACGTTACGTGTTTAAATGTAAAGTTATTTATTTAGAAAGTCATCTGTATCGTACAGAGATTAACAATAATTTTTATCTTTATCTCACTTTTGTACGATTTTATAAATTTAGTTGCCTACCTTCTGTTTTTTTAAAGAATATTAACAATGCTATAAACATTACTAATATTCCCCTTAACCACTCGTGGTAAACTTAAATTGCTTGTGTTACGAGTGGTTCACGCCAGTAGTCGAATGGCGGATTCGAACCCAGGAACTTTTTGAGTTCGCGGTACGCGCCCTGCCATTAGGCTATCTTTATCTATATTTTTATCTTTACCTCAGACAATTTTGTACGATTTTATAAATTTAGTTGCCTACCTTCTGTTTCACTTCTCACTGTCACCTCGTACGACACCCATGGGATGATAGGAGGACGGGGGGGGGGGGGAGGGAATCTCTGACATTGCGGCAGTTGCTTTATTTAGACAACATAAATACAAAAAGTGTAACTTAACAGGAATACAAAAAGTGACAATTTACAAAATGTAACTCTCTGCTTAAATATATATCACGTGTAATACGAAAACACATACAAAATAAAGTTACATTGTGTACTTTTCTAAAATTTTGATGACATGGATACATGCAACATGTTTGAAAATAAAAACTGACTGTACAAAAACTTTATCCTGTTATTTTCGAACTGTATTGTTGATTGCCTCGCTGTATTTCAGTATTTTTCTATACTCTATATTCTATTTGATTATTCTCTATTCTATTTGATAATACGTACAAAAATATCGTATTATTTGTAGTAGTATTTGGAGTTGTAGTGTGACGAGGATAGTGCAGGTAATTGATTGAGAGCCGGGTTTGCTCTTCAGAATTACTGGATCTCAGTAAATTAACGTTAACATCTATAATATTAACGTTATTTCTATAAAGAATATGAGCAAACGAGTACACATTCCACCTGATATTACGTGGATGCTGTGACCAATAGACATCTAGATTTATCCTCGATTAAGACTCAAAATGCAGATGCGTCCTCACTCGTGAGGACTAAAATGGAAAGCCTCGTTTCCAGTATAAAAGAGAAAGTTTCCGGAAAGTGACGCCTGATTTTATTAATTTACTTTAATCATACATTCAATTTTTTTAACCATTTTGAGTGGTCTGAGGATGCGAGTTTAATGTAACAATCAAAATATCTAAATAGTAACATTAAACACTTCATATGCGGTAACAGATCAATTTACGTCAATAATTTATTGTCCCTAGTTAAAAGTAGAAGCATGAAGGTTAAAGAACAGGAGAACGATCACTACGTACTAAAACATAGCCCGCCTGTCCTTGAAAAGCTGAAGTCGGTGAGTAGTAACTGCAAAGTTAGCTGTTTATGAGTACAAGTAGATGAAGTTAGTTGAATAATGTACAAGTTTTCTCCACGGCATTGGTGAGAAAATTTTCATGCTACGTAATTTTGTAATTTTTGACAAAAAGAAACATCAAAAAATCGAGAAATATTTTATTGTGCGTGGATATGCAAATGATTTAGCATCTGATCGGAAAAATAGACAGAAAATGACTTTTATTGACCGAACTTAGCGATGGCAGCGCTTCACTTATGGTGTCCATATTTCTGGGACAATATTGTCTACGGCGATCGCTTTCCCGTTCTCTAACCTTCATGAGTAGAAGTAAGTACTCTGATGAATCTGTGGCGGCGCTGTCTTCGCGCCACAAGCGAAACATGCCGAATTTAGCGCGCTATCAAAGTTCCGGAGTTACCGCTGTGTATATAGAATAGCTGAGAACTGCGACATGAAGCGTTGTCCGCTCCCCGGGCGGAACACCTTGCCTTAATCTTTCCTTTTCCTTCCAGCGCCAAATTGGTGAACAACCATGTAATATGGACATGCAATCGCAACCAACAACCATCGGAATTACAACTTTAAGCCTTCATCATTATCCAAAATCCAAAAGAATTTACTCACTCCCGAGAATCGTCTTCTGTTGTCTTCAGCTCCTGCAAGCCAGCCAGTCCAACTTGTCTTCATCTTGAGACGCCGTAAATTTATAAGGTAGACTTCTGACACGTGCTCCAGCCCACTTTTCTCACAAGCATCACTTGTAAGTGCACACCGATGTATCATTCGTATAGGCGTCGCTTGTCCTTACGCATACAGCATGCATTCCACACCGGCATTCATAACGCACCGCCAATCGAAGTGCACTATCGGCCTCCGGTCGGAGCAGGGAGTGTGAAGTAGCGGCGCTGTCGTCGCGCCACAAATGAAACATACCAAAGCGTTTTTTGTCTTGTGCTTGTGCTTATACCCCTGTACTTTCTCTTCCGCCTTTCTTTCGCTGTTCTTTATACTATTGCTGTAATCTCTGTGTTATCCTTCTGATAGAATTTTATTTTAATATTTTAATTCCACTCTATACTCTCATAGGTTAGTAGTAGTATACCAGGGCTATGTTAGTTGTGGGGTTATGTGTGTGGATATTTCAAAATTACGTCATTTTTAAATTGTACCATGATTCCTCTGCAATTATAATCTCTTATTTGGAGTTATAAACAGGAAGCATCATTATTAAATATTTAAAACGAGATATCCCTTTAAAATTCTTATAAAACTTTACCAATAATCAGTTTAATTTTACCCAAAAGTTCAGGAGAGTTAAAATAAATAATCACGTACAGCGAATGGAAATATAAAATCTTACGTTTTCTTTGTAAATTGTTCCTAAAAGCGTACGTGTTAATAAAACAAAATTTTACTTCATTAATATAATGGTTGTCACCATTTATCTTTAATTTGTTTTTCTAATAAAAATATCCTATACAATTCATAAAAAAAAATACATCAATGTCTTCTTCAAAATAGATTTTACTCGGTTACAACTTTTTTAGGACTATTGCTCATAATTGACCTTTTATTTTAAACCGACTTGGTATTTAACATTGTTTAATTAAATTTTCTTAATTAATTTATTATTATTAATATTTTAATTATTTTTTCGCATCTTTATACAGTTGGAGGACTTTTTTTGTTGCTGATTTAATGATTTGATATGATGAATTTTTGATATGTTAATTTTTTTAAAGCTGAAATTCTAAGAATAAACAATAATAAAAAACAAAAAACAAATTTGCATTTGAGATAAAGATAGAATGTTCCACAGCCTGTAATAATACTGGTTCACAAAACCCTTTCAGAGCTAAACAGAGAAGTGCACGTACCGCTATTCGACCGTAGAAATAGGTAACAGGGTGGCACCTACCTAGATGGACCACTAGGCAAAAATGTAGTCCTAGCACCTAGCCCAGCAGTCCCATTCTAAAATCTACTACATTAGAGAGTTAATATAATTGTTTTTTGTACGATTTTTACCCCTTTCTTCAGGAAGTGGCCCCGCGAAAAGTGGACCTGGTTGAGTCGCGACAGTTTGACAAAAATGAGATTGGCTTCATTTTGACGACCAGATGGCAACTGTTTTGTGTTTTTCTCAGTGATCGGAAGGGTGAAAACTGACAGCTATCCAGTGATAGCTGTCGTTTAGGTTCAGTGTGCCTGTCAGGTGTGTGTATGGTGACAGGCACACCGAACTTAAGTTATAGAGGTCACATCTAATGAAGGTAACGTTACGTCCTTCCCTCTCTTGCGACTGCAACACTGTAAACGATATGAATGACGAGCTCGTGGAACTTGTCCATCTGGTCTGATCCTAAGTTCTGCTAGACCCATCGTAAAAAAAACCTAAGAACTCTCCTATCATACTCTTTATCTCATGGTTGTTAGACGGGAAATGAAGCTGCAGTTTTCAGCAGATTTGATAGCATACAGGCAACTGAACAGACAGATCTCCAAATGCATACGGCGAGACCAGTTTTACCAACTTTATTATAGCTCGTATTGAGGAAGCGATCAAGCGGAACCGATGCTCTAAAGTCTTTGCCAGAGATCTGTCAGCCAGAAAGAGCCAACTGTCAAAGCTGAAGACTGAGTGTGGCAACGTAGTTTCCGGGACACCTGAGATTCTGAGTGAGATTGAGAGGTTCTATGGGCAGCTGTACACATCATCGTTCAATCGTTCATCATCAAGAGCAAGTTTTATCCGACACTATTCCGATGATATCCCGGACGTCAGTCTGAACGAGATTAGAAGGGCTCTCCACCACCTTAAAAACGGCAAGGCCCCGGGCGAGGATGGAATTACAGCGGAGCTTCTGAAAGCGGGTGGAACAACGGTACTTGAAGTCCTTCAGAAGCTCTTCAATTCCGTCCTCCATGGTGGGACTACTCCGGAGGCGTGGAGCAGAAGCGCGGTGGTCTTGTTCTTTAAGAAAGGCGACAACGCTCTCTTGAAGAACTACAGACCGATTTCCCTTCTGAGCCGCGTCTACGTGCTGTTTTCGAGAGTCATTACGAATCTTCTCGCACGCAGACTCGACGACTTCCAGCCTCCCGAACAAGCCGGTTTCCGAAAAGGCTTGACTGTCGGTATATCGAAGTGCTGAAGTGTTTGTACAGTAGGGCTACGATGGCTATCCGAGTACAGAACCGAAGTTCGAAACCTATCCAACTGCAGAGAGGTGTAAGACAGGGTGACGTTATTTCCCCGAAACTTCTTCTTCACCACTGCATTGGAAGACGTTTTCAAGCTTCTAAACTGGAAAGGATACGGTATTAACATCAATGGTGAGTACATCACTCACCTTCAATTTGTCGACGATATAGTCCTTATGGCAGAATCGCTGAAGGACCTTAGCACTATGCTCAATGACCTCAATGGTGTCTCCCAACGGAAAGGTCTTAAGATGAACATGGACAAAACAAAAATCAGAGATAAAGTAGTTGTTGGGAGCACTATGCTCGAAGTTGTTGACGAGTACGTTTACCTGGGACAAATAGTCCGGCTAGGTAAGTCCAACTTCGATCGAGAGGTCAATCGACGGATTCAACTCGGCTGGGCAGCGTTCGGGAAATTACGACACATCTTCTCGTCAGGTATACCTCAATCTCTGAAAACCAAAGTGTATAACCAGTGCATGTTGCCAATGATGACTTACGGATCTGAGACGTGGTTCTTCACTGCTGGCAGTATGAGGACGCTCAAGGTCGCTTAGCGAGCTATGGAGAGGGCTATGCTCGGAGTTTCTCTGCGTGATAGACTCAGAAATGAGGATATCCGCAGTAAAACCAGAGTGACCGACATAGCCCAACGAATTAGTAAGCTGAAGTGGCAATGGGCTGGCCATATAGCTCGAAGAACCGATAACCGATGGGGAAGAAAAGTTCTCGAGTGGCAGCCTCGTATCGGTAGGCGTAGTGTAGGGCGATCCCCCACTAGATGGAGTGACGACCTGGTAAGACATGCAGGAAGTCGATGGATGCAGGTGGCTCAGGACCGTGCTTTGTGGCATTACTTGGGGAGGCCTATGTTCAGCAGTGGACTTGTGAAGGGCTGTAATGATGATGATGATGTTATATATATATATATATATATATATATATATATATATATATATATATATATATATATATATATATATATATATATATATAAAAAAATTGATCCACTACAAAAGTTTCTATATGTAAGGTAGCTCTCACCGATCATTCGCTACTTGCCGTCGTTTCGGCGTACCAACGATATTTCAAAATTACTCAATCTAAAAATCATTCTAAATAAAAATCCAGTGTCGTAATAGCTGGAGTTCCCAACAGTAAGCATTCCTCCTGGAACTCTCTTATAAGCAATGCTAATGGTACTGCACTATTCGAGCTCAGGGGCCGACTAAACTTCGACCTATTATTCATTTACTAACAGACATCGACCGGACATCCTCGACGTAGCAATACTTAAGGATGTCCATCTAACAATAACGTCCATCGAAACTATCTAAGAACTCTATTTGGATCATAGACCAGTCTTGAAGCAGCAGGTTAAGCCAAGTGCGGCTAGTTGGCGGTTACAGCACACGGCCTGTGTTATATATGGCTCCACATATGCCTCCCCACATTTTTAGCGAAGCTCATGCATCGTGTATTTTTATATAAATATTATGAGCCTTTTCTAAGCGGGAAGAGATTAAATAATATTGGATTGATCGATGTGAACGTGATACACCTGCAATAGGGACGATTTTATATTCTTTACCTTTTTGGTTACATTTTTTGTGAATGGGGTTTTTTAGATTAACATAATTATAAGGCATTACCAATAGCTTTCGACTGCCGTGGTGAATTTCTTCATTCTTCCAAGAGACACCTAAAAGAAGTAAGTTAATATACAAATACAACGTAAATAAAGGTTCTAAGACGATCACGCCATAAATAAGACAAACGAAGTATAAATAAACTTATAGAATGATGCTTGGGAAATATCAATATATATTCTTGTTTATCCTGGCCACGTAAATTCTATACAATTATATGGCCGTATATAATTGTATAGAATTCTACAATTTATGTTATATACTGGATTATTTTGCAATAACCAGCCTTATTTTCAAAGAAGGCTCAGAATAAGTAATATAAGCAAATGGTGAAGAAAAATTAATTAAAGCAAATCTCAAACATTGTGTTTTCGAAATGTGTGATAATGCAATATTTTAACTTATTGTAGTGCACACGCACACTTTCATAATGGTCAATTGGTAGGTCCATCATGGGATAGACTACTTTGTTTCCGGTAAAAAGGGTCTCCGATTCTTGATACTCACCACATAAGACACAGCAGCATCGAGCAGCTATTTTACGCTGGTATTCTCTGAGAGCGTGGACGATCGAGTCGACACATTCGTGCTGCAACGATAATATAGCTGCAGTATGACTCTACGACGTATAAAATATTTTTGATTATTTTAAATAAACAATATCAGATTTGTCAAACTAAAAAGTAATTCGAATTTACCATCGCACGAAATTGTATTGTTTCACGAGAAAGTTAATGACTTTTTTTTTTTTTTTTTTTATAGAAGAGGGGGCAAACGAGCATGCGGCTCACCTGATGTTAAGTGACTACCGCCGCCCATGATCAACCGCAACACCAGGAGAATTGCGGGTGCGTTGCCGGCCCTTTAGAAAGGAGTAAGCTCTTTTCTTGAAGGTCCCCAGGTCGTATCGGTCCGGAAAAATCGCCGGTGATAAACTATTCCACAGAGAGGTTGTACGTGGAAGAAAGCTCCTTGTGAAACGTACAGTGGTGGACCGCCAAGCATCCAGATGGTGTGGATGGTATCGGGACGTTTGCCGTGTCGTGCGTTCACGAAATTTGGCGGCTGGGATTAATCCGAACAATTCCTCAGAGCACTCCCCGTGATAGATGCGATAAAATACGCAAAGAGATGCAACATCTCTTCGCAACGCCAGTGAATCGAGCCGATCGGAAAGCACTCGGTCGTCGACGATTCGAGCCGCTCTGCGCTGGATGCGGTCAAGTGGAAGGAGCTGGTACTGGGGAGCCCCAGCCCAGAGATGGGAACAGTATTCCATGTGCGGTCGAACCTGCGCCTTGTAAAGTTGCAGGCGGTGTGCCGGCATGAAATACTGCCCCGCTCTGCTGAGCACGCCAAGCTTTTTAGAGGCCAATTTGGCCTTCCCTTCCAAGTGACCACGAAACTGCACGTCACTCGATATGTCGACGCCGAGGATTCCGATACTGGCTGAGGCAACAAGGGGAGTGCCTTGAAACTGAGGGGATACGACAAAGGGGTTCTTTTTAGCGGTTAACGCGCAAACTTGTGTCTTCTGGGGGTTAAACTGGACTAGATTTAGTCGTCCCCAATCCGAGACTCTGTTCAGCAAAGACTCGACTTCAGACACAAGTTTGTCCCGGCACTCGGAGACGTTTTCCCGAGAAATATTGGCTCGGCCGGTGTAAAGAGCATCACCAGTGCTGTCATCTGCATAGCAATGAATGTTACGGGTACGCAACATATCATTGATATGCAGAAGAAACAGCGTTGGCGATAGCACGCAGCCCTGTGGAACACCAGCATTAATAGGCTTGCAATCGGAGCTTGCACCGTCTACAACGACCTTGATGCTCCGATCTGCAAGAAAGCTGGTGATCCAATCGCACAATTTCTCGGGAAGCCCATAGGAAGGGAGCTTCGAAAGAAGCGCTTTGTGCCAAACCCGATCGAAGGCCTTCGCAATGTCCAAACTAACGGCCAATGCCTCCCCCTTGAACTCTACTGCCTCCGCCCATCTGTGAGTGAGGTAGACCAGAAGATCACCAGCTGACCGACCACGGCGAAAACCGTATTGGCGGTCACTAATCAGCTGGTGATCCTCAAGGTACCTCATGAGCTGGCAGTTTACAATGGACTCCATTGTTTTGGAGAACAAGGAGGTGATGGCGATTGGCCGGTAGTTGGACGGGTCTGAGCGGTCGCCTTTTTTAGGGATCGGGTGGACGAAAGCAGTCTTCCATGATTTTGGGACTACGCCTAGGGAGTAGGAGTACCGGAAAAGACGCGTTAAAACCGGTGCCAACTCCGGAGCACACGTCCTCAGCACAATTGGGGGGATTCCGTCAGGCCCACTCGACTTGTGGATGTCCAGGGAGAGGAGTGCTTTGCGAACCGAGCGCTGTGTGAACTGCACTTCCGGCATGGAGCACTCACACCACGGGATGGTCGGCGGCGTACTCCCCCCGTCATCGAGAGTCGAGTTAGACGCAAAGAAGGAGCCTAGAAGATCGGCTTTCTCCTTTGCAGTATGGGCCAGTGAGTCGTCCTCCCTGTGCAGAGATGGAAGAGATGGCTGACAGAAATTCCCCTGGACAGCCTTGGCGAGAGACCAGAATGCACGGGTTCCAGAAGGAAGGCGAACGAGTCTCTCGCCAATTCTGCCTATGTGCTCTGACTTTGCCTTGGCAATGACTCTTTTGAAGGACCTAGAGGCGGAATTATACTTCTTTTTTAGAGCGCTGGTGTTTACATCCCGGGACGCTGATGCATCAACCCAGGCTTGGTAGCACTCCTGCTTATAGCATGATGCTATTTTACAGGAGCGACCAAACCATGGCTGAGATTTGCCTCCAATGGGCACCACAGAGGAAGGAATAAAAAGTTCCATACCCTGAAGTACCACATCAGTAACAGAATCCGCAACAACGTTGGGATCATCCGGCGAGAAGCAAACCCGCCCCCAAGGGTAGGATGCAAAGAAAGACCGCATCCCATCCCAATCGGCTGACCTATAGTGCCAAACACGGCGGCAGCCTGCAGAATGCAACCGCGATTTCAGCGTGAGTGGCACAACACTCCGGACCAGACAATGGTCCGAGGAGCCTAAAGGGGCGTCGACGGAAATCTGATATCCGTCCGGGTGAGAGGTCAGCAGAAGGTCCAACAGGGAAGGTGCAGGATCCTCCACATCTGGAATCCGCGTAGGCGAAGTAACCAGTTGTGTCAGACCATATGCCAAGGCAAAATCATGAACAGATCTCCCCGCATGATCGGTTAAACGTGAACCGAGCCATTCGGCGTGATGGGCGTTAAAGTCGCCGAGGATCACGATCTCTGCAGAGGGGATCTGCTGTAGCAACGAATCTGCAGCCATTTGGACGTGGTCGAAGAGTCGGTCTGTTTCGGCATTACCGCTGTGGGACCTATAGAGGCACCCGTAGACGCGCGGATGGTCGTCGCTGTCTACGCGTAGCCAAAGGATGGACAGGTCCGAACCTTCAAGTCTGCCGAGGCGTCGAGAACAGATGTCCTCTCTGACGTAAACGCAAACTCCAGCCCGAGGCACAAAGGAGTGTTCCAGTTTGTACCCCGGGTAGGAGAGATACGAAACATCAGCCGGAGAGGACACCTGCGTCTCGGTCAGAAAGAGCAGAGCCGGCCTCGCCGTCTCGAGATGGTAGTGGACGGCGTTTAGGTTAGAGTGAAGTCCCCTGATATTGCAGAAATTCACGGACAGCGTGGCAGGGGTCGCCTTGGTCTTGTTGCTCCGTTTACCCCGAGCAGTTGTAGTCTTGAGCGGAATTTCGCCCCCCCCAGAATACGCGGGGCAGCCTGAGCACCCACGCTCAGAAGTGGAGAAACATGGTCGTGGATGCTCAGCGAGGGATTCTCCAGGGGTGCTGGTACCCTCCTGGGGTAGTCTATCTTTATTTAATTCCGCTACCATGTTGATGGGGGGGGGGGATTTGGGCCTCCGGCCACCTGCACTCACCGACGAAACGCGGAAGCAGAACTTCCACTTCACGCCGGTATTCTGTGAGGTCGTGGTACCACCCCGGTTTGAGCCGGCCCATACGTGCAACAGCAAAGCTGCCGCATGGCTCTACCACTGTTAAAAACAATAACATGTTATTCGAACCAATTTTCACAATATTCGCTTTTGTTAAGTACTACAAAACGTACGTAATATAAACATTAGAAAAGTTTTTAATTCGTTTATGATACAACCGTTACAAATTTTTGTCAACTTAAAAAAAAAATATATATATATATGTATATGACGCTGATCTCTTCTCTCATCATGATCTCTTGTTTCTTACATACAAAGTCCGTCCTCCTAAAGCAAAATCGAGAATCCTTCTGCAACGTAATTTTGGTGGAATGGACAAAGAACGTCTTCTGGAAGATGCTAGTCGCACGGACTGGTCAGCTGTTGAAAATGCTTCAACAGTCGACTTGAAAGTCGAGTTATTTAACTCCTTTCTTATCCAACTTTATGACATCCATGCCCCAGTAAAACCAATAAAAATGAAACATTTACCTGCACCTTGGTTAACGGATAGTTTAAAAAAACTTATTATAAAAAAAGGATTTGCTAAAAGTAAGTTAAAAGTTGATGAATCTGAGAAAAACTTACGATATTATAATAAAGTACGGAATCGCTGCAATACATTGTGTAGGGATGCACAAAGACGCCATATTCACAAATCCGTCGAAAACGGCGACGCAGCCAAAGTTTGAAAGTTTCTTCAGTCTCTTGGAGTTGGTAAAACATCCAATAATTCTCCTCATCATAATGTTGATGTTGAATTCCTTAACAAATATTTCACCTGTTCTAGCACATTAAATAGCTCAGATAAAGACCGGAAATATATATATATATATATATATATATATATATATATATATATATATATATATATATATATATATATATATGTATATATATGTAGTAGTAGTAGTATATACTTTATTGTACACCACACGTATACAACGAATAAATACATTACAGAGGAAACTTAATATATACGTATTTACAATAAGGCGGTCTTATCGCTAAAGAGCGATCTCTTCCAGACAACCTTTGGGCTAAGGAGAAACTGGAATTAAGAACAGTAGGAGGTGGTGCGTTTTATGTTACACTTACATTCTAATATCTAAATAAACTAAACCATATTTTGTTAAAATACAACAATAATACATAAAAAATAATAATAATAAAATAAACATACATATTAATAAATAGGTTTATATATATATATATATATATATATATATATATATATATATATATATATATATATATATATATATATATATATATATATATACACACACACATACATATATATACATGGATAATAAATATAAAACAAAAAAGAAAAACACAGAATAACTATCTGTTGCTAGA
Organism: Parnassius smintheus behrii; assembly: GCA_036936625.1. Classification (NCBI taxonomy): domain Eukaryota; kingdom Metazoa; phylum Arthropoda; class Insecta; order Lepidoptera; family Papilionidae; genus Parnassius; species Parnassius smintheus. Next base: position 40,797,231 of record JAUPFT010000012.1, on the reverse strand, counting down.
ATTGGTTATCAATAACCACAAATTGTTAGGTAATGCTTCTTGACGTCACTTTTGAAACTTTCCAAAGTTTGTGCACGTTGAATTTGGAGTGGAAGTTCATTCCATAACCTTATGGCTTGGCTCGTAAAAGAATATTTCATAAATTTTGTTCGAAATGAACATGGTTCTAGAATTTGTTCGCCGGCTGACCGAAGAACTCTATCAGGTCGATCATGACCAAGAAACTTCAAGTTTTCCTTCAAGTAGCTTGGAGTCAAAGGATTGAACAACACACAGTATAGAAGAGATACAGTTTGCAAATTCCGGCGAAAGCGAATGGGTTACCACTTGAGCTGTAAACGATATTCGGATACATGATCATATTTGCGCAAACCAAATATGAACCTAATTGCAATATTTTGAGTTCGCTTAAGTTTGTTCAGTTGGTCTTCAATTAAATCGAGGTAACTTGCGTCCGCATAATCGAGTATAGGGAGTAGTAAGGATTGTGCTAACATAATCTTGGTGGGAATGGGGAGAAAAGAACGTAAACGACGAAGTGAACCCATAGTAGCAAACACCTTTTTGCTCACTTGTTTTAACTGCTGCGACCACGACAATGTAGAATCTAGATATATCCCCAGATTTTTTACAGATTTACTGTAGGGTATGACAACGTCATTTAATATCTACGAGGGTAGGTTGTTCCAGTCAACTCTGGAGACCATCCCTTCACCACCAATAACTATAGCCTGGGACTTGAACGGATTAATTTTTAGACCATAACGCTGACTCCACTGGTTTATCGCCGCTAAGTCATTGTTGATTGTGGCAATAGCAGAAGGTAGGTTTAACAGAGTTGACTGAGTGTAGATTTGGAGATCGTCTGCATACATGTGATAGAGAGAAGCAATATTTTGAGAGATAGAATTAATGAATATAGCAAAAAGTAAAGGAGACAGCACACCACCTTGAGGCACGCCAGCCCGTTATTCACACCAAGATGAGAACTCATCTTCGATGCGAATACGCTGCCGTTGGCCATAAAGATAACTAGGAAACCAGCCAATCACCGGAGGAGATATGTTAATAGAACGTGACACACTCAATAAGGTGTCAAAATCAACAGTGTTAAACGCATTGCTAAAATCAAGCAATACCAACACAGTGAGCTGTTTGTTATCCATACCTCGTCGAATGTCATCGGTAAATTTAACCAACGCTGTTGTCGTACTATGACCCGATCGGAAACCAGATTGGAGAGGATCCAGGATACAATTTCTATTTAGGTAGAGATTTAACTGAAAGAAAACTAGTTTCTCCAGGAGTTTGGATAAAAACAGGAGAATTGAGATAGGACGAAAGTCGGAAAAATGCAAAGCATGGGCTTTTTTGGGAGAGGCGTTACAAGTGCACTTTTCCAAACATCAGGAAATTTTGAAGATGGATTTATTCAAGATATGGGTGAGGATAGGAGTAACAAATTCTAGGATAGGTAAGATCATGTTACGACTAACATTGTCATCACCCACGGCATTGGACGAGATGGACAAAATGTTCTTTTTAACATCACTATCAGTGAAAGGAGAGAAATTAAACGGTGGAAAATCAGGAGTTGGTATTGAAGAAAGAATACTCAGAGTCCGGTCTTTATCTGAGCTATTTAATGTGCTAGAACAGGTGAAATATTTGTTAAGGAATTCAACATCAACATTATGATGAGGAGAATTATTGGATGTTTTACCAACTCCAAGAGACTGAAGAAACTTTCAAACTTTGGCTGCGTCGCCGTTTTCGACGGATTTGTGAATATGGCGTCTTTGTGCATCCCTACACAATGTATTGCAGCGATTCCGTACTTTATTATAATATCGTAAGTTTTTCTCAGATTCATCAGCGTTTAACTTACTTTTAGCAAATCCTTTTTTTATAATAAGTTTTTTTAAACTATCCGTTAACCAAGGTGCAGGTAAATGTTTCATTTTTATTGGTTTTACTGGGGCATGGATGTCATAAAGTTGGATAAGAAAGGAGTTAAATAACTCGACTTTCAAGTCGACTGTTGAAGCATTTTCAACAGCTGACCAGTCCGTGCGACTAGCATCTTCCAGAAGACGTTCTTTGTCCATTCCACCAAAATTACGTTGCAGAAGGATTCTCGATTTTGCTTTAGGAGGACGGACTTTGTATGTAAGAAACAAGAGATCATGATGAGAGAAGAGATCAGCGTCATATACATATATATATATATTTTTTTTTAAGTTGACAAAAATTTGTAACGGTTGTATCATAAACGAATTAAAAACTTTTCTAATGTTTATATTACGTACGTTTTGTAGTACTTAACAAAAGCGAATATTGTGAAAATTGGTTCGAATAACATGTTATTGTTAGTAGTCATTAACTTTCTCGTGAAACAATACAATTTCGTGCGATGGTAAATTCGAATTACTTTTTAGTTTGACAAATCTGATATTGTTTATTTAAAATAATCAAAAATATTTTATACGTCGTAGAGTCATACTGCAGCTATATTATCGTTGCAGCACGAATGTGTCGACTCGATCGTCCACGCTCTCAGAGAATACCAGCGTAAAATAGCTGCTCGATGCTGCTGTGTCTTATGTGGTGAGTATCAAGAATCGGAGACCCTTTTTACCGGAAACAAAGTAGTCTATCCCATGATGGACCTACCAATTGACCATTATGAAAGTGTGCGTGTGCACTACAATAAGTTAAAATATTGCATTATCACACATTTCGAAAACACAATGTTTGAGATTTGCTTTAATTAATTTTTCTTCACCATTTGCTTATATTACTTATTCTGAGCCTTCTTTGAAAATAAGGCTGGTTATTGCAAAATAATCCAGTATATAACATAAATTGTAGAATTCTATACAATTATATACGGCCATATAATTGTATAGAATTTACGTGGCCAGGATAAACAAGAATATATATTGATATTTCCCAAGCATCATTCTATAAGTCTATTTATACTTCGTTTGTCTTATTTATGGCGTGATCGGCGTACGTTATATATATATATATATATATATATATATATATATATATATATATATATATATATATATATATATATATATATATATATAACTTGATCGTGCTTGATTTATTGTTGAAATAAAAAAGCTGTACATGAATATAAATGTAAAAAGTGAAAAGAACACACGATGTAATGTCCAGTCACGGAGGCTATTCTCAGCGAAGACTAGTCAGTTGGCTTGGAGTTGTGCAGGACAGTATTATATTGCTCGAATGTGGGCGCAAAAACAGTTGCACCCTCTATTCCCTTACTCTTATAGACTGAAGGGACGGCAATTGGAGAAAGATCACGTGCAGGATCAACGGCTAAAGTTTGGCGAGGCACGGGTATGAAACACGATACTTGTCTCACAGCTGTTATAATTCTGATAAAGTCCATTTATTCCATATATTGTTTCAGGACAAATAAAACACCCGTTCCGATCTTTTGCGGGTTTGCACTGCACATTTCCTTGAAATATTGTCCCTAATTTCGCCGATTTAAAGAACATTTTTCTGAGTGTTCTTTTTTATTGATTTGTCTAGTTCTAGCTATTCTCATATTTTATAATTTAGGATACGGTTGTGAATAAAAGAAGTTATTTCAAAATATTTCCTTAAGACTTGCAAAATTCAAAAAAATACGAAAGAGTTTCAAAATTAAACTATGAAAAGTTCAGAAGATACATTTGTCTTTAGTTACGTTTCTGTTTAAGCCCTTCCGTACGTTGCGGCACGTGTAAAACGTGGAGAAAAAGAATACTTCACTAGAACGTACTTGGGTTTACAAAACGAACGTGAATTAGATTAAGAAGAAGTAATTATTAAGTTAAAAAAAACATTGATCATGAGCTGTAAAGAGGTCAGTGAGAATATTTGGTCTAGTCATGAAATTATTGCATTGTCATGGTTTCTTCATACGAATATATAACTCAATATTCAGAAGTCAGAAAGTAGATGAAAACTAAACTATAAAATTCCATCTGCTGTCACGGCAGTGCCTTCGATAAGGCGAGCCGACCAAACCAAAAACGAAGCACTACCTACCTTTTCTCGAAGCGCTTCGTCGTTTTCTGAATCCGCACAACTTGGGTTTGGATTATGACAGATCAACAAAGTTCTCGGGATATGATTTTAATAGTGAACTTATTAAATACAATTACGTTTCAATTGCATATCTCTCATACTTTAGATTTTATTTATGTCTAAAATCGATTTCTTCACTGACTCACTCACTGATGATCATCAAAATTCTTAGGGTACTTCCTGATGTCCTATAAAGTTGAAATTTGGCATTTAAGCTAGTATTAGTACATATGCAACAAAAAACATGAATCATTTACCCCGTAATCCCTTAAACTAGGGGATGGAAGGTTGTATGAAACTCGCGCGAATGTTGATGAATTTTGAAATTTGATATAGGGAATTTTAATGAAAATTAATGTTACTCCTTGATATAAATAATAATAACAAAATATATATTTCGGGCTTTTTGGTAAATCACCTTAACCCCTTTAATAAGGGGATGGAAGTTTGTATATGGGTTTGTCTATACACTTATTTTCATGCTAGAGATTTGAAAATCATACAAGTACATAGACTTCTTATTGCAAATTGAGGAATACGTGATTCAGGTTTAAAACAAATCAACCTTCAACCCCTTAAGTAAAAGTGTATATGGGGCAACTTAAGAAAAGAAGTGAAATCCCAAACCAAAAACATTTCATGTCAACTGTTGCCTAAACGAGAACATATGGCTCGCACTGTGAAAAGTTATCACTTCTCATGTAGAACCAAGCTTCTAACTCTACAGGCCCTAACTCTAAAAAATGCTGTAAAAGTTACTGACACTTAAGTACAGTTAATTTATTCATTTAACTAAACTGTATTTAAGTGGGAATATTGAAGAAAGAGTTAAGTTCTTCAACCTGTAATATAATACGAAGCTGTTATTTATTGCATTTATTATCAGTTTTACAACAGGTATATGCTTCTAATTTTACCAAGTAGTGGTTGTCAGAACACATCATTTTTCCTTTCAATATACAATTTACATTTGTACACCAACTATTTATAAGTAACCATATCATATGATTATTAATAAAAAAAATAAAATCATTTTAATGTATGGGACAAGAGAAAAAAGATGGATTAATTTTTTTAGTACCAGGAGAATTTTTTAATGTTGCATGTGTTATGTGATTCATTTCATTTAAATGCTCATACAGTGCTTCACTAGGACAAAAACAATGATTTTTTTTTGTAATAATCCCTTTCATATATGTAGCTGGATATATCATGTTTCTTAATTCATGTTTGCACCTTCTGCAAGATTTAAAAATCGGTTTACATCTTTTTATTATATATCCAGCTACATATTGTTTTGATTTTTTCTAGCTCATATTGTCATTATTCTCATTTAAGACTTTAATTAACGGATCCAAGCAGATATTATCGTCACTTTCTTCATGATTTATATTGCGTTCCGCAACCAATGATTTAAAATTTTGCAATAGTTTATATCCATCCTTTTTACAATTTTCCCCAAAGAAATGATGTGATGTATAATTATTAATAATTAATGATATATATGCATTAGAAAATTGGCTACAAATGAGTTTTTTTGTTGTGTACTTATCCGTACACAACAAAAAAACTTTTCCAAAGGATCTTGATTAAAGTTTCGCGTCAATAGGGTTTGTACACGATATTTTTTATTTAATAAAAGAAATATTTCTTTCGTGCTTTCACTATTTTTGATCCATTTTTTTAAAAATGGAACTTGAACATATTTTATAAACTCAGTCCCATCTATTTGCTTATGAACAGTTTCGAACCCTATTGAACGCAAAATTGGTAAAAATTCTCGTTCCACTTCTTAAAATGCGCAGTTCTTTTTAGACATCCTTTTAAAGGTTTTGCGTTGTCCTTGTACTTTAATCCGTTGAATGAGTCGAATAGCCGATCAATCATATTTATAAAGATAGCTGTCCCTCTGCATTCCTCCGGTTATGCTTTATTTCCTGTAAAAAAAAAAACAGTATTAAGAATAGTGTCAATTTAACAGGTTGTCGTTTGCTTATAAATACAGAGGCTAGTTTAACCCTTCAAGCGCCATAAAAATCCCATGCAGTCGCATGCGACCACTCGGGATTTGCCGGGCGCCACACCCACCCACAGCACTTTAAATCATTAAAACTTATATTTAGATACTACTTTTCTATGAAAAAGTTTAGCACTATAAAATCTATACAAAATTCTCTATCTTGTGGTCTAAACAAAAGTCAGATTTTACTTCATTACAAAAAGATTTTATAGGATTTTGATAACAAAAAAAAACATACCAAGCGAATGTCGGCAGTGTGAAAATCACAATTTCAATATATATTACTCGAAATTATTTACGTAAAAGATAAATTATATTCACACAAAAACTTTCATTACAATTTTATAATAAAACATGTGGCGACGCTGTCGTCGCGCCACAAGCGAAACACACCGAAGCCTAAGTCACGCTATCAAATTTCCGAATCATAAACAGTATATATAGAACATCTCCGAACTATCACACGGAGTGTTGGCCGCTCCCCGGGCGGAACACCTTGCCCGGTGGGAGATCTCCCCTTTTCCTTGCACGGCCACAGTGGTGACTAACCGACGTGATCTGAACACGCAACCAACAATCTTCGGAAACTTCAAGCTCCATCATCGTCATAGAATACCCCACCCATTCGCTCTCGAGCAGAAATCGTCTGCAGTCTTCATATCCTGCAAGCCATCTAGCTTAACAAGGTTCATCGCAGCACTGGAATAATATTGCCTCCTGTTCCTTCAAGCTACTCTCTGCGCTATAAAGTGTTCGGCACGGCTCTGAGCCTTACTGCTCGCCTCTGCTTCACGGCACTCTCGCAGATTACTTGCCTTCTTCTCGACTCACCGCAGACTACAAGGCAATCTCTTGGCACTTGCACATTCGTCAGCAACGAGGCTTCACTATCGACCTCCGGTCTGAGCATAGGGGTGATGTAGCGACGCTGTCGTCGCGCCGCAAGCGAAACACACCGAAGCTTAAATCACGCTATCAAATTTCCGAATCATAAACAGTGTATATAGAACATTTCCCGACTATCATATGGAGTGTTGGCCGCTCCCCGGGCAGAACACCTTGCCCGGCGGGAGATCTCCCCTTTCCCTTCCATGACCACAAACACTATACTAAAACACTAATAAAACACTAGAAAAATCCAAAAATCAACACAATAACATTCGTGCAAAAATGGCGTGCGAAATGAACGTAAAATATAAATTTCATTTTATATATATATTGATAGGATAACAGTTTTTTATTGCACTAGAGTATGGAGTATTTCATATTGATTCATCATCATTACAGCCCTTTACAAGTCCACTGCTGAACATAGGCCTCCCCCAAGGTATGCCACAAAGCACGATCCTGAACCACCTGCACCCATCGACTTCTTGCATGTCTTACCAGGTCATCACTCCATCTAGTGGGGTCGCCCTACACTTCGTCTACCGGTACGAGGCTGCCACTCGAGAACCTTTTTTCCCCAACGGTTGTCGGTTCTTCGAGCTATATGGCCGGCCCATTGCCACTTCAGCTTGCTAATCCGTTGGCCTATGTCGGTCACTCTGGTTCTACTGCGGATATCCTCATTTCTAAGTTTATCACGCAGAGAAACTCCGAGCATAGCCCTCTCCATACCTCGCTGAGCGACTTTGAGCGTCCTCATACGGCCAGCAGTGAAGGACCACGTCTCAGTTCCATATGTCATCACTGGCAACACGCACTGGTTGTACAACTTAGTTTTCAGGTTTTGAGGTATACCTGACGAGAAGATGCGTTGTAATTTCCCGAACGCTGCCCAGCCGAGTTGAATCCGTCGATTGACCTCTCGGTCGAAGTTGGACTTACCTAGCCGGACTATTTGTCCCAGGTAAACGTACTCGTCAACAACTTCGAGCTTAGTGCTCCCAACAACTACCGGCATAGGTGTGACATGGACATTAAACATGCTCTTTGTTTTGTCTATGTTCATCTTAAGACCTATCCGTTGGGAGGCACTATTGAGGTCATTGAGCATAGTGCTTAAGTCCTCCAGCGATTCTGCCGTAAGTACTATATCGTCGGTAAATCGAAGGTGAGTGATGTACTCGCCATTGATGTTAATACCGTATCCTTTCCAGTCCAGTAGCTTGAAAACGTCTTCCAATGCAGCGGTGAAGAGTTTCGGGGAAATATCGTCACCCTGTCTTACACCTCTCTGCAGTTGGATAGGTTTCGTACTCTGGTTCTGTACTCGGATAGCCATCGTAGCCCTACTGTACAAACACTTCAGCACTTCGATATACCGACAGTCAACTTGGCACCGATGAAGAGACTGTAACACCGCCCAAATTCAGACGGAATCAAAGGCTTTCTCATAGTCCACATACGCCAGGCAAAGTGGCAGATTGTACTCTGCGGACTTCTGTACAATTTGCCGAAGGGTATGTATGTGGTCTATGGTACTAAAGCCTTTTCGGAAACCGGCTTGTTCGGGAGGCTGGAAGTCGTCGAGTCTGCGTGCGAGACGATTCGTAATGACTCTCGAAAACAGCACGTAGACGCGGCTCAGAATGGAATTTGGGCTGTAGTTCTTCAAGAGGGCGTTGTCATCTTTCTTGAAGAACAAGACCACCGCACTTCTGCTCCACGCCTCCGTAGTAGTGCCACCATGGAGGACGGAATTAAAGAGCCTCTGAAGGACTTCAAGTCAAGTCAAGAAGTTTGGCATTATATTGATTATATAATGCCAAACTTCTTCATAGAAAAGTAGTCTCTATATATAAGTTTTTTATGGGTTAAAGTCATGTGGGTGGGCGCGACCTCATGAGACCGCTAGGGATTTGACGGAATATGGCCGCGGTCTCACGAGACCGCTAGGGGTTTGAGAGGTTAAACTACTGTAGCAAGCCATAAATATTAGATGTAATAACTAATATACTAAGCTAGCACCCGGTGCGTTGCAGCCGCGGAAGAAATAATTCTAAAAATATTATTTTAAATTTGGAAGAGTAATATTGTTTAATTAGGACTAATATTACACAAGTTGAAATTGAATATATGACTTTCAAATAAATTTGTGAGTACGATACGCGCACTACACATTATAAGTTAATTGTACTATGTCTATTAACTTCGCTAAAGTGCAAACAATAAGTTGAACAAAGTTTTAGCACAATCTGATGTACTGTATGACAGCGCATAAAATACAAACAAACAAACATTAATTTTTATGTATTAGTTATAATATACTCCGCGGGGCGAAAAGCTATGTATATATTATGTACTAACTAGTTTCACAGTGCGCGATCAACTCGAGTTCGATCCCCGCCAACAGCAATGAAATTGTCAATTGCAATTTTAAGTGCTGATTTATTTATTTATTTAAAACTTCATATACACAAGTGGTATATAGGCGGACTTAATGCCTAAGGCATTCTCTCCCAGTCTACCTTGGGATGATGCAGAGATAGAATGAAGTAGGTGTAATAAAAAGTTAATATGCGAATACTAAAATAAAATAACAAAAAAAATTGTAATACATGGAAATAAAATACATAAGATATAAATGTATTAAAAATGTAATATATATCGGAAAAAATAGATAAAATTATATTAATATTCATACACATATATGTATATAAAATATATAATATACGTAATTACAATAAGAACAATAAGAATATATATATATATATATATATATATATATATATATATATATATATATATATATACACATAAATATATATACATACACATATACATGTACAACCAGTGCTTGTTGCCAGTGATGACTTACGGATCAGAGACGTGGTCCTTCACTGCTGGCCATATGAGGACGCTCAAGGTCACTCAGCGAGCTATGGAGAGGGCTATATTCGGAGTTTCTCTGCGTGATGGACTCAGAAATGAGGATATCCGCAGTAAAACCAGAGTGACCGACATAGCCCAATGGATTAGTAA